>CM021105.1:519565846-520289817 GCA_007115665.2 Sequoiadendron giganteum | reverse complement strand
AAACCAATTTTGTGTGGTTCGAATGAACCCCATTAAAATAATTTCTTTGATAATTTTAAAGGGGTTCATCCGAACATAGGTTCGGCCGAACCTATGTTTGACCAAACCTATTTAAAAGGTTCGACTGAACCTATGTTTGGCGGAACACCCTTATTTCCCAATCTCCCAAAAAATTCATTTTTTTTTGTAAAAAATTATCTTTCGAAGCTCAATTTGAAAATGAAAATGTAGAAGACTTTAGAAACCCAGCAAGAAAATGGTAGTCCTCAGATTAAGCTATCCAACGAATTAAATTTTAATATGTTTTGGTTTTATTATCTATTTTATTTTTTAGTTTTATTAAACATAGGTTTTTCACCAAAAATGAAGCTCTTTGGTCTGCACATGTGGAAAAATAGCAGATTACCAAAATAAAAATTTTAAAAATATGTTGAGGCTAGGTATTGCTGTCCTTGATCCATTAAAAAAAGAAAAAATTAATTTCAATACATACATAAAATGTTATGTTGTATACAGTCCACCTATGTCTGAATTGCAATTGGTTTGACTTCGAAACTTGATTAAGAAAAAAATATTCAATAAAAATCTATGAGACCAAATGCAAGTGCTAGATATAGTAGCTACAAATCTAAATTTTAAAAAATGAGAATTTAATGCTTTAAACAAAAAAAGTTATGTTGTATACGGTGAGCGTCACTTTTTAAAAATGTTGTTTTCTGGAAAAAACCAGTTTTCGTGGGAGATGGAAAAAAAAGTGCAATCTGATTCCAAAAATTTTGAAAAAAATATTTTTAGAATCTAAAAACAAAATATGATGAGACTCTAGTTTTCATCATCTTCAAATTCATCATGGTTTAGTCGCTATAGGTGCCCAAATATGAATATTTAGTTAAAAATAATAATTGCAGTGTCTAGTTTGCCCAAAAATTGTAAACCACTATTGTGGGATCACCCTTGTTGAAAGCTCTATTGTGCAACCAACACTTGTTGATATGCTTGATTTTTTTGTTGTGCCAACAATACTTGTTGTTGGGCCAATAATGCCAGATGATGTGCTTGTTGTTGTGTATTTTTCTGCTATTGTGCTATCAATGCTTGTTGTTGTGTGTATTGTTGCAAGGCTTGCTGATAGGCCAAAGCTTGTGCTTGGTATTGAGCTTGTGCTTGCTCTTGAGCTTGTTGAGCATCTTGTGTGGCTTGTGTGGCTTGTGTGGCATGTTTTTGTTGTAGCAATTCTTACACTTATACTTGGGTAGCTTTTTGTGCTTGAGCTTATTGCACTGCCTGCTATGCTTGTTGGGTGGCTTGTAACACAACTTGTTGAGCTTTGAATTGTTGAAGTGACTTTTGGTGTTCTTGTTGGGTTGCTTGCAATGCGATACTATATTGATTTTCCATATTTGGATTTGGTGGTAGAGGTGGGGGAATTTGGTAGAATAGTGTGAGATGAGGTGGCAAGATATTTTTGAGTTGGTTGTTGTGGTATTTTTTGAGTTGTGACAATGGGTTGTGTGGTAGATGGTATGGTTGATGTTCTTGGTCTTTTAGAAACCATGTTTTAAGATGTCTGGGGTGTTATAGATGATGGGATAATTGGTTGATATGTTTGGATTCGCGCCACTTGGTGTTGTGATATCAGTGGCATGCTTGGAGAATTTGCTATGATTGACGTACTGATTTGATTTGTGATTGGGGGATTGATTTTATTTTATTTGTTTTTGATTGGTATGTTGGATAAAGGGCATTTCGCTAAACCTTGGATTCGTGCAGATGTTGATGTCAAAAGAGGGAATGATGGGAATATTGGTGGTGTGTTCCATTTCAAAAGTGAGGATGATGCATTACAATTTCCCACTCGACCAAATAAATCCACTTGTCCTTGTGATATCATGGGAGAGAGCCTTGTGTATCAAGAGGGTATGCTAGTGTTACATAAAAGGTGGAGGGATTGTTGGTACCATGGAAAATGAGTGGAACATATGGATGTTTTAGGTCTTGTGGGATGATGGACTAGGAATACCCAAGATTGTGTTTGCATCCAAGTTTTGGTTGTTGACAAGTGGATGTGTTTGAAGAGCTTCAATTAATGAACTTCCCTTGGTGATTATGGGTTGAATAGGAGCATGAGATGATGTTGGTTGTATGATAGGTTGGATGAGGTTTGGGAATCAAGGCATGAATGATATTGGTGGCATGTTCCCAATAGGTTGTTCAACAATAGTGCTCAAATCAAAATCAAAAGGGAGTTTAGCCCCTACCTTTTTTAATGCCAACATGTATTGTGTGGGATTGAGCCTCATGACTGTGTTGAAAATCTTGTGTGTTTCACGATTTTAGACTAGCTCAATTATTTCATCTTGGGTCATCCCTTGGAAGTTTTTGGTGACATCCTTCAATTGGAAACCTCCCTCTTGAGTATTTTGAGGTATTTGAGGGGGATCAAGTGGAAGGTCGATGGATATTCTAGGGTTGAATTCTGATGTAGTTTGACTCAAATCACTTGAAGTGGATGTTTCTTTGTGTTGCTCCATGAATCTTCATGTGTTGTGGTCTTGTTTGGACCATAAAATTAGGATCAAATTTTAGGAGTATAGGAGGTGAACCTCTAAATCCTTGGGTTGGTCTTGATGGAACCCCAAAAAATTTCCTTGTTCTATAACGAAAATTCTAAAAAATTTGGCTTGGTCCCTTGTTTTCTGGTTTTAGGTCATGTTCCTTGTCACTATGATAGGGTTTTACATTCACAAAATTCCCAAAATTTTTGCATAAACCCTTGATCATTTTAACTTTACATTGACTTGTCTTTCCCGATTCCTCGTAACCTAGCTTATCACTTGTACCATCAGAATCATTGATTTACCAACCCCTAGTCTTAGGTTTACAGTTGCCTCATGTCTTTTCAAGTATTCATAGTCGAAGGCCTAATCTAAAGAAATTTTTAAAAATCCTTAGCCTTCATTATGGGTCAACACCTCATTCACCTAGGAATGCCCCATCTTTATAAATTAATTTTGTGGCATGTGCAAAGTTATGCTTCGTATGAGCCATCTGATCAAAGGAATCAATCTTGACTGCTACCTAGATGCCCGTGTTGGTTTATCACTTCTTATTTTATTCACACGGGTTGGCGGGCCTCAACCACGTGTATGGTATAATATTGGACCCACTATCCTTAGAAAGGATGACTAGCTCATTTCAAAGATGATTGATGGATGATTTATGGAGGATGTGGCCATATCTTTATCGCTCCCCATCAGCCTGTCTTGTCATATTAAATAGCATCTTAAGACATGGGCTAGCAGGCAATGCCTACATGGTACTACTTTATCGTGGCCCCTGAATCCTCGCAGGGTAGAAGATGTTGTTCAAGGAAGAATGAACGAAAGATTTTATGGCATGTTTTTTCACCAGGATCGTTCCCCGCATGCCTATATTCTTTCGGCATTAAGGAGGAATGGTCATATGGGCTAGCGAGTGAAATAACATATGTCATTTTGATTGATTTGTTGGACCTTGGGAAACCATGTTTTTCTTAGTATGGATTGAAAAATTGATGGTCGATGGTAGGTGATGTAGATTAATTCTGACCACTCCTCACCATCCCGTGTGGGTCCCACTAGTGTCCTATATTTTTTACGAGCACATGGGAAAGTGCCACGCAGATTACTTCCAGAGTCCTAATAAAGGTGGATGCGGCTAGAGATAGTAGCTAAGATTTTTCTAAGGTAGAAACAACGCTAAAATTAGAGCTAATTCTTCATCATGCTTGTGAGAGTGGTAAATAATTTCAAGGCCGTAAAATCTATCAAAGGATGGTACACGTGGGAAAGTGAAATTGAAGGCATGGTACGAGAAGATATTTTCAAGATAAATCATGATCGTTCCTTGCTGTCCTACTATGATGAATTACAAGTGAGTTATTTTATATGGGCAAGTGGGTAAATGTGACATGACATTTATGGTTGGAAAATTAAGCGTGTGATTGGCATGCAAGTGAAGGAAATACTTAAGTCTCTTGATTTGAGACGAGTATCAAATGCATGCACTTAATATTGTCACCATTAATAAGCTATAATTTCTAACTGTTGATTTAGTTCAAAGTTCTGATCAACGGTTGAGATTTGAAAACAAGGTTAGTTGATTGATAATGATCTAACATAAGCTCCCTTGGAAATTTAATGCAGACACACACCAGTTTCTCTATTTAATAAAGATCACTTACTTGATTTTCTCACTATCCAATTGAGAAAGAATCTAAGGTTTGTGTAAGGAAGTGATTTTGAGATAGTCATTTCTGAGTGAATTGGTAATTCAGTTTGGAGAAATTTTGTAGCAAAGTAGAAAATGGGGAAGATAAGTGTAAATACCAGCCTAGTTTGTCATTCCAAGAGGCTCAATCCTCTGGAATTTTAGAATTCTCCTCAGGATGAGGAATGTGGACCGAAGATACCAACAATGTCAGCGAAGAAGACAAAAGCTAACAAAGGTTCAACATGAGGTGTTCTTAGGCATGCCTACCATCTTAGAGGTCGAACCATCTTGAAGGAAATGATCAAAGGAAAAGGTAAAAAGTTTGAAAGTCTAGAAAGAGAGGTTGCTTGAAGGAATAGGTATCATCATGCTCGTATGGGACGTCATCGTTCTCCCATTGATATTTCTGATGATCCCTCTGACAATGGAGATGAAACTAATTTTGGCTATCGCCAGTATCTTATGGCCATGAAGGATTGGGTTGATTCTGAGGATGACGTGATGATGGCCACTCCTCTGAAGATAAGGACACTGAGTGGGAACACCTATTCGCCTAGTGATAAGGAAAAGTAATCTCCTGTTACTTTCCTTGTTAGGTGCTCAGGTGTTTGGTCCTATGTGATGTTTTCTCTCTTGGGTAGGTGTGACATGAAGTGGGTTTCTAGCCTTTTTGGATTTTTGTGTTTATAATGATGCTTTCTAGGATGATATGGTTCTATGTATTTTTTATGCTTCCATGATGACACTTTTTGATGAGTGGCGGGATGGCTCTGATCAATGATTCCTTGGACTCTATTTTTGTTTTTCATTTGAATGATAAATCCCCAAAAATTAGTTGGGAGATATTTTCTTGTTTTCTGTTGAAATTCACTTTGAAATGAAAATGAAATGTAATGTGAAATGTATTCCAGCCTAGTGCTTGTTGTTGTCTTGGATTATTTATAAAAGGGATTATGGGGTTGGATAAAAAAAGGGGGATCTGTAGGTCAAGGAGTTGATAGGTAAATAGGTACTTATTTTCAAATAAAATAGATACAAGAACATGGATAGTAAGTTTTACAATAACATGTTTTAGAAGCAAGTCAACCAATATATGTTTTGGATAAGCAATACAAACGAGAAAGTCATATAAAATTTATGTATATTTTCTCTCCTTCATGCAAATTATACAAGCTATAAATATGATGATTAATGGTTATCTTGTTTACCTCTATTGAGTTCCAATGGATGTGTTTTTTCATTCTTGCTTGTTCATTCAAGGAATGCATGTAAATGCTTGAATTTAGCAGTAGGTTTGGTATAGTCTATGTATGAGGAAGTTAGTAAGAAGTTAATTATGGATATAATGGGTGGGAATATTGTAAGGAAATATCTCTAAGGATATAAGTATTTTTCTAAAATACAAGGTTGATTATCCAATCATATAGGTCTATGGTTTGACTTTGTTTCCTAGAATATGACACTAGCCTAGTTTAGTATTCATGTTCTCTTTTTGTGGCTCACTTGGTTGAAGCTCACACAACATAATTAAATTTCTCTTTGAATGTTTCATTAGGTCTATATGAATATTATTTGGACCATATGTTCTCTTTTTTAAGTTAATCATTATCCTAAAAAATTACCAAAATTTCAGGGTATGATGCTTTTAAGCATATAAGGTGAACCATCTATTTGTTCTGTGTTTTGATACTTGACACACTGGTATCTAGGAGAATAGTTGTTTCATGATTAACCTCCCTCATCTGACAAATCCTAAAGAGAAGAAGTAGGCATCCAAAATTCTTTACTTATGTGTTGGCCAATCCTTACCCTTACTTATATTTGTTCTTTGCAAGTTCATAGGTTTGTGGTAAGCCTAAGTTTTGTTCAAAAAAAATAACCAACAGGTCTAAAATTTAAGTACACAAATAAAATCTAGGATATTTAAGGACCAAATAATGATGTTGTGACAAATGAAGGATGAATGATATGGATGTTTGGGGTATGTGCAGGATCATCATGGAAAAAACAAATCCTTAAGTGGCAAAAAATTCAAAAATGTCAAAGTTAGGCAACTTGACATAAAAATTTGAATAAGTTATCTATATTATTTCAAAAATATGTAAGAATAGAATATGTAGCAAATTAAATGTAGTTTCTAAGCTACTAGGTTTATTTAATTTATTTTTAAATCTATTTGGTGAAAATTTGAAATTTCAATGCAGTAGTAATCAAATTTCAGGGAAAAAAAGAAGAAGTAGGTGTCTGTCTGACCACCCTAACTACAATAAAATGATAATACTTTTTTATAATATTTTATATATAAGTAGGGGACTCATGCCCCTATGTGATGCATTTTTTTTTGTAATTTGTTTCCAAGTAAATAAATAATTATGAATTTTTTATTATAACTTTTAAAAAATATAAAAACTCGTATGTCTGACTACCTTAACTTGGTCAAAAATTCATGAAATTCATTTTTTTTGTTTTAATTCTATAGTATGTGAAGCATAGAATGTGATACTATTTGAAAGCTATAGAATTTTTTCAATCAACCTATCAATCAAGACTTTAGTCGTAATTCAAATAGAAAATAAATAGTAATTATTTATTAAATTTAAAGTAAAGCATAATTTATATTGGTGGAAAGCTGAGAATCTCCTTTAAAAATTTTTTTTGTTTCATCAATTTTGGGTTAAAAAAATTCATTAGCCACATGGTCCATCATATCACTTAGATATCGCCACTTTTTGGCCCATCATGATCCTGCACATACCCTTTGAACTTTTTGAAAATTTTGGAGGAATATTAGAATTTAGGATTTTCAAATTTTGATTTGATTTGGACAATGGACTTATAAATCCCAGGATTTTAGATGTTATCTTGGGGTAAACTTGTCCACAAAGGTGATAATTTAACTAAATGGGTGGCAAAGGATTCATCCACACACACTTAGCCAAACAAAGTGTTTCTCATTTTGATTGAAGGATTTACCAAAAGTCTAATAAAGATGAATTTTTCCAAAGTTCCAAAGTTGTTTGTGAGTTGGGATTCGATTGATGTTTGGGAAGGATGAGGGTGTTGGTTTTTTCTTTGTATCTTAAATGAACCTAGAGATACTTTATTTACAATACCAAGGTACCGAAGAACATGTTAGACTTCTAAGACTTTAAACCCTATGTGAGAAATTCAAAATGTTAGAAAAGACTTGGATATTGGCAATAGTAGAATGAATACAAGTTTGGATTATCTCTTAAAACATGTTTGTAAAATTTTTACACCAATCTATCTCTTGTTTTGTGAACTGCCAAAATATGTTTCTTGAGAACCTTTGTACTAAGAAACTTGTTACGACTAATGGAATTTGGTTTCTGAATTTTGACTTTGTAGGAAATCATTACAACAAACACATATGTGGGGTCCAGTTGTCTTTTATCTTCGTTAAATATATTCTTTTACCACATCAACACTTCTTGCTTAACTTTCAAACTGAATGTCAATGTTAACTCTTTTTCATTCCACAAGGTCCATTATGTGAAAATCAAAGGGTCAAATCCATAGTTTCCCTAGGTTGAATTTGGAGAGAATAAATTGGGATATAGGCCCAAATATTTAGAAGCCTCTAAGGATAAAATCCCTAGGGACAAGTAGTAATATTTGGATCCTTCAGAAGATATTCATTCTTTCCAAAGGGTTTAAAATTTTGATGATTTTTTTAATGTTTGTTTTCAGTTTTTGAGATCCAAACAATGTGTTTTCAAACTAACTCACAAGCAATATAACATCCTAGCTCAATTGGTATGTTTTTCTTGGTGGGATTGCCCCATGCCCTTCATAGTAGAAGATATGATTTTACATGCAACTAAGGAAAACGTATAAAGGTATGTTAATAATGAAGTCTTAACCTCTATACTTTAACCAATATTAGAAATGGAAAGTAACTTCTTGGAATCTAAGTTCCAATGCACCTCTTTGATAAACTTGTTGGATGGACTGGTTGGTTAGTACAAACAAGGTTCTTAATGAAAACAAACTATGAACACCGAAACTAACACTCACCCACTTGGCCACATAAGGCTCTTCAACCACTATCATTCCACTTAAGGCATGGGATTAGGTTCAGTCTATTGTTAGCACAAATTGATGCTAATTTCTCATGATTTCACACCCTTTGATATAGCCCACTAGTAAACATGCTTGCAAGAACTTACCTATGAGTTTCCCATCATGGGGTGTGTCTCATAGTAAGCCCTCTCTTAAAGGTGACTCAAATCAATAAAATACATTTTAATTGTTTCTCTTGCACTCAAAATCGCACGAAGCGCAAGGCGAGAGGATAAAAACTCAAAAATGCACAAAGATAAGATCACATAAATTAATCACTTGTTCGTTTCAAACCCCAAAGCAATGGTGAGTTCATTTTAAGCACCAAAAACAAAGTGTGAATTTTCTTGTCTAATTTTAGTCCAAAATCAAAGTCTAGTGAGTTTCTAAGTTCAATTTTAACCAACTTGAAAATATCAAATCAATGGTTAATTTTAAACCCAAAAAAGAAGTGAGTTTTCCTAAAATAGAAAACAAAAGAAGCACTACATGTCCTAGGCTATTACAATAAGCATTTAAAAATGCTTGTTTTTCTTTCAAGTGTCCACTTTCTTCAACTCAAATATACTTGTGATTCCTTGATTCCAATGTGAAAGAGACCACCATTGTTTCTTGATATAAACTTGCTAGAAAAATAAACTTCCAAGAATAACATTAATCCACATTAACCAAGCATATCATGTGAAATGTGATAAAGGAATGCATCAAATCTTTAATTGAATCAATAACCATTGTTGAAAGCTGCCAGTAATAAAGGTTATTCTTTCTATTGGAATCTACCAATAATAAATGTTAAATCTGTCAATAATAAAGGTGTCAAATACTACAGTGAATTCAAATAGCGACAAACCCAGACATGAATATTAGATCCTTCAAATACAAAGTCTGAATTATGTACTTCCAACTGTGAATGGGGTGTAGTTATTTTCTAAGTAGTATGAGAACTATAATAATAAGTATGATTATAGTTATGCAGGTTCACTTTCAAGTGTTCTTCTGAAGTGTTATGGCTCCTACAAGCTTCTCTTTCAAAGAGATCAACAAATTTTGCTTCCAAAGAAAATGCGCTATGAAAGAGATCAACACCAGTTTGCAAATTGAAAGAACTAATTCAAGATGCCAATAAATTTGGATATGCTTTTATCAAAAATTTAAGTGAAATAGAAAGTGTAAATTTGGTGTAGATATATGTTCAAATCTCTTAGCTGGAAGCTTCAATCAAATCATATGTATGGAAAAGGCATCAATACATGGGTAGTTGATTGTTGCATTCAATTAAAAAAACCATATTAGTGAAATTTAAACGGTAGTGTTATCTACTCTCATTATAGATCTTCCTTCACCCACACACATTATTTTTTACAAGCAACACCCAAACATGTCACAGTCACTCAGAATATACCAACGACTAAATGGTTTTTGGAAACATTCAAGCTAATGCAAGTGGCAAGTGTAAAACTGAATTTCACACAGGATACTAGCGAATAAATGGCTCTTTTAGAAACTTTCAAGCTAATGCAATTGGTAGGTGTAAAACCAAATTCCACAACCTTTGATCATCATTTACACATCAAGCGTTCCCAAATCTACCCTTCAGATTGGTTAACAATTGTCATAGGGGACTCCTAAGCCTTGATGTGACATATATTCTCTTGAACTCAACACTATCAGGGGCCCCACCTCATATTCCATACTCGATGTAGTTCCTTTGCAACTTGCATAGAGACACAACTTGTGTACAATTCTTATGCAAATCTTCTAGAATTGTCATCATAGTTCGACCAACATAGTCAGACATACAGACTTTACGTAGACTTTGTGGCCCCAATTGAACATTCAGGCATTTGAAGATTCAAAGACCCTTATAGAGTTGATATGAGAAAGAAATGTGCATGATAGAAGCACTCATGTTTTACGTCAATTAATTTGAATCTCTAGAATCCTTTCCATCGAATGTGATACCTTTCACCGAACTGATTCGAAATAAAATTTTAGTCCCCTCAACATCTTCAAATATGAAAAATGATTGTCACCACAAATTATGTCCAAACAATGTGCTAATCAGTTAGGCGGGATACATAGAGCGGCTTAGATCTCTTAGAAAATGTTTCTTACGAATGTAAGAACCTTATAAATGACTCTTTACGTTATTAGTAGAACGAAGCATTTACTGAAGGAAAATTGTTAGGAAACCATTTATGTGATAGAGATTAAAGCTTGAACAAAAAAAACAGCAATCCTATTTATCGCATAAAACTTGAAGCTTATATAAATAGAGACATAGACTTTTACCTTTCTATCTAAATGTCTGAATTGATATTAATTCATAAAAAAACACTTTGCAGTCCCTATTTGAAGCATTAATCAATCTTATGTAAACAGAAACAAAGAAAATGCATGAACAAAAATAGAGACTCTATATTTCAATCTAATGCATAAAATAAACGAAGGTGAACAAAAATAAAAGACTATATTTTTTCCCTCCTTCTAGTGTCAAATGTAAGCACTAAACCTATAGATGTTAAACTTTGATAAACATTATCATATAAGTCAAGTTAAACAAAGAAAACCAAGTAATCCTATGAGATATCCAATCATGCTATATATGCCATACAAAACACTAAAATACCAAAGAAGTTAAATAGAAACATATAAAAGAATGTCCAAACCTATTCCATAGTGGGAGTGGTTCTCTTTTGATGTGAAAAGGATTCTCCTTCCCACCCCCTTGATAAGATTCCAAAATGATGAACAAGATGTGATGAAGATACTAAGATGCAAAGTGCCTATAGTGCAAATGAATGATATTGTGGATGATTGTGGATCTAGCAAGAATGCTTAAGATTGTGGATGGATTTCAATTAGAAGTGGCTTCAATTTATAGGTTGAAGGGTTGAAGAATGGAGAGATGGGAGGAATGTGGGACTAAAGGAGATTCAATAAGATTGTGACATTTGTCACAATCCAATGGGTGAAGTTGGAGCACATTTTGGAGAATATGCATAGTTAATGTATGTGGTTGAGATGGAAAAAGGGTGTAAGAGAGATTATTGGTATTGTAACATGCATTAAATGAATGTGGTTGAGATGTTTTTGAGGGAAATTGTTTGGGTAAGAAAGTCAAATAAAGGGAGTTAATGAAGGAATATTCCCTAGAATATGTTTTTGAGAGGATTATTGACGTGTAATCAGTTAATTAAAAGAATTAATTTTCATGTGCAAGTGGGTTGGTTAATCATGGGTTTAGTTTGACAAAGGTTGAGTCAAAACCTAGAGAATGGGTAACGAGGATTAAGAGTTAATTAATCCAGAATTAATTAACTTGTAGGAATTTAGGGGATTTGACATTTGATTTATTATATCAGATGAGAGGATTTTAGAGTTTTTATTAAATAATTTCATTTATTTAATTATATTTGATGAACATTGGTGAATTAATCTAATAAAATTCTTTGTTTGGTTAACAGAAGAATTGATGATAATTCACTAGATCTAGATGCATAATTTCAGTATTATTTGACTGTCTACAATAGTAAACAAGATGATCTGGATCCTTCGACCATGTCTCATAGTCCTTATAAGGCCGCCACACAAAACCTGGTATCTCATGAAAAACATGATGTCAATAGGGAATATCTCTAAGAAAGGTGTAATGTAAGAAATCCCCATAATGATATGAGTATGGATCATCAAGATTATGATCTTGTGTCTTGTCAAGTCGAGCAACTATAGTGTGCTCTGAGGCCGAAATATGCAAAAGAGAAACACCTGCAAAAATATATTGTGTCCCTCGATATACAACCTCATGCATATCTCTATAAAGGTGGGAAAGAAGAAACATACCCCAAGCATATATGATCCCATGCTCAAAGATAACCTCAATGCAAATACTCCATCCAACAAGGAACTAATGACCTCTCCTATCAGGAAGAACTAGTCCCAAAATCAAACCACATAGGAAAAGAGAAATAGGGTCTACACTACCAATAAACTCAAACAAATCAATCTCACACTGTCTCACCTCCAAGTGTCTGACACCTAACACACGTCGCATGACATGGGTACCCCTTTGAACATGATATGTAACAAGCTCACCATGAATAGGAAGACAAAGAATCCTCCACACATCCTCAAGGGTAACAATTGCCTCTCCTATGGGTAAATGAAGCGAGGATGTCTTTGAATGCCACTGCTCCACAAACGTGGTCATCATCGATATATGAGTCTAGATAAGAGGAAAGTAATAAATATGACAAAGTCCAACCACATCTAAAAATTCCCACTCCAAAACATCAAAATGGGTAATCAGATCTAACAAATTCCAAGGTCATCTCTCCCTCAGCTGTAAGTGTTTAAGGACCACCTGCAATCATTTTAACCCATGATGTTAGGGTTTCCCTCTAAACATGTACAAAAACAAAAAATGACATAATAAACAATGGATAAAACGACTTAGGAGGACAAACATAGAAAATTCTACATGCAAATGTAAGGGTTTAAGTCAAATGCAAATATTTAGAGCAAATGCAAAGGTTCATAGCAAATGCTACTTGCAAATGCAAGGGTTTAAGTCAAATGTAAAGGTTCAGAGCAAATGCTACTTTCAGATACAAGGGTTTAAGTCAAAAGAAAGGTTTTATTTTAAAGGAGAGGTTATAGAGAAAGGGCAAGAAAAAAAAATGCAAGGGTTTAAAGCAAGGGCAACAATCTTTGGTAGATGCGAGGAAACAATGAAAACAAAAAAAATGCAAGATTTTAGAGCAAAACAAAGGTTTTTGAGAAACTACATGAAACAAGGGAAAAGTTTTAGGTTAAATTCAAGGATCTTGAGCAAGGGTGAGGGCGTTGATATCAAGTGTGAGCTTCCTGACCAAAAAAATGCAAGGAAAGTTATGCAGATGCTCTAAAATCATCAAAACTTCACTTTTAACTCAAGAAACTTAGTACATGCAATACGACAATATACAAAGACAAAAAAGAGAAGAAAGAAAGTACATACCATACCATTGACACCTACGGGCTGTCTAAAATCTCGAACCAGGTCAAAAAAGTGTGACGATCCCTGAATCCTTGGCATTACTCCTTGACAACTGACAAAATGAGAAATCCAAAGACAAGAATTAGCTATAGGATAAAAGCACAAATGAGCCAATTAAAAAACCTAATTGTGTATATTAACCCTCTCAAAACCCTAATTTTTACTTAGGGAACCTTCCTATGTTCAAATTAGGACATCTCGAGAATAAGGAAACATGCGACGATAGACCTATAACCTGAGTCTTCACCCTAAACACATCTAAAATAAAGTAGAATAGTGTCATGAGCCTAACCTTAAACTTGGAATTTCTGGCCAACCTATCGAGGGGGCAACACAAAGTCCCACAATCATTTCATTGAATGTTTCGGCATAGTGGGACATAGAATTTTTTTTTAAACTTGATCTTAAAAACATAATCTTTGAGAAAAAACAACCAATACTTTGTATGAAAGAGGGCCAAAATGTAGACATGTGAAATTGAGAGGAACTATACGAATATTGAAAGAGAAGCCTTAGCTATGGTGTATGCGCTATAAAAATTTAGAAATATTTTTCTATTAACATCATTTATATTATTTATAGACTAGGGACCCTTAAAATAATTTCTCAATAGACCGACAATACATTGTATAATATGCCAATGCCTACTCCTTTTTGAGGAATTCAATTTTAGAATAATAGTGAAATTGGGAACACATAATTAGGGAGTGGGCTACCTATCAAGGATAGAAACATGAGAAGAACAAGAAGACTAGCTAGAAGATCTATGTAGCACAAACCTATTCAAAATAAATGTGGTACTAAAGGAACTCCATGAGATTGTTATCCTTTTATAAAATTGTGAGTTTCCATATGACATCTCACTGCAGTTTAAGGAATCAATTGTGTGGAAGTCCCTACCATACACACTAATAGAAGGTGAGTTACATCACATCATGAAAGATGAAATTATAAGAAGAGTATTATTTGAACATAAAAGATAAGCTATCCTGAAGGAAGCTAATGAGGGAATATAAGGGGGTGTAATTCCATAGAGACAATAACAAAGAGGGTTAAATTACCTAGATTATTATGGCCAACCTTACATAAAAATGCTAAATAATACAATAAGAACTATGACATGTGTTAAAGGGTGGGGAAACCTACCATAAGACATGATAATCCATTGAAACTAGTCCTAGACATGATATTGTAGAAATGAACTATACCAATATTGAAAGAGAAGCCTTAGCTATGGTGTATGCGCTATAAAATTTTAGAAATATTTTTCTATTAACACCATTTATATTATTTATAGACTAGGGACCCTTAAAATAATTTCTCAATAGACTGGAAATACATTGTATAATATGCCAATGCCTACTCCTTTTTGAGGAATTCAATTTTAGAATAATAGTGAAATTGGGAACACATAATTAGGGAGTGGACTACCTATCAAGGATAGAAACATGAGAAGAACATGAAGACTAGCTAGAAGATCTATGTAGCAAAAACTATTCAAAATAAATGTGGTACTAAAGGAACTCCATGAGATTGTTATCCTTTTATAAAATTGTGAGTTTCCATATGACATCTCACTGCAGTTTAAGGAATCAATTGTGTGGAAGTCCCTACCATACACACTAATAGAAGGTGAGTTACATCACATCATGAAAGATGAAATTATAAGAAGAGTATTATTTGAACATAAAAGATAAGCTATCCTGAAGGAAGCTAATGAGGGAATATAAGGGGGTGTAATTCCATAGAGACAATAACAAAGAGGGTTAAATTACCTAGATTATTATGGCCAACCTTACATAAAAATGCTAAATAATACAATAAGAACTATGACATGTGTTAAAGGGTGGGGAAACCTACCATAAGACATGATAATCCATTGAAACTAGTCCTAGACATGATATTGTAGAAATGAACTATACCAATATTGAAAGAGAAGCCTTAGCTATGGTGTATGCGCTATAAAATTTTAGAAATATTTTTCTATTAACACCATTTATATTATTTATAGACTAGGGACCCTTAAAATAATTTCTCAATAGACTGGAAATACATTGTAGAATATGCCAATGCCTACTCCTTTTTGAGGAATTCAATTTTAGAATAATAGTGAAATTGGGAACACATAATTAGGGAGTGGACTACCTATCAAGGATAGAAACATGAGAAGAACATGAAGACTAGCTAGAAGATCTATGTAGCAAAAACTATTCAAAATAAATGTGGTACTAAAGGAACTCCATGAGATTGTTATCCTTTTATCAAATTGGGAGTTTCCATATGACATCTCACTGCGGTCTAAGGAATCAATTGTGTGGAAGTCCCTACCATACACACTAATAGAAGGTGAGTTACATCACATCATGAAAGATGAAAGTATAAGAAGAGTATTATTTGAACATAAAATATAAGCTATCCTGAAGGAAGATAATGAGGGAATAAAAGGGGGTGTAATTCCAGAGAGACAATAACAAAGAGGGTTAAATTACCTAGATTATTATGGCCAACCTTACATAAGAATGCTAAATAACACACTAAGAACTATGACATGTATTAAAGGGTGGGGAAACCTACCATAAGACATGAGATTCCATTGAAACTAGTCCTAGCAAAAATCCCATTTGAAAAATGGGCCAAAATTTAATAGGACCAATCAAAGGAAGTATTTATCATCATCAAAGTTGAATACCTAAGAGAATGGGCAGACGAACCCACTAGGGATTTACCACAAATACTATTACACTATTCCTTTATGAGAATATAATCACCAGATATGGTTGTCCACTAACAATAATAAGTAATCAGGGGAACACTTTGTTAATAAAGTAATTGTGAAGCTATTGCATAATTTCATGATCACACATAGTAAGAGCTCCCCTTACTAGGGTCATAAACCAAAAGAGAAAGTGAGGCCTTGAATAAGATAATTGGTACAACCTTGGCTAAAATATGTGAAGGAAATAGGCTATATTGGGATATTAAGATGCTTGTGGTACTCTAGGCCTACTGCACATCATAAAAATATACTACTAAGTTCACACTATTTTAACTACTCTAGGGGACTAATGTGGTAGTTTTAATGAACTTCATAATACCTAATATACACACTGAATTGACATTGTGGTTAGATGATGATGAATCCCTTGTGTAAAGAATAGAAGAACTAGAAAATTTAGATGAGGATAGATTTATTGTAGTATATATTTGAAAGGTAGAGTGATAGAGAAAAAAATCCTAGCATGAAAAAAACCTCTGCTATAATTTTTTTTTCAAATAGGAGACCTACTATTATATTATGACAATAAATTTTAAAATCAAGGAAAATTTAAGGTGAGAGGCTAGGACAATACTTGACTTATCATATTGGATCCTTAGGTTGAATGAGATTAAAGAGATTAAATGATAATAGAATCAAAGGTATGTGAAAGACATCAGACTTAAACACTACCACCTACCTAAAGGATAATAACATAAAACCTATAAATACACAAAATGTATATTATGTAACATATATAACATAAATTATAAATACCAAAAATCAAACCTTTAGCAAACACAAAATTTCATACGACTATTCAAAAACTATGAAATATAACTGGAAAGTAATATCGACTAAGACACAAAAAATAAAGTTATATAATATCCCTACAACTCCACTCAACTCAATTTACATTCCAAACACTAGTGCTAGCCTAATATTTGCTACAATATCTCACACAGTACCTAGCAATGCCAACACTGAAATTGGTAAATGGAACAAAGAAACTCTGACCCAAATATAAAAAAGTACCCATTCAAATCCATGAATGTTAATAAAGATGACATGATTTCAAGAATTTTGATTGATGTGGTCTACATAGAGGATATGTAGAAATAAATTCATGAGCCAATAGCATAAATTGATCATACAAAGTTCAAGGAGCTGAGGCAAACCCTACTCACTCTAAAGAAAAGTTTGTATTCACCACAATGTCAAGAGATAGGAAGAAAACACCTTGATGGATAGAAGGATTACCCTAATTTTTGTGATGAGCATGACTGGGTTAGACTAGTGCTAATAAGAGTCTATCATGAATTCATTTATTTGGACAAACCATATTGCAATATAAAGGAGACAATTCATGCAATAGAAGGATTGAGCATGGTTGCAGAAGTCTTGACAAATCAAGCTAAAAAAATGATGTTGCCACCTAGCTTATAGATGCAACACAAGACAGATGAAGCCTGAGCGTCTGAGCGATTACAAACCTTGGCTCATGTGGTATTCAACCATATGTATCACCTATAAAATTTACTATGCAAACAGAAAGGATTCTGCCATTGTGACAACAATCAACACAGTATACCATATGGTGATAGAGGGGAAATTCATCAACCTCTATGAGGCGATGTGGGAGCAACTCATGGAGAACCTATAGAAGATAAATACCTCCCACTACAACTTTTGATATGGCACATCCTAATATAACTATATTTTTACTTCCTCAATGAGCTACTAGGTTTCAAAGGCAAGGCATGGGAAGCCCACATATCGGTAGCTACTCAAATAAAGATATGTACTTGCTAGTTTCTAGAAAAAAAAAACTTATACCTACAACATCATAAATTTTCACCTATGATAATTTCACACTAGATTTTTCTCCCTCCTAATTGCATAGACCTAATTGTACATCTAATGTCCTAAATTATGCATTCCATGGCCCATTTAGACATTTATCACGAAATGACATGTACAAAACCAAGGTAAACATTTATTTTTTCTCTCATGTTAGTTTACACCTTACAAAATAAGGCTAGGACATAGTCACCCTAGGAGACTTGGACCCCTTATTTGGCCTCCAATTTTTAATATGTCAGAGTTGGAATTTTACTATTTTAATTTCAAATATCAAATTTTGGATATTGGATTCAAATTTGTGGGAAATTATAATTATTTTGTCTAAACACCTAGTCATCTCACCATTTAAAAATATAGAAGGAGAAGGAGTAAGAAGAGAAATTATTATAATTCAAGATCAAGTCAAGAGAATTCAAGAGAAAATTTATTGCAACATTTCAAAATTGAAGCATCATGTCATGTTTCATGTGAGTGTATTCTTCTTTATGGTACCATTTTATTTTTACTAACCATTGTAGGTATTTCAAGAAATCAAGCTAAACAACAATGAAGCCTTGAGGTGATGGGCATGACTTCAATATTTTAAGGAAATTAAATATGAGTGGTAAGTCACATTCCATTGTTGATTTATCATTCATTTTTCATTTGGCCTTGATCCCTCAAAAGTATAAATCCTCTTTCATCAACTTTTCCATTGTGGAGGTGGAAACACCCACACAGGATTTGACTAAGGAAAGCTCCTATATAACACAACCCTTCATCTCTCTTTGAATGTGTATGTTTCAAATCTTAAAAGTATTAGGGAAAGATTGAAGATCATTTATTAATTATTGCATTTAAACCCTACAAGTTGACATGATATAAAAACTCAAGTATCTTGTCATCCTTCGAAGATCTAATAATGAGATTCTAAAGGAAGAAGCCTTTGATCAGAATCTCGAGGATGGTGAAAAAAAATTCAAATTGATAAATTAAGACATAGTCACCCTAGGTGACTTAGTCTTGTAAAATAAACTCTAAATTGTTCTGGCAAGTGCATAGAAATTTTCCCTCTCTGGATCTATTGTTTAAATTTGATTTTAAATTTCCCATATTGCTGAAAAGTTGCATTTACAAATTAGGTCACATAGTTTGATCAAGTTAATAAAACCAAATCAATTTTAGTAAATTTCCAAGACACAAAAGGATTAGATCCAAGGTTGATTTAATCACCCACATGGTTGAAAGTCAATATTAACTGATTGCCAATTTTAATCCTATTGATCATTGAAAAATACTTGATCTTAGTGATCTATTCATTAGACCTAGGAACCCTTTCTCATTAAAATAATACCACAACATATCGATTCTTCTTCAAGAGTTTTCATTAGAATATGCAAGCATGGGAGTAAATCCCTTATGAGTCTATTAAATAATACAAAATCACATGTATATTTTTGCTAGGAAAAGATTACACCTACATGGAGACAGTAGAGCCATGAACAATATGGATCTTGAAACTCTCATATGTGGTTTTACAAAAGGAGGTGAATGTATATGCGAAAAATATCCTAATCAAGCCAAAGGATCTAAATACCAAAAGATTTGGCACCTGCAAGGAAATAATGGATAAGGCTGAAAATAATAAATAATAACTACAAAAGAAGTGGGGTATCCCACCAAAAGATACTGCAAAACCATCATCTTCAATAGTAGCTCTGAAAATGCACACACAACCCACACAAAGATTGGGAAGATTACATAGAGTGGTTAGAACTCAATCAGAGGGCCCAACATCATCCTCCTAAATAGTTACAACTATAGAGGTTTAAGAGGTACAAGAGCTAACAAACACACAAATAAAATTGAGTGTAGAGAAAAAAGGCCACAAGGGAAGGCCTAAATAGGTAGCACATGAAAAATTAAAATCATTACTTCTACAATAGAGGAGGAAGATGAATGAAAGATAAAATAATTACAAAATCCTTCACAAAAGAGAAAGAAGAAGGAACATACAATGCAAATCCAACAACCAAAAGAAAAGGAAAAACCAAAAAATCTCGTAGATACGATGGTGACTACAAACATCATTATTTATCAAGGTATACTTTAGTAGGTTTTATCTATGTACGATGATTTTGACAAGAAAAATAAAGATACAATCATAAAAAGCTTAATAATCTATATAAAAAAATTTGACAAAATTATAGAGGAGATTATCAAGCACTTTCAATAAGCTATTTTTGTTAAAATCTAAGAACAAAGATAGAAATCCCTTAAAGAAGAGGAGGAAATAAGAGAAAAGGAAATCACAAAAGTATGTCTAAATCTTACCAAGATAAAAAAAAAAAACTACTAATACAAGACCAATCCTAGGAACTTCAAAAAAATAGAGGATATACACTATAATAGAGGACTAGCATGAAGAAATTGCAAAGATACATGAGGAAACCACTACATTAGCATGAAAGATAATAGAGTCCATGCTTGTAGAGGGAAGGGAAAAGGAATAGGACGTGCCCTCACCCGCTCCAACAAGAATTCCATTGCACATCCATATAGAAAAGGAAGAAACATAGGAACAAGCACAAGAAGAGGTGGAGGAAGCAACCACATCAGTATCTCACATCTAATCCATCAAGGATTTTCTAGCACAACAAAAGAGACTTTAGCGATCACCCATCCCCTAATTGATACAACTTCTAGTAATCTGGTCATAAGTAAATCTAGATAACATCTCACCATTGCAAATGCTACAACTAGGAGATATTTTTTATTCTAGTATAAGGGAAGAAATCCTACAACAACATGTAGAGAATGTAAAAACTTTGAAGTAGTATAGAATTTTTTGAGATCCCTCTTACAAATGCAACAAGACACCTCTCTTCCCCTACCACAACAACTCAAGCTGTTAGTGAACAGTCGCCAAGTAGACCTAAAAGATAAAAAATAAAGAATCAAATGAGGCTCAACAAGAAATTTTAAAGAACATTGGAAAAGATGCAAGTAAATGTGAGGTAGCCAATTTAAAATTACAAAAAACAAATAAAGAAGGTAGAGAGTAGCATTATAGAGACTAATATTCTCTATCAATTTTGTACTTAATGATTATATATCATAGTTCTAAGGCCAGATAACACAAGTTGCAACCTCATATGATCTATTGGAAGATATGGATGGAGCAATAAGGGCACAGTTTAAGAACACACATACTCAGCTACAACATTTAAAAAATCAAAGGGAAATTATAAAGATGCAATTAAAACAACTTAGAGACACAATTAGCATCAAGACTACACACCTATGTAGAGTACTAGGAGAAGATAGAGTTGTCACATAACAAAAAATTATCCCTACAAATATTTTGGAGGTAGAGACTACTCAAATCAATACACAAGGACACGAGAAATTATGCTAGCAAGCAAAACAACAATGAGACATTGAACTAGGGCAGCTAAAGGTCATCTACAAACATAGTCTCCTAGGTAATTGAAGCATGTCTTGATGATAAGAAATAATTTTGAAAGGAGGGATGATGTTGGTAGGGAGTAGGACACAGAGTAGAACCTATCATAACTCTTTATAAAGAAAGTGCAAAGTATCTAGCTGACAAGTAAGATAGGTTAAGGGGTTCCCTATAAGGGTCACATCTTTATAAGAGACTAGGAATTGATATATGTATGGAAATAGATAACATACCAAGATATCATCATAGATATAGGATATAAAAAATACTATAATGTAAAGTGGAGACTAAGACTTGCTTATGTAATGAAAAATGTATCTATATAGATGGATTTATAAGGATTCAATGGATACGTGTTATGCATGACTATCATGTGTGTTTAAATTCTGAATAATGTATTATTAGATAGAGTTCCTTATAACACTTACTCTTTTCTACCACTATACCCTCTAGGGTATAAACTGACTACTTTAGGGATACTAGGGTACAAATCTTCAAACTATATTTCCCCATTTTCCTCTGCTAACAATCCCTTTTCACTTTATATTTTTTTGCTTAAAAAGTGTCAATAGATTGAAGGTTGGTGTGAAGGAAACTTTTAGGATGATTAAGTATGTGATTTTGCAAGATTTCAAGTTTGGATGTCTCACCTATCTAAACCTAAGGTAATACCAAGGTATTTTTGGAACAATCCAAATTGACATAGTAATCTCAAGAAATTTTTAATCCAAATTAAATTTAAATATAAATTTTTGTACTTACTTTTAAAAGGCCATAAATTTCTAGGTCCATCTGATAAATTCTAGCTAACCCAACTCCATGGATGATAACATGACCAAAAAATATTTTTTTATCTATATAACTTCATTAAAAATATATATAAAATAATAATAAAAAAAAAATATCACCATGGAAATAAAACACTTTGACAATAGGCAATTAAGGCTATTATGACAAACTTTGATTTTTAGGAAAAATACTCACACTTTTTGGCCGACAAGTGGACCGATTATGTTGGACATACCCTAGACGCATTATAGATTTCATCTACAAAGCCTACATAAAAATAAACTTGGATAAAATAAGTAGAACTATTTTCAATAAAAATACATACCTACTAAAGAACCATCACATTTATCTATAAGATGGATAAATTATTCCTCGCTTATCCCTTCCAAGTACATTAGGCATGTCGTTGGTTTGATATTTTCTTTTAGCTAATTATTGGTTTACTCGCATTAGCTTGATATGGATTCATAAAAGTTTATCGAGAGAAATTGATACATTTGTAGACATTGCAACACTGAACTAAAATTGAAAGAGCATTTCATATTTAGGAGTTCAAAGAATTATGATATTTATGGAAAGTTTTATTGAATCTTGAGAGAAAATCATGGTTCTTTCAAGATCTTATTTATTATGAAGATCAAAGATTTGTAACTTTATTCATTAGCATTATTACCAAAAATAGAGTTTAAGTGTTATCAATCTATCTATTTTTCTGAATGTTCACCTTCAAACTCCTTTCTTCAACCTTAATTTTAAGAACACAAATAAATTTATTACAAATAATAAAATGAATTAATTATTAGTGAACAATTATAAATGAATTAAATATTTCAAATATAAGATGTTCTTATAATTATTTTATTTTCTAAGAAACTTGGTCTTTCTTGACCTAATAGAGATTTTTGAAATATCTCATAAGAGTTGAATTTGGAAAGTTTTATATATATATAAACATTTACCCTTCGTGGAACCTACTACCCACCAGCTACCTAGAAAGCCCCCATCTACCTTATTTAATCCAATGCAACCACTCGTAGCTTCCCACAAGGTATGCCAACAATAAATTTCTTTTAAAGATCACGATACTAAGGAATTGCTCAACCGCGTTTCAAGACTAAATGAGAGTATTCAACGTAGAAGCGGATACGTGTATTTTGGACTCAATGCGAAGAATAGAAAGTCAAATTCTTTATCCGGCAACGTCGATACACGCGGGTTTTCCAAGGCGTGCCCATGACTTTTTTTATGTTTTTGTATTTTTCTGCGAATTCAAGTAGAAAACGCTGCTCTAACTCATCCAATCATCGCTAAAGTTGATCAGATGAAGCAAATTCAGCCTAATTTTAGTTATCTTGCCTGTAAGTTCTAACTAGGTTACAGAGTGCAGTGCTGATATGAGCTACAAGAGCAAGATGAGGTGCAACTCTTACTTATCTGTTCTTTTGTTCTTTGTAATGAATTTGAATTTTTCATCTGTGATATCTAGTTCCAGATGGTATAACTGCAATAATGATTCAACTTACACCGACGGCAGTACATATTCTGCTAATCTGAATCAAGTTATGACTGATCTGCTTAGAAATACACCTCAAAGTTCAGGGTTTAACATTTCGTCCTTTGGTCAAACGCCCAACAAGATCTATGGCCTTCTGCAGTGTATTGAAAACGTATCCGCAGAGAAATGCTCAGACTGTGCACAACAAGCAAATAATTCTCTTCATGAAGTTTGCACCAACACCAGAAGTGCCCTGATATTGATGGATGATTGTTTTCTGCGCTATGACTACTCTAATTTCATTTCAACACTAGATATCAACCTATTTTATTACATGGCTAACATCAATAACATCTCAGGCAATATGGATGATTTCAAGGCCACAACCTCTAGTCTTCTCTCCAGTCTGTCTAATCAAGCTTACGACCCTGCCAGTAAGCAATTCGCTCTAGGCTCAGCAAACTATTCCCCATCCCATGATGTATACGGGCTCGTTCAATGTTGGAGAGATTTATCCATCAATGATTGCAGAAAATGCCTGTTTACAGCAAGGAACACTCTGGAGGGTTGTTGTTCTGTGAGACAAGGAGCTCAGGCTATGTCACCAAGCTGTACGGTCAGATTTGAGATATACCAATTTTTCGACGCTTCACAGTCATCATCCCCAGAAGCTTCGCCACCGCCTACAGCAACTACCACATCTCCTTCCCTAGAAGGTTCACCACTGGGGGCCCAATCAAAGAGTAAGCACAGCTACTTCTTTTAATATTTGCTAAATTATACTATTGAATATGTTTCTATTGAAAATAATCTACACTGCAGAGAAATCCTCGGAAACATTGCCCATAATTTTGGGGGTTGTGGGAGGCCTGCTTCTGGTCTTGGTTTTTTGTCTAATTGCAATGAGGAAAAGAGTTAGATCTGCCATTTTTGGGAGGCCTGTTACTATAGTTACCCACAACGAAGGTGCCGTTTCCAATTGCCATCTTTGTAACTACTTTTATGTTCTGTTTGTTTTAGTTTAACATTAATTTTTCTAAGACTTTCCAGTTTTCATTCATGACAGAAAGACATGAATATTCTCCCGAATCGGGATTACTCATACATGAGCAGCAACATTTCATCATGAGGTTAGAGGCGTTGGCAGAAGCCACACAAAATTTTCATGAAAACAACAAGCTTGGAGAGGGAGGCTTTGGAACTGTATACAGGGTGGGATTATAGTGTATCCTTGATCTGAGTTATTACTGTAGTCATAGATCAATTAGGCTATTTTCGGGTATTTCTTAAGGTGGGTCGGGAACTCTAATTCTGCATCGATATTTTAGGGAACAACTAGAGGCGGGATTGAAATAGCAGTTAAAAAACTGTCAGCAAGATCGACACAAGGTAAGAAAGAATTTATGAATGAAGTGAAGCTGATGTCCAATGTTCAGCACCGAAACCTTGTGAAGCTTTTGGGATGCTGCGCTGAGGGGAATGAAAGGTTGCTTGTTTATGAATATTTTTCCAACAAGAGCTTGGACAATTTTCTCTTTGGTAAGTTAGATTTCTATCTTTATTCATTATTATTAATATTGCAGCGTTCTTTGAAATAGATTACAAGAGTGATGGATAAAATTGGGGTTTCAGATCCTGAAAAGCGTAGACAGCTAGATTGGTCTAAATGTTACAACATCATCATCGGAATTGCCCGAGGCCTTCTCTACCTTCATGAAGATTCACAGCTGAGAATCATTCACAGAGATATTAAAGTAAACAACATTTTGCTCGATGACAAACTCAATCCTAAAATAGCCGACTTTGGTTTAGCCAGACTTTTCCTGGAAAACGAGACACAGATCGAAACAAGAGTCGCAGGCACATAGTAAGTACACCAGTGATGATATCTGCGTGCTTTAGGATTCAGATTCACGGATTTTCTTTTTTATAATAGTTCTGTTGATGTGGTGCAGTGGTTACATGGCTCCAGAGTATGCAATACTAGGACAGCTGTCAGTTAAAACCGACGTTTATAGCTTTGGCGTGCTACTACTTGAGGTTGTGAGCGGAAGGAGAAACATGGATTCCAATCTTCCCTACGAGATGCAAAATCTGTTGGAATGGGTGAGAAAAACAATTTAAGACCATGTAGGTATTTGTCTTCAATAATGTTTTTGAAGGCCAGACACCAAAATTAAAATGAGTTAATGATGTGTGATGCAGGCATGGCGACTGTACAGAGCAGGAAAATTGTTAACTATGGTTGGGTCAACAATAAAAGAAAGTTGTCCGCAGGAGCGCGTGGAACGATGCATTCACGTTGCGCTTTTGTGTTTACAAGCTGATGCGGCACTTCGTCCAGCTATGTCAAATGTTGTTATAATGATATCGAGCAGTTCCGTGAGATTACCAAATCCAAAAAAACCAGCGTTTTTGCGGCCCTCAGAACCAAGTGCAGGAGTAGCGGTAGAAATGGATGAAAACGACACTCCCACAATTACATCGTCGCAGACGTCTGGAACGACCGCTTCATGTGCGTCGGGCGTTCCTTCTATAAATAAAACCTCCATTACTGACTTGGCACCAAGGTGAGCAGTTCCTGGAATACTACAAATTAGAATTGTAGATTTTACTGCCGCGCTATTTGAAATGGCTTCTTGCCACACCAGAAACGTGACTAATATTTTTTATTCTGTATATTTGGTAAAGTTGAGTGCTGTCCATCTCATTCAGGGCAAATTCTAATTCACAATAATTAAACCGGCATGATCAAATAGTTTGGAATTTGATTGTGATTCGGAGACGGTGCACCAACGTTGACAGCTATTACTAAAATGTCCTTATGACTCGTTAATTTACAAATTTGCTAGCGTGCAGTCTCGGAATTAGACCATCTTCTGGCCTATTATGAAGTGTTGTAGACATTATAATCATCGTTTTACATTGTTGTCTATTCAATGTGGGGAAACGTTTATATTGCATTGGGGAGAGGGATCACGAGTTGTGCATGGGTCAATTATTGTTATAGTATTTATATTTATAATATTCAATCTAGTCACATATTTATATTATATATTGTAAATAACTAGTTCACATAAAAATAAAAAAATAATCAAATGTTTGTCAAATTGGATCCATACTTGAACACACGGGAACCTATGAATGTTATATTAAAAAATATATAAATGCATTCATTAACAAGTATTATTCAAATATTCTTATCATAGTGAAAAGTATTATTTTTATGTGTATAATTATTGGGGTAACAATGTATATGCATTGCAATATTTCATATTAATGCTTTGTCTTGTCAGAAATATAAAAGGTAAGCACGATAAATACCTTGCATTTTTCCATCAAATGTGAAGGATTGCCAAAAAAATTTAATGTTTAACCATTGGTCCATTTCTATTGCATATAAGTTATATTTTAACTAATAATTTGTTATTTTTATAAAAACAAATATTTTTTTGTGTTCAACTACTAGTCTATTTGTGTTGGATATAAAAGTTAGAGATAACAAAGATTTATGGTTACCAATAGCTATTTGGTTCATTTAGGTTGTATATAGGTTATATTTAAACGAAAACATGATACTCTACTAACAACACATGGTATTTTTTTGTTCAACTACAAGGGATACAATGATTAAGTTTTGGTCAAACCTTTAAAAATCTATTTTTTGGTCAATTTTTAGTAGATGTATGCTAATGTGGTAAGTTGCTTGATGAGTCACACACTAAACCTTAGTTGTAGATAGTAAGCGGTCAATTCATATTTTTTTAAAATACAGAGGTCCTACAATATTCCATACAATTGCTATATGCTCACAAAGTTAGGTTATTATATAATTTTAAATAAATAGAGTTTTGTTTGATAGTTGAAATATTGGAATTGAAGTATAAATGATAAGAAAAAGTTTATGGAATAATAAAAAAATCAGATGTCATTTTTATAATGAGAGAAAAGAAGAAAAAATATGGGAAAACATCTTTTGAAAAAGAGATACATATGAATCAAGGATTAAGAAAAACATGCTCCAAATATATAAATAATATATTTAAAAATGACCATCTCACATAAAAAAAACTTTTCTAAATATCAAAAAGTCCAAGTACTCAAACATAATGTAAAAAAATTGAAAAAGTGAGTAAAAGGTACATGAGAAAAAAATGAAAAATGTGTTTGGATATCTATGAGGAGATTTAAAAAACCTTTCCAACATTGAAAGAATCAAGAATATAAAGGAAATAGAAATAAATTGTGAGCTCAAGAACCAAAAATTAGTTTTGATTTCAATAGGTGATAAAACCTACAGATGGTAAATACCATGAAAATACCTAAACCAATAGAAAGTTATTAGAATTAAAATTTCATAAATATCTTAGTTACCAAATTTTGATAAGATATGCACAAGTTATGCTAGAGAGAAAAATAAAAAAAATAAAAAAATCCTTTAGGGAAAAACTAGGGTTTGGGATTAGTTCAGTGTTCAATCATATAGGATGACATCAATGTGACATCATATTGACATCAAAAAAATGACAACAAAAATATGTTGTATCTAATCATTACAATATTCTCAATGGAGCCTAAAACCTCCAACATGAACACAAAATGACCAAGAGATTCTTGAAACCACTAAAATATATTTTGAAACCACCAAAAAGGAATGGAAAAACATGGATCCAAATTTTAAATACATATAAGGGTTAAAAAATCATTTCATGAGTCTAAGAAATGTTTTATGTCCACAAATAGATCACGAATAATGGAAAGCACAATTGATAGAGAGGAAAGTGATGGGAAGGAAAGAAAATCCTACCACTAGTAGGTCAATGATGTTTGTCGCTAACAAAACATTGTTGGTGAGTTGAAACCATCACTATGAAAAATGTGTTTGATAAATTCAAACACCTTTGGACAATGGATGCTAGAAAAAATAATATTGAAAACCTTGAAGAAATTAATTTTCAAACTAAATCAATTGGTAGCTACTTTGTATACATTAAAAAAATGATTTTTTTTTATAATATATATATGAAGGGCCTACACAAGACTTAATGGCAACTATATAGCCATAAAAATCCATATGGTTGTATGCTTATTCTTGCATTGAGATATGTGTATCCCTAAAATGGTTATGCAAACATTTCAATTTCTCTAATTTTTGTATTTGGATAGTTAATTGTAAGTTTTTTGAGTTGTATAGATGAAATATTGAGGACTCTTTGACTCCATGATGCACCATTTTTATTCCAAGACCATATATCACAAAAAGACAACAAGGAATTATAGATTTGAAGCTTTGGAACCATGTTGAATTTGATTCCTCAATTGTACAACTCGTAGGGATTACTTGCAATCAAACACCTGCCAAACAAAGATAGAGAAGACCAAAGTTATGGAGACCAATATTTGATTGATCTTAAAAACAATGAATCAATATGTGTATTGAATAATGAGTTATAATAAAAAATACTTATAAATGAAAAATAAGAAAGAAAAAAACAACCCTAAAGAAACCATAATTGAGAACAAAACTAGATCATGCCATGTTTCCTCATCCTATGACTTGAGACACAAAAAAACACATGAACTAAGTAAGATTAGGAAATCATGCTTCTACGGAAACCCATTTGTGATCTCCCCCTTTGACCAAACTTTTCTCCCCCTTTATCAAATAAAGGAGCGTGTCCATGATATCTACAACCATCGAGTCATTATAAATTTGTAAAAACAACAATACCCGACTTAAAATCCCCTTTCTTCCAAGGATGAATAAGGTTTTAGTGAAGGCGCCCTATACTCATGCCCTATCACTAAGGATTAGTGATGTGAGGCAGGAGCAACCACTCTGGGTCCTGCCTTCTAACCTTTCTCTTTCCATACTTTCTTGAATCTCTTTTTTTCCTTATCTTTCTCCTTTTCAAAGACATGTGAGCCTTTTTTCACTTTGGGGAACATACTTCTCTTTTTACTCTATGCCTTTGGTATTACACAATTTTTTCTAAATTTTTTTGTTATGTGACCAAGATTATTGTAGTTGTAGCACATTACATTCATATCCAACAAAGGAGCAAATGAATTTATACTCACATAGTTTTTACTCCTTTTAGGAACAACTCTACATTCATAAGGGCCTATGACCAAACTGGCTACAAGTATAACAATAACCAAAGATGCGTGATGGATATTTGGTCATAGCATTTCTTTGTTTAGGCTTCTTCAAATTTATCACCCTTGTGAAACTATGTGCATCAACTCCCTTTACGCTATGCTTCTTTTTTAACTCTTCAAGGAGTGACCTATTAATCTTCTTATTTTCTATAGGCTTCATTTCTCCATTGGATTTCATCATCTCAACAGTGGTTTTGCTGGATTTTTTATTTTCAAAGGCATTCTCCTTGCCAACTTCTTCATTCTTAGTACCAGGCTTCTCTTTTGCTTTGAAATTTTCACAAAAATTAGAAGATGTGCTCTTGGTTAGACTTTTAACTTTCTCAAAACCCAAGCCAAATTTCTCCTTTAATGGATTCTTGGAGTTAATTAACTCATGAAGTATCTCAGAGCCACCTTTCAACTTCAAACCTCTGAGTATCTGTTCATTAGCTTTTTCTAGTTCTTTTCTCAAAGCCACATTTTTTGTCTCTAGCCTCATGCACTCATTAGATTTAGACTATAGTTCAGATTTGACTACATACTCAATCCTTTTGGCCTCTACAACTTGATTCTTCAAGCTAATCACAATCTCATTAGATTCTTCAAGACTTTTGGTTTGCTTTTCTATATCTTTTTGTGCATGGTTTCTCATTTTTTTGTTCTCCTTTCTCAAGTTGTCAATCTCATATAAAGCACAGATGAGTTCACCTTCTATATTCACTTCTCCTTATTTTTGTTCATGAAATCTTTCAGCTTCTTGTTCTTGATCTGTAAACTCTTTTTTCATGAGTAAGATTTCATTTTAGTCAACCACACAGGCACTATCATGTTCATCATCTGAGCTATCACTAACATCAAATAAACCACTTTCTTCTTTTGTGTGCAAAATATTCTTATTCTTAAAGAAGTTCTCTTTCCCTTGGAAGAAGGGTTTCTACCTGTTACTATCAATTATTTGCTTAGAGTTATCCTTTTCCTCATAAGGGAATTTAGAAGTAAAATGTCCTATAATTCCATAGTTAAATCATTTAAAGGGTAACTTACCTCTATGTTTTCTAGAGACTCTTCTTAGTCTTCTAATGAAAGTCTCTTCTTCAATAGTCTACTTAAATTCGAATGTAGATGCTTTAATATTTTCCTTTTTGGCTACTTAAAATGCAACTTCTCTCTTGGTAGTATCTACATCTACAAATCTCGAGCTTCCTCTATTATAGAAATCTTAGAATCATATCTTGAGGGTAGGGATCTTAGAACATTTTTTTCACAATCACATATACTTTCATAAATTCTCCTCTAAGAGTAAGGATCTTAGAACCTTTCTCACAATCACATATTCTTTCGTCTCTTCTCCAAGTCCTCTGATTACATTAACTATTTCATCCACTCTTAAGAAGTAGTCTACAATTTTTTATTCTTCACTCATCTTCAAATTTTCAAACTTTCCTTTGAATGTTTCATGCTTCAATGCTTTCTTCACCTTATCATCACCTTGATCGATGTTCTTCAACATTCTATAGAAATCATGTGTTGATTGATAATGCATCACTTTGACAAACAATGAGCTAGACAATCCACGAAGAACAATATTCTTTTCTTTACCATTATTCTTATATGCTCTCCTTCCAACTTGATCGATAGGAGGCATAATAGGGATTGTGTATCCATTTACAAGTGATATTTGCACATCAAATCGAAATGAGGAAAAATGTGTTTCCATTCTAATGCTCCAAAATGTATAGTTTGATCCATTAAAGGAAGGTTCTTTGTTTGAGGATGAACCTTCTTGACTAGCTACAACTCCAAATTATAAATGATTCAAATGAATCTAGTTCAATGTTACAAAATTATTCTACAACTTATCATTCTATGGTTTGGATCTATGCAATCATTCTCTCTACTGCTATTATCTCGACAAATCAGACCTCTACTTTAGCTCTCTATAACCTGCACTTTAGAACATCCTATGTTCTAACTCTCTGCTACTATTCACTTTTTATCGCTTCTCTCTTTCATTGGTCTTCCCCCTTCATCTTCTCTATCTCACTACTCTACTTTTAGAACATTCTTTTTTGTATATTGTTCCACTGCATCTTTGTAATTTAGTGCATATCCTAAAAGATATTTACTGTAACTCATCTAGGTCTTCTTCTCATAGCATAAGCATATTAACCCCACTCAACCCATATTCCTTTTTCATTCAACTTCACATACTTGCCTTCACCCACAAGTTTCTTCGGCACCTCAAGCCCAACATCATCAATAAGATTTACCTCATTTGTTATATTTGGCATATCACAATCTTAGGATATTCATGCATTTAATGCCCATACATATGAAATCAATTCATATTAGATTCATAGTCGTCATTCTTGCTTTCTCGATCTCTTCCAAATTTTTTAACTATCTATATTAATGGCATTATCTATTTCATTATCATCTAAATTAACGTACATACCTCTTGTGTCACAAAAAAATTATCCTTGACATTTTTCACTGATTTGGGCCTTTTCCTGTAGATTTTGGCTTGATTTTGCTTAGATCTAATGTTGAAATGTGGCCAACACATTCACATTAGGCCTGCAACACTTCCAAATCAACAAAAACCCAATAATATCTTACAAAGGTGTTGTGAAGTATTGTAACACATTTTTCTACTTTTCTAAGACATTTCCATCATAACTCATCTAAATAACCCCTTTCTACTTCTTATCAAGCCTTATTTCAAAGTTTTGTAAGGTGTTATAACAAACTTTCACACTTTCTTATGTTAAAATGACCCCTTAATACCCTTATAGGTCCTACTTAAGTATGTTTCGGAAGACAATATTGTTAAACAACATTAATCATGCTTTAATTCTTGAAATCTACTTGAAATTTCCCAAGTGGACTAAGTCACCACCTCGGGCGACTTAGACTTATTTGGCATAAAAATAAAATTTAATCCAAATATTTGGATGGGTATTGTCTTCTAAACCCTAAGTTTGGCATGTGATGTGTTATTTTTGGAAAATTAGGACACAACATGTTTAGATAAGGGTTTTATCTTCATTTTCATCCTTCCCTTCTAACTCAACAACTCTCATTCTTCTCAAGCGATCCCCAAGCATTAAGCATTCAAGCACTCTAAGCACTTCAAGCAATCATCCATTGGAGTTGTCACTTGCATATCTTCAGGCATCTTCAACAAGGGCTTGGTCAGTTGTTGCAATTGCATGTTGTTCAATCATCTTTCCCTTTACATTTCATTTCATTATCTAAGTTTTGATTACCAAAATGGAGTTTGACTAAGGCAAACCCACATTCTCTAATTGTAACCCCTTTTCCCCTCTTTGCATCTGTGCTTTGTAGGTTTTGTATGTAGATTTTTCAGAGAGAAATGTGTTTAAAAGGTGTTGTCAACTCATCAAAGTCATTCAAGTCAATAAAGCACTAATTGAAGCTTGGAGGCCTCTTTCAGATTGTTTTCTACAAAATTTGAATCAGACACCTATAATGAAGGGAAGTGCAGATCGAAAGCTACAAAATCCTACCCTAAGTTTTCTGAGATTCCCAAGTGGACTATGTCACCATAATGGATGAATTAGTCCTAGTACTAGGCCTAAAAAATGTTTTTTGTGTTTCTGGATACCTATCTTCCATAAACATGTTTCGACAAAGTTTCCCTAAAACTAGACAAAGTCACCCACCTTGGCATAAGTGTCCCAATAAACAATAGTAACATATTCTGGAAGATTCTAGAGCTCCTCTCCATCAGCCTTCAATTTCAAGATTCACCACTTCTTCTATTTTAAGTTATGTTATAGTTTGCTTGCATTTTAGGTCATTTTACATAGTGTTTTCAATACATTTGCATTACATAAGTTTGCATTCATTAGATAGATTTATTTATTTATTTTTTAGCATTTAAACACATTCCATATCTCACACATTACACAACTTAGACCCCTAATCTTGAATGAACCCTATATTTTGGTTGTGAAAGGAACTCTCTCTTGTGAAAACCCTAGAAGTGCTAGGGAATACACTTTCACCTAAAATTTGTGGTACATTTTGGTGAAACCATCCTTAGAACACTTCTCAACTTCTATTTTTATATCCTAGGAAAAGCTTGCATTCACATTACATTAGGGTTTTGCATTGTTTTGCATTCTAGGTTTTTTATAATTGCATTAGTGAAAAGCTCATTTAGCTTGCATTTTTGGATATATTTTCATTGAAAATTTATAAAATTATACATTTTCATCTTAGGACTGCATCATACATCTTGAAACACATCAGAACCAATCAAAAAAATCAATTTTTTTTTTAAAAAAAATCCCTATTGGGACTAATTCACCATTCTGGACAACTTAGTCCTAGTTAACATTTTTAACTGCCTATTATAGTATCATAAATTTCTTTTTTGTGCTTCCTAGACCTCCTAGTACCATATACTATAAGTCTGGAAAGTTTCAAGATCACAATCACACACATCATTAGATCCACAAAATGCTCACATTTTTGAAATTTTACCTAACATGGATAAAAGTAATTTTCACTTTTTCATACACAATGTTTACATTGATAAAACTTTGCATAAGTTTGCTAAAATTTCTTTCATTGTTTCATATACATTTCTTACATTGTTAAAGCTTTGCATATATTGGATAAAATAATTTTGCATATTTGGATATACATTGTTTATATTGCTGAAACATTGCATGACATGGTTACAAATGCTTTTTATTTTTGTTCAAAGAAAGTTAGTGTCTTATATATCTATACATGCTAAGAACCATTTGTTTTCCTCTCTCTATGAGAGCATTTGAGTGATAGAGAATATAACCTTGGACATTCCTAATGATCATATTAGTTCTTCTCCTAATAACTCTCCTATTGGTGAAGATGATCTATTTTGGTGTTCGAAGAACCAATCACTGATAGTTATGACAATCCTAGTTGTATCTCTCCTCTTACCTCTCTTAGTGGACAAGACATTGATGAACAAGACAACATAACAATAGTTGATCATGGCAGTAACATTTATCCTTCTCCTAGTATCTCTCCTAGTTGTGAAGATGATACTTTTCTATTAGAAAATACAATAAATGAAATTCATGAGTATCTTAGTTTCCCCCCATCTCCTAGGGAGCCCCTTATTAAACAAGAAAATTCAACCATTGATCATTCCCCTACTTGCGATCAAGTCCTTTCCGAAGAACCCACATTTGAAAGTCATGATAATTTGGCTTGTCATTCTCTTGAAAAGTCTCCTCCTAGGGAAAATATCCTGGTGCAAAAATATTTGAATGTTGACACATATCCTTCAAACACTACACCTTCCCTAGGTACAGATAATAAAGTGACATTAGAATCCCCTTCACTAACAAGTCAGGAAAATATATATAAGATCCTTGAGGTTATGACGACACAAGTGGGATCTCCTTTAATTGGTGAGCTTCCTAGGTCCCCTCCCACTAGTGAATTGCACAAAGAACTAAGATATTTCTTGAAATCCATGATGCAATCTAATCATAACAATGTTTTACAGTTGCTAAGCTATAACTTAGTGAATCAAACATATAGGTGATCACACATTACTCCTACGCCATTACCCTTTTCTCAACCTAGAGTCCCTAGTGTTGATGATCTTACAAAAACTCCTACTAATCTATCTGTATAGAAACTCATTCAACTATCACCTATATACAAGTTTCTATTTCAAGAAATATTACAAATAAAGTAGGAGGAGATCCAATCTTACATGAAATCAAATAATGTCACATCCTCCTCTCGTCGCATGCAATTAACCCAATCCAAAATCACATTCCCTAAACTTGAATTACCCTCACTCAAGATTCAAATAAAGAATGATCCCTTGATGATAAAGGTGATCATTAATGAAACTTTAGTAAGACAAACTCTCATAGAAAATGGAGCAAATATTAATGTTTGTAGCATGGACTGTATATTCATGTCTTTGACAATGTTAATAGGAAACCACTAGGGATGATCATATTGCCTATCCAGGTAGGCCCTACAGTGTTGCCTACCTATATCCATATCATGCAAGGAGCCCTTCCATACAATATTCTCCTAGGGAGACCATGGATTCATGCTATGAAAGGAGTCCCATCTAACCTTCATTGTACAATGAAATTTTAGTACAATAACAAGATATACATGATTGACGCAGATGAAAGAAGCTATAAATCAACTAATCACAACATTTCAAACTCTCTTAATCCTTTTATTCCTAGATCAAAACTTATATGTGAGTTGATGCTAATCCTTCCCCAACAAGAAAACTCTTTTGTCATAATTGGGGGTTGTTAGATTCTACGCCTCCTTTCAATAAAAAATCCAAAATCTCACCCTCTTGGTCCAAAGGTTCATATACAAACAATTCATTTTTAGATACAATTTCTAGTAATGATTGGGGTCTTACACCTCTCTTTAAAGGAGAGTGTGGAATCTCACAACCTAAACAAAAACAACTCTCTGTTTTATATGCTCAACTTGATTCTACATCAACAACATTACCCCATGGTGGTGATGGGGGCTATATAACTCCCATCCCTCATGAAGAAACAACACATAACACTAAAAAGGGTTTGTGCTCTTGTACAAAATCCAATCCTTCTCAAAAGTACACAACCCCTTCATTTAAATTGGAAGTTTTTTACGGTATTGGATACAATCTCCCTCCTATGCATGGATGCAATGTACACATGACACCAACTAACATATCATACTCTTTCAAGAAAGATTTAGGGTTACCTCCCTTCTCTCCATTTTCTTCAAACGATAAAATTCAAACATCACATGGAGTGTGGTGCTCTTCCTTGCATTGAAGCACCTAATTCCTCTCATTGATACATACCTACATCCTATTCGGCTCACCTTTTTCCTACACTAAGTGGGGTCAAGAGTTTTGTTAGCCTTGTCCTCGTATATCACTTTTTGTTGTCTCATTTGACTAGTCGTTAACCTTTCATGAACCTATAAGAGAAAGCTTGGGATGTGGACAACATGCCTTAAGTTGGCTCGCATGTGACATACTATCGTTTTAATGACACGACCTTACTTGGAAACATATGATTTAGCATTGGGATTTCCAAGTTTTCTTTCATGTCCTTCTTTCTTCTTTGTATTTTTTCCTTTTCCTACTTTAAAGTAATTGCTCACACAATGGTGTGTAGCAATGCCTTTAAAGTGGGGGCATACATTGGCATTATTCCTTTTTCATTTTTCTTTTTCCTTGGTTCCTAGTGCAACCTTATTACTTCATATGATGCATTTGTCGCTTTGTGAATGACATTGGGTGTAATGTCCTTCATGAAAGTGATCTATATTAGCATATTACATTTCTCTTAGTGGCCTGATGTGACACATTGCATCTTCTAAGTTGTGAGTTTTCTATTCTTTAATTGGTCCTCTCTTGGGGATATTAGACACAATGTGCGCTAAGGAAAATACCTCGCATGAACTAAGAAAGACTCCTTTGAACAGTTTTTTTCATTTTACATTTTGCATATATGACCACCTTGCATAACACAACATGCATGCATATGGTGCCATCTTGCACTTGTTCATGAGTTCTAAGCATATTAAGCTTTTATTGTCTCATGAAGCTCGAAAACCTGTTCTTTGTGGCACATTATCAAATTTATCATGAGGTATAAATTTGGTATGGTTAAGTGGGAAGCTCAACAAGCAGCATGACTTTTCCCATAGCCACCTACATGTGTGTGAGTACATACTAGCCATGAGTGTATGTTTCTCACCTAAAAGACAACCAAAAATGCATCACCCTAGAGTGATTGCACATATTTTAAGACAAACAATCAAAGCTTGATCCGACTCTCCCTCTCTTTTCACTCTTTCACATCACTTCCTTGTGTGATCTTTTGTACTGATGTTTGTTTTTCCATGGGATCTTGATCCTAGGGGCTTGATCACCCCTCTTGATTGTAGTTGTCTCATCTTACTAGAATGAGTATATTTGGATCCCTCTTGGTATGAATGTCTTGGCTACTTTAGTGTGAGTTTGAAGCAAGTTCATCCTCTCACTAAAGTGGGGGCTAAATGTGTCTCAAAAAATGTACATCTTCAACATTTTTCATTCATTTGGGCCTTTTCCTATGGATTTTGGCCTTATTTTTCTTATATATAATGTTGTAATGTTGCCAACACATTCACATTAGGCCTTCAACACTTGCAAATCAAGAAAAACCCAATGATGTCTTACAAAGTTGTTGTGAAGTATTGTAACATATTTTCCCACTTTTCTAAAACCTTTCCATCATAATTCATCTAAATAACCCCTTTCTACTTATTACCAAGGGGTAAACCAATAAAAGTGCTTTACAATTCAAATGAGAAAGGAAAACTTGAAAAAAATACCCCATGGCAAAATTTTACATTTTGGGCGTTCAAACGAACTAGATGGTTCGAACGAACCAAAAAAGGGTTTGCATGAACCAGGGTTCGCTCGAACTAGAGTTCGAGCGAACACATTAATTGCATGTATAGATAAAATTTGAATGGAAACCCCTTTTGGGAAGGGGGTTCGCTCGAACCTAGGTTCGAGCGAACCCCCCATTTTCCTAATGTTTGACAAAATTCACAAAAGAAACCTAAATTTTTACACTTCAGAGCTTAGTTTGAACATGAAAATGGTGGAGACTTCACAAAACCAATTGGGACCAGGTAGTCCTTGGAACGAGCTATCCAACTAACATAATTTTAATATGTTTTAGTTTTTTTATGTATTTGTTTTTTTAATTTTATTAAACATAGGTTTTTCACCAAAAAATGAAACTCTTTGTTCTAAACATGTGGAAAAATAGCATATTATCAAAAAAAAATTTGAAAAATATGAGTGCACTAGATATTGAAGTCCTTGATCCAACAAAAAAGTTATGCGTTATACGGTCGCACTATGTCTGAATTGTAATTGGTTTGAATTTGAAACTTGATTAAAGAACATATATTTAATAAAAATCTATCTAACTAAGTGGAAGCACTAGATATCAGAGTTGAAAATCTAAATTGGAAAGAATTATAATTTTATCCTTCATGGAAAAAAAGTTATGCACTATATAGTGAGCGTCACTTTTTAAAAATGTTGTTTTCTAGAAAAAACTAGTTTTCGAGGGAGATGGAAAAAAAAGTGCAATCTAATTCCAAAAATTTTGAAAAAAATAATTTTACACTATAGAGACAAAATTTCACGAAACTCTAGTTTGCATCATCTTCAAATTCCTCACGGTTTAGCTTCTATAGGTGCCCGAGAGTGAAGATTTAGTTAAAAAAAATATTTGAGTGTCCAGTTTGGCCAAAAATTATAAACTACTATTGTGGGTTTACCCCAAGCCTTATTCCAAAGTGTTGTAAAGTGTTGTAACAAAATCTCACACTTTCCTAAGCTTTTCATCTACAAATTCACCCTTTCTTATGTTAAAATGACCCCTTAATGCACTTATAGGTCCTATTTAAGTATGTTTCGTAAGGCAATCCTGTTAAACAACATTAATTATGCTTTAATTCCCAACATCCACTTGAAATTTCCTAAGTGGACTAAGTTGCCACCTTGGGTGACTTAGTCTAATTTGGCATAAAAATTAAATTTAATCCAAATTTCTAGCGGGATATTGTCTTCTAAATGCAAAGGTAGACCTGTGATGTGTTATTTTCGAGAAATTAGGGAACAACATGTATAGATAAAGGGTTTTATCTTCATTTTCATCCTTCCCTCCTAACTCAATAACTCTCATTATTCTCAAGAAATCCTCAAGCGTCAAGCATTGAATCACTCCAAGCACTTCAAGCAATCATCCATTTGAGTTGTCACTTGTATATCTTTAGACTTGTTCAGGAAGGGCTTGGTGTGTTGTTTCACTTGCATGTTGTTCAATCATCTTTCCCTTTACATTTGATTTCATTATCTAAGGTTTTATTATGATAGCAACCTAGGTGGTGAAGACCCTAATGAACTCTAAATGATCTGACTCAAACAAGAAACCAACCCTTACAACACTATCTACTCAACCTATCCCAAACACACACCTAAAGGCTTGCAACCCACCAAAACAACTTTTTTGTCAATATCTTTTAGAGAAGGCCACTTAGAGACCTTTAAAACATCATATAAGGCACACTTCAAGTCCTAGCACAACATACCAGCATATTTCATGAGCTTTCTTTTAGACAAAGTTGAAAACCAACAGACTACCCCTAATTTTAGGACACCAAATAGCCCTCTTTACAAATGAGGTACCTCCAAAACACCTAGTTTTCACCAAATCTCAATTGATAGTCTCAAATTATGTTACAGAAAAAAAATTGCACCATCATCTATCAATGCCAGGACCTCTATGATATTGAACCACCAAACCCTAATTCTACATGCAAAATGACAAGGGTTTATTGAAACTACTATTTCTCGGACATCCCTGACTCAAAATGCATCCAACACTTCATAAATACCATGGAAAAAATTAAACAACCATTACATAGAAGTTTCCTTCAACATTTTATCAAAACCCTTATTTAACACCCAAGTATCACAAGGAAAACTCATGGTTCTACCCTAGGGCATGACCCCAAAACAAATAACTTGCTTTCTTTTCCTTCTAAATCATATGAAAATCTACCTTACCATGTGAAAATTCATTCCATTAAGGTATAGGTCATGACAGTAGGTGGAATAACTAAAACATTAAATTAAACCCCAAATAGAGCCCTCACTAGCCTTTTATAGGCAATTTCATAAAATTAAAGAGACACCCCTCAAATCGTAATGAAAGAAACTCAAAATTTATTCAAATGAGAGGTAGTTCATGCCCCTATAGAATAAAAGGAGTTTTAAAGTATAACACAGACTGTACGGGCTGTACAACTTCAGAAAAGCACAAATTAACAATAAAATGGCAGAAAAATGTTGTATTTTATGTGGATGATTTCAGTACAATCTTCTTCAACCCATCCTTCAGCCTTTTTGAGGCTTTAAATAATTATTCCATTAAAAAATACCCATCATAATGCCTATAACTTCTTTTCAAATTCCCATGACCCTTCACATTCCTAAAAGTTGCAATTTTTCAATTTTTTGTTATGACAATTTTTACACGTTTTTTTGCAAATTTTTACATTTGAACTCAAATGACTTAAAAGTGACCCAAAATACATGAAAATGATCTCAATAGACCTTACTTAGAGTAAATACACCCAAATTACCACATAACATCCTATACTCAATTTACTGACCATCAAATGATCATTTTTGCACATGATAGCTTTGGTGCTCTTGCACCATACAATCCCTCTAAAAACTAATTCAAGTCACATGAGTTGTGCCTAGTACCATGCTCCCTCTTAATTTATCCTTGATTTTCACATAATATCTAATCTACAAATCCTCTCCACTGGTTCCAGCATTGAAATCCTTCATCCTTGACCTTACTTGTACATAGAAATGTCTTCATCTTTGCAATCAGACCCAATGATGGTCTTCTACCAATCCGTTGATCAAAATCAAATTATGTTTCTACATTCATGCCTTAAAAAAAACTCTTACCAACAGTTCCTTGGACTATCTTCCCCTTTATTCTATCTTCATGATTGTGTCTGCCCTTTACCACTGTCATCAAACCTTCTGTCTTGTTAGCACCATGTACCTCTATGTTTTCATTCCCATAACCTATTGTACCTATAGATCCTTCATGCTTTACAACCTTACACCCAACAAAAGGAAACACAATTGCTCCTATAAATGCATTATCATTCCAATTAATTGTCAACTTAGCCTTCAAACAAGAATCAACCTTCTCGCTTGATGTCCCAACATTCTCAATCTTTGAACTGACTATAGTACCCATTTTTTTTTCTTCTTTTACAACCTCTGCAAGTTCCTTCTCCCCACACATGATCACCTTAGCCTCTTTACCCTTACCTTTGTCTTCTTTGGCAAGTGGAGTCAAAGTGAATGTACATCCATCTTTTTCTATGGTGTATGTATTTTCTTTCCCATCATATAATGCATGCTTGTCAAACTACCAGGGCCTACCTAGGAGTAAGTGGAAAAAATCCATCGGAAAAATATCACAAACTACCTTGTCTTTGTAGCCACCAATTTCAAATTCTACAATAGCTTGTTCATTGACCAAAAGTGATTGCCCATCACTCAACCAAGACACCTTATATGACAATTCATGAGGAATATTTTGCAAATTTAGTTTACTAACCATTTCACTTGACACCATATTCTCAGTAGAGCATAAATAAATGAAAATTTTGCATACATTATTCTTGCACTTATATGTGGTTTTCAAGAGATTCTTTCTTTGCAATGGTTCCATCTCCTTTGTTTCCTTAAGTATTGTATTTCTCACCATCAATGTTTCACCTATTTCAGGAGCAACAAGATAACTAGGAGAATTAGTACTTTCACACTCCTCTTCTTGTACTATTTAATCCCTCCTTGTAGTCATCTTTTCACCTCCACTTGATGAAGCGCCAAAATTTTTAGGGAACTTTTATGATGGATGCCCAAATCCATTGCAATTATAGCACCTTCCTGAAAAGATATTTGAATTTCTTCCTCCACCAAGTCTACCTCTAGAGCCCCTAAAAACTCCTCTTGCATCAACACCTTGCTCTTTACCTTTAGTTGCTTCATCTTGTTCCTCATATGGCTGCTTTGATGTAGCGAATGATCCTCTCCCTCTTGTATTATTACCTTTTCCTCTCACAAAATTCTCTTGCCTTCTTTTGATATTTTCCTCCACCCTAATAGCTAGTTGGAAACACTCTTCAACATTCTTTGGGTTAGCAACAACCAATTCATCTTGTATATTGAATCTAAGGCCACCTAGATATCTAGCCACTTTTTCAACCTCATCTTCATTTCTTCCTGACCTTATACATAATTTATAGAATTCATCAGTATAGGTATTAACATCTAAATCCTTTTTCTTCAAGCCTTGTAATCTATTATCCAATTGGACTTCATAGTCTTTGGGAAGAAATTTACCTTTCAGTTTTGCTACCATCTGGTCCCAAGAAACTATTCTTTACTTACCTTACTTTCTCCTTTCTTCTTTCTCTTAGTCCCACCACAAAAGTGCATGACCTTTGAGTTTTAACTTTGCCACCTTCACCTTCTGTTCATTTGAAATATCTTCACTTTCAAAGTGGTTGTCCATGGCACAATCCAATCAAGTAACCCTTCCTTGTTCAAATTTCCACCATACATAGGTAGATCAACCTTTACCTTATGTGAATCGCCTTTAACTACCTTGGGCAACTTTTCCATACTCTAATCTTTAGGGTCTAACTCCTCATCCACATCTTCATATTATTCATCTTCTTCCTCTGACTCACTTTAATCATTCTCATCTCTTCTCTTATTTGTCTCCAAGGAAAAAATCCTTGCCAAAACAATACTGTGTGACTCCAAAATCTTGGCATGTTTCACTTTTAACACCTGTAACTCTCTAGCAACACCAACATTCTTAGGAGGCATCTTCAAAATTTTGTCCTTTCAAGTTCCAATATGCAAACTTCAATCAATCACTAGCAAAAGATCTAATAATTGAGCTATAATACCACTTGATAGCAACCTAGGTGGTGAATACCCCAAACAACTCAAAATGATTTGACTCAAACAAGAAACCAACCCTTACAACACTATCCACTCAACCTATCCCAAAAACACACCTAAAGGCTTGTATCCCTCCAAAACTTCATTTTCTCAATATATTTTAGAGAAGGCCATACAAAGACCTATCAAGCATCATGTGAGACACACTTCAATTCCTAGTACAACATACCAATAGATTTCATGAGGTTTCTTTGAGACAAAGTTAAAAACCAATAGACTACCCCTATTTTTAAGACACCAAATAGCCCCCTTTTACAAATGAGGTACCTCCAAAACACCTAGCTTTCACCAAATCTAAATTGACAATATCAAATTGTGTTACAAAACAACAAATTCCACCATCATTTATTGATTCCATGAACTCTATGATAGTGAACCACCAAACCCTCATTCTACATGCAAAATGACAAGGGTTTATTGAAACTCCTATTTCCTGGACATACCTAACTCAACCAATGCATCCAACACTTCATAAATACCTTGCAAAAACTCAAGCAACCATAAAATAGAATGTTCATTCAACATTTTATCAAAACCCTTCTTTAACACCCTATTTTCACAAGGAAAACTCACTGTTATACCCTAGGGAATCACCCCAAAACCAATTTGATTTATTTTCCTTCTAAACCATATGAACACCTACCCTACCATGTGAGAATTCATTCCACCAAGGTACAGGCCAGACCCCAAATAGAGCCCTCACTAGCCTTTTATAGGAAGTTTCAAAAAGTTAAAGAGATTTCCCTCAAATCTTAATGAAAGACACTCAAACCTGATTCAAATGAGATCTAGTTCATGTCCATATAGAATACGAGAAGTTTCAAAGTATAATGTAGATTGTACAAGCCATACAACTTCAAAAAATGCAAATTAAAAGTAAAATTATAGAAAGACGCATTTTATGTGAATGATTTCAATACAATCTTCTTCAACACATCCTCAAGCCTTTTTGAGGCTTTAAATACTTATTACATTAAAAAATACCCATCCTAACACCTATAACTGCTTTTCAAATTTCTATGACCCTTCACATTCCTAAAAGTTGCAATTTTTGAATTTTTTGCTATGATAACTTTTACACCTTTTTTTGTAACTTTTTACATTTTAACTCATATGACTCAAAACTAACCCAACATAGATTAAAATGGTCTCAATAGAACTTATTTATAGTAAATAGAGCCAAATTACCCTATAACATCCTATACTCAACCTACTGACCATCAAATGTTCAATTTTGAACATGATAGCTTTGGTGCTCCTACACCAGATTACCAAAATGGGGTTTGATTAAGATAAAACCCTATTCTCTAACCCTAAAATTTTTGGTACACCTCTACTAGTATTTTTACATATTTTCTTCATATAGAAAACTACTTGCATTGAGCCAAAAACCATTGACTTTATTTATTTCCTTTGCTATATTGGGCATGCACAAATTTAGGGTTTATTTTTCATTTAATGTCATATCCTTGTATGCTCGATCTCATTCTAGACACATAGCCACCTATAGATTAATGTTGTTTCTCATTTCTTACAATCCTTCACAAGAATGTAGTTGGAGCACTTATCATTTTTCATGCCATCATTCCATTCGCCATAAACTCTAACCATCAATTTTAACCTTCACACCATGATGAGTCAAAACAATGATGTGAATCAATCATTTGAATAATCATTCCTTTCCATGTGTCACCTTCCCGTTATTTCACACTACCAACTATTGGGTCCCAAAACCTTTCCATGGAATCACATAAATACTTCTTCATTTTTTATGATATTTCATTTCCTTTCCTTCGAGGATCAGGAGTTGCTAATCCCCCTTACCTCATACTTGAGGCACTTAGTAGAGCTTAGGAAGCAAGTTCAAACACTTTAGTCTAAATCTTTTTACTCACTTATTGGATTTTGGTTATTAGCCTTACCCTTTACCATTTACCTTCTCCACTCCACTGTAAACCATCACACCAAACTTTGAAACTGTAAAGCACAAAAAAAAAATCATTTTCCTTAAGATTTTGTTGATTCCATAATCCACACACATTTCCTTTGCATAAATTAACCCTTTTGGGTATCAAGGTTCACACATATCACTTACCTCTTTCTTTGCTTTTGATAAGGCATAAGCCTTCTTACCATTTCGTGATGCCCAAACACTTCCTATAGTAGCTTTAACACTATTTGGGTGTCAGAATTCAACCTTAAAGCTTTCTTCTTACTACATACTTGAGAAATTGTTAAGGAAAAATCCTTAACTCTAATCCATGAACACCAAAGCCATTTGGGTGTCGAGGTTGGAGGTTCTATTATACCCATTTTACCACTTTATTTTAAGGTGTAAGCCTTAATGCAAAAGTTTGATTCCTGATGCCTTTTCAGACATCCCTTAAACAAACTTCATTTTCTTTGTGCAATCAGTATAGAATATGACCAAAGTCCAAAGCCTAAAACCTTTTAGACTTAGCACATTCTTTTCATTATTTCTTTGAGGCAAATGATATAATGTATGATTAAAGCCCAATGTCCGATCATCTACAATAGAGAGTAAGCTACAAGCTTGAAGTTTGAAGCTCAATTGGACTTTTCCTAAAAATGACTAACTCCTTGTTCACATAGCAAGCGGTATAAGGTAATCCTGAGGCCCGATGCCTGAACTTTTGAAATTCTTCAAGGCATTCCTTACAGCTTAAAATGTATCATCCTATGATACACTTTTGACATCAATGAGCCAAGAATCTCCCTTATCTAATATTACTCAGATATCCTTTGACATCAATGACAATCATATTGGTGACAACTTCTTTTAATTCTTCTAATGTAAAAGGTGTCAGCAAGAGGTCATTATCCTCCATGGAGATAAGCAAGGGAATATGTTGGAAAAATTCATCTGAGATGATATTATTTTCTTGTGTGGATTTTTGGTCTAGCTTGTTCAATAAGTTTGAGAAAAAGTGGACTACTTCTTGGCTAATGGATTTTTTTGCCTTCAAGTTGCTACCTGTGATGGAGATTTTTCTCAATATAGTGTTTTGTCCCTTTCTTTGAGCTAGATATCTCTCGATTTTTCCCTCTAGTATATTTATTCCCTTGTTAACATTTCTTCTAGTTTTGATTATATTTTTGTATGGAGATTGAAAGTGGTGTTTTCCATACCCCTTCTAATGATATGATTATTGATCTCATCAAGTTAGGATTGAAGAGCTATTTTATACAAAAAAATGTTCTTGAAGTGTTGCTCATTCAAAGCTTTGTTTTGTTGTTTGATATATATGTTAACCTTTTTGGTAACTAAAATATTATAGGTCTAATAATAAAGGGCACATTTTCCCACCAAATCCTAAGTTGAGGCAGAAAATGGGGCTCTATAAACCAAATTTATTGAAAAATGAAGGATGATTTAGCATGTGTTTGTGATGATAGGTCTAACTATATTGAGAGTTAATTTCAACCAAATAATTAAATGATAGATGACTCAATAAGATCTATTTTTGCTAACCATTTTGTCAAAATTAAGAATATATCCAATCATTTTACAATTAAGAAAAAATATTTTCACCTATTTTTCGATGTAAAAATATCATTTTGAGGACACTCTAATAGATCATTTTCTAATATGAAGTATGAGAATTCTTCCATTACCTTTGGAGGGGGGATTATGGCCCCCTTTTTAATGCTGGTGTAGAACTATATCGAAGTCACCCCCAATAGAACTTTTTCCTCTTTTAGGTTTGATAAGATAAGATATTGTTTCCTAGAGGATTTTTTTCCCAATTATTTATTTGGGTGCATAAACATTAATCAACCAAAATCATATGTCAAAGGAGGTTACCTTCATAAGAATTGGTGCAAGAGCACCAAGTTGCTTTCAAGCCTCCATGGGGCCATTTGTAAATAGTTGCTCTATTTTATGTATTGCATCTTATAATAAGGTTTATCAAACCATTTTATAGGTGTTTGAGTCTTAGGAAGTAATATTTGAAATCATTTGTCAAATAATGTTTAAAGTTGTTCCATATTGTAAAAATTGTAAAAGTTGCTCAAGAAAGTTGTCAAGCAACTTGTCAAAAGTGTCATTAAGGTGTTTTGTCAACAAACTAACTAAAAGGTGGTTGAAAATAGTTTGTTTTGGTTGTAAATTTATAAGTACACCCTCCAAAACTCGAATTGGAGAGGTTGGAGAGGTTGGAGACATTACTTTTGAAGTTTGAAGAATGACAACCTCAAGTTTGGTATGCATTTTCTGATTTTTAGATTGTTTTCAGGTTGAAGTTGTGCATTGTATGGCATGATATGGAATGAAATAATGGATTATAATATATGGATGGAAATGTATCTATTTCTAGTTTCCAATTCTTTTTGTCTCATTGAATTTTATTGAGTTTTGTGAAAGATATGATTATTTTGGTGAGGGCAGGTTTGAACACTGCCTAGGGTTTGCAGTTTTGGGAAAAATAAAATAACTTCCATTTCCACCGTTGGATCTTCATAAAACTTGGAAGGGAGATCTATAATTATGTGATTTTAAATATCACCAAAGAGATTGGCTTTATTAGTGTTTTTGTAGAAGTTATTAATGACTGTTCATTGCCTTAAATTGTGGGCTACCATGGCTATGTTTCTAATGTGATCTAGAATGCACTTAATCATTATTTGAGATGAATAATTCTATGAAAGTTGTGAAGTAAATGGAATGTTGATTTGTGAATCCTCTTTTCTCTGCATCAAGAATCTAGTTTTGTTTGGAGAGTATTATTTCCACTTGGGTATTTCTTTCATTTCATAACATAGCTAAGCCTCTTGGGGCTCGTTGTGTTGGAGAATGAAATAATTTCCATTTCTTCCATTTACTATAGATATCTTGTGCTTGATTAGTTTTTAATTTTATTTCTTACAACATGGTGATATTTACTTCACAAGATTCTAAATGATTCTTAATCAAGAATCTTTTATTAGGGACATTCAGGCCCCTAAAATTCCACAACAAGACTCATTTCTCTTGAGGAAAGAAACAAAATATCCTTGATCTAATTATTTTATCTAATTATATAATTTGGGTTTGCATATTGGGATAATTATTTAATATTGGAAAATATTAGTACAAAAAATAAAAGGAGAGGGAAATGGTCTATGTGATACCACTTGGTGGTTTGGTGCAAGCCTATATCGTTAAAAGCAAGAACATGTGTATTTTTTAAAGGTTAACTACTTTTGGTTTGTCTAGTGTGAGAATTTCTTGTATGGTGTAGATGTGAGGGTTTGGAGCATGAAATAGGATGTGTGGCTATATGATTATTCACATGGAGTGCATGTAGAGATCATGATTTTTTATAAGAGCTCATGAAGAATCTAAAATTATATTGTAATTTTTTCATTCCTAGATAATAAATGAGTAATTGGTACTTTTCAAGGCTTGGTTTTTCCCTCTTGATGGTTTTCCCAAGGTATATCTTGTGTCATATTTGATGGTATGTTTTCTATTACTTTTCATATGCATTATGAATACTTTTTTTCATGATTTTAGATATTTTTATTATGTGGAAATTATCCTAGATGGTGGCAAATTTTCTAGTAATGAAAATTTATGCTATTATGATCTTATAATGCTAGTATGGACATAATAAGTCATGGGAAATAAAATTCCCTATTTGTTAGACTATATGATTCTCGGAAAGATAATTTAATTTTTATAGGGATGGGCAATAGGAAAAATGTAGCAATGAAGGTAAATAAGATCTTGAGCTAAAGAAGAGTCACTCTTAAGTGCAAGGACCAATTTGGAAATCTAGAGTAAGTCATTAAATTAATGTGAGGGAACATCATTGCATTAATTTAGTAGGGATTCCACAACCCTTTCCATGATGGAAAATTACAAGGTGAAAAATAATTGAAGGAAATAGTCACCTAAAAACTAGTAGACTATACATCTATCAAGGACTTTAGTACATGGCTAAGAAATGTAGAAGTAGAAGTTGTTATTTATCTACTTGTACATGTAGATTATCAAGCTAAGGAAACCATGCAAAATTTTAGCATATCACACAAGGATATGATTGTCCTAGATAAATATCTTAAATAATTTAGGAGGAAGGACAACCCAAATGATATGTAATGGATATCATTCAAATTTTCCTTGGAAAAATTGTAAGTTCTTTCCTTTTGGAGAGTACTAAAATTTTAAAATTTTAAAATTTTAAAAAATAGAAAGTATGTAAATTTTTGAAAGCTACAGATTAGGGTTATCCTTATAGAAAATAATCTCCTAATAGATCACCAAAAATATAGATCTCTTTTCTCCATTTACCCTTTTAGATTGATATTTTTAACACTTTAGTTTGAGAATATAATGAAATACAAGATTCATATTATTTATATTAAAAAGTCATTGAATTTTTTATCAATTTCAAGGGTATTTTCTTCTATGACATCCATACAAGTCCACATTGTTGATCATTTCATAGATCATATTATCTTCATTGCAGCATTGATTAAAAGTTGACAGATCAATTCAAGTGGACCTCACAATGTTGAAGCTATAAGGAAATTTCTAGAAGGAAGTAGAGGTATTGATTACACATAAAGGAGAACTAATGATTGGTGGAATTTTTTGAAGTTGTTAATTTTTATGACTTGCAGTTATTGGAAAAATGTGAGTCAATTAGTAAGATAGTGGGCCTCTTACTATCTATGAGATTTTGTAGATACTAAAGGAAAAATGGAAAATCTATATGTACATTTAGATACATGTTACTTTAGTTCCCTTTCAATTAATTGTCAAACTAATAAAAGTATTGATAGAGTCATTTGATAAGATAAGAAATGGTGGATGAGGTGGATCTTAGTTTAGATAAAGATAATATGTACAATTAAGGTCACAAAGATATAATTTTTTTAATTTTACTCCTACTAAATGATGTGCATACTATTTCAAGGGTGGTAGTTTGATAACATTTTCTAATGTGCCATTAAAAGATACTACACATGATGACAAATAGTAGATCCAAATTTATAAGAGAAAGAATCTTAAAAGAGATATCACCACTATGGAAAAAACATGGCACCCTAATACCTAAAAATATTACTAGACCTGACACATATTTGTCATTGCTACATCATTATCTAAAATAGATCAAGTAAATTGAAGAAAAGACCTCAAGTCCAACATATATGATTCAAAGAGATAAATTTTGGATGGCTATTATTGACCAAGTGTTGAAAAATGATTGTCATGATGATTTATTTCTTTCTAACTTCTATTATAAATTCCCACTTTATTCAAATTGTGTTATTTTATAGCATCTGAGATTTATTTCAAATTGTGATTTGGTACTCTTTCGAATAAACACGAGTATAGATATGTATTTTTTTTTTGGGATTTTATTATTTTTTAAAGCATGAGATAAAATTCTATTGAAGCTATTAAATACATCTTGTTCTTTAGGTCTCCAAAAAACATGTAATTTTCACAATAATATTTTATATTATTTTCGAAAGTGTGATTGTGCACACTTGGGAACTCACATTTTTTATAATTTAGATATGTATAGTTTTTGTTCCTTGTTGTGGTTATGCATGGTTCCTATCTATTGTATATTATTTCCATTCAATTTATTTCATGCCTTAATTTGTATATGTGAATATCTTTAATCTTTAAGAAAAGAGATAACCACCTTTATTTTTTCAATTAATAATACATATTATTGTGTATAAAAAATCTAAATCTAATCCCACATTTACAAAAATTTCTCATGTTGCATAAATCTAAATATCAATAGATTTCAGTTTTTAATTCTTCTTTGATTAAATTAGGAAAATTAAAAGACATTATTTTAACAAAAAATAAATAAAAATAATTCTTACAAATTAAAAAATTAATTACATCACAATTTATTGTTTGAGGGTTAACTTCAAATTTAAATATTTAGAAATATACAATCACATAATATTCAAAATTAATTTTATAAATATTTTAATGAAATTAACATCCAAAAATAAAAAAATTATAAGAATCACTTTTTAGCTAATAGACTATTGGTTTTGGAAAAAAAACTAAGCTCCAGGAAATATACCCATTAAATATATATGTATTATCATCATGCACTCATTCCTACTATGCATGCACAACAAAAACTAATTCACAATATTATTTACAATTAAATAAATGTGAGCCACCCTTGTTTAAATTGATAATATCCATGTAATACAATTGGTTGAAGTATACACTAATATAGTGTATGTCATCGATTGAAATTGTAGTGTATTTAAAAAAGAAGCTAATATATTTCTCAACAAACTTCAGAACTATTCAAAATACTTAAAAAGTTAAATTGATTGTATATTATATGTTCACATGTAAGAAATATAAAAACATATAAAATAAATAATTTTAATATACCTATAAATTAACGTATTATTAAATAAAATGAGCATGTGGAGGATCATCATGGAAAAAACAAGCCCCTAAGTGGCAATAAAATTCAGAAAAATTAGAGTTAGGCAAATTGACATAAAAACTTGAATAAGTTAACTATATTATTTCAAAAATATGTAACAAAAGAATCTGTTGCAAATTGAATTTAGTTTCTAAACTACTAGGTTTATTTTTATTTTAAAAAAATCTATTTGGTGAAAATTTTAAATTTCGATGTAGTAGTACTTAAATTTCAGGGAAAAAAATAAGAAGTAGATGTCTATCTGACCACCCTAACCACAATAAAATGATAATATTTTTTATAATATTTTAGCTATAAGTAGAAGACTCATGTCCCAATGTGATGCATATTTTTTTTTTTTTAAATTCCAAGTAAATAAATAATTATAATTTTTTTTTTACAACTTTAAAAAAATATAAAAACTCATACGTTGGACCACCTTAACCTGGTCAAAACTTCATGAAATTCAATTCTTTTTTTTTTTAATCCTATAGTATGTGAAGCATAGAATGTGACACATGTTTCAGATTCAAAAAATGTGATACCCTTTGAAAGCTTTAGATGTTTTTCAATCAGCCTATCAATAAGGAATTTAGTCGTAATTCAAATAGAAAATGAATAATAATTATTTATTAAATTCAAAGTAAAGCATAATTTATATTGGTGGAAAGCTAAGAATCTCCTTTAAAAACCCTTTTTGTTTCATCAATTTTGGGTTAAAAAAAATTCATCAGCCACATGGGCCATCATATCACTTACATATCGCCACTTTTTGGTCCAGCATGATCCTGCACATACCCAGATATAGTATATTATAATAAATGACATAGGAAGGAGCAACAATAGAGAATTCATGGAGCCAGGTAAAGTAAAGGCACAATGACTCTATCCCTTGTGGGATTAAGGTGAACAAGCTTGATTGAAATGGAGCGATTGTGGGAGTAAGAGGTCAAGGACGTTGGTCAAGAGATGCTAAAGCAGAAATATCCCTAGAGTAGATTAACGAGAAACTAGGACATGAAAAATGGAGAAATCATGGTGATTGAAAGGATCCTGTGTGAGGTAGTAGGTAGCCTAATGGTGGAGAATGGAGAGATAATCATGGGGTGGTTCCTCCTTTTCATGGGAACCACAGAGCCCCTAGATATTGGAATAGGAAGTTTAGATCTAATGGTTAGGGTAATGATAAGTTAAATTGTTGGAACCCTAATTGGGGCATCAAGCGTGACATGGGTTGGTTGAATGGGAAGAATAAGATCCAAGATTCATGGGTGCTGCCCAAACACCTGAATTTTGGTGATCACAAAAGTGAGAGGTTCAATAGAGATAATGAGTTTTGGAGGAGCAATCTGAGGAAAGAAATGGTGATCAGTGTAAATAAGTTGTGTAATGAAAGAGAGTGGTTAGATCCCTTGGGGATTTTGGTGAAATGGTTTGGTAAAGTTCTCAAGTGGGATAGCCTGGTGCAGTGGTGGAAAGGTAAATGAGGCGTGGATCTTCAATTCCGAAGGTTAGAAAATGGGTTCTTCATAGTGATTTTCCCTATGAAAGATGTAAGGAATGAAATCAAATCAAGGGTTTGGATCTTAGATGGATATGGCTTTTATATTTGGAGATGGATGACTAGATTCAATCCTTTTGAACAAAAGATGGAATTAACACAAGAATGGTTTTGAAAACCCAATTTTCCACTAGAGTTTGGGGACTTATTTATATGCAGAGGAAAGATTAAATTCAAATGGATAAGCTCTAAATTTAGGTTTTGTGTTGAGAATAAACTTGACTACAAGTGTTGCAGAGAGCTCAAAATGATAACAGAATGGGGTGATTGGATTTAGGAGTTAATCCCAAACTCTCTCCCTAGTAGAAAGTTAGTCAGGACTATGGGGTGGAGGGGACCAAAAAACCAACCTTCAACAATTGATTAGGGCATTCCTTTCTCCCCTTTGAAAAATGGTTGTTTCCCAAACACACAAAAAGAGGATGCTTCAATTAACAAGGCCTTAAAGTTGCGAGGGGAAATTGCCCCCTCTAAAGAATGGGGTTGTAGATGAGGAAGAGTGCACCAATGTGACTTTCCATTGGGAGGATTTGAATGTGAAACTATCAGAGGCAATTGACTTCTCAGGAAACAACTACATAGTGTTGGAGAACTTGTGGAATTGAAAAGAGCTCCTAAAAGTGGCTTGCTTGGCTTGGGTGGTGAGGATATGTTTGATGATTATAAAAAATGTCTAGTGTTAGAAGAAGACATTGTGTTGCCATTTGAGGGAGAAAAGTCTCCAAAAATAGCTAATATATAGAAAGTCCTACAACTGGATCAACCAAAAACTGGCAAGTTGGGTATTAGCTTGAAGGATATGCACAAATCCTCCTCTGATTACGGAGATAGTAAGAAGTGGGGTGGGATTTTGAACCAAGAGAAGCTCAAATGGCATGGAGAAGTGAGTAGTTAGAATAAGATCAATGAGATGTTGAAAGTAGGGAAGAGTGAATATCTTCCTAAACAACAATGAAACTCATAACATTTAATATTAGGGGACTAAATTTCCCTAATAAACAATTCCTAATTAGGCATCAATTAGACTAACTTAGGGTAGATATTATTTTACTACAGGAGACCAAGTTAGGGGAGCTAGAGAAGATCAACTTTGGTAGGAAAATGAAGCAATGGCACATGCTAGGGGTCAATGTGGATGATACCTGTGGTGTTTTGAGGATTATTTTGAAACCACAATACGTTATAGTTGAATAGATTACAAGTAATAGGCATTGGATTTATTGTTGGGTAATGAGCCTCATTTCAAATTTATGTTTGTTAATCATCAATATTTATGGCCCTAATTCTAGCATTCAAAAAAGGCAAGTTTGGAAAGAATTAGATGTGGTATGCAATAATATGAGATTTCAATTTTGTATCATTGGGGGGATCTTAATGCAATTCTAAGATCAAAATATAAGAAAAGGGGGCTAGGTAGAGTGCTACAATCACATGTAGAATTTGTGAATTTTGTTGAAAGAAATCTGCTAATAGAGATACAAATGGGGAACAATAATTATACTTGGACAAACAGAAGGAAGGGGATTTGAAACTGTGTAGAGAAGTTAGATATCTTTTTCTTCAAAGAGAAATTAGGACATGATTTACTTACACTCTAGAGTGCAAGATTGTGCCAGGATCAAGTTCTGACCACTTTCTGGTTTAGATGGAAATCAATAGAGACAAAGGGGCCTATGAGGTGTCCATTCAAATTTGAAAAAATGTGGTTCAAAGATTTGAATTTTAGGGATATTATCATGCGGTAGTGGTCACATTGAAAGTCTACGGGATCCAAGATGTTCAAGGTTGTCACAAAGTTGAAATCAATCAAACAAAATCTTAAAAAATAGAGTGAGGAATGCTTCAAATATATATTTGAAGAAAAAAGAAAGATCAAAGAAGCTCTGAATTTGGTCTCAGAAAAGGTAATTCTGAATGGAATGGTAATAGCTATTTGGAGGAAAAGGAGTTTATAAGGAAACTCAATGATGTCTTGGAAAAATAAGAGGTCTTTTTGAGACAAAAATCTAGAGAAATGTGGTTGAAGGTAGGAGACAAGAACACTAAATATATTCATAATTCTATAAATTTATGTAGAGAGGTGAATAGAATATTGAGTATCAAATCCTTAGATGCTAGGACATAGGAAGATCCACATGATATTAAAACTTCCATGGTAGAATTTTTATAAAATCTCTTGAATGATTAGGAAGGGTCCAATCTAGTGGCACAAAATGAGATTCCAAAGTGTATACCCATAGTGGTTTGAGGCAAAAAATTGAAGCATTAAACACAAAATTAACTGAATATGAAGTTAAAATGACATTGTTTCAGATGCATCTGGATAAGGCATTGGGTCTAGATGGATTGCTTTCTTATTTTTTCAAAAGTGGTTGGATATCATGGGATAGGATATTTCAGATACAATTGAGGATTCCAATTGTTTGGGTTGTGTGTACTTAAGGAAGTAAAACACACATTTATAGTGATACTTCCTAAAAGGAAATAACTAGAATCATTGGATGATAATCAACCAATTTCATTATGCAATACATTTTACAAAATATTAGCAAAATCTATTGTAAATCGTCTGAAGAGAATTTTTCCTTTTATCATTTCAGAGGAGCAAGCAGGTTTTGTACATTGAAGGTCAATATTGGATGGAGTAATCATAGAATAGGAGGTCATAAATTCAACTCAATGACTGAGGAAATTGGCCATGCTGTTAAAATTAGACATTAGGAAGGCTTATGACCATGTGAATTAGTGCTTTATGTTTAAGGTTCTAGAGGCCTTTGGTTTCTAGGAGTGGGTCGATTGGATCTTCTGCTGGATTTCTATCCCAAGGTATTAAGTTCTAAATTGAAAGGTTCACTAGAAGGATTCTTTTGTGCCTCTCAAGGTCTATGCTAGGGTGACCCACTGTCTCCATTTCTCTTCCATAATTATGGTTGAAGCCCTTGGTAGGTCAATTTACGAATCTCAAATGGATGGTTAGTTGGATGGATTACAAGTCACTAGAAACTTACCAACTATAGCGCATTAATAGTTTGTAGATGATACAATGTTATTTGGGAGCATGGTTGAGCAAGAGATGGGTAGGTTTAAAGAAATCTTGTAAAATTACTCCTTCACCTCTAGACATGAGATTAGCAGGGCTAAATTGGATATATTCTTTTTTAATACTAGCTTGGCAAGAGAAAATCAAATCTTAAGGATTTTGAAATTCAAAAAAGGAAAAATACCTTGCAAATATCTCGGTCTTTCCCTTCCAACAGGGTTACAACATGGAAACACCTAGAACACAATAATAGAAAAAGTAAATGATAGAATTTCATCATGGAAAAGTCAATGAATTTCATGGATTGAAAGGCTTATGATGCTCAATTATTTCATTACTTCCCTCCCAATTTATATGATATCTTATCTCTTGCTATCTATGAATGCAAAAAAGGATCTCAATAAAAAGATGAAGGACTTCTTCTGGAAAGGGAACTCACATTCACTTAAGTTTCCTTTGGTAAAATGGAAAAAAGTTTGTGAGAGGAAGGAGGTGGATGGGGCTGACATGAAATATCTACTTCTCTAAAATAAGGTGGTGGGGAAAACATTAGTATGGGCACTCCATTCAAAATACAACCTGAAATGGGTCAAAATTCTTAGGGCTAAGTATCTTTATGGTGAAGAGAATAGTATTTTCACGACTAGGACACTCCCCATTCTATCTAGAATTTGGAACTTCATGAAGAGCTCCAAAGACCTTATCTTAGACCATCTTACTTGGAAGATAAAGGATGGAAATTTCATGCTCTCCTGGGAGGATTCTTGGGAGGAATTCTAGAATCTTGAAGGCATATCAGAATTGGAGTAGGTTAGAAGAGAAACAAAATAGGTGTGGGGGGGATAGGGTAAGAGATTACATAGAGGCCATGACTCATCAAGGATGTCTATTTTACTAATGGAAGAGTATATTGAAGTTGGGGCTCGATGTCCAGGCGGTAGAGGCTTATGAATAGATTGTGGGAAATCAAAATATTTGTTTCAAGTAAGTCTAGGATTGCATCAGGTGGAACACTACATCAAATGGTGAGTACAAGGCGAGATATGGTTATAAATTCTTGTATGAATTCAGAGAGTTTGTGACCAATGTGCAAATCAACTTGTGTTGGAATAAAATTTATCTTCCAAAGGAAAATATATTCACTTGGGTGCCCTCACAAGGTAGGGATCTCACTATAGATAGGTTTGCAACATTGGGATAGTAGGGCCTTTCAAGATACATTTTTTGCAAAAAAGAAAAGGAAAATGTGGACCATCTTTTCCTATATTTTCCATACACTTAATACTACTGGAAATAGTTGTGCTCAAAACTACAATGGTAGCCAAAATTCCCTAATAGTTTGTTGGAGATGCTAAGGAGTTGGCCGTCATCTCATAAGAAATCAATGTTTGTTGGGTTATGGATAACTAGTGCTTTAATTATGTTATGGGAGGCGTAGAAGGAGAGGAATAGGTGTATATTTCGGGAAAAGGAAATACCACTGCAAAGACTCATGAATAAAATTAAAGCATGCATAGTGGGAATAAATAATGCATGAATGGAAGAGCATAATCCAAAAAAGACCAACTTCATTGAATGGGACTCGAGGATAAGAAGGAACTAGTATGGGTTGAAATTCCTCCACTTTGTTGTTGATGGTAATCCTACATCAAAAAGGGATAGAGGTACGATCTATTGGCCACCACCAGATGATAGGTTGGAAAAAATAAATTTTGATGGGGCTAGGAGAGGTAACCCTAGAGTATTAGGTGCCAAATGTATAGTTAGGGATAGTAAAGGTATCATTTTGGGTAGGCTGGTGATGCCCCTCCTAGAAGGAACAAACAATGCATCTGAATTTTAAGCCTTGATCTTGGGCCTCAAGTTATGAAAGGAGTTAAACTTGAGGAAGTTGGTAATTGAAGGGGCCTCGACTTTGGTAATTAATGCATTAAATTCTAGAAAAGGTGATGTGGCGGAAGCTTGAGGCAATATTGGAGGTTGTTTTAAGTCTTGTGGATGGTCTTGATATGGAAATGTTTAACCATATTTTCAAGGAAGAAAATATTTAAGTTGATCAAATTTCCAATACGTGTTCGACACTATGAATGGAGAATGTATACCTACACAAACACGAAAGAACAAACATATAATTAGCTCATTATGCAAGTTACTCAATCCCATGAGGGAAATATTGCCATTTTGATGTGGAAAATGGCCCTTTCCCAATTCCTTGATGTAAAGTGATGATATTTGGTGATGATTGTGCTTCCTTGATGAAATTTTCCAATAACCTAGCTAAATTGATTGCAAAATATGAAATGCTCAAATGCTAAATGCCTATAGTGATTGTGCTCTTAGTTGATGGATCCAAGATTCAAATGAGAGCCTCCTATAAATAGAAGAGAATGATGGAGGAAGATGCAAAATGGGTGAATGCAGAACAAAAAACCAACCAATGAGAGAAGGCCACTTGCCCACATGTGATTGGAGGAGGAATGCACATATTTTAATGAATGTTCACATAAATATGGTTAGGTGGAATTTGAAATTTGTAAATCAAAAAATTGGAGGGAGAGAAAAATGGAGTAAATGCCACTTGGTTCAAGGCAAAGGACATGTAAGAGGACTTTAATTTCTTGTTGGATGTACTCATCCCTTTTGGAGAGATTTTTGAATTTTAGGAATATTCCCTCATTGATGCCAAGTTGAGGGAAAATAGAAAAATTAATAAATAAAATAAAATGATTTATTGTGCAAGTTGCAAAATCTAGAGGATTTAATGGATTAGGATTAGGATTAATCATGATTTGATTAATTTCGATGAAAACTAGTTGATTTCACAATTTGATTTAGATTTTAGGATTTAAATAAATCAAAATGAGATGAATAATGAATTTAGATTTAATTAAATAAAGTTTGATTTATTTAATTAAGGAAAGTGGTGTTAGTTTAAATCAAATAAAGATTAATTTATTTAATTTGAAGGGGATGACTTTAGAGATTAATTAAATAAAGTGAATTATTTAATTAAAAGAGGGACTATAGGATTTACTAAACAAAATGATTTGTTTAATTAATAGAAGTGAATGACTTAATTAGATAAATTTTATTTAATTAATTAAGAGAGGAAATATGATGAATTTAATCAAGTAAAGATTATTCAATTAAATTGATTAGTAAAGGAGATGAATCAGGATGAACTGGTGTTAGTGAAATTAGGATCAGGTGCATGTATATTTTATGTGTCTACTTTTTGCCCCTCTTTGAAGCAATGTACCTACTGCATTGGTTCAAAGAATAATCTTTCCGCGGTCAAATTTTTTAAAAAATTATGCTTTGTTCGGATGCCCCAGTGGAAAGAAGTACACTGGTACATTGCCCCATCGAGAGGTCGAGCAAAAAGTTCAATTTGAAGATCAAATTCACGACAAAGAGGTTCAAGATGGATGTACAAGTGGTTAGACTAACAGATCTATATGATGATGATGATGCAAATGAGATATTTTTAAGATGCTTGGAATAAAAAATCTATATTATCTTAAACAACTTAAAATATTATGTAATGTATGTAAGATAGATGATGTTTTCTATATGATATGCAGTATGCTGATGCTTTTTTTGATGCAGGATGGATGCATTAGTAATGATGATTAACTATGATGATACCTTGTTAGTGTAGAAAGAAGATAGAACAAAGAAGATCCAATAAGCCTAATTTATTAGAGATGATGATGATGATGTATTGCTTATCAAGAATTGGGATAAGATAAGATGCATCGAGGTATAAAGAACTAGGATGGCATTGCACCTAGTGTGATGGAATTTAACTTGACAAATCTGATAGGAGTACTCTTGTTCACACCTGACATAAGAAACCTCAATCAAAATGCAATTCATATATTCTAAACATCTCAGACCAAAACATAGAAAAGCAATCCTTGCTATGTGTTCAACAAGATACCTAAAACACCCTCCCTACAAACCAAACAAAGAACACATGACAAACTTATATTACAAGAATATCCAACAAGCACAATAGATAAAAAGATAATGATCGTTGCCCCATTCCTTTCTCTCTAAACCATTTTCATTAGACATCATTGAGAGGTCGTTGGAATGAGCGCAAAATAAGACAAGTCAAAAAGATAAGGATAAAGTAACAAACAAGTTAATATTTTTCATACCGCTAGCCAAGACTAAAATACGGTGATGCCTAATGTTGATGTCCATTGTGGGAAGGATGCATCCTAGGACATGTTGTTATCAAATGATTTGGGGATTTGATTGGATAATAAGCTATTGATACTCTAAGTTGTCTAACTTGCTTATTTACTAACCTAGACTTGAGACTTTGATGATTGAGTTTTCACTTTTGAACCTGCTAGACTTGCTTCTGACTATAAAGGGTGAAAGCGATGATTGATTTATTATGGGCGGTGATTAATGCAGGTGAATGTTGAAATGGGATGGATGCACCGTTTTGGATTTTTTGATTGTTTTGAGGCTATTTTTTGAGATTTTTGAGATGTTTTACAAATGTTTTGATTTACGGATTTTCTAATTTTTTGGGTTTTTCTGAGATTTGGACCAAGAACCTAACTTGAGGACCTATCCTGGGGGTCTCAATAGTTGATCAATAGATTAGCTATGCCTACATTATATACGTAGAGACCACGTAGTTTGACTGATGACTTGACCAATTTATAAGATGAAGATATAAACAAATGATGAATTGCCAGTTTATTATGATGGATTCCTAAAGGACTGACCTAATGTATCTCGGGGGTCGATCAAAGATCAACCTTGCCTACGTTCCACCTTAGAGATGATGTAGTTGGACAAGAGGACTCCATTTTTTGAATTTTTCAACATTTGACATGTTTTTGAATTTTTGGTTTTCTGATATTTTTTGGATTTTCTGATTTTACAAATGTTTTTGGATTTTTTGAAGGATTTTAAGAATGTTTTTGGATTTTTTGGTTTTTTGATGTTTTTGGATTTTGGAAGGATTGTATGAATGATTTTAGATTTTTGAAGGATTTTATGAATGTTTTTGGATTTTCAAAGGATTTTAAGAAAGACTTCGAGGATATACATGAATCTTATCTGATGCGGGTAAAACAACATTCCCCCAACTCGATTTGATAGACTACTTCGATATAGGTAGGCCAAACTGACCTTAGGAATGTGCCAAGTAGTACTAGGGTGGAACATGCTACAAACACAAGATCAAGCTATGATACACAAACAGATGGATGATGGGAGGATCAATGGAATGTGATGGATGAATGAGTGATGTAGAGTGAAACATAGAGATCTTGGTGGATGGAGAATGCTTTATTTACACAAGGTGCATGTTTCCTAGGTTTTCACCAAGTTACTTGCACAAAGTGCCACCGAAGTGGTTTTTACTAGACGATGATTTTTTCTTTTTATTGTTTTTCAATCCTTTTTTCTGATTTTTTTTATTTTTTTGGATTTTTATATATATTATTTTGTATTTTTGGCTTTTCCCTTAAAAAACTGAGCATAATTTTTTTTGAGATGAGATTTGTTCATGGGTTCCTATAGGGGTTGCCTTTTAGGCGTTGATAGTTGGTATGCTTCTGATTTGTAGCTCATGATCATGATGAATGGTCCCAATCAGTTGGGCTCAAAGTTTCCCTTGCCATCTAGATTTTGCACATTCTTCTGATTCTTCTTCAATACTAGCTCATTGACTTGGAAGGCCCGCCTCTTGATCTTTTTGGTGTAGATTCACTTGAGGCAATTTTGATAGACTTGCAAATGGTTTAAGGCATGTATACACCACTCATCCAGTAGTTCCAACTCATTCAATCGTGAGACCTGGTATTCCTCATTTGTTATGAGATTTTGTAGTGATATTCTCAAGGATGCGAGCTTGATCTCAATGGGGAGTATGGCTTTTGATCCATAGACCAGGGAGAAGGGGGTGGCACCAATTGGTGTGTGGATGCTTGTTCGATGGGCCCATAAGGTGGGATTCAATTACAAATTTCATTCATGACCAATGTCATTGCCTATTTTCTTGAGGATTTTCAGGATGGTCTTATTGGTAGATTCTACTTGGCCATTTCCTTGGGGATAATATGGAGTGAAAAAGTGATGTTTGATATTGAACTTTTGGCATAGGTCATGAACATCTTGATTTTTGAAAGGTGTCCCATTATTTGAGATAATTGATTGAGGGATACTATATCATCAAATAAGGAATTTTACGATGAACTTGGATATCTACTTTCTTGTCATATAGGTCATTGGGATGGCCTCTACCCACTTTGTGAAGTATTTTGTGGCGGTGGTAATGAACTTGTGTCCATTAGATGAGGTGGAGGTGATTTTTCCAATGAGATCGAGCCCCCATTGTGAAAAGGTCCAAGGTGTAACAATCAGGTGGAGCTCTTGAGCTAGTGCATGGATGATATCCCCATGTTGTTGGCATTACAAACACTTCCTAACATATTCATGGGCTTCCTTTTCCATCGTCAGCCAATAGTACCCCATTTTGAACAACTTCTTGGACAAGGTCATCTCGCTCGAATATGAACCGCAAATGCCATTATGTACCTCTGTAAAAGTAGTTAAAGCTTTGTTAGCATTTAAACATCATAAAAAGGTTCCATCAATAATCCTACAGTATAGGGTGTCACCTAGGATAACAAAACGGGTCAAATTTTTAACAAAGGATTTCTTAAGGTTAGGAGTGATGTCTATGAGGAGGACTCCTATTCTAAGATAAGTGTATATGTCATGATACCAAAGGTTACCAGGACCAATGATTTCACACATCAATTCAGACTCTGCTACCTCAAATGCTGTTATGAGAAGCTGCTCTACAAGGAATTCTTGCTTTGGGATGTTGCATGGGACATCTAGTAGTGATCCAATTGTAGCCATAGCATTTGTTGCTCTATTATTTTCTCTCAGTATTTGCTCAAATGTGATATCAATGAATGACTCTTTGCAGGTTTCTACCAATTTCTTGTATGGAATCAACTTCTCATCCTTTTTTTGATATTATTCGTTGACTTGGTTGATGATAAACTATGAATATCCATAGAATTTGAGTGCCATGATTTTCCACTATGTGGAAATTCTCAACCCTATGACAAGAGCCTCATATTTTGCAATATTGTTCATGCAAGCAAAGGACATCTTGTATGACTTAGGTATGTAGCCTCCCTATGGTGTAATGAAGAAGACTCTGGCTCTTGGCCCACGCTAGGTGTAGGATCCATCAAAATACATTTTCTAGTGATCTACTACGTTTATGTTTAAGATGGATTCATTGGGGAACTCTAATACAAGTAGGTTTTCTAAATATATTGGTGCCTCTGCCAGCTGATCTATAATTATTTGTCCCTTAATGGCCTTTTTTTCCACATACTTAATGTCATTCTCTATCAGGATCATAACCCATTTAGTTGCTCGTCCTATGAGCATTTCTTTAGAAAGTAGATACTTGAGAGGGTCTATCTTGGCAATGAGTTTTATCTTATGTGCCAACATATAATGTCTAAATTTTTGTGTGACGAACATGAATTCTAAGAAAGCCTTCTCGATGGAAGTGTAGTTCATATCGTGTCCTACCATGGTTTTACTAATGTCGTAAATAGCTCTCTCCTTCCATTTTCATCATGTTGTGCCAAGAGAGCACCAAGGGCTGTTGTTGTCACTGATATGTAAAGGATCAAGGGTTTGCTAGAAATTGGTGGCATAAGAACAGGTGGTGTGAGAAAGTATTCCTTCATATTGTTCAATGCCTGGTCACATTTCTCATCCCATTTGTATGCTACCCCCTTGGGGAGTAGATGAGAATATGGGATTGCCTTATCTACTAATTGTGTTATAAATTGATGGATGGACTGGAGTCTTCCTTATAGGCCCCTTAGCTGCTTTAATGTCCTTGGTGCCTCCATTTCAAGGATTTCCTTAACCTTGGAAGGATCTATCTCGATCCCTCTCATTGACATAATTTACCCTAGGAGTTTTCTTGATTGCACCTCAAGAACACACTTCTTTTGATTTTGTTTGACCTTGTATTCTTCCATCCTATCAAAGATGGAGCTCAGTGCTAATATATGTGATCTTGATGCTTTCTTGACTTGGCTAGTATGTCATCTACATAGTATTCCATAGTTTTTTGAATCATGTCATGGCCCTTTGATAGGTAGCTCCTACATAATTTAGCCTAAATGACATCATATTCCAGCAATGTGTGCCCCATGGACATGTGAAAGACATTTTTTGTTGATCATCCATAGCTATCATGATCTGATTGTATCTTAAGAATCCGTCCATCAGTGATAGCATTTCATGTCCTACTGTCATATCTGCAATCATGTCTATGTTATGGTTAAATTATATCTACACAATCATGAACAAACAACACAAAATTAGTCATTATACAAGTCTAAATCAACATTCCCCATAAGACTCATTTGAAACACTAAGAACAAGAAATAAAAGGAAGAACACAAATTAAAGAAAACTAAATCTTATTCAAATTCTCAAACTCTCAATCCCTTGAGGGAATTGGTGCTATTTTGATGTGGAAAATATCCCTTTCCCAATTCCTTGCAAGCTTTGATGATCTTTGATGAAGATTGATGATCTTTGATGAAAATCCTCCATAACCCAGCTATGAAAGATGAAATATGGATGGAAATGGATGGAAATGCCTAATATTTGTGGATCCAAATGAGCATGGTAATCTTACATGGATTGTGGATTATTTCAATAGGATCAAATAATTCTAGAACTCCTTGAAATAGATCATTGTTGGATATTGCTGATGGGTATTTATCATGATCAAAAAGTGACTCTTGATGTATGTTGAGTTGATCTTCAGAAGAGGTAGAAACCTCTTCAAGGAGCTCATTGATGGATAAATCTTGATCATCATTTTCAACAATTGTAGAGGAGAGATTGTAACAAAAAATGTCTTTCACATGTCCTTAGCCTTGAGCCAAGTGACATTAACTCCATTCTTTTCTCCCTCCAACATGTCATATTCAAATTTCAAATTTGAATCTCATAGCATTTATCATGCACATTGACCAAAATGTGCACAACCTTCAACCATTCACATCTTGACAAGTGGCACTTGGCCATTCGATGTTGAATAATCCCACATTGCTCAAATCTTGTTCATTTTTCCAAATTGAAATCTTTAAATGAGAGACTCTTCCTCTCGTTCTATCATCCACAATTTGAGTTAACTTACTATACTCAACATCATCCTCATCGACAATCCCATGGAAAGTTACTCTCTTCACATTGAGAGCTAATTTTGTCCATCTCTCCTCAAGTATTCATCATTTTCATAATTTTATAGCTAGGTTATGCCAAAATCTCATCAAGGAGATTCAATCATCCACAGATCATCAACATTGCAACAAAGGAGTTGGGAAAGGGCCAATTTTGACACATCAATTGGCACCAATTCCCCCATGGGATCAAGAGTTTTCTTTGTTTAAATATATTTGATTTAGTTTCTTGCATTGTTCTTCATTTTCTTTCTATTTAAGCTTTTTAAATGGATTTCATCGGGAATCCTTGTTTGTATCTTGCATATTGATCTAATAATGTATTTGTGCAGGTATGAAACCAACGTTCACATGGACAATGTTCTAATTTGGGATGAGGTTTAGATTTGGCATTATAGGTTGAAATTAAATATTGTTGTGGTTGGGAATCACGGTGCCTTGATTTAGGTAACTTTGATTTTGCATGGTGTTACCTTGACTTGGATCAACACATGGAGTTTTTAACATATTATTTAGACTTTGAACAACATTTGTATGATTTTTAAACATATCTATCCCAAATTTTACCAAGTGTGTATTTGAAATTTTCATGTTTGGTAAAAATTTTCTTATTATATTCACATTAGGCATGTATGGATTTGGTGGGATAAATTTTTTTTGTTGAAGACTCATGCATTGATTATTTGGTTGATAGATTTTTAGGTTTGGACTTTTATTTAAATCTACCATAGGGGAAGGTGTTCCCAAATTTACATTGGGCATACTCACATTTGTTGTACCATCAAGGTTTGTAGGAGATAATGATGCCATGTATGGATTGCATAAATGTGAGTTTCAATAATCAATCATCATTGTAAGGCTTTGATAGTTTGGTTGATTTAGACCACTCGTGATGTATGAATCAGGTCTATATTCCATATTTTTCTTGTGTTGAGGTCTAGTTTGGACCATAAAATAAGGATTAGTTTTCAAGAATGTGGGAGGTGAACCTCTAACTCCTTAGATTGATCTAAACTTTAGGTAAAAAAAAAAGAAAACCTAGGATGATATGGATCAAAGGGTGATGATGAGGTACATGATAGATTGATGATGTGAATGATTGAACTCTTTGAGAAATCTTGAAGGAGATAGTATACTTTGTACTTTCTAGATTTTGATTCAATTTGATTTGATCTCGACCTTAGCTTAATTGGGTTTTGGTTTGGATAGTGAACTCATAAACTCTAAGAGGTTGGATGTTGTCCTAGAGTAGACTTGTACACAAGATGATAATTCAACCAAGTGTGTAAAAAGGGATTCATATATAGACCCCTAGTCAAACAAGATAATTTTCAGTTTGATTTGCTTTCGGATTTTAGATAGTGAACTTATAAAGCTCAAGATTTTGGATGTTATCAAGAGGTAGAATTTTTCACAAGGGTTGATAATTTAAATTCAATATGTGGAGAAGGATTCATCTACACACATAGAATCAAACAAGATGATTTGTATTTTCCAAAAGTCTAGCCGGTGATCCCACAATAGTGGTTTAGAATTTTTGGCCAAACTGGACATTGAAATTATTATTTTTAACTAAATCTTCACATTCGGGCACCTATACCGACTAAACCATGAGGAATTTGAAGATGATGAAAACTAGAGTCTCATCACATTTTTTCTATAGATTCTAAAAGAAAAATTTCAAAAAAATTTGGAATCAGATTGCACTTCTTTTTCGATTTCCCACGAAAATTGGTTTTTTTTGGAAAACAACATTTTAAAAAAATGATGCACACCGTATAATGCATAAATGTTTTTCCATGAAGGATAAAATTCTAATTATTTTGAATTTAGATTTGTAACTCCAATATCTAGTGCTTCCACTTGTTTAGATAGTTTTTTATTGAATATTTTTTCTTTAATCAAGTTTCAAAGTCAAACCAATTACAATTAAGACATAGTGCGACCGTATAACGCGTAACATTTTTTATATATATTAAATTTTTCTTATTGTTTTTGTTAGATCAAAGAATTTAATATCTGGTGCACTCATATTTTTCAATATTTATTTTTCATAATCTACTATTTTTCCACATGTGCAGAACAAAGACCTTCACTTTTGATGAAAAACCTATGTTTAATAAAACTAAAAAAATAGATACATAATAAAACAAAAAATTATTAAAATTATATTCATTGGAAAGCTCATTTTGAGGACTACCTAATTCTAGTTGGATTTCTGAATATTCCTCCATTTTTATCCTCAACCTGAGCTTCGAAGTGCCAAAATTTAGGTTTTTTTTGTGTCTCAGAAGAGGGATGAGGGATAAGGGGGGTTCGAGTGAACCCTAGTTCGAGTGAACCCTTTCAAAGAGGTTCACTTGAACCCCTTTCCTATGCTTTTTTTTTTTTTTTCTTGGTGGACAAGATTCAAAGGGGTTTGCTCGAACCCTGGTTTGAGTGGACCCCTTATTGGTTCGATCGAACTAGTAGGTTCGTACAAACCCCCAAAATAACTTTTTTTTCCTTGTCATTTTTTATGAGTTTTCCTTCCTCACCTGAATTGTAACCACTATTTTGGCTTCACCCTAGCATGAATGAATTTTTGAATATTTTCAAGAGTTGTTGGTGAGATGATTTTGATTGATTTTTGAGAGATGGATGAGAATGTTCATTTTGATCCTAGATTAGACCTAGATAGAACTCATTTCTACAAGACCTGGGTATTGATGAACATGCTTGATACTCCCTATGTGCGAAATGAAATTTTTTGAAAGACACTTAGATTTTTTTGATAATAAAATTCATATAAATGATGATTGTTCTTTGATGCACATTTGTAAAAGTTGAAGGTCAATCTTTCTCTAAATTCATAAAGCATAGACAAACATTTCTCGTGAGCCTTTTGACTAAGACCTTTAGACTTTGGTTTTTGGATTTTGATCTTTTAGGAGATCATTTGGAAGAGCACAAGTGTGAGGTTCAATTGTTTCATATCTTTGTTTAATGACTTCCTTTTACCACAAACAATTATTTATTAGCTTTTCCAAACTAGATTCCTAATGTCGTAACTTATTCTCATCCCACAAAGTCCATTATGTGGGAATCAAGGAAATCAAGGCAAAAGTTTCCTAATGTCAACTTTAGTGAGAAAAAGTTATGATATAAATAGAACTACTTAGAAGCCTCTAAGGATGAGATCCCTAGGGCAAGAAAGAGCACTTGGATTTGTCAAAGGCATTTGTTCCCTCTAAAGGGTTTGAAATTTTGAAGATTTGGTGAATGTTTGTTTTCAAGCATTTTGGATCCAAGGAAAGTATTTTTATTCCAAAGTAATGCACAATCCTAGGATGAAATGAGACAATATTTGTTGAGTTCCTGCTTAGATAAATGCAGCTACGCCTACTCTTAGTAGATGATTAGATTCTTGACCACACTGGCTCCCCTCCATGACACACACTTCTCAGGTCAACCAAGCATCAATACCTATAAAACTCTCATTGCACACTTCTTATCTCTACCAAGAGCCGTAAAAATATGGGATGACTTCAGAATGACTGTTCTTGCATCAACAAATAGATTTAATGATTTGGTCCTTCTAAACAAAGTGTTTTAATATAGGAATTTCATTTTTGGGGGATCTCCCATTCAAAAAGAGACCATTGTTGCCATTCCTGTTAGAATAATCCTTGTGATTCTTGAACTTTCCTCAAGTATCCACACTTATATATCAGTTGGAAGTCGCTTGGTTTTAGCGTGTTACCAATTGGGTCGTTCCCTAGGGTGATTACTTTTTCCCACCAGGCAGGCCCTCTAAGGATAAACAAAAGTGAGAAAGAACATATGTAGTTCGATCGATCTTTGTGAAGAAACAAAGAGAGAACACACGTGATATACTCCACTCACACCAGGGAAAATGTTAGTGGCGAATTTTCACCAATTGGAGAATAATTGAAATCAAGAAATCCAAAAATGGTGAATAGTACAAGCTAGAAAGGATATTGAATCACTAGGTTTTTACAAAAAAAAGCAATTTTGTCTCGATTAATTCACCTATGTATTATTTTTTAAACGATGCGTCATTGGAAATGATTCACGAGTAGTTTATATTGTAACTAAAAATATGAATTATATTTGCCAATAATATTATATTCCTACGATTAATTTTGGGGAAATATCGTACTAATAATAAATTAGCATTTTATTTTAGGGATATTTTAGCCTTGAATAGGGCTTTTATTTATTGCCATAGATTATTTTTTTAATCGGATGGTCGTGTTGGCATTTTTTACTGCAACCCAAATGTATTTCCCAAAACCTCCTATGAACTTTCCACATCCAATAATAAAATTCTAGAAAATGTATGGCCAACTTGACGAGAATAGCGATAAGGCTAATTCTTCTAAACTTTGGACTCTATAAAATCCAAAAGGGTATTCCCTAAAATACGCTCTTACCCTACAACATTAAATGATTCATTTGCACTTGGATAAGCTATAGATAGATTCCCCATAATGCTAAAAGGATGAAAACCTAAGAGAAATTGGTTATTCCTTGAAAATACTCAGGTCCAGTTAAAAAAGAATCGCAAATACAACTAAAGTAAACTGATAGGAAATGATTGAATAAAATATCCTGAGGCCATAACACAAAACATGAGAGAATAAAACATTATCAGAATTCCAATTTCATATCCCAATGCATGGAGTCAAAAGAGAAAACTAAACTATAGGGCGAATTTCATCTTAAGCACTTATGATCTATATGAATCACATTAAAATCCATAGATCTATACCTGAGTTTATTACTTCTTTATGAATCCTATTTGTTATATTGCATGAACTTACTAGTTAACTAAAGCATTTAATCGATCCTTTGAACTAGAGCTATAGTTAAACATAATTCATAGTAAAGAACAAATGATGATCAATCAAAATCATCTTGGATTAATATTTCATTAATAATCCATGCAAAATACCACAATAGGAGAGAAAATAAACTCCAAATATTCACGATCTTGATACAAACATGGTCAAGAACCCCATGATTAACTAAGTTCTCAAATCTGACTCAAAACTTTAAAACCTGGACTAACAATTCATACTCTCTGTATCACTAGATGCTTATTTCTCATATTTCAGATATTTCAACAGACCTCTTTCTTGGCCCAGAATTCCATTTCATAAAACAAGGGAGCCAAAAAGCTTTAGGCCAGAGAGTATACATGTCCATTTCTAATTGAACCGCTAATTCCTAATTCAGTTACAATTCTATTATGCGAGTGGAAAGCATAAGACAAGAATCATCATTAGTTGATATGGAGGGAAGAAACTGTCACACCAAAGTTTGCTTACTTTACACCAAAGGCATGCTTAATCATTATAGTACTTATTCCACCTCAGCATCCTATACTTGAAATTGAAAGGAGAATGCATTTTTCAAATATAACTTCTAATGCCAGACCTGTATTATACACGACCAAGTTGCAATTCTCATATAAAATTCATAATTCAAGTTCATAAGTGAACACTTTTTTCCATAATTCAAAATCCTCCTCGGAGGGCCACTTGAAAGCCACAACCTGATCAACCTTGTTTTGATAGGGTGCATACTTCACCATTATCGATGTGGCATTTTTATCAAAGTTTTCTAAGAAACTAATGACAAAAGACAACTTTTCCAATGTATTTTCTAGCATGCAGATGTTAGCATTATTGCATATCTCATGTGTTTGAGCCATCATTATATTGTTCATCTGATCCTTCCAAACCTGCATAGGCTTGACTTCATGCTTACTATGCAAAATATGTACTAATGGGGTCAAGTCCTTTCCATCATATACATCTTTTAACAACTTAATCTTGGACACCATAGGGGTGGAAAATCCCTAAAACTTATGCTCAACAATTCACTTGAAAAATTGATATGTTGCTATACTAGTAGGATATTTATCCCCATGCTATTTTTCCCCTACTACCATGAATTTCAACTTCTCCATTCCGGGGCTCCATCTATTCAACAATGGGATGGCCAATTCTCTATCCCTTGGAAACATTTTTTAGTGCTTGCAATATTAGGACATAATTTTAATGAAATATGTTTAGCTTACCTTGGACCGTTTGCTTAAATGTTTCAAAACAGTGTCCACTATCACTGAATAGCTTCTCCCTACTGCATCCCAGATTTTCCATACCATCTCCTTATACTCTTCAACCTAATGAATTAATTTCTCCCTAGAGTGTCCCCCTCTAGGGCTACTAGCCCTTTAAATCGCAATAGGCACTTGTCCCATATTAGGCTTTTGAGACCTCATGGTATCCACTTGTTGCTTCAATAAAGCCAATTCTGTTTCTAACTCTGCTACCTTTTCTTGACTTTTATTATATTCAATAATAATGTCATTATATTGGCCCCTTAGAGTATCTCGATCCTTGGACAAATCTTCAATAGTTGCACTAGTGAATTTGGAAAAATTCACGACCATATCAACAAATTTCAATGATGGGGTGTTAGCAACTCTCCTCACAACCAGGTGACCACTGAAGTCAGATGGTTCTACAAAAATTGGTTTTTAAGACCAAGTGGATAGAGACTAAATTGCCAAAGCATCCCATTCCTCACTAAAGGCTGATCCTTTGAGTGCTAATGTAGCCTCCTCATTAGTAGCAAGAAGTTTCCTCTTGGCCCTTCTTATTATGCCAAACACTACAAAATCAACAATATCCCATTCAGGAAGTAGAAATAATCCCCTTTTTTGTACCAATGCTCGGCCCTACTCTGGTGTTATTTCTTTGAATTTTTCTTTCATTTGTTCTCTAGCCTTAGATTGAATTAACTTCTCTGGGAGCTCTGGGTGAAGACTTCTCTCATTTGCCACCTTCTCAGAATATAGTGAGATATGTGCCCTCCATACAAAGTCTTTAAAAGACTTAGTTTGAATAAAAGAGTCATCCATCATGAAATCTTTGTAGGCTTCTATCCTCAAATCATCATTACCTGTTATTCCTTTGATTTCATCTTTTCCTAACCTCAAATTAACTACCCTTGAACTTGTTACAGTGTCAACTGGGTTTGATGGCATCTCATGATGCATTTGATCTTGAGTCACAATAATTACGTCATCCTCATCACCATCACAATCAACCATCCTTGTTATTTCAACCTTTTGCCTCTTTGTTGATGATGGGTAGGCCTACTCTGAAAACCTCAGAGGAGAATCCAGATAATCAATATTGGCACTGACTTCCTTGAAGAAGATGGTGCGATATTTTTAGAAACATCTTCAGGCCTACTTACCCTTCTTCTAGAAAAAACCTTTATCTTCTTTTGGGGCTGATAAGTAGGCCTCTCCTCCAATCTTACTTCAAGGTAATCCTTCATAGTTTGTGATTTTCCCCTTTCTTCCACAACCCTTTCATGTTTCAAAACCCCCACCAAACTCTCAAAATTATAAATGGAATATATCGCCCTACTTAATTCATCTTTGCATCAAGTATGGGATTGAAACCAGGTATCCTCTCCTACTTACTTTTTATCATTTTAGAGTAGGAAATATACATTGCCTTTCTCTCCTCTTGTAGATCCAAATGAAAAATATTCCTAATGATATCCTCAGGAAAGTAGAAATTGTGGACAAAGGTTCTTCTCCAATTATTTTCCTTCATTTGAGAGATAAAAACCTCAGGATCATGATTCTTGGGGTGCACAGTCTTTAGCCAATAACGCCTAAGCAATATCTGTAACTCCTTCCATCCTCCCTTTTCCATAAAAAATCGACAAATGTTATATACTCAGGGAAGAAAGATCCCTTCTTCTGTTCAACTGGTAAGTGGATTTCTTGAGTGCATCTCAACTGCCTCATGATTTCCAAAATCCAATTCTAAGGGGCATCTCCCTTGGAAGAACCTTTGGGTTGATATTGGTGCCGAAAACCCTGAAAACTATTGTGTTATGATAGGGGATAATGTCTCCCCAATTGTGCATTAAGTTCAATTCAGGTCTCCTCTCCACTGGCCTCGGGAAATCATGAATTTCCTTCGAAATCATTGGGGGATCATGAACCAGAGCCATTCTTAACTTGGACCTAAATAAATTATGGAATGTTACATAATCAAACCTGTGATCATGCATGTCAAGGATCCTAGTCCAATATTGAACAAGAATTTCAATACTACCTTCCTTCTTTAATTCCATAAAGTTTTCGAATACAGCCTAACCCCTATACAGAAACATGTGCATTAACATGAGAAACCACCTGAATCCAACCCACTTCCTCCCCTCCTTTAAGGCCACTGAGCCCGAGTGCATTTTGTTTGCTAGGTAAGTGGAAAAATCATACACCACGTTGAAGCCCAGGTGCTGGAGATTTACAACCATATACATAATATTAGTAGGCAGGGTTGTCTTTAAAATGACTCCCAGAACTTGACATAAAGCACAAACAGTCTTCTTGAAATAACTAGAGAAATAGTCCACTCGAAAAGGTTCTGGCTCATTTTTGTCGATCACTACCTTCTTCTGATTCTTTCCTCTTCCCGAAATAGCCAAATGAGGTATCAAAAGGGATGTTCTGAACAAACCCTTATTATTTCTATACTCTTGTCTAAAAACCTCAAGGTTGACAAGAAAATTATCCTAAATCCATTTGTGCAAACTAAAAATCTCTGTGATTTCTTCTCTGGTTATCTTAATCATTTGTAGACCAGCGTGAGTTTTGACAACTCGAGTCACAAGGTCATATCTTGCAGCAACATCCTTTAAAAGATCTACATCCAAGGAGACATTAGGCACCACCAACTTACCCAATTCCAACCTCCACGGGTTACACAATTGGACCGAAAAATTCCTTTTCCCAAACCAGTTGGAGAAAAATTATCACCCGGGTATATGGTAACTCAACATCTCGAATTACACACTGCTTGTTTATTAACCCTTCCAAGAGTAAGGGCAATAACAACAAAACCTTTCCCTACTCCTTCTTGTTAGTAGAGGGCTTTAATAAATCAACAACATCTTGGGAGAGAGACCTGCTAGTCGTGTCAGAACTAGAACTCTGGGCCTTGGGTGCCATTTATATCAGAGAGATGATAATTCGAGCTAGGGTTTTCTTATTTTCAAATGGCAAGAAATTACAATTTTATCCCTATAACCTTAAATAGAAAAGACCTCACGATTCTAGAATCCCCATAAATCATCTAGACAAGCTCTAAAAGAAAATCTATTAAAACAATTCTTCAGGAATGAAATGGGAAACAATCACTAATTGTTTATCAAGCAACCATAAAATCTTTTGAAATCACAAGAAATGGCGTACGTGCTACTTTTGATTTCACTTGTAGAACATCATGGGCAGTGAGATTGGAAAATCGCAACAACGACTTCCTTAATGTAGAGATACAACATGAAAATAGAAATTCACTGATCTTTTGACATTTAACAATGGGAGCAGAGTTGAAATCGACCATTACTATTCACTCATACGAGATAAAATTTCTATAGTACAACAAAAATTTATTTCAAATACGAACCATTGATCAAAAGAAATGTTAGCCAAGAGAAGAACTCAGATTAAGTGAAAATAGTTTGAAAATGCCACGTCCATTCTCCAGTCTTCAAACGAACAAGAAATTCACCTATCAAGCACCACATCAGCATGGAACGGGCCCCACCTTGATCGTCCATCGTACAACATCGGTGTCCATGTGTCAACAATTTGCACACCTCGCAACATTATTAAAACTCAAGTTTTAATTGCACGAGGTTAGTGAGGAATGGCTATGATGCGTTGGTATGGAAACAACTATCAATAATGGCATCCATCATCGGTCAGCGAACAAAATTGGTCCTTGGAATCATATGGGATAGGTGGTGACATCTCGCATGCCTCGCACAACTTTGATAATGTCAACAGGAGACCATGTGAGGTCTGTGATAAATGACTACGATGCATGTCACTTCATTCGACATCTATGAAATCTGCACATGCAAAAAGGTTATTTATAAAAGGGGGACTGACTAGGTGGATGGGGAAAATACCCTCAAGGCCAAAATATTTTTAGAAATTAATCTAAAACATTTGTCAACATGACACTAAGGAGAATATAAAATAGTCAGACGCAAGAGACCGGGAGGATAGGTAAAAAGGGGTCGGTAAAGTCACGACCTTAGAGGGGTTAAAACCACACTTAAACAACTGGCCAGTGTTGATGATAAGTCAACATTAAAAAAGAAAACCCACCCAACTAGAGCCAGGGATAAAATAAAAAGGTACCACCCAAAAATGGGAGGAAATTAAAATATCCACCAGTGGCTTTGATTGGGGATGTATGCCGCCTGTGGGCATAGCAAGATCTCAGAATCAATGGTTACGTAGACCAGATATAGAGAGAACCAAAAACTAAGGACTTGTATGGAAAAGACAAGCAAACAAAAGAAAAAACAAAAGAAAATGCACCTATATACACTACTTATAGGACTGTACAACGTACATGGAAAAAGAGCTACTTCAAGAGAAATAGTATTTCAAGAACTGTCCATGTACTGGCAGTTCAATAACTTCACTTGCAAACAACTGTAAAAAATATGAGTCTTTTGCTTGTGTATCCATAATTATATATGGGCCTAGTGAAAGGGGATCGAACTTTCCATGCTTTCCCTTATCTTCTGATCTTGCATTCCAGAGCAACACAATCTCCCTAATGTCAAATTTTCTCTCAACTGCTCTTTTGTCATAAAGGTGCTTTACCTGAAGTTGTAGTTTTTCATTTCTCTTATGAGCTTCTCTTCTAGTTTCATCCATTATGTGATGCATCTCATCACATATATCATCATCATATTCCTGGAAAAATTCATACATCTTTAGCAGGTTGTTTTGTGGGATATGTGCTTCCATCCCATAGACTAGGTTAAAAGGCGAATGACCAATTTCCTTCTTGACAATTGTCCTATCAGCTCATAGTGCCAATTTTAATTTTGAATCCCAAGCCCTTTTGTTCTTCTTGATCATGCACTTAATGACCTTCATCACACTCTTATTACTGGACTCTACCTGTCCATTTCCTTGGGGATGATAAGGGGAATAATATGAAATAGTTATACCATATTGATCACAAAAATTAACAAATTCCTCTAACCTAAAACACATTGCATTATCTGAAACAATTCTTTAAGGTACCCCAAATCGGTTTAAGATATTATCAATCAAAAAATTAATAACAACTCTACTTGTGGCCCTTCTGGCTGGGATTGCTTCAATCCATTTAGTAAAGTAATCAGTTGCCACCAATATCTATGCATGTCCTCCACTATATTTTTCAAATATCTCACCTATGAATTCAATACCCCATTGTTTAAAAGGAGTTGAAACAGACACAGGTCTTAATGGAAAATTGACATAAATTTTTAACTTTCTAGCAAACCTCTGACAGGCATCACATTTTTCAACATATCTGTGGGCATCCTTGAACACAGTAGGCCACCAGTATCCTACTCTTAGAATCTTATGAGTTGTTGTCTTAGCCATGTAATGGCATCCATAAGATCCTTTATGCATTTCTATCAGTAGATCTTTAGCTTGGTCTCCATCCACACATCTAAGTATAATACCTTCAAGGTTCCTCCACTAGAGCTCACCATCAATAATGAGATATCTAATTGCTTGTAGTTTAAGATTTATTTTCTTGGTAAGGGGCATACCTTAAAGGCATTGCATCGTCTGTAAATACTCAACAATCCTCCTGTACTAGCCACAAGTTTGCATATCACAGATAGACGCAATGTTCTTTGGCTCTATTTGGTTTATTTAATTTACCTCTAGATTTGCCTCAACCATTAATTTAGCTAGACCCTAACCCCTTACAAGCTTGGTAATTTGTATGTCAATATTAAACTCTTGGATTCTATTTATCCACCTGCATCTTCATCCCGTAGTCTCTTGTTGGGTGAAAATATCTTTAACTGCTATCATTGGTATGTATGCCACAAGAATTGCTCCCATTAGATAAGGTTTGAAATTATTAACTACCTTTACCAGAGCATATGCCTGCTTTTCAGATATATCATATTTCAATTCTGCAGCCTGTAATGATTTACTGAAGAATGCAATTGGCTACTCAAAGCCATCATTATTTTTCTGCAATAACACACTAATTATAGTGTGAAAAGAGGCAAAAGTAAACAACTGGAATGGTTTTGAATAATCAGAAAAATTGAGGACACAGGCATGCTTAATTGCATCTTTGATAGCCTGAAAAGCTTTGGTTGGTTCTCCTGTCTGTACTATATTTTCTCCCTTCTTCAGCATCTTAGATATTGGGCAAACAATCTCAACAAAATTTGTAACAAATCTTCTTAGAAAATTTGTCTGTCCAAAGAAAGATTGGATTCCTTTTACATTTCTTGGCTGTTTAATTTTGTCAATAGTAGTCACTCTTTTAGGATCAATCCGCACCACATCTTTTGAAACAAGATGTCCTAGCAATTTTCCTTCTTTTACCCCAAAGGCACACTTCCTAGGATTTAAAGATATCCCATATTCCAAAGCTCTGATAAATTTTTTCTCTAAGTGAGGACAACTATCCTCCTCACTTTTGCTATGGGTAGTAAGATCATCTCAGTAAATGGCAAGGAATAGATCAACAAAATCAGAAAAGGCTAGATCCATAGCCCTCTAAAAAGTTGCTCCAGCATTTATTAATCCAAATGGCATTCTTACATAAACATATGTCCCCTATGGTGTGGTGAAAGCAGTCTTGAATTGATTAGACTCTTTAACCATTACTTGGTTGTACCTAGAGAATCCATCCATCATGGATAATAGTTCACATCCTGTAACCTTTTGCAACATAGCCTCCATATTAGGCAATGGGTAATTATCTTTTAAGGAAGCAACATTCAAGTTTCTAAAATCAACACATAACCCAATGTCTCCATTTTTATTTCTAATAGGTACCAAGTTAGAGACCCAAGATGAATGCCTAATTGGTTTGATGATTCATGCCTCCCTTAGCTTAGCAAGTCCTTCGTGCATTTTGGGTTGTAGGGTAGGGTTAATTTGTCTTTGTTTTTGCCTGAAAGGCTTCATATCAGGTTTCAATGGGATCTCATGTTGGAATAAGTCCCCCCTATATGCTCTAAGGTCTTCATACAACCAAGTAAAAACATGTTTATATTTCCTAAGCAAGGTAATCAACATGCTTGTAATATGTGGCTTCATTTTCTTTCAAACATAAACATTCTTAGGAGAACTTACCATATGTACTGTCCACGTTTAGTCCCATTGCATGCATTATTTTTACTAGCATCACATTGTTAGATACTCCTGAATCGATCATTCAATTTCTCAACATTTTCCCATCAATAATCAGACTTAAGAAAAAAGGATTGACATGGTTTGGATTAGCAGTAATAGTGGTACCTAAGTATATTTGGGGGCTTTCTGTGATACTTTCTTCCACACATTTTTTCTTTTCTTGATCCTCTTTTGAATTTACTTGATCAAAAACCACTTTACTCTTTCCACTTGTAGGAATATTGTTAATAAGTGAAGCATGCTTATCGTTATGTTCATCTACACACATCATTTCTAAGAGAGGAATAGTAACCCTAACTTCTGAAAGTACTTGGAACATATCTATTGAAGTGTACTTCGGTAATTCAAGAAAATTTGTGTGTTGAAAAATTACCTTTCCTTTTCCTTTGGGAGTTTCATCACTAGAAGAGTGTTGATTGTTGTCTTTGATGTTCTGGGGTACACATTCACTCTTTTTCTTGGTCATATCAACTTTATTTTCTCATATCTAGGGCTCCCTTATTTCCTTAGGCTTGGAAATGACATTCTTAGCCTCCAAATTGATATTTGTTCTAGTTACATCTTTTTCTTTTATGAACAGACTACAAGGCTTACTTGAATCACCTAGAACAATTTTGTTTCTCAATTTCATGTTATTTATTGCCCTTGGAAATAAGGCAACAGTTTATTTTTCAATTTCTTCATCGAAAGGTCTTGTCAAAACAATATTATCCACCTCTAGTTCATTCACAAAATAGTCATCATTGTCTCCTTCATTCGTAAACACTTGTTGGTGGTGTACATCATTATGTTGTCTTTGAACATCAACATCCATGCCACAAGGCTCATCATATGAGGTATAATCATCATAGGCTAGATCAACTGGTCCTAATAATACATTTGTCATTGTATCGTGATCCCGGGGAGACTAAGCATCTCCCTAATCATCTTGAGATTCTACCATATTTTGTGCTACTGCACACTATTGTGGAGAATGTGGCATTCCACATACTTCACACCAACACAAAAATTTTGTGGCATTCAGAGAATTATTTTGTAAAGGATCAGGTGGAACTTGATTGTTTCTCTGGTTTCCTTGCAAAGGTTTTCCATTATTCCAATTGGTATTATAGGGATAATCCTGTAGCCTGGGGGGCCTATCATTTCTTTAAAAATGATGCTTGTCATTTTTTGCTTGTTTCTGTAGCAAGGTAAGGACTTTATCTATCTTCTCATCAGTAGCAGTAGGTTTACCAACCTTTTTAGTTTGATTTTTGGTGCCTTTAAAAGTTTTAGGATCTTCTCTTCTCCCTACTTTACCAAAATTTCTTCTATTATTTTCAATGTTCACCACCATCTTGTATGCCTGCCTCAAATTTTGAGGGTCTTTATCTCTTAATAAATAGCACATTTTAGCATCATAAGCATTACAATACAAAACTAAACATGCACTTTCATTAGGCCTCAAATATGCAGGAACTCTTGTCATAGCCTTTTGGAAATGAGCATTAAACTCAGTAACCAGTTCGTTATTCCCCTTTTCGATGTTATTGAAATAATTTAATTTAAATCTGGGATCAGTCTGATCCCCGTATGGTTCCCTGAAAAACTCTGTAAAAGGCATCTCTGGAGTCAATACTTGCATCAAGTAACCCTCTATACCAATCCCTAGCATCTTCAACTAATGACTGCATAAAGTATTTCATTGCTACGTCATCATCCCATAGCTTAAAGTCTTCAACAAATCCTTGAATATATCGTAAATGATCTTCCCCACTAAAAGAATTATTAGCAGTGAATTTCAGGAGATTCTTTCATGCATTATCTGGGACTGGATTAGGATACCCTCGAATATTACCAAAACACAATTGTCTGTATCTATCAATTTGGGGTGCTCCTCCACCACGTCCACTTCTAGGGGTTGGTTTTTGCTCAATCTATTTCTTATCATTTCCCCCCTTTACCCTTGTCACCATTACCTTGTTTTTTATCTTTTCTAGTGCTTCCCTCTTCATCCTTAGAGTAAGAGCTAAAGTTTTTATGACCACCTCCACCTCCACCACCTTGGTTACCACCACCCCCACCTTTCAAGATTTTCTTCTCAAAATTCTTGCTCAACGACTCATTCTCGTTCTTTCCTAAACCAAAATCTTGCGAAGTAGGTATATATATCTTTAGGAAATCTATCTTTCTTTCCATTTCGGCATTAGCAGCTTCTATTTCTGCCTTTCTCAGATCAGCCTGCAACTACTCATTTATTAGTTACAATCTTAGGAGCTCAGGGTTTTGGGGAAAATCAGATGGTTTGGGATTAGCTTCATTATTTGTTTCATCACTAGTATTAAGATTACTTTTGTAATTAGAAAAATTGTAGGCATGTTTCTAAGGTTGATCAACATGAGCTTTTCCCGGATCTACAAAGGTTGTCTTCTTGGATCTAGCAAATGGATCTGAAGTCTTGGTAGCTGATATAGAAGGGGTATATGTGGAAGTAGTAGAAGTTCCCATAGAGACTGTTGGCTTAGGGAATTTATGATCCCTATCAGTAGCTACATTAGCCACCCTTTCCTAAAATGTTTTTCTCTTAGCTGATTCTTTCCTCATCTTTTCGACTTTCTTTTTTTGGGCATTCCTTTTGGACTGCTTAGCCTAGAATCTCTCTAGATTCTCTCTTCTTATTTTGTCCCTATTGTCTTCTGCCTCTTGCAACCTATTTTATTCTTCAATTAAGGTTTGCATATCCTTGTCTATATCCATTTCACTCTCAAGGATATCTCCTACCTCACTTGGAGTAGCAATATAGTAAGGTCGTTCTGCCTGATCTTCATCTTGAAGCAAATGTGTTTCCTCATTCAAAGAGATCCCTCGTGGTTTGAAATTTTGTCCAGTAAAAAAGGACATAGTACCAGGTGTTGTAGCTTCTGGGAATTATTTATCCTATTCCTAGAAACCCCATCACTCCTCCTCTTTAGACATATCAACTTCAACTTCTCGAGCCATTTCAAAAGGAAAACTACCATGATCCATTTGAGACACAATAACTTTTAAGGAATCTCCACTAATAAAAGCACTATTCATTTCGACATTTAAAGTAGGAGAAGAGACAATAGGAGATGAAACAGACTTACTTGGGGTATCATTTACTTTTACCCATTTCTTGTCTTCTCCCAGTTTGAGCTCTAGCATTGGTTTCGGGTTCTTTTTTGCATAGTTTCTAGTCTTCTTCATGGTCCTTGGTGTACGAGGACTCTCCTTTGCACGCTGTTGTTTTTACTTTGTATGAATAGTTGTGTTCGAGATATCAGAGTCGCCACCCAGAATATTGGTAATTATGAAGTGATTGCACTTTGCTTTTGCACTTGTGACTTTGGACAATAGTTTTAACATTACCTAACACACTGACACATAACTTAGGAAAACTAGACACATGTGCCAAATATGACAAGTTAGGCACACAGTTTAAACCAAGTATATTATAAAAAATGACTCTGACAAAACCGGTTCTACACTAGAGACTTTTCATTCGATAGTTCCCTAATGGAGTCGCCATTTTGTTGGAATTTCTTACTGAAACCAAAACCTGTTTCCCAAAAAATCCTATGAACTTACCACATCCAATAATAAAAGTCTAGGAAACATATGGCCAACTTGATGAGAACAACGATAAGGCTAATTCTCCTACACTTCGGACTCTGTAAAATCCAGGAGGGTATTCCCTAAAATATACTTCTACCTTACAACATTAAACGATTCATTTGCACTTGGATAAGCTATAGATAGATTCTCCATAATGCTAAAAGGATGAAAACCTTTGAGAAATTGGCTATTCCTTGAAAATGTATGAGTCTAGTTAACAGAGAATCACAAATACAACTAAAGTAAACTGATAGGAAATGATTGAATAAAATATCTTGAGGCCATAACACAAAATATGAGAGAATAAAACATGATCAAAATTCTAGTGTCATATCCCAATGCACGGAGTCAAAAGAGAAAACTAAACTACAAGGAAAATTTCATCTTAAGCACTTATGATCTATATGAATCACATTACAATCCATAGATCTATACTCGAGTTTATTAATTATTGATGAATCCTATTTGTTATATTGCAAGAACTTACTGGTTAACTGAAGCATTTAACTGATCCTTTGAACAAGAGCTATAGTTAACATAATTCATAGTAAAGAACAAATGAAGATCAATGATAATCATCTTGGATCAATATTTCATTAATAATCCATGCAAAATACCACAATAGGAGAGAAAATAAACTCCAAATATTCATGATCTTGATAGAAACATGGTCAAGAACCCCATGATTAACTAAGTTCTTAAATCTAACTCAAAACTTTAAAACTTGGACTTACAATTCATACTCTCTATATCACTAGATGCTTATTTCTCATATTTCAGATATTTCAATAGACCTCTCTCTCAGCCTAGAATTCCCTTTTCTAAAACAAGGGATCCAACAAGATTTAGGCTGAAGAGTACACATGTCCATTTGTAGTTGGACCACTAATTCCTAATTCAGTTACAATTCTATTCTCTTAGTGGAAATCATAAGATAAGAATCATCATTAGTTGATATGGAGGGAAGAAACCATCGCAACAAAGTCTGCTAACTTTACACTAAAGGCATGCTTAATCGTTGTAGTAATTATTCCACCTCAGCATCCTGTACTTGAAGTCGAAAGGAGAATGCACTTTTCAAATATAACTTCTAAGGCTAGACCTGTATTATACATGACAAAGTTACAATTCTCAACTATAACATTCATAATTCAAGTTCATTAGTGAACACCTTTCTCCATAATTCAAAATCCTCCTCGGAGGGCCACTTGAAAGCCACAACCTGATCAGCCTTGTTTTGATAGGGTGCATACTTCACCATTATCGATGTGGAATTTTTATCAAAGTTTTCTAGGAAACTAATGACAAAAGACAACTTTTTCGATGTATTTTCCAGCATGCGGATGTTAGCATTCTTGCATATCTCATGTGTTTGAGCCATAATTATATTGTTCATCAGATCCTTCCAAACCTGCATGGGCTTGATTTCATCCTGACTATGAAAAATATGTGGAAATGGGATCAAGTCCTTTCCATAATATATGACATTTAATAACTTAATCTTGGACTCCATAGGGGCAGAAAATCCCTGAGACTTCTGCTCAACAATTTCCTTGACAAATTGATATGTTTCTATAATAGTAGGATATTTATTCCCGTGTTGTTTTTCCCCTACTGCAATGAATTTCAACTTCTCCATTTTGGGGCTCCATCTGTTCAACAATGGGGATGGGCAAATTCTCTATCCCTTGGAAATATTTTCAGTGCTTGCAACATTAGGACATAATTTACATGAACACTATTTAGTTTACCCTGGACCCTTCTATTTAAATGTTTCAAAACAGTGTTCACTATCACTGAATTGCTTCTCCGTGCTGCATCCCAGATTTTTTGTACCATCTCCTTATACTCTTCAACTTGATGAATCAATTTCTCCCTAGAGAGTCCCCCTCCAGGGCTACTAACCCTCTCAATTTCAATAGGCGCTTGTCTCACATTATATGGAACAATAGCGAAAGACTGTGCTTGTGCAGAAGGTTGAGACTGCTCTACTGGTGGGTCTGAAGTAGTGTGGCTAGAACTAGCTTTCTTTTGAGACCTCATGGTATCCATTTGTTGCTTCAATAAAGCCAATTCAGTTTGTAACTCTGCTACCTTTTCTTGACTCTTATTATATTCAACAATAATGTCATTATATCGGCCTCTCAGAGTATCCCAGTCCTTGGTCAAATATTCAACAGTTGCCATGGTGAATTTGGCAACATTCATGACCATATCAATAGCTTCCAATGCTGGGGTGTCAGCAACTCTCCTCACAACCAAGTGACCACTGAATTTAGATGGTTCTGCAAAAATTGGTTTTTTAAACCCAATGGATAGAAACCAGATTGCCAAAGCATCCCATTCCTCACTAAAGGCTGATCCTTTGAGTGATAATGTAGCCTCCTCATTAGTAGAAAGAAGTGGCCTATTGGCCCTTCTTATTGTGTCGAACACCACAACATGAGAAATATCCCATTCAGGAAGTAGTAATACTCCACTTTTTTGTACCAATGCTCGGCCCTGCTCTGGTGTTACTTCTTTAAAAAAAAATTTCATATGTTCTCTGACCTTAGATTGAATTACCATCTCTGGGAGCTCTAGGTGCAAACTTCTCTCATGTGCCACCTTCTCAGAATATAGTGAGAGATGCACCCTACAAACAAAGTCTTTAAAAGCGTTAGTTTTAATAAAAGAGTCATTCATCATGAACTCTTTGCATGCTTCTATCCTCAAATCATCATTACTTGTTATTCCTTTGATTTCATCTTTTCCTAACCTCAATGTAACTACCCCTTAACTTGTTGCAATGTCAACTGGGTCTGATGGAATCTCATGATGCATTTCATCCGGAGTCGCAATAATGTCGTCATCCTCATCACCATCACAATCAACTATCCTTGTTCTTTCAACCTTCTGCCTCTTTGGTGATGGTGGGCAGGCCTGCTCTAAAAATCTCGGAGGAGAATCCTGATCAATAATATTTGGCACTGATTGCCCTAAAGAATATCGTGCAATATTTTTAGCAACATCTTCAACCCTACTTCCCCTTCTTCTATAAAAAACCTTTATCTTCTTTTGGGGCTGATAAGTAGGCCTCTCCTCCAATCTTACTTTAGGGTACTCCTCAATAGTTTGTGATTTTACCCTTTCTTCCACAACCCTTTCATCTTTCAAAACCCCCACCAAAATCTCAAAATTATCAATGAAATATATCGCCCTACTTAATTCATCTTTGGCATCAGGTATGGGATTGAAACTAGGTATCCTCTCCTGCTTACTTTTTACCATTTTAGAGTAGGCAATATACATTTCCTTTCTCTCCTCTTGTAGAAAATAAAAAATATTCCTGATGCTATCCTCAGGAAAGTAGAAATTTTGGACAAAGGTTCCTGTCTGATGCTTTTCCTTCATCTGAGAGATAAAAACCTCAGGATCATGATTCTTGGGGTGCACAGTCTTTAGCCTATAAGTCCTAAGCAATATGTGTAACTCCTTCCATCCTCCCTTTTCCATAAAAAAATCAGCAAATGTTGTATACTTGACGAAGAAAGGTCCCTTCTTCTGTTCAAGTGGCAAGTGGAGTTCTTGAGTGCCTCCCAACTACCTCATGATTTCTAGAAATCCAATTCTAAGGGGAACCTCCATTGGCATTACCTTTGGGTCGACATTGGTGTCGAAAACTCTGAAAACTGTTATGTTATGAAAGGGGATAATGTCTCCCCAATTGTGCATTAGGTTCAATTCAGGTCTCCTCTCCATCGACCTCAAGAAATCATGAATTTCCTTCGAAATCCTTAGGGGATCATGAACCAAAGACATTATGGAATGTTACATAATCAAACTTGTTATTATGCATGTCAAGGATCCTAGTCCAATATTGGATAGGCATTTCAATACTACCTTCCTTCTTCTTTAATTCCATATCCTTTTCAAATACAGCCTGACCCCTATATAGAAACATGTGGATTAACAGGGAAATCCACCCTAATCCAACCCAATTCCTCACTCCTTTAAGGCCACCAAAACCAGGTGCATTTTCTCCATTAGGTAAGTGGAAAAATAATACACCACGTTGAAGCCCAAGTGCTGGAGATTTCCATCCATATACATAATATCGGTAGGCAGGGTTGTCTTTAAACTGGCTCCCAGAACTTGACATAAAGCACAAACAATCTTCTTGAAATAATTAGAGAAATAGTCCACTAGGAAAGGTTTCGGTTCGTTTCTGCCATTCACTGCCTTCTTTTGATTCTTTCATCTTCCCGAAACAACCAAATGAGGTATCAAAAGGGATGTTCTAAACAAACCCTTAATATTTATATGCTCTTGTTTGAAAACCTCAAGGTTGACAGGAACCATATCTCAACTCCATTCATGCAAACTGAAAATATTTTTGATTTCTTCTCTGGTTATCTTAATCATTTGTACACCAACGTGAGTTCTGACAACTCAAGTCATAGGGTCATATCACATAGCAACATCCTTTAAAAGATCTACATCCAAGTAGACATTAGGCACCACCAACTTACCCAAGTCCAACCTCTACGGGTTAGACAAAGGGACCAAAAAATTCTTTTTCCCAAACTAGTTGGAGACCAATAGCCATGCAGTATATGGTAACTTGGCATCTCGAATTGCACACTTCTTTTCTGTTAAACCTTCCAAGAGTAAGGACCCATAGAACAAAACCTTTCCCTCCCACTTCTTGTTAGTAGAGGGATTTAAAAAATCAATAACATCTTGGGAGAGAGACGTGGTAGTGGTTTCAGAACTAGAACTTCGGGCCTTTGGTGCCATTTATATCAGACAGATGATAATTCGAGCTAGGGTTTTCTTATTTTCAAATGGAAAGCAATTACAATTTTCTCGCTATAACCTTTAATAGAAAAGACCTCATGATTCAAGAGTCCCCAAAAATGATCTAGACAAGCCCTAAAAGCAAATCTATTCAAACAATTCTTCAGGAATACAATGGGAAACAACGACTAATTGTTTATCAAGCAACCATAAAATATTTTGAAATTAGAATAAATGGCGTACGTGCTACTTGAGGTTTCACTTGCAAAACATCAAGGGCAGTGAGATTAGAAAATCACAACAATGGCTTGCTTCACTCGATACTAGGAAATTCTTCCACAATATAGAGATACAACACATAAATAGCAATTCGTTGATCTTTTGGCATTTAAGTATGGGAGTAGAGTCGAACTCAACCATTACTATTCACCTGCACAAGATAAAAAGGCTATAGTATAGCACCAGTTTATTTTAAATATGAATCATTGATCAAAAGAAATGTTGGCTAGGAGAAAGGCTTAGATTAAGTCAAAATAGTTTGAAAATGCCATGTCCATTCTCCAGTCTTCAAACGAACAAGAAATTCACCTATCGGGCACCACATCAGTAGGGAATAGGCCCCACCTTGATCGTCCATCGTACAACATCAGCTTCCACGCATCAACAATTCACACACCTAGCAGCATTATTAAAACTAAAGTTTTAATTGATTGAGGTTAGCAAGGAATAGCCACGATGCATTGGTAACGAAACAACTATTAGTACTAGCATCCATCATCAGTCAGTGAGTAAAAGTGGTCTCCATAATCATATGCAATAGGTGGTGACATCTCGCACACCTTGCATAACTTAAATAACGTCATCAGGAGACCCTGCGAGGTCTGCAATAAATGGCTACGATGCATGTCACTTCATTTGCACATGCGAAAAGGTTATTTATAAAAGGGGGACTGACTAGGTGGACGGGGAAAAGACCGTCAAGGAAAAAATATTTTTAGAAATTAATCTAAAACATTTTTCTTGACCCAGCACTAAGGAAAATAGAAAATAGTCAAACACAAGAGACCGAAAGGATAGGTAAAAAGGGGCTAGTAAAGTCACGACCTTCGAGGGGTTAAAACCATAATTAAACAACCAGCCACCGTTGATGATAAGTCAACATTTGAAAAGAAAACCCACCCAACTAGAGTGAAGGATAAAATAAAAAGGTACCACCCAAAAAGGGGAAGAAATTAAAAGCTCCAACAGGTTGTAGTTGATTCCGCGGCTTGTATGCACATGCCTTTAAAAAGGCTTGTAGAGGCCCAAAATTTGTTTTGGTACACACAATTAGATTTAATTGTGTGGCCCAAAAAATATTTTGGGCATCAAAAAATCTTTTAAAATGCACATGCATATAGGTTGCAAAATCAACTGCAGACATCCGATTAAAAGGATATTCGATGGTAACAATTTAAAATTTCATTTAATCTTATTTTTAAAGTGAGATGTTTTAAAATATACTTAATCTATGTGTGTTGTTGTCCCCGGACCCTGTGAGGGGGTGTTTCCCCCTCGATGCCCACAAGGGGGCCTTTCCCCCTTGACCCCTGCAAGGGGCACTGCCCCTTGACCCTGTTGGTGGCTTTTGCCCCTGGGCCCCTACTTCAATATTAAAAATCCAAAAAAAATTGGGGAAATGCGCCAACCAACTATGCAAATTTTTAATGGAGAGATTGGCCATTATAATTAATCCTTTTAGTGATTATTCACTAGGATTCACCACTGTGATTATTATTTTTTACTAATTATTCATTAAGATTCGCTAGAAATTTTTTTTTTTTTAATAATGTGCATAAGATTCACCAGGAAAATTAATAAAATTCTTCAAATAAAAGGAAATATTTGCCATGATTTTACACCTTCACCGAGGGGGGCTTTCTTAAAGTTAACCTTGACTCACACTCACAATATTTAATTCAATTTTAAGAGCCCAAATTGAAATATGGGGGCAATCTTTTATACAACTTATTGTCACCAAAAAGACTTTTGATTCTCAAGATCGTCATGAAGCACGAGAGAAGTGCAGATTCCATTTTAAATGAGATTACTTTGTGTAAAAGATTACAAAACATAAAATAACACATGTTCATTTTAACCTTCAAAGCAAGAATGGGTTCTTTTTAATCACAAATATTGAAATGTGAAGTTTTCTTGTTCAATTGTTAAGCCCAAAACAAAATGTAGTAAGTTGCCTAAGGTTATTTTTAATCCCTTTGATTATTCTTTTTAAGTCCAAATGAAAATTATTGATTCCTAAAATTTTCACATAACAAAGCCTTAAGAATGGGATTATAATTGCTCCAAAAGTGTTTAAAAACACTTGTTACAATCATGTGATAATGTTGTTTCTTTTATTTCCATGCTCCATAATCCTTTAAAACCTACAATACAAGCTCCAAATGTTATATTAAATCAAGAAACAAGATAAAAATCTTAAATTTAGACCAACAGGGTCAAGGGGCAGTGCCCCTTGCAGGGGTCAAGGGGGAAAGGCCTAATGGTAAATCACAATGAAATTTTGGTCTAAATTTTAGGGATTTTATAGTGTAAAATTATCATATTTTCACCTAATGGTAAATCACAAGATAATTTTGGTCTAAATTTTAGGGATTTACAATTAGGTGAAAATATGATAATTTTAAATCTATAAAACTTGATAAAAACCTACACCATTGGATAGCTTATGAAATTATACCCCATTTAAAAAAAAAAAAAAACTACGAAAAATACCAAAATATGATCAAGATACAACCATTTTAAGTTTGAGTGAAAAAGAAAGAAAGCAAAGGCAACGCCCTTTGTAGCGGTGTTGTTTGGGTCCAAACAATGACACTGGAAAAAAAATGGCATTATTTGAGGATTCAAGCGGTGCTTTGGTGAAACTAGCGGTGTTGTTTGGAAAAATAGAGACCGCAAATGCATTGCAATTTCCTCCTACGGCGTTGTTTGGCCTCTAGTGGTGTTGTTTGACCTCAGAAGACAAAAAGCATAAAAAATAGCAGAATTCAACCAAAAAATGTGTTAATTTCTTCAAATCAACCCTCCTAGTGTCAAAATGTCAATGGAAAACTGGTACCTACACAAACACAAAAGAACAAACATATAATTGGCTCATTATGCAAGTTAAATCAATATTCCCCATGAAATTAGTTTGAAGCATGAAAACAAGAAATGAAATGAAAAACACAATATCAAAAGCTATCAAATCTTATTCTAATGAACAAACTCTCGATCCCATGGGGGAATTGGTGTCATTTTTATGTGGAAAATGACCCTTTCCCAGTTCCTTGATGTAAAGTGATGATCTTTGTTGATGATTGTGCTTCCTTGATGAAATTTGCCAATAACCTAGCTAAATCGATTGCAAAATATGAAATGCTCACATACTAAATGCCTATAGTGATTGTTCTCTTAGTTGATGGATCCAATAATAAAATGAGAGTCTCCTCTAAATAAAAGAGAATGATGGAGGAAGAGGTAAAATGGGTGAATGTGGGACAAAAGACCAACCAATGAGAGAAGGCCACTTGTCCACATGTGACTGGAGGAGGAATGAGCATATTTTGATGAATGTGCACATAAATATGGTTAGGTGGAATTTAAAATCAGTGAAATGACAAGTTGGAGGGAGAGAAGAATGGAGTAAATGTCACTTGGCTCAAGGCAAAAGACATGTAAGAGGCCTTTAATGCCTTGTTTGATGTACTCATCCCTTTTGGAGGGATTTTTGAATTTGTGGAATATTCCCCCTCATTGATGCCAAGTTGAGGGAAAATAGAAGAATTAATAAATCAAATAAAATTATTTATGGTGCAAGTTGCAAAATCTAGAGGATTTGATGGATTAGGATTAGGATTAATTAGGATTTGATTAATTTAAATGAAAACTAGCTGATTTGACAATTTGATTTAGATTTTAGGATTTAAATCAATCAAAATGAGATGAATAATGAATTTAGATTTAATTAAATGAATTTTGATTGATTTAATTAAGGAAAGTGGTGTTAGTTTTAAATCAAATAAAGATTAATTTATTTAATTTAAAGGAGATGAATTTAGAGATTAATTAAATAAAGTGAACTATTTAATTAAAAGAGGGAGTATAGGATTAACTAAAAAAAATGATTTGTTTAATTAATAGAAGCGGATGACTTAATAAGATAAATTTGATTTATTTATTTAAGAGAGGAAATATGATGAATTTAATCAAGTAATGATTATTCAAATAAATTGATTAGTAAAGGAGATGATTTAGGATGGATTGGTGTTGGTGAAATTAGGATCAGGTGCATGTATATTTTGTTGAGAAATTTGTGTCTCAAATTCCAGTCTTGAGCCTCAACATTATGGACTTGGCAAAAAAAATTTATTTCTACCTTTACCTCTTTACTGTGGTGGTCTTGTTTGTCACTGGTGGTAATGTGGTGACAGGCTTGGCAGTTACCGCCTTATCGCGCATGGTGAGTTTACTCACCATTGTGGTCACGGTAGGCAGCTTGCTGTGTGCCTCGCCGATCAATGCCTTACAATGGTCGGCGAAGGCCATCACCGCAATGACTATGATGAAGCTGCCGATAGTGGCCTGGCGGTTAGCGCTCCACCATTGGCGGTGAGTTGTCTCACCATAGTGGTCGCGGTGAGGCCACCAGGGGCTTGTTCAGTGGTTACCGCCACACCATGGGCGGTGGATCCTCTCACCACCAGTAATGTTCCTGGCAGTTACTGCTCCACTGCAGATGGTGACCTTGCTCACTACGGTGGCTATGGTAAGACCACTAGTGATCTGGTCGGTGGTCATCGCCCTACCGCGGGGTGGCCTAGTGGCATCCACGGTAGCACGATCTGACCACATGTGGTCCCCTAGACTGGTTACTGCCACACCATGGGTCAACATGGACAAGGGAGTGGTAGTACGGTGGATGGCAACGTGAGCTTGGTTGAGCTCACTGCCATACTCTGGCATGGTGAAATAGACTGGGCAGTTGCGTGATAAGAGCTTGGATGAGCTCAAAGCTCGGTCAACTGAGTTGGACTAGAAAGTAAAAGCGACAGCGAATGGAAGAAGGCCATGTGTTAGGTTGACAACATGTTGATTGGCCAAAAGGCCAAAATAGTAAGAGAAGTAACTGTAGGCCGATTTTAGCTAATGATAGGAACCCGATTTGGGTGGTGAATTTATTGTTGTGTGGCTCGATGCAATCTCAGTAGATTGATTTCTTGCTTGAATGATCGATGCATGAACATGGAAGCCGTGGGATTTGTTGGAAGTGTAAATGCGTTGAAGACTTGTATAGTTAATGTGAGGTTGATGGAGATGTACATGTAAGTTGGCAAGTCGATGTGAGAGAGTAGAATTTATTGTATACTTTGGAAAGGAAGTATTGTAACAGTGAGAAAATAACTCTAAGCTACTGTGAGCTGATCAGAGAAGACTGAACATTGTATGTATTTGTTTTATTAGTGTAATACAATTTTTCTTGACTTTGGGTGGTGGGTTTTTAACCTGAAAAGGTTTTCCCACATATATCTTGTGTCAATCTATGAATGCTCTAATTTGTTATCTATTTTATGTTGCATGTATTCATCTCAGTAGTTTTAGAAGCTATTAGAAACAGTTTTTTCTCTTCTCCTCTATTGTATTGGTGTTAAGGGAATGTATTCCACACTGTTGGTTGGTTAGATCCATCCCTATTTTTCCCTTCAAGTGTTATTAGATCCTAGCCCATTGTGTTATCCTTGAGAGAAATCTCAGTGTTTTGTGCTAATACTGTTTCAGTGGGAGTCTTGCATTGTTAAAACTTGTTTCTGTTTGAGATGGTGAGTACATCAGGTAGAGTAGATATTGAAAATTTTAATGGCAAAAGCTTTGAGTTATGGAAACTCAAAATGGAAGACTTGCTGGTGGATAGAGACCTCTGACTAGTAGTGTTTAGAACTATGTCAAAAAGTATGATGTAAGAGGCTTGGGATCTTGCCGATAGAAAAGAAAGAGGTCTGATAATACTGAGTTTAGCCAATTCTGTACTCCTGATCATCCATGAGGAGCAGTCTGCAGCTTCATTGTGGAAGAAGCTTGGTGATATTTATCAAGGAAAGTCTCTGGTAAATAAGTTATTCCTGAGAAAGAAGTTGTACTCCTTGAAGATGGATGAAGGTGCATTAGTTGCAGACCATCTGAACTCATTTAACATGAGTGTTACTCAGTTGGCGTCTATAGGTGTAAAGACTGAGGAGGAGGATCGTTGCATGCTCCTATTATGTTCATTACCCGGCGGTTGGGATCATCTAGTGATGGCTATTGGAAGCACAACCACTACATTCAAGATGGATGACGTGGTTGCTTCCCTTCTATCTGAAGAAATGAGAAGGAAGTCTTCTAACATGGCCAAAGAGGCTCTTGCTATTCGAGGTAGACCAAAGGAGAAAGGCAAGAAGAAGGACAAGAAGTCGAAATCCAAATCTGTAGGGAGATCAAAGTCTCCTAGTAAAAATTTCAAGGTGAGATGCTAGAACTGTGGGCAACTTGGTCATATTCAGAAGGATTGTAAGGAGAAGAAGAAGAAGAATGCTTCAGACAATGAATCTTCTCAAAGTGATGCAAACGTCTTCATTGTAGCAGCTTTCACAACTCAAGCATCAGTTGATGTATAGTTGGTTGACTCGGGTGCGTCCTTTCACATGATGTCCAATATAGAATGGTTCTCTAAATACAAGAAGTATGACAGTGGAAAGGTGTACTTGGCAAGTGATTCAATTCTGGAGATCATTGGCAAAGGAAGAGTCAGAATTCAGTTTCTTGACTAGAGAGTAAAACGTATTGGTGGCGTACTTCACATACCAGGTCTAGCTCGTAAACTTCTTTTTGTTAGTAAGTTAAATGATGCTGGTGTAGAAGTTTCTTTCTCTAGTAGGGGATGCAAAATGGATAGAGGTGCAATGATACTGGCTAAAGGTGTTCATACTGGCACTCTGTATAAGTTGGATGCACATCTTGTTCAACATAGCAATGCCTCTGTAGAGTCATATAAATCAGTCCCTGTAGAGAAAGATGAAGACACTTCTCTGTCTGCAAATTCTTTGGAGGTAAAACTCCCGACAAAGAAAACTATGTTGTGGCATTATAGACTAGGTCACATAGGTGAGAAAGGTTTAAAAACCTTGAATAATAAAAATCTTATAGAAGGGCTTGATGATTGTAACCTTGAGTTCAATTTTTGTGAACATTGTATCTATGGAAAGCAACACCATGTTTCATTTTACTCTAGTCCTCATAAATCTTCTAGTATACTGGATTATGTTCATTCAGATAAGTTTGGTCTAGTTAATGTTCCTTCGTTATCAAAGTCTAGATATTATGTTTTTTTTATTGATGACTATTCGAGAAGGGCTTTTGTATACTTTCTTAAAAGTAGATCAAAAGTGTTTAGTTGGTTTAAAGAATTTAAATCTTTGGTAGAGAATCAGAATGGAAGAAAAATTAAATGTTTGAGGAAAGACAATGGCGGTGAATTTTGTTTTGCAAATTTTGAAAAGTATTATACAAATCATGGAATTAAAAGGCATAAGATAACACCCTACACTCCACAGCAGAATGGAGTTGCTGAAAGGTTGAATAGGATGTTGATGGAAAAGGAAAGGATTATGTTGAGTAGTGCTCGTCTGGAGTAGAAGTTCTAGGCTAAGGTTGTGGCTACAACATGTTATCTGGTAAACTGATCTCCTTGCTCTGGTCTTGTTGATAAGATGCCTTTGGAAGCATGGTCTGGTAAGAAGCCCTCTCTGAGGCATGTCTATGCCTTTGGCTGTGAGGCATATGTTTATGTGCCAAATAAAAAGAGATCTAAATTGGATAACAAGGCTGTCAAATGTATTCTCATCAGCTATGGAGTTGGTGTGAAGGGATACAAGCTTTGGAACCCTGTTACTGAGAAGGTTCTGTACAATAGAAGCATGATATTTCGTGAGCTAAAACGTTCAGTATGTGATCAATAACTTGAGACAGATCAAAGTGACAAGAAGAAGGATGCAATTGAGATTCCCCAAACTCTAGAAAGGGAAGAACTACATGGTGTACCTGAGACTGAGGAGAGCTTAAGCAGCCTTGGAAGTTCTGATGATGAAGAACCACAACCTCAGCCTGTAAGGAGATCTATATGAGGAAAATGACAACCTGAATGGTATGGTTTCTCATTGTTAAATTCAAACCATTCCTATACCTTAATTTCTAGCATTGATGAGCCTAGGACTGTGAAAGAAGCAATCAGCATGTGTGATTCAAATTCTTGGCTTGAAGCCATGAATGAAGAGATGGATTCATTAAAGAAGAATGAAACCTAGGATTTGGTGTCATTTCAAATAAGGAAAAAGCCTATTGGTTGTAAGTGGATATTCAAAAATAAGATATGCATTGATGGCAGCATTGAGAAGTATAAGGCACAACTAGTTGCAAAAGGATTTTCCCAAATTGAGGGAATTGATTATGGAGAGATTTTTTCCCTTGTAGCAAAGTTGAAATTCATTAGATTTTTGTTGTCATTGGAAATTGTGTATGACTTTGAAATTGAGCAAATGAATGTAAAGATAGTGTTTCTCCATGGTGAGATGGAAGAAGAAATTTATATGTCCCAGCCTGAGCATTTCGTTGTAAAAGGTAAACCAAATCTGGTCTGTAAGTTAAATAAATCTTTGTATGGTTTCAAGTAGTCTCCTAGAATGTGGTACCAAAAATTTGACACATTTGTGTTTTCTATGGAATTCGTAAGATCAAAATTTGATCATTGTGTTTATCATAAATCTAAGAATGATCATGTGCTTGTTATTACACTATACGTGGATGATATGTTATTCATAGGAAATAGCAAGACTATGATTTATGATCTTAAATCTCAGTTGTCTGCAAATTTCAAAATGAAAGATCTTGGTGCAGCTAGGTATATTCTGGGAATGGAGATAACCAGGGAGAGACCAAGCAGAAAACTTTGGGTAAGTCGGAGTAAGTATGTGAACACCATTCTTGAGAGGTTTGGAATGAATGACTACAAGCAGTTAGTTGTTCTAGTTATGCAAAGAACAAAACTTTTTGTTGAAGACTGTCCAAAATTTGTGACTTAGTTGGAGGACATGACTAGCGCACCCTATGCAAGTGTTGTTGGCAACTTGATGTATGCTATGGTCTATACTAGACCATACATTGCCCAAGTAGTGCGAGTCCTAAGCCAATTTATGGAAAATCCGAGAAGATCACATTAGAATGCTATGAAAACGGTGTTCAGGTATTTGAAGGGGACTTCAGATTATGCTTTGTGTTACCAGGGCAGTTTGGCTGCATCACAGAAGAATCTCAGCATTAAGGGATATGTTAACTCTGATTGGGTAGGGGACATTGACAACAGATGATCCACCAGTGGATACACATTCATTCTAAATGGTGGAGAAATCAGCTAGATGAGCAAGCAACAAGCTATAGTTGCTTTATCCATGATAGAGGCAGAGTACATGGCTGCAACTGACGCCTACAAGGAAGAGGTTTGGCTGAGGTGTTTGTGTTCATACATTGGTTTTAATTTAGGGTATATAAATATTTATTGTGATAGTCAGAGTGCCATTTGTTTGGAAAAGAACCTGACTTTCCATGCTAGGATGAAGCACATTGATGTGCAGTTTCACTTTGTGAGAGACATGGTGGAAGATGGAAGAGTCTATCTTGAAAAGGTTGACACTTTGAGGAATGTTGCAGATGCGTTGACAAAACCTGTGAGCACAGACAAGTTTAGATGGTGCGCATAATCGATGGGCCTTGGGGCCTATGAACGTCAAGGATTTTTTAAGTCTTGAGGAAGCTGGAAGTCTTCGACAAGTGGGAGATTTTTGAGAAATTTGTGTCTCAACTTCCAGTCTTGAGCCTCAATCATTATGGACTTGGCGAAAAATGCTTCATTTCTACCTTTACCGCTTTACCGCGGCGGTCTGGTCTGCCCCTGGTGGTAACGCGATGACAGGCTTGGCGATTACCGCCTTTCGCACGTGGTGAGTTTACTGATCGCAGCAGTCGTGGTAGGCCCCTTGCTTCCTGCCTCGCCGGTCACCACCTTACCACGGTCAGTGAAGGGCATCACCACGATGATTGTGATGAAGCCACCGGTAGTGGCCAGGCGATTACTGCTCCACCGCTGGCGGTGAGTTGTCTCACCACGGTGGCCATAGTGAGGTTGCTAGAGGCTTAGTCAGCAGTTACCACTGCACCACGGGCGGTTGATCCTCTCATCGTGGTATCTGCAATGAGACCACCAGTGGTGTGCTTGGTGGTTATTGCTCCACCACAGTGGTGGTGGTAAGACTGCCAGCGGTCTAGCCAACAATCACCGCCCTACTGTAAGGTGGCCTGGTGACATCTGCGGTAGTGCAATTTGACTGCCTGTGGTCCCCCAAACTCATTATCACCACACCGTGGGTCAACATGGACAAGGTAGTGGTAGTACAATAGATGGTGAAGTGACCTCGATCGAGGTCACTGCCATAATGTGGCATGGTGAAATGGACTCGACGGTTGTGCAGTAAGAGCTTGGATGAGCTCAGAGCTCGATCAACCAAGTTGGACTAGAAAGTCAAAGTGACAATGAATGGTAGTTGGACACATGGCAGGTTGACAGCATGTTGATTGGCAAAAAGGCCAAAATAGTAAGAATAGTAATTGCAGGTCGATTTTAGTTGATGATAGGAACCTGATTTGGGTGGTGAATTTATTGTTGGGTAGCTCGATGTAATCTAAGCAAATTGATTGCTTTCTTGAATGATTGATGCATGAACATGGAAGCTGTGGGATTGGTTGGAAGTTTAAATGCAAGTTAAATCAATATTCCCCATGAAATTAGTTTGAAGCATGAAAACAAGAAATGAAATGAAAAACACAACAACAAAAGCTATTAAATCTTATTCTAATGAACAAACTCTCAATCCCATGGGGGAATTGGTATCATTTTTATGTGGAAAATGACCCTTTCCCAATTCCTTGATGTAAAGTGATGATATTTCTTGATGATTGTGCTTCCTTGATGAAATTTTCCAATAACCTAGCTAAATCGATTGCAAAATATGAAATGCTCAAATGCTAAATTCCTATAGTGATTGTGCTCATAGTTGATGGATCCAAGAGTAAAATGAGAGACTCATATAAATAAAAGAGAATGATGGAGGAAAAGGAAAAAATGGGTGAATGTGGGACAAAAGACCAACCAATGAGAGAAGGCCACTTGTCCACATGTGACTGGAGGAGGAATGAGCATATTTTGATGAATGTGCACATAAATATGGTTAGGTGGAATTTGAAATTTGTGAAATGACACGTTGGAGGGAGAGAAGAATGGAGTAAATGCCACTTGGCTCAAGGGAAAAGACATGTAAGAGGCCTTTAATGCCTTGTTTGATGTACTCATCCCTTTTGGAGGGATTTTTGAATTTGAGGAATATTCCCCCTCATTGATGCCAAGTTGAGGGAAAATAGAAGAATTAGTAAATCAAATAAAATGATTTATGGTGCAAGTTGCAAAATCTAGAGGATTTGATGGATTAGGATTAGGATTAATTAGGATTTGATTAATTTAAATGAAAAATACTTGATTTGACAATTTGATTTAGATTTTAGGATTTAAATAAATCAAAACGAGATGAATAATGAATTTAGATTTAATTAGAAGAATTTTGATTGATTTAATTAAGGAAAGTGGTGTTAGTTTTAAATCAAATAAAGATTAATTTATTTAATTTAAAGGAGATGAATTTAGAAATTAATTAAATAAAGTGAATTATTTAATTAAAAGAGGGAGTATAGGATTAACTAAGAAAAAATGATTTGTTTAATTAATAGAAGCGAATGACTTAATAAGATAAATTTGATTTATATAATTAAGAGAGGAAGTATGATGAATTTAATCAAGTAAAGATTATTCAATTAAATTAATTAGTAAAGGAGATGATTTAGGATGAATTGGTGTTAGTGAAATTAGGATCAGGTGCATGTATACTTTGTTGAGAAATTTGTGTCTCAACTTCCAGTGTTGAGCCTTAATCACTATGGACTTGGCAAAAAATGCTTCATTTCTGCCTTTAACACTTTACTGTGGTGGTCTGGTCTGCCCCTAGTGGTAACGTGGTGATAGGCTTGGCAGTTACCACCTTACCACACGTGGTGAGTTTACTCACCATGGTGGCCATGATAGGTGGCTTGCTACGTGCCTCGTCGATCACCGCCTTACCATGGTCGGTGAATGCCATCACCATGGTGACCATGCTGAAGCCGCTAGCAGTGGCCTAGCGGTTACTGCTCCACCGTTGGCGGTGAGTTGTCTCACCACGGTGAGGCCGCCAGGGGCTTGGTCGATGGTTACTGCCACACTACGGGTAGTGGATCCTCTCACCACTAGTGGTGTGCCTGGCGGTTACTGATCCACCGCGGATGGTGACCTTGCTCACCATGGTGGCTATAGTAAGACCACCAACGGTCTGGTCGGCGGTCACCACCCTACCATGGGGTGGCCTAGCAGTATCAGTGGTAGCATGGTTTGACAACCTATGGTCCCCCAAACTAGTTACTGCCACACCATGGCCGAACATGGACAAGGCAGTGGTAGTACAATAGATGGCGAGGTGAGCTCAATCAAGCTCATCGCCATACTGTGGCATGGTGAAACAGACTTGGCACTTGCGTGGTAAGAGTTCAGATGAGCTCGGAGCTCAGTCAACTTAGTTGGACTAGAAAGTAGAAGCGACAGCGAAAGGCAATCGTACATGTGGCACATTAAGAGCATGTTGATTGGCCAAAAGGCCAAAATAGTAAGAGCCGTAACTGTAGGCTGAGTTTAGCTGATGTTAGGAACCCGATTTGGGTGGTGAATTTATTGTTGTGTGGCTCGATGCAATCTCAGTAGATCGATTGCTTGCTTGAATGATCGATGCATGAACATGGAAGCTGTGGGATTGGTTGGAAGTGTAAATGCATTGAAGACTTGTATAGTCAATGCGAGGTTGATGTAGATGTACATGTAAGTTGGCAAGTCGATGTGAGAGAGTAGAATTCATTGTATACTTTGGAAAGAAAGTATTGTAATAGTGAGAAAATAACTCTAAGTTATTGTGAGCTGATCAGAGATGACTGAATATTGTATGTAATTGATTTATTACTATAATACAATTTTCTTGACTTTGGGTGGTGGGTTTTTTACCTAAAAATGTTTTCCCACATATATCTTGTGTCAATCTGTGAATGCTCTAATTTGTTATCTATTTTATGTTGCATGTATTCATCTTAGTAGTTTTAGAAGCTATTAGAAAAAGTTTTTTCTCTTCTCCTGTGTTGTATTAGTGTTAAGGGAATGTATTCCGCATTGTTGGGTCATTAGATCAATCCTTGTTTTTCCTTCATATTTTACGTGTCTATAGATAGCATATCAGTCAAAGAAGTGAATATCTAAATTTGTCAACAAGAGATAGTGGGAGGTTGGGAGGGTGACTCTCCAGATTTTAAATTTGTGGAGAGTCCATGACTATCTCATATTTAGCAATCATGAAATTTGCAAGGTTGGTTGTCATTGGGATGATGACACATAGTGGTCTGGATGGTATGGGGGAGCATGGTGGATTGCATTATTGGCATGTGGGGCCAAAACTGGAACTAAGGTGGCACATACTTGGAAGGCAAAATCCAAAATTTTGAGGAATCTAATGTTTACGCCATGATAGTGGTTAGGATGGTGGCTTGACATCATTTCTCATTACCTCTAAGATCTGTCCTAGTTATCAAAGCTATGTAAGGCATGATACAAAGGTGGCATCTGACTACCTTGCTCACCTTTCCATAATCATTGAAGTGATATTTCACTTCTTGGGAAGGATCGAGATTGTCCATCATACCTAGGTTGGCTTGCATGATCTCTTGACAATAATTCGATAAATGTTGGGTTGGATGTGTTGGGAGCTCATTTGAATGTAGTGCATTTATGGTTTAGGCTCGTGGCTATTGTTTGGTATGGAGGAGAGATCAAATTTTATGGTAAGGATGTCTTCAGAAACCCTAATGAGTATTTGGTTAGGCACGCCAATCAGGCTACAAAGTGTGGGTAGGAAAATGGTGTTCTATGGCCCAATTACTAACAAATGCCTAAAACATATTCTAAGGAAATATGATACTCTCATGTTGGCTACAATAAAAATGGTGTTGGGCAAGGGTTACATGGAGGATGAGGAGAACTACAACGTCGGCTCCAATATTGCATCTAGGTTCTTGGCATCCCTATTGGACATCAGGATGGAAAAATGGGAGGCAAACTTGGTGACAAGGACGCTTTTTTACATGGACTTGTTAGTGAGTATGAAGGAAGTGATATATGCGGCCTCCCTGGGAATGGGGATTACTCGACAACATGACATACACTTGCTCTATGTGCCAGGCAAGGTAATTAAATACCATCCTTTCATATTGGACTCTAAATGGTTGGTGTTGGTTGAGCATAGGGAATTGGTGGCGGTCGAAGCAGATTACCTGTTAAGGGCTCTCAAGCTTCCCCCCTCATAGGTAGGATATTAGGTGCGAGACTTCTAAGAATTTTCCTATACAAATAGTTTTTTGGTTTCTAGGGAGTCAAGATAGGTGTTTGGTCAGGATGTGGGAAAGGTCCATGGTAAATATTTTAATCTCTTCTTATGTGTAAATGTCTTGGTCTATCGGTGTTGTCTCTGCATTGGTTCTTTGTTCTCCTTTCAATCAGGTAGTTTTTGGCATAGGACTAAATGCAAGTATGGTAGTCGTGTTGGGCTTCCTATATGCTAATTTTGATGGATGTTGGAATTTTTTGCATGCAAATTTGATGTTCACATGGGAAATGGAGGTTGGTTATTTACAGGAGTCTTGTACAAACCTAATTTACCTGCATAGCAGATGAAATATACCTTCATTTACATATCAATATACTTATTATTAAATACATGTTAAATATATTAAAAACATTTAAAATGAATGTTCTAACCATGCCCACAAATAAATCTAATATGAAGCTCAACCTTCACCATTGATTTGAAACAAAACTGAATCCACTAGACATTATAACTTGGGTTACCTATGTTTTCATCTACTTTAACAACAACAAAATATTGACTTCCTAGAAAATATAAACACATCTAATTAATCAAAGGGCCCCTCGTTACATTCATATACATAGAAAAGGTGTCATTGCTAGATTATAAAATAATATTGCATAGGGATAAGTACCTAAGGCATGTCACAAGGAAAAGAGGGATCCATAAAGTAGTATATTAATATAAATAAATATGAAAAACTTAAATGACTTTATTAAATGAGAACGAAAACTTTGGCAGTACCATAAGCTATAATAAACAAACATTCATTATATTATTTCCTCGTTTAACCAGGCAGCACTCGAGCAATATTGAATACATTCCATGTATAAATTTCTCACATATTGCCAGAACCTACTGTGAGATATAACCCCTGGTCTACATCAAAAGCCTTATGTTAAACAATATTTTCGCGTATTAAAAATTTTGAGATAGCGACATAAAATAGGCGCCGAGACCAAGCCCCGTTCTTCGAACAAGGCGCGTCAATTCGAATGATTGATTTATCCATTGTTTTTTACGTGTAATAACAGATCTATGCTTTCTAATACGTAGAGAAAGGAAACCCTAAAACCACCTGTCAGTACATCCATTATTTACAGTAAGAGCGGGTCCCGCACATAACGAAGCAATGCGTAAGAATTCTAGACTAAAAAACTGGAAGGAAACGGGAAGGGAAGAAGGAAAAGGACCACCTGCCTGGTTGAGCATTCCACGAAGCAATGCCTTTCAATATCTTTTATTTATGCGTGGTGATGAGGGTCAGGCGGCGAAGGCGGGGGCCGCGGCCATTCCAATTGTCTAGGAACGCCTGTAAAGTAAGCATTGGTATTCTGATAATTTATAGGCTTCTTTGTCTTATTTTTGACCCCAACTGTCCACTTGTAATGAAGGAATCTGCAACCTTCTTACAGTTGAAAGAGACGGATGTGTGCTTCTACTGTTCATTTCATCATAATTTCAAATTTCGGAAAGGCCAAATGAATGATATCAAATAAAGTATGATCAAATTTAACTGTAAAAATTCCTAGTATTGGATTACCACTTACGTAGTACTAAATAGTAAGGAACTCACACGTAATACAGAATAGATAGATAGTGTTTGCTTTAACGACTAGAGGAGCTATTCATTGAATATTTCTATTTTTGTTCCACTCCATATTCTTATTTTTGGTTAAGATTAGATAACACCGATAACAATTGGAAACTGAGTAATACTTTATTTCTTGATTATAACATACCATTTTTCTATTATATTGCATCGTTTTCTGGAGAAAAGATTATTCAAACATAGATTATAACATTCATAATTATTCAAGAATTTCTACACTGGATGGCAATTGAACGTCTCCAAATGGCCTCTTGTTACCTGGTCTTTATGCAACGTATTATAAATATATATAAACTAAGAATAGTAGATATTAACAAAATGTTCTAATGAACATCACTAGCATAAAGGACTTCATTAGCTTTGAGAAGATCATGTATTAATAGTATGTAGTTTTCACAGTCTATGATAATTTAAATATTATATTTTTGTCTATAAACTGTGTCTTATTTTTAGCATCGACTTTTCGGATCAAAGTCCACGATCCATCATCATGATAATGCAGAAAGAGAAAAAGAGATCCGATGATTCTTTTTCTCTTTCTACATTATCCTAATGATGGATCATGGAGTTTGATCCAAAACACCGATGATAAAAATAGCACACAGTTTAAAGCCAGAAATCTAGCATTTACACGATCATGTATGCTAAAAATCTAGTAGATAGATCCAATTATAAAGAATATTCAAAAAGTTATGTATTTCTTAAAATTATAGAATTTTTTTTTTGTATATTATTATCTACTTCATCTTAGTTTTAGTTGGGTGCATATGTTTTGTGAGTAGTCCCATTAGATGTTAGAATAAAATAATCAGCCCACATACATATGATGGTAGCAATTGTCACATTCTATCAAATTTGCGTAGGCTTCATCACATTTTTTGGACTCTATCATGGTTAGACACATGTTTAAGCTTTACTACATAGTTTTCATAATTATGTGTGTGTTACACTTTAACACATGGATGCAATGTTGTATAATTATATTTTACCATATTCATTCACTATTTAGTACATATGCTTTAAACAATGAATGAATTCCATGCTTTATCACATGTTTCAATGTGTAATTTCTCATTTTAGTGCAATGATTTAAATCTTTCAACATGTCTTATACATTAGTCAATTCCTTCACTTGTAGACACAAAATACTTAATTCATTTTTTTTTTATAATTTTCTTTTATTTCCATATCAATACCTTTTGTATTTTTATCAACTTGTCTCCTATATGAAGAGCTATGTCATTTTCCTTAGTGTTTTGCTAACCCTTGGTACTAACTTGATTTTTTACTTCATTGCTTGTTTAAGAATTTTGATAAAACTAATAAGAGCATTTATTGTAGGTTTGATTTTTTAAGGGTTCACCTTTCTTACTCTAATCTAGTTGCACATTTATTTTCCATGTACATGAACATTTGTGTGTTATTATGGTAATGATACATGGTATATGTTCACTCCTTAACCAAAAGCTGAACTTGGAGATCAAAATAACCATTTTACCCTCTTTTATTTAGCATAAAACCTAATGAAACTAAATTATATATGCTATGTCCTTGTACCACAAGGCAATCATGGAGACCAAAGGTACTTGATCTTCTTTCCTCTAGTGGTCTCACCTTAGATTTGATTGTTACATTCACGATTGGTATGAGATAAGTTGTTATAATTTTAAAGATTTGGGAATTGATGATATGGTCATTATTTAATATATATCCTCAATCCAAGTTGAAAACAAGCTCAACATAGCTAGTATAAAAAATGTTTGATGAAACGTCTATGCACCACAACTTGTAAAAAATCCAATATTTTGGTACAAAGATTGAGGGCAATATATTACACCTATTTTTTGGAAGTATGCAAAAGATTAATCCTATATTGTCATTAATGTCACTGTGTTGGTCTAGTCCTTGAATCGGTGTGTAGAACATCCGATATTTGATCAGGTATTTTGGTCCGCATATTCTCTCTGGTAATCACTGAGGTTTAAGGTTTTGGGAAAAGGCTTATGATCACTAGAAGAATATATGTATGCATTCTTAGATGTTCATATGATTGGATGGTACGTTGGCATCAATTTTTGTGATTGCATTTTGTTATTAGGCTAATCATGGCCGACCTAATAATCAATGTATAGCTAAACATAAATTTATGTTATATGTGAGACCTAGCTTTGGTCCCAACCAACATAATATTGCATGAAATGAGTGAATTACATTCGGAAAAGCTTTATATGAAGCCAAAAAGTTATCTTTTTGAAAATATGAATTGCATCCACTTAGGCTGACCTAATTGATCCATACAAATATATCAAGTATATATGCAAGATGGTTTGAATATGAATGTATGTGAAGAAAGAAGAAGTATGTGTGTATGTGTTGATAACCGAAGTATGCGAAAAGAAGGATGAAGATTAGTCTGTTGTCATGCGACTTAATACTCTGAGCATGAATGGAACTGAATCTAAACTTGTTGTGTAAATTCATCAGTTCAACTATGGTGGTTAGCCATTTTTGTTTCCATAATTTCTATAGGTAGTGAGCCTCGATGTCTAGATAGTGAGTCCTTGTAAGAAGTGAGCTTTTGTATCTGGCACTGAGCCTCCTTTGTAATTGGTATTGAAATAACTATATATTGTGAGCTAGTCCTCACTATGGTTTTTTCCTCATTGGGGTTTCCACATAAAACAGGGTGTTCTTGTGTTGTGGAATTTCATGTTTTGTCATTACTCTTATTTTTTCTATGTTGTAAAGTAATTAAAGGTTTTTGTTGGATAAGTTTTAGTGGATACTAATTCACCCCCTCTCAATGTCCTAATTATTTAATAATTGGTATTAGAGCTTTGGTTCCTCTAGATAAGTCTAATAGCTTGAGGGAGATCTTGCGGATTGAACAAATGGATAAGGAAGAGCTCTCGACTTCCCTTGAAGATCTTGAGAAGGCTAAAATTGAAAATTGGGATCTGAAAGAAAATCTTGATGAAGCAAATGAATGCAGCCAAAAATTGAAAGAGCAGTTAAATTAATTCAAAGAAAGATACAAAGAAGTGAGTGAGCAATTGAAACAAGAAAATGAAGAGAATACTAGACTAAATTTGAAAATAGATGCAAAGAAGAGAGTTGAAGAGTGCTTGAAAATAGTGATACAAAGAAAGGCTGATGTTTTATCTAGGCTTGAGGGTATGTGTAGGACCAACATGGAGAAAACAGGCCCTTAAGTGGCAAAAAATTCATAAAAATCAGAGTTAGGCATCTTGACATAAAAATTTGAATAAGTTATCTATATTACTTCAAAAATATGTAAGAATATAATTTGTAGAAAATTGAATTTAGCTTCTAAATTACTAAGTTTATTTACAGAGAAAAAAAACTATTTGGTGAAAATTTGAAATTTCAATACAATAGTACTTAAATTTTAGGGAAAAATAACAAGTAGGTGTTTGTCTGACCACCCTAACCACATTAAAATAATAATATTTTTTTATAATATTTTAGATATAAGTAGAGGACTCATGTCTCGATGTGATGCATATTTGTTTGTAATTTTTTTCCAAGTAAATAATTAATTATAATTTTTTTATGACAACATTTAAAAAATATAAAGACTCATATGTCTGACCACCTTAACATGTTCAAAACTTCATGAAATTCAATTTTTTATTTTTTAATCTTATATTATGCAAAGCATAGAATGTGATGTATGTTTTCAATTCAAAAAATATGATACCATTTGAAAGCTATAGATAATTTTCAATCTACCAAAAAAATCAACACTTTAGTCGTAATTCAATAGAAAATAAATAATAATTATTTATTAAATTCAAAGGAAAGTATAATTTATATTGGTGGAAAGTTGAGACTCTCCTTTAAAAACCCTTTTCCTTTCATCAATTTTGGATAAAAATCATCAGCCACATACCCATCATATTGCCACCTTTTGGCCCATCATGGCCCTGCACATACCCTTGAATAAGAAGTGATGAATCTGAAATAAAAACTTGAGAAAGAAAAACTTTGTGAAGATGATTTCAAGAAAAGCTCCACCAAGCTTGATGAATTAATAGCAAGACAAAAAAATTCTAAAGAAAAAAGTGGTTTAGGTAATGAAGTTGGTGAGAAAAAGTAGAACTCAAGATAAAAGAAAGCAAAAAAGAATCTCTAGAAGGAGATCACCTATCAAACAACCAAATTCAAAAAGGTACTCATCATTCAATGGTGTTTGTTTTTCATGTAATAAATTTGGTCACAAGGCAACAGAGTGTAGGAGTAGGATGAGTCAAATTTTCGGTTGCTTCTCCGGACAATGTTACATGCACAAGAAGATCAGACATAAAGCTACAAAATCCATATCTCAGTTAAGTTAGGTAATGATGAATAGATTCAATGGAAGAAGGATGAATCAATCTTTTGATGGCTATTGCTATACTTGTAACATGTTTCAACATAAAGCAAATCAATGCAGAACAGGGATTGATGGAAATCAGACAAGACAGAGAAATATTGTTTGCTACTATTGCAAAAGTCTGGGACATATTTAAAAAATGTGTAGAAGTAAAAAGGGAAAGCAATATGCTCTAATGGAAAATGATGAACCTGTGAAAAATATTGATAAGGAAGAGGTTAAGCAGGAAATGAGTAAGATATGGAAGAAAAAGGAAGAATCAGAGACTATTAATGCGTCTATACCCTCATCCGGTATAGATGATTCCTGTGAGAATTAGACCTAGCATGGTCTAAGGGGGAGCATTATAATAAAATCAATTAAAACCTCAGAAACTCAGCGTGTCAAATGCTATCATGTGGATCTATTGTAAGGAATGATACGAAAGAGGTGATGCAAAAGAAACCAGAAGAAAAAGAGCAAGCATGTTCTTTTGCGGAGTGAATTAGGGTTTCTTAGTAGAGTGGATGAAAAGTTTTGTCAGCTTTTTGAAATTAATGTGAGTTAGGTAAAAATGATGGTGTATAAAGGAAATTTCATAACTCATTTTTATCATCAAATGCATTCGAAGAATTTGTAGAGTGACTTGAAACCTTCGTGGAGCATTTATGAAGTGATTTGGAGCCCTTCGATCTAGATATTTGTGGACATTCGATAGCGAGCAGCATAAGTTTCTCTCTCTCGTAGCTAGAGAGGAAGGTAATAGAAGAAATTCTTGTTGAATTTTAAGAAGTTAAGAGCTATAATGGAAATTTATAATAGAGGATCCAATCGAAATACCTCACTAAGATTAAAAGGAGTCAAGCTGGATGAATTCGATCATCGTAGAATAAAGAAGATGGAATTAGGGTTGGAACCGAGTGACTTATGGAGCTTACAAACCCTAGGTTTGGATTTATGGGGAGAAAATTCAAGGATGGCAGCATTATATTTGATAAATCCTATCCCATTACGAAGGAAGCGATTGAAGTGGTTACTATAATTTGCAACATTGGAGAACTTCCTAGACAAAAGACCATCAAATACAAGGAAGTAAAGGAAATGAGAGGAGTTGAAAAAGATCCATGAGCACTATTGATTGATACTATTGGTCATTCCTCGGTTAGGTATCTTGCATATGGAATTTCTTACAAAATTTATTTCAGAAATCGAGATCACACTCCTACGGTCATTGCTATGTATTTGGCACATAAATGGTAAAAGAGAACAAGCAATTTGATCTGTCTAGACTAATTCTTGAAAATCTCATTGAAAACATACAAATGTCACTTGAAGAAGGATACCCTTTTTTTTTTTTCAATGAGATAGAATCTGTTGCAAATTGAATGTAGTTTCTAAACTACTAGGTTTATTTTTATTTTAAAAAAAATATATTTGGTGAAAATTTGAAATTTTAATATAGTAGTACCTAAATTTCAGGGAAAAATAAGAAGTAGGTAGATGTTTGACCACCCTAACCGCAATAAAATGATAATATTTTTTTATAATATTTTAGATATAAGTAAAGGACTCATGTCTCGATGTGATGCATATTTTTTTGTAATTTTTTTCCAAGTAAATAATTAATTATGAATAATTCATTACAACTTTTAAAAAATAGAAAAACTCGTGTGTCTAACCACCTTAACTTGGTAAAAAATTCATGAAATTTATTTTTTATTTTTTTAATCCTATAGTATGTGAAGCATAGAATGTGACACATATTTCAGATTCAAACAATGTGATACCATTTGAAAGCTATGGATTTTTTTCAATTAGTCTATCAATATGAACTTTAGTTGTAATTCAAATACAAAATGAATAATAATTATTTATTAAATTCAAAGTAAAGCATAATTTATATTGGTGGAAAGTTGAGAATCTCCTTTAAAAACCCTTTTCATTTCATCAATTTTGGGTAAAAAAAAAAATCGTCAGCCACATGGGTTATCATATGACTTACATATCACCACTTTTTGGCCCATCATGATCCTGCACATACCCTTACTTGTCTGGTACTCTATTTTTTGGACTCATTACTGGGAAAGAAAGACGTTAAGTGGGAATCTGGGGTTCCCTTTGCAAGACAAATATACAGACACTTGGAAGGCTTAGAAGATAAATTGAGTGTGAGTAAACAATTTTTTCTATCCTTGTAGAAAGTAATGAGCTCCACTTAAGTTATGTCTACTTGATTTGAGGAAGGTTCTTCCTCCGAAACAAAATAATTGGAAGTTTTCACTAGTGATTCCCCTCCAAAATCGAAGAAAAGAAAAGCTATCTCTGAGAAAATCATTGTTATTCCTATAGAGAAGGAAGAAGGAGAAGAATCTCTGCTTGGATCTGAATCTTCCAATCTAGATGACATTTGGTCTATGTTAGTAAAAGGGAAAATGAAGAAAATTGGTGAATTGTGGATTACGGACTCTCCGGTTGACAGAATCAAAATTGATGATGCCTTAGTTGAGTATCTACTTCATAAAGGTATTGATGTATCAATAATTTTTTATGCCTTACCAGAAAATTTAGTTGAAGTAGTTGAAGAGAGAATGCTACTTGAAGATACAAAGGACACAAGTTCGAAGCCTTCCTTGAAAAAATATGTTCTAAAGAAAAGAAGAGAGTATCAGAATTGATCATGGAGAGGAATAAGGGAATAAAATAAATGTCAGATATCTACAAATATTATCTTCAGTGGCCTGCTATAGTTGATAATTTCAAAAGCAAGATTGAAGCAATTGAATCTAAAGTGAACACCATTTGAAAGAATTTTGATATTTTTGAAGACAAAGAGGGAAAGAAAAGGCTGATATTCAGTGAACTACAAGTTGAACTAATCATTGTTAAAAGACAAAGAGATGATGTAGTGAAGACCTTCTTGCTTCTTAAGGAAATTGTTGAGGTCTGGTTAGACCATCTTTCTAGAATACTGTCTAGTGCAAAAGATTGTAAAAGACAATGCTAATCTACAAATTGGTCATCCTCTTTCACACTATTGGCTCTATTGGAAAGTATATCTACAAGAATGGATTCTACAATACTTGAATGGAAGAAATTATATCCTATTATCAAAGAAAGGTATAAGAAGGTATTTCAAGTGAAAAGTGTCATTCTGATCTTTGAAAGAACTTTGAAAGATTGGATGCTTGAAAGTTTTAAGGTTTTGAAATTTTGAATGAATTTGAATTTTTGAATATTGGATATCACCATGCTTACATTTTTATTGGCATCTTTTTCCATTGATGTCAAAGGGGGAGATATTTAGAGAAAGTTGGGGAGAGATATGGAGAGATTGAAGGAGAGTTTTGAATTGGATTTTTTGCACATGTTTCCATCAATGCCAAAGGGGGAGATTGTTGGAAGAAAGTAAAAGATTAGTCCTATATTGTCATTGATGTCACCACATTGGTCTGGTACATTGAACTGGTGTCCAAAACATTTGGTATTTGATCTGATATTTTGGTCTGCATATTCTCTCTGGTAATCACTGATGATGAATGTTTTGGGAAAAGGCTTATGATCACTAGAAGCGTGTATGTATACATTCATAGATTTTAATATGATTGGACGGTACGTTGGAATTGGTTTTTGTGATTTCATTTCGTTATTAGGCTAATCATGGTTGATCTAATAAGTAGTCTATAACTCAACATAAATTGTTGTTATTTATGATACCTAGCTTTGGTCCCAGATGACATAATATTGTATGACATAGGTGAATTACTTTTGAAAAGGATTTATATGAAGCTGACAAGTTATCTTTTTGAAAATATGAATTGCATCCAATTAGGCCGACCTAATTGATGCATGCAGATATATCAGGTATATATGCAAGATGGTTTGAAGATGAATGTATGCGACCAAAGAAGAAGTGTGTGTGTATGTGGTGATAAGCAAAGTATGTGAAAAGAAGGATGAAGATTAGTTTTATATCATATGAGAAAATATTCTGAGCATCAATGGAACTAGATCCGCACTTGTGGTGTAACTTCATCAGTTCAACTCTGGCAGTTAGCAATTTTTGTTTATATAATTTTTGTAGGCAGTGAGCCTCCATGTCTAGACAGTGAGTCCTTGTAAGCAGTGAGCTTTTGTATTTGGCAATGAGCCTCCTTTGTAACCAATATTGAAATAACTATATATTGTGAGCTAATCCTCACTATGGTTTTTCCCTCATTGGGTTTTCTACATAAAATATGGTGTTCTTGTGTTGTGGAATTTCATGTTTTGTCATTACTCTTATCTATTCTATGTTGTAAAGTAATTAAAGGTGTTTTTTCAATAGATTTTAGTGGATACTGATTCACCCCCCTATCTATATCCTGATTATTGAACACTATTTTTAACTTGATTAAATATTGACTAAGCTATGTAATGGCTTATGAAGTTTGTACAATTTTTTATTTTTCATTTACTCTTGTACCCTCCTTTCTTTTTAAGCTTTGTTTAGTATTTATTAACTCTTTTTGGGCAAGGTACCCCTAATATAATCCTCACATATAACTATTAAAAAAGTATTGGGTATCCATCACAAAGAATATCATCAAATGTATCAAATGGTTTGAAATCAATATAATTCATTATTCAAAAAACAAATGATTCCATGGGATATAAATTCCATATAAATAAAATAAAAGATAAAAATTGATCTTATCCTAGATGATAAGATATAGAATTAAAAATTAGAAAATAATTTCCTGATTATGACTCCAAAATTAACATAAGACAATATGTGGAATATTATATACTTAAGATAAATATGTCTTAGGCATAAATATTACACCAAAACCCCCTTAAGTTTTAGAAAATAATAATATACTGAGGGGGGGTGAATCCATAAATCCTTGAAATTTATCCAATTCAACTTCATCAAACATAAATTCTTTAATTTCTTAAATAGATATAATACAATTTAAAAGTAGAGGAACACAATCATAACACCAGATATACACAGAAACACTAAAAGGGAAAACCATAATTAGCAAGATGCTTGGAGCTACTATCCATATCTAGCCTCATAAATAAAAAAATACTATTTACAACAAGTTTTATGGCTTTAACCAAAGGAATTTTATAAGTCCCTATAAATTACAACACTCATAGAAAGAGGCTACAACCTTAGTATACAACACCAGATGAATTTAAGTGATCAACCACCACTGCAACACTTCTATTTGAAAACCGCTCATGCCTTTTTCTCACTTCCTCCAACACACAGTCATGTTATTTTTCCTTTAGCTCACTACCTTCAACATTCACTCATTCATGTTTTCCTTCATCACTTCAATCATTCAATTTTTCCTTCAATGTACACTTCATATAATTTTGCACACTCTACTACTTTTAGCTCACCTCTTTCGACACATTATACACATCACACCACCTTTGGCTTATTTTCTTCAACACATTACATACATTATTCATTGAACACTTCAAATACTTTTGATCCTATAGTAAAGGGTATGTGTAGGATCATGATGGGCCAAAAAGTGGTGATATGTAAGTGATATGATGGCCCATGTGGCTGACGACCTTTTTTTTACCCAAAATTGATGAGATGAAAAGGGTTTTTAGAGGAGATTCTTAGCTTTCCACCAATATAAATTATGTTTTAATTTGAATTATGACTAAAGTCCTGATTGATAGGATGATTGAAAAACATCTATATCTTTCAAACGGTATCAAATTTTTTGAATCTAAAAAATGCATCACATTATATGCTTAACATACTATAGGGTTAAAAAAAATTAATTAATTTCATGGAGTTTTGACCAAGTTAAGGTGGTTAGATGTACGAGTTTTTACATTTTTTAAAAATGGGAATAAAAAATTCATAATTAAATATTTACATGGAAAAAATTACAAAAAAATATGCATCACATTGGGACATGAGTCCTCTACTTATATCTAAAATATTATTATTATTTTTATCATTTTATTCTGGTTAGGGCGGTTAGATAGACACTTACTTCTTATTTTTTCCCTGAAAGTTAAGTCCTACTGCATTGAAATTTCAAATTTTCACCAAATAGATATAAAAAAATAAAAATAAACCTAGTATTTTAGAAACTGTATTCAATTTTCTACAAATTCTATTCTTACATATTTTTGAAATAACATAAATAACTTATTCAAATTTTTACATTAAGTTGCCTAACTCCAATTTTCCTAATTTTCATTGCCATTTAAGGGCCTATTTTTTCCATGATGATCCTCCACATACCCTAGATCTTCAAATTATATCCTTTGCAAGCTACAAAATGTATGTCATTATTGGCCATATGACATGAAATATGCAATAGCTATAAGAAAGTTAGCTCCCAACCATCAATTCGAAGAGGGAATCAAATATAGTTGAAGCCATGAGATAAGCATGACCTATTTTACCTTTCCACATAATCCCATTCAAATTGGAAGAAATAAAAATATGGGATGCATTCAAAATGGATTAACCAAATGGATGCAACCTATCCTTCTTTTTATTTCATCCAATTATGAGGGTAATAATGCATAAATAACCATCAAAAATCAAACCTAACCAATATACCAGTCAAAAGGTAGGTTTTAAGAGCATCAACTGTTATGTAACTATAACAAAAATTACTTTTCTAGGCCTCACCAAGGTCTCATTCGCCTAATGGTGAATGGGTCTTGGATATGGTTCTAGAAAAAATGCTTTTTGGGTTCTATTCTTCAATGTCTACACTGCCAAATCCTAATCAGAGACTATTAGAAACTCTAAAGCAAAATTTGTAGCTTAGTTTTCATGATCTTGCAATAAAGATGACAATGTTGACATCTTTTTAACTTTGACAACTTTTTCTCTCTAATTGATCTTCAACCTGAAACCTATAATCTCACATCAAAGGAGAAGAAAAACATTGTTTTGTTAGAGGATATGGGTTTGCCTTCTTCAAACCCCATTTTAGTAATGAAACAAAGCATAAAGGAATGATGAATGGAAAACAATATGTAACAACTCACAAAACCTTGTTGAAACCTTGGATTGTAAATCTGAAACTTGGCATGAAATGGCCACAATGAGTGTAGATCTTGATCATGAACTTGATATAAGATAATGGCTTTGAGCACTTGAACTTGATCACCAATGCTAAATGATCATATTAGCTCAACAACATGCATGAATTTGACATGGTGATTGATATCTTTGATTGTTGCAATAAACTTTAATAATCTTCCCTTAAATGCCTTCTTGAATAACCTATAATGCTCTTCTGAAAGTACTCTTGATTGCTTTCAAAGTTCTAGATTTCTTAGATGAAACTACATATGTGAAATAACCTTGTATTTATACTTATCTTAATTTTAATTCTTGAAATTAAAATAACACAAGCCAACATTAGATCTAGGATTTCAAATCATTAAAATAACACCAAAAGCATATTCCAATTGGGGGTCCTAGGGTTAAGTGAGGACCCAATCACCATGTGGTGAATGTGTCCTAGCATACTTAACTAGGATACAGTTTGGGGGATGTTAAATTTTATGTAAAATTATGGTCCTAGGACCTAGTGAGGACCCATTAGCCAGGTGGAGAATGGGTCCTACGACACACCTTGTAAAATTAAGTGTTGTGTAATATTATTTTTGAATGTTTGGCTTTATCCCTCAGAATATACAATTAATTCGGCTTGGATTTGAATTAAAGGGGAAAATTAAGCCATAATTAACCTCAATTAATTAATATAGCCCTAAATAAGTGTTAAAATATAAAGGTATGCTTTACAACACCCTAAATAAGGCACCATTAAGTCCATTTTATTAATAAGGGTCGTAAACTTAATGTGAATGTGCAAAACACATTGCAACACTAAATTAAGGCATAATTAAGCTCATTGCTTATTCCCAAATTAAGTGTGAAAAGGGGATTTTTTTTTTACACTACATTTTTCCCCACTTTAGTGAGAGTTTGACCCCATGTCAAACTCACACTAAAGTAGACATTCAAGACACTTAGGTATGCAACAATGAAAAATATACACAATCATGTACACCATCAAAGAACAAGAAGAAAAATAAAGTGGGTCAAGTCTCAACTGTCCAATGTGATGCGGAGCACATCTCAGTTTGTCAAAGAGAAGGAGGAGCATCAAGCCTCAACAGTCCAATGCTAAGTGAAACATGTCTCAATCATTTTTCCAAGAATGTTTGCAAGCAAAACTCAACATCTACTATGCAAATGACACACACTCACTCTAGGGTAGTGGAAGCTCAGGCTATCCACTAGGTGATTATCCCTCCAGGAAGGTGGCTTAGAGAGAAAGTCATGTGTGTGTGTCATCTCTCACTATGCATACTATACCAAATTTGTTCCTCTAATAACTTTGATAGAGTGCCACTCACATTCTCACTTCATGTTTAACATGGTGTGTTATGCTAAGAACCAATGCACATTAAAAGGATCCACCAACAAGCAAGGTGTGTTATGCTACATGGCCCTAAATTAGGTTTTCAAGCTTCACAACATCAATAAGTTGTGTTATGCCAAAAACTTATGAAAATTTTGTATATAGGTTTATGCTCAAATTAATTTCAATCATTTTATGTAAGGTCTTCTTCTTGGGGAACATCATGCCTAATGTCTCCAAGAGAGGACAAATCAAGAGTAACATATTGTAACTTAGGGGATTCCTCGCATCGCATCAGGCCACTAAGATAAAGTCATACACTAAAGAAATATAACACTCTTGGAGGACATCAACCCCAATGACACCACCAAGAAAAGGATGCATCGCAAGAAAAAAATCACACCATGAAACATGGAAAATGTTGAAAAATATCATTGATGTATGCCCCCACTTTAAAGTTGTTGCTAACATCATTTTTGTGAGTAATTTCTTTAAAGTAGGCAATGTTTACTCCTAAGAAATGAGAGCTTTTCTCAAAAAACCCTATGCCAAGTCATATGTTTTTGAAATAAAGCTATTCCATGAAAAAGGAGAGAGGGGTTTCCCCTAGAAGTACATAAGGGATATATGGATTTGAGGTCAGTATATCTATGATACAATGTTGTCATAGATATCAGAAATGTTATCATTCCCCAAATACTCGTATAATTGAAATAATGACACCTAAAGAGTGAAAACAAAGAAAAATCCCTTTTGGTCAACATGGAAGAGGCCTAAATGTATCAATGCCTTGCATCATCCCCAAGAGGAAAATGTAATACAAGAAAAAAGATAATATGTTTATGACATAGAGAGGAATGCATATATAAATAGAGGAATACAAAAAAGAGAGAGATACATCAAACAAAACAACACAAGGGATCACATTATGCACATGCAATCAAATAAAGGAACATGAAAAAGAAACAATGCAAAAGACTAGTTAGGCACATGTGAGTCAACCTATAGTAGGTTGTCTACATCCCAATCTTGATTGGTATATACAAAAGGAAGGAAACTAGCTAAAGCGACAATGAAAAGTGTTGATCTAGGGGATGCACCAAGTTCAACATTGTTTTTAGGATATTTTTCATTTAAGCTCATAGAAGAAGAAACAAATGAATTTAACTCATTATGCACTTGTTCATAAATATTTGTAATATCAATTTCATCATCTAAATTAATTAGAATATGAGGTCAAATGAAAATATCCATAGAATTTTGTTCATTTTTACTTTACAGTGATGGAGAAAAGACATCATGGCTTGTTGGAGACAAGTTTAGATTTTTATTTTCTATATTGTTCTTTTCTTATTTATTTTGTAACATATGAGAAATAGCACAACATCTACACCTATTCTTTCTATTATTTTAATTCCATTTCAATATATTATCAATTTTCATTTGTGTAGGAGCGGGATTTTCAACCTTTGGCTTCTTTTCTTGTTTTAGGGGAGGAACGAGAAGAACAATAGGAGGTTGTTAAACCTCTTTCTATTTGGATTTATAAACTTGTTTGATTTTATGAGGCACAACAAGATTGTTTTTATTATCTCATAGTCTATTATAGAAAATGGTAGGAGGATTTGTTGTAGGTTACTTTTGGATATTCGAAAGGTATTTTTTCTCAATCATTGGTTCATCTAGGATAGGTGTGTTGATATGTACAAGAAAATTGAGAGGGGGGGTGAATAATTTGTATCAAATTCTTTACTTCTTAAATTATTGAATTCCACTTGACCTCAGCATGTTATTAAGTATGAACATGAAATGAAGATAACATAAACACAATTATAGAAACACCAAATTTACAAGGAAAACCCTAATGAGGGAAAAACCATGGTGAGGATTAACTCACAATATAGTCATAATGCAATACTGGATACATAGGCTCACTACCCAGATACAAAGGCTCACTACCTAGATTAAGGGCTCACTACCTTAGGAATCACTATCCAGAAAGAGAGGCTCCCTGCCTATAGAAAAATACAAAGAAATACATAAAGATCCACCACTAGGAGTTACACACACTTCACAACTTGATCAGAATATTATGAATACAATGAAGTATTGTTGCCTTAATTCACTCTTCCACACTCTTCTTTTCACACTTATACACATAATCTTCTCTTTCTTGAATCGAATGATGGATGGATATGAAATTTGTCACAACTTAACTTGCTTTAATACCATCTTCAACCTTAGAAGCATTCACTAAGGTTGGCTATTCAAATTCAAATTACAAATTCAAACTAGGTCGACTGCTCAAAATTCCCATGGTGGATAAGAATGTGAGGATACAAAATACATATTAAATTATGACCCAAACAACATCTTGGATCACACACATGCTTTCTTAGATCAATGCGAAAACATAATGTACCCTATAAACACTAGGTCAGCCAAACCAAATGAAAACACCAATGATTTTTGAACTACACACATCACCAACAAGATAATCACACATGGATTTCTCAACATGCTTCACCCGTCATTTTACCATCTTTGAGAATAACTCAGATACATCTACAAAACCTTCAACAAACTTTATTCTCAGAGAACACTTCACTAATTCAACCGGGACAACCAACAAAAACATAGGAGCTGTGGAGCAGGTCTTCCGGAGCACCAAACTACATGAACTTTTGTCAGAAGATAGAAACCATCAAAAGTACTAATCCTCGAGATCTGAAAGATCTGAAACTAAATACCAGAGGAATATAGAGCCAAAAAATTTGTCCTATTCAACAACCAAATAACTATGACAAACCAGTTCACACACTAGTGAACACAAATTTTACTTTCCATCACACGAGAAGCTGAAACTCGAAATATACATTCCATTTAAGCTCATGAAGGCACCTTCAGATCCATATGGGCATTGGATCAATATAGAGAAAATGTGGACCATATTACCAAAGCACGCTTAGAACATAGCTTCAACACAACTTTCCTTATTTATCAATTTTTCTAAAAACCACTTGGCAAATACATAACTTACTCAACCTATAAAGTGTTGACATCAATGACAACATTAATGACAACACCACCAAACACATCCATACTTGCAACAATCTCCCCCTTTGTCATTGATGGCAACACATGATGCGAAAAACTATCAAAGACAACATACATGATTCTCAGAAGTGACAACCTACCAAGCATAAAAATTTCACATGATCTCTCTCCCAAATTCTATGTGATTTTCAGAAGTGACAACCTGCCAAGCATAAAAATTTCACATGATTCTCTCCCCCTTTGACATCAATAGAAACGAAAATTCTTACCATATAAAGCTCTATTCACTCCCCCTAAGGATTATATCCACATCACATACTGCAACAATGCACTTCTCTACTCCCCCTAAGAAGTAGACCTCAATCATTAATCCAAAATAAAAGAGTATGTGAATCCACTGCAATGATGCACCTCCATGTGCACTTAGTTCAAAGAACGAGGGGTAGAAACCCCTAACTTCCCTCTGAGATACTCAAAAGTATCCTTCAAAAGGGCCTTAGTGAATATGTATGCAATTTGTTCTTTGGTACGTATATTTTCAAGTCTTACTTCATTCTTCAGTACTTTCTCCCTCAAGAAGTGATACTTGATTGATATATGCTTTGTTGTAGAATGTATCGCTAGATTTTTTGAGATGTTTATAGCACTTGTATGGTCACAAAAGATAGAAGTATGTTCATCACTCACCACACCTATGTCCATCAAATTTCGCTTCATCGATAAAACCTGTGTATAGTAGGATGTTGTTGCAATATACTCTGCTTCAACAGTGGATAACAAAACTAAATCTTGCTTCTTGCTCAACCAAGAGACTAATATTTCTCCAAGAATGAATACTCATCCACTTGTACTCTTCATGTCATCTAGACATCCAACCCAATCAGCACTAGTGTAGGCATTCAAAGTTAAATCATTATCCTTCGGATACCATAGTCCATATTCTAGAGCTCCTTTAAGATATCTAAATATCCTCTTCACAACTTTAACATGTTCTTCCTTCGATTATGCTTTAAATCTTGCAACTAAGCATATTGCATGTGTAATGTCTAGTCTAGTTACAGTAAGATACAACAATCCACCAATCAGGGATCTGTACATGCTCTGATCAACTTTAGTAGATCCATCATCCTTACTCAGATTGCATCCAGTTACCATAGGGGTACATACCATTTTAGAATCATTGATTCTGAACTTCTTTAACAATTCCTTAACATACTTAGATTGTGAAATGAATATCCCTTTGTTAGTTTGATTAACTTTAAGTCCAAGGAATAAATTCAGTTCACCAATCATAAACATCTCAAATTATTTTTGCATCTCTTCAGAAAAATTCTTACACATACCTTCATTTCCACCAAAAATGATGTCATCAACATATACCACAACTATTAGTATCTTGTCTTTCTCAACCTTGAATTAGAGATTGATGTCTGAGGACCCGTTGTTGAATCCCTATTTTGTCAAATATCTATCCAATCTAGCATACCAAGCTTTGGGAGATTTCTTAAGTCCATATAACGGTTTCTTTAACTTGCAAAACATGTCCATTTTTTCTAATAGTGAAAAACCTTCTAGTTGCTCCATATATTCTTCTTCTTCCAGTTACCCATTCAAAAATGCAAGTTTGACATCCATGTGATATACTTTGAAGTATTTATGAGGTGAAAATGCTAAGAACATATGAATGGACTCCATTCTTTCTACAAGTGAAAATTTTTCTTCAAAATCTATACCTTCATCCTGTGAATATCCTTTATATACAAATATTTCTTTATTCATTACAAATTCACCATCTTCATTCAATTTTTCTCTATATACCCATTTCAAATCAATTACATTCTTGTTTGTAGGTCTAGGGGCCAATTCCCATGTCTCATTCTTTTCTATCTGATGTAGTTATTTTTTCATTGCTCTCATCCAACTCTCATCAGTACATGCTTCATTCACAGTCTTTGGTTCAATCTTAGAAAGTAGACACAACTTTACCTCAACCACTTCACTTCTTGTCTTCACTCCTTCACTTTTGTCTCCAATAATCTATTCCTCTGGGTGATTTCTCTAAACATATTTAGAAGTCTTAGGTGCAAGTTCCAAATTCTCTTCTTCTTCTTTACTTTGTTCTTTCTCTTCCTTTTCTTCTTCTTGTATTTGTACACAGATGGGATCATTAGGTTCAACTTCAGTTATTTCCACCAGTCTATACATAATTTCATCAACCTTCACATTAGTACATTCAATGATTTTTCTCAATGTTTTATTAAAGCTTCTGTAAGCCTTGATGTTATTATAATAACCATGAAAAATTCCTTCATCACATCTAGCATCAAAATTTCAAATATTTTCTTCATCTCTTATAATGTAACATCTACTACCGAATACCTTAAAGTATTTTATAGTAGGAGTCTTACCAATCCATAACTCATAAGGATTCTTAGTGCTACTACCTGAGATTTGAAATCTATTAAGAATGTAAATTTTAGTGTGAATAGCTTTTCTCCAATATATATCAGAAACATTTGATTCTTTCATCATCGTTCTAGCTACCTCTTGCATAGTCTTGTTCTTTCTTTCTACAACTCCACTCTATTACGGGGTTCTAGGAGCAGAAAAATGTCTTTTTATTCCATGCCCTTCACATAATGCATTGAACTCATTAGATGTAAATTCTCTACCTCTATCAAATCTTAAGCATTTAATTCTCATGTTTTCCTCATTTTGTACTCTTTCCTTAAACACCTTGAATCTGTCAAGAGACTATGACTTTTCTCTAACAAATGTAACCCATGTCATCCTAGAGTAATCATCAATTAAAAACATAAAACACCTACACCATTTAGGCTTTCTATTCTTGTACGATCATAGTGGTCTGTGTGGATTAATTCAAGCATTTTTATAGAAGATTGATCTTTTCCTTTAAAACTAGCTCTTGTTTGTTTTCCCATCTGATAACTTTTGCAAATTGAATTTGAAGGCTTTTTGATTCTAGGAAAATTTATAACAAATTCTCTAGAACTGGTCCTAACTAGATTATCAAAATTTGCATGTCCCATCCTCTCGTGCCAAAGCCAATTCTCACTAACCTGAGAAATAAAACACTGACTATCACCACCTTTAAGTTGATATATATTTCCATGAGTTCTTTTTCCAGTTGCAAACATAGTTCTGGATTATTTTCTAATCTCACAAGTGTTATCTTGAAACACAAGCTTAAAACCTTTTCTTCGCATTTTTCCAACGCTTAAGAGATTATGCCTTAAACCCTTTACATAATAAACATCATCAGTGTTATTTTTTCCATCAAAGCTAATCGATCCTTTACCAACAATATAAGCACCATAATTATATCTCCAAACATGACTATAACTCCATCATACTTCTCATGTTTAGTAAACTTACTCTTCTCTCCTATCATATGAATTGAACATCCGTTGTCAATTACCTAAAATTCTTCATCCTATCTGGCATGAAAAGTAGTCACTAGAGTGCTTTATGTTTCATCCTTCTTATTCTCTGGACCAAATACCTTTCCACATTTACTTTCTAGGGCAAGAAACAAACATTCATCTTTGTCTTCCTCAAGGTCAGATTCATCATCAGAAATTCTTGCATCTTCTTTGACATAATACAAGTTATTGAACTTCCTATCCTTCTTATCCTTGTAATTATTGTTATTATCCTTGTTCTTGTTTTGTGTAGCTCTATTAGGACATCTTGATGCATAATGACCAATATTTCCACAACTAAAAAACTTAAAGGGAAACTTACCTTTGTATTTACTAGTACCTTTCTTCAATCTCCTTGTGAAATTTTCTTCCAAATCATCTACATCATCATCATCATCATCATCATCATCTTCTTCTTCTTCTATATTCATGCCTTTAAAGGTTGTTTCAGTCTTCTTCTTATCTATTCCAAATTTTATCATCTCAAATGCATTCAAGACACCAAATAGATGTTCCTTAGTAAATGTCTTTAGATCATACTGTTCTTCAAGAGAAAATACTTTATCATTGTAATTGTCTGGTAAGGTCATCAAGATCTTCTCAATTATATATTCATCCTTCATGGTACCTATTTGATTCTTGATTTTAGTTGCTATAGTTTCAACTCTCTGATAATAGCTTGTAATGTCTTCTCCATCTTCCATTCTCAAATTCTCATATTTTCGCTTAGCAGTTAGTTTCCTTGACAACTTTACTCTCTCATTCCCTTCAAAAATGTATTTCAATTTTGTCCATATTTCATTAGTTGTAGCTAAAGAAATAAATTTTGATCTTTTAGTTTGAGATAATGCACTAAAGATAGAAAACCTTGCTCTTTCATTTTCTTCAAAGGCTGCAACTTCATCAGCAAAGGAAGGTCCTATTACTAGAATCACATACTTTGAATCTAAAGATTTCTAGGTATTAAAATTGATTGAAATAAAATAACTTCTCATTTTTTATTTCTAGTCACTATAATTAGCTCCATCAAACATAAGAATTTGCAAATTGTGCGCTATCTGGTCTACCTCAAGAGATTAAGCTTTTCACCGAGGAACCAAATCTTTGATACTAATTGTTGATATGAACAAGACAACTGAGGGGGGGGGGGGGGGGAATCAATTGTATCATATTATTTACTTCTTAACTTAATCGATTCCACTTTAACCTCAATTGTTTATTAAGTATGACCATGAAATGTAGATAACAAAAACACAATACTAGAGATACTAGATTTACGTGGAAAACCCTGATGAGGGAAAAAAAATGATGGGGATTAACTCACAATATAGTAGTAATTCAATACTGGATACACGAGCTCACTACTGAGCTTAAGGCTCATTGCCTTAGGACTCACTGTCCAGAAAGAGGGGCTCACTGCCTACAAAAAAATACAAGGAAATAGATAAAGATCCACCACTAAGAGTTACACACACTTCATAACTTGATCAGAAGATTATGAATATAATGAAGTACTATTGCCTTAATTCGCTCTTCCACACTCTACTTTTCACCCTTCTTCACACACTCTTCTCTTTCTCAAATCGAATGATGGATGGATATGAAATTCATCACAACTTAACTTGATTTTATACCATCTTCAACGTTAGAAACATTCACCAAGGTCAACTATTCAAATTCAAATTACAAATTCAAACTAGGTCAGCTACTCAACATTCCCACAGTGGATAAGAATGTGAGGGGACCAAATATATATTAATTTAGGACCCAAAAAACATCTTGGATCATGCACACACTTTCTTAGATTGATGTAAAAATTAATGTACCATGTAAACATGAGGTCGACCAAACCTAATGAAAACACAAATGGTCTTTGAAGTACACACATCACCGGAAAGATAATCACACATGGATTGCTCAACACACTTCACCAGTCATTTTTCCATCTTTGAGAACAACTCAGATACATCCCCAACACCTTCAACAAACTTCATTCGCAAAGAACACTTCACCAGTTCAACCAAGACAACTAGAAAAAACACGGGAGCTCTGGAGCAGTTTTTTTGGAGGACCAAACTACATGAATTTTTGTTAGAACATAGAAACGATCAAAAGGAATAATCTCCTAGATCCGCAAGATCTGAAACCAAATACCAAAGGACCATAGAGCCAAAGCATTTCTCCCAGTCAATAACTAGATTACTCTGAAAATCCAGTTGACACACCGATGAACATAACTTTTACTTTGCATCACACCAAAAGCTAAAACTCAAAATATACAATCCATTTAAGCTCATGAACACACCTTGAGATTCACATGGGAATTGGATCAATATAGAGAAAACACAAACCATATTACTAGAGCATGCTCAGAACACAACTTCAACACAACTTTCCTTATTTCTCAATTTTTCTCAAAAGTACTTGGAAAATACATAACTTACTCAACCTGTAAAGTGTTGAAATGAATGAAAACATTAATGAAAACACCACAAAATACATCCATACTTTCAACAAGGTGGCCTAATTATGGTTTGTGGCATGTTTCTAACGGATAATTCAACTATGAATTTTGATTTCAACTTTTGATATGATTTGAAAAAGTAGTCCTCATGAGGTCTAATAGGTTTAATCAACTTAGGACAAAATAAATCTAATGAAAATTTCTCTTAGAAAGACACAAGATTAAAGTCACTATGGTGCACAGTAAAGATTTCATTGCCAAATGGAAAATTTAAGCATTTATGCACAACCGATGGGACAAAATTTATGAAGTGAGGCAATGCATAACCTAACTTCACACAAAACTTGTCCAACAATGGGATGATAGTAAAAGATACACAGTTTATTTTTTTCAGTTGAACTTTTAAAGGTAGATTTATTGAGCCCATTGTAGGACAAGAAAAAAAATTATGTATTTTGATCCATTCTTTTTGGTTTGTCATATGTGTCTTGATAGAGTTCATGCACATATAGGAATTCTTTAGTGGTCACATTATCTACACAAATGAGATCAATTAATATACCATTAGTAGGCTTGTCATTGATTCTTCCACCTATGTAAAGAGGATCATCAGGTGCATGTTTAAGTATGTATTTTTGTGAGAAAGCAATATCAAGAGGCATTTTGGTTGAGCCCTTACGAGGTTTAGCCTCAATAAATTTCATCAATTTAATCAATTCTTCTTCATTGTCATCTTTTATGTTTTTTTCATCTATGTGAACATTCATCACATCGATCTTTGTTTCACTAGCTTTAACAAATGAAATAGTGTGATTCAGCACATGATTTGTAAAGATTTGTAAATTTTGGTTAGGAGGAGCTACAGATTTATTGTCTTGATCATTCACACCTCTAATTAGAAGATGACTGGAATCAATGAGGTCTTGCACAAGATATTTAAGATGCTTATAATATTCTATATCATATCCATTTTCTCAGTGATAATGGTAATAAGAATTTGGTCTATACCCTACAAGCAATGGTTTATTACGATCAGGAGCTCTAATAGGAGCTAAGGAAAGCATATTATTTTCTGTGAGCTATATCATGATATTGTGAAGGGTATCAGGTATAGGAGTAAATTTTCTTTGCTTATCTGCAAAGGCATTTGAAGTTTTGGTCTTTATAGCAGCCACATAGTTATCACCTTGTTGATTTGGTTGGGGGGAATTAAGTTGTAAAAGGCCCCTATTTTTATTTTTGAAAGGTTGGTAACTATTTTGAGTTGCGGATTCAAACTTTTCAAGATGGCTAGGAGGAGATTTTTTAAATCATGATCGTAAGCCATATTTTGATAATCATGAAGGATTGTACATATTTGTGTGAGGGGTGGGAATTTCAACATCTCAAGTTTGGTTTGAATTTTGTTATGTAAATTAGCAATAAAAATTTGTTGAAGGTCAACATCATGAATCTTAATTTTTATTTTTGAATAAAGTATTTGATATATAGCTATGAAATCAACCACTTTTTCATCATCCTTTTTCTTGCATGATTAAATCAGCTAGGGTCATCTTGGGACCCATGCAAATGTGGAAGTGGTTGTAAAAGGAATCAATAAGCTAATTGAATGAACCAATTGAATTATTTGACAAAGATCAAAACCACTCTAAATCGGTATCCTTGAATGACCTAGGGAATAGTTTAGCCAAAAAATTATTTTCAAAGATGGAATCACTACATAGGGATGTATAAGTGGAAACATGTCTAACAAGATCTCCTTTCAAATCTAGGAAATTTTAGACCTTGTGGCATTTGTGTTCTCAACATCTCCAAGGATAATGGGTTATTTTTTATGTATTGTGAAGGTTGACAATTTTATTTATTTATTTATGGTTGTGATCCGTTGTTGAAGGGTAGACATGTTTTGGATAAGTGTTTTAATGATGGAATCATTGTTTTTATTGTAAGTTGAAGGTGAGTAAGGTGGAGTTGTGTACGTATGTGGAGGCCAAGTGAATTTTAAATTTGTGAAAGAGGATGGTTGATGAGATATGGTATGTGGATACATAAAGCTAGAAGTACTCCCTATGGAAGTACCTAAGGAAGTGTTGAAATTTCTAGTAGGCTGAATGGTTGTAGTAACTTGAGTACTATTATATGTAGGAGTGGAAATCAGTATTGTAGAAGGAGGAATTGAAGTTCCACCTTCGCTTTGAGTACTCCTAGAAGCTTGATTGCAACTAGTCATGGTATGGATGGTGTTTTTGACATTATGCACATTGGTTGTAGGTATGGAAGTCATAGGAAATGAGGTATCCATGTTATGATCCATAGGGGTTTGATTATCAACACTATTAGAAATAGAATTAGAAAACCCAACATCCATGACAAATGGTGTATCGTGGGATAAGATGAGTCTCAAACTACATCTCATAATAGTATTTCTAATAGGACACCAAGTTTTAAAACTCATACAAGTTTCACAAACCTAGTGTGCCAACCCCAAATGGAGAGAGGCTTTAAATGCAATGAAATGACCTAAAATGAAATGTGTAAATGCAATTTTTAGATTCTAAACATGGTAATTTACTGATTACACTATGTAACAATTTGAAAATGAAATCTTGTAAATGCAATTTTGAAATTAGGAAATGCACTAAATGTTCCAAATGAAGCTAGATATGATAAAAATGAATAATAAAAAACTCATCAAATTGAATATAAATCTGATAATAGTAAATAGAAGCACAAAACTTAAGGTTTTAATTTCTAGAAATGGAGATCAAGACCTGATCAATGAATAATTTTATGTATGGTGAAGGGGTCCTAGATTAGGGTTTTGGAATTGATTTTTACAAATTTTCAAGTGTTTTTCAATGATTCTTAGATTCAGTTTTTAATGGTAACATTCAACTTTTGTTATTCATAAATGCAATGTGAAATGTAAGTGCAAACTAAAAAATGATAACCTAAAACACCTAGTTTTAGACAAAATTTTTTGTTTCAATTTTCAAGTGTAAGTTTATATAATGTAAACGATATGCAAGATGACAGATTTTTTTGTATTTTTTCAGATTTAAAGAATACAAAAAATGAAATTCTAAAACCCTATATGGAATGAAAACTTGAATGAAATTAAATACCCTAAATGAGATCTAATTCTATGCAAATGAATTTAAGATCTAAATCTAGGATGAAAATTACTCCAAAATCAGAAAACTAATATGCTTGAAAAAAGTCGCGTTCACCAAAAATGAAATAAATAAAAATATGGGATGCATTCAAAATAGATTAACCAAATGGATGGAACCTATTATTCTTTTTATTTCATTCAATTATGAGGGTAATATTGCATAAATAACTCTAAAAAATAAAACCTAACCAATATACCAGTCAAAAGGTAGGTTTTAAGATGGTTTTGGAAAAATTATTTTTGGGTTTTGTTCTTCAATGTTTGCACTTTGAGATCATAGCTAGAGACTATCAAAAACTTGAAAATAAATTATGTAGCTTAGTTTTCGTGATCTTGCAAGAAGGATGACAACTTTGAAAACTTTGCAACTTTAACAAATTTTTCTTTCCAATTGATCTTCAACCTAAAAATTACAATCACACATCAAAGGAGAAGAAAAATGTTATTTTGTTATAGGATAGGGGTTTTCCTTGATCAAAACATTATCTCAACAACGTGCATGACTTTGACATGATGATTGATATATTTTATCGCTGCAATAAACTTTAATAATCTACTGTTGAATGCCTTCTTGGATGCTCTATCATTCTCTTGTGAAAGTACTCTTGATTACTTATAAAATTCTAGATTGCTTAGATGAAACTATGTGAAATAACCTTGTATTTATACTTATCTTAATCTTAATTATTGAAATTCAAATAACAAAAGCCAATATTAGATCTAAGATTTTAAATCAATAAAATACTACCAAAAACATATTCCAAGGGGGGGCCTAGGGCTAAGTGAGGACCCATTCGCCATGTGGAAAATGTGTTCTAGCATACTTAACTAGGACACACTTCGGGGGATGTTAAATTTTATGTAAAATTAGGGCCCTAAGACCTAGTGAGGACCCATTCATAAGTGGTGAATGCGTCCTAGGTCACTATCCTAGGAAACACCTTTTAAAATTAAGGGTTGCATAATATTAATTATGAATGTCAGGCTTTATCCTTCAAAATTGACAATCAATTAGGCTTGGATTTAAAATAAAGAATCCAATTAAGGCATAACTAACCTCAATTAATTAATATATCCCTAAATAAGTCTGAAAGTGAAATGGTACACTTTAGAGCACCCTAAATAAGGCACCATTATGTCGATTTTATTAAGAAGGGTCCTAAACTTAATGTGAATGTATAAAACAAATTACAACACTAAATCAAGACATAATTAAGCTATTTAATTTTTCCCAAATTAAGTGTAAAAAGGGATATTTTTTTTGACACTACACTAACACACACAACAAAAAAACTTCACAAACAACTAAAAATATCAATTCAACCTAATAAACACTTAACCATAAAAATATTAACTTCAAACCATAAGAAATACTAGAGACACAAAATAACATCATGTAGATCAAATTACATGTATCAAATGAGATTGTAAAATATTTCCATATCCTCCTTTTACAACTTCAGACAACATTATGCTGGTACAAGCAAATAAACATTGAACTCAAGATTACTTGCAAACATGGAAAACATAATCTTGAGATAGAACATTGAAAAATTGAGTTGTGATACCATCAAAACTTGAAACTTGAAATAAGGAAACAAATAGAAATTTTAAGATCATCCTTCAAACCATAAGAACACAACATCAACTATAGAGAAATGTAGAGTATTTCTATAAACCATCTTGACTAAAACAACACACTCTTCATTATGCTAGCTCTAGAACACAACTTTTGTAACATTCATCTAATAAAAATAGGAACATTCATGCTTCACAATTATTTCTATCCACCTTTCAAAACAAAAAGACATATATTTGAATCCAAAGGAATTTAGAGCATTCTCTAGAGCCTTTTAGTACAACTTTTAAGTCACTAACTACATAAAAGTATTTCAAGATTTCTTTCACACCTTATGCAATGATTTACATTAAGAAATAGAGAATAAAATCATTCTCAACATTACAAACAATAATTACAGCATTATTCATCAACCTAATGAAACCACAACTTCACAACACTTTTGAGAAACAACCTTTCACACACTACCACTCTATTGAGGTCAGAGATAAAACTTGCAAAAATCTTTATTTTGTTGGAATCAATGACAACACTTGCATCAAACTTGAAACAATCTCCCAATTTGGAATTGATGGCAATACCTAATCTAATATGCAATTTCTCCCCCTTTGAAACCAATGAAAAAGGGATAGTGGTCTGCATCTATGCTTGCAACAACATACAGAATCCCCCTATTTGCATGAACCATAAAATACTTTTACTTCTCCCCTTGATGGGTAGCCCTCATCAATCTAGGGATAAAAATATGTCTTGAATTTCTCCCTATAGATAGATTCACTACATATGCATCTAGTTAGGAGGGGCAATAACCCTTAACTTTTTCCTAAGATATTCAAAGGTTTCTTTTGAAATTTTCTTTGAAAAAAAGTCTACAACCTATTCCTTTGTGGTCACATAATCCAATCTTACTTCTTGATCTATAAATTTATATCCTAATAAGTGATACCTAATATATATGCTTGGTTCTAGAATTCATCACTAGATTCTTTGAAATATTGATGACACTTGTATTATCACATAGAATAGGAATGGGATCATCATACACAACCTTGATGTCCTTCAATATTTTCTTCATCAACTAAACTTGGGTGAAATACAATGTTGTAGCTAGATACCCATCTTTTTCTTTTGACAAGGACACTAGATCCTCTTTCTTACTAAACCATGAAATCAAGTTTTCTCCGAAAAAGAAATCTCCTCCATTTCTACTTCTCCTATCATCAACACTACCAACCCAATCAACATCAATATATACATTGAGGGAAAATTCTTCACCCTTTTGATACCATAATCGATAATCTTGAGTTCTCTTCAAATACCTAAAGATCCTCTTAATAGCCTTCACATGAGTTGCTCTTGGCTCAACTTGAAACCTCGCAACCAAGAAGATAACCTACATAATATCAGGTCCTAATAATATTAGGTACATTAGGCCCCCAATCATATAACTATACAAAGCCTCATCAGCCTTAGGTGACTCATCATATTTGTTGAAATGAAAAATGGTTACTATAAGAGTACTTAATAGTTTACAATTTTCCTTCTTCAGCATGAGATATGTAATTCTCATGGGCATTTATTCAATGTAGGCTATATTGTTAGAAAATGATTAAAATGGGCCTTGGGATGCATAATAAATGGTATTAGGGGCCCATTAATTGGGTTTAATAATGCATAAATTCAAGGTCACTAAAATAGGTCCAAACTAAGTATCAAATTGTACTTTCACTTAGAAAGGAGTATAATTTTCTACACTGCATATCTTAGGTGTACATGAGGCCTTGAAATCAATAGATGAAAAAAATATTTAAAAAAGAAGGAAGAGAAGGTAATTGAATTTCCACCTTCACTTATAAAAGGTATAAAGTTTGTGGAGGCTTAGAAAAATTTAAAAAAGTCCACTTCCAAGATGAGTTTCTTTCGATTCATCCTTCACTTTTTATAGAAAACAAAAAAAATTGAGATCATCCTCTTGATGACCAAATTGCTAGGTAGGCCCTCTAAAAGGAATAATCCAAGTACATTTGATTATATAAGATTGCATGAGTCCAAGAGGATAGAATATAAATTTTGGAGGTTTTAGGATTAAAATGAAAGGATTATGTAATATTTTTTATCGTCAAGATGACAAAAGGGTGCAAGAAGAGAGCATACACAATGCCACTTAATTTAAGAAATGACAATGAATATTCATTAACCTGTAGAAATCAAGTGTGTAATGAAAAATAGTCAAATCATAAGGCTTTGAACCAATATATCTAGAACCACTAGTGTGTTACTAGTTCAAAGATATGTCTTTGGCTAATAATTTTAGGTTATAAAATTAATTAGATAAAATTCTTAGAAACTCCAAAAATAATGATTTTTTTTATTTGTGTTGAGAGGCTTTAGCGAGTCAAGAAATTATGAATATAATAATGTACATATGCTCCTATTTGTAAATATGATAAGCTACATATGCACCAAAATATAGAGTAGAAGTGATAAAATAGGGAACTATATAGAGCAACAATGGGTAGTGATTTTTTAAAAAATTGGTAGAGACCTACATAGAAAAATGTTATAAATGGTCGACATGACATGAAAACAAATGAATATAAAATTACAAAAAATGTAGAAAATGAATGAAAGCATAAATAATGTCTCAACTATGGAAAGAGAAGGCACAAGTGTCAATTCATAAAAGTACCAATTCAAATAGAGTAAGTGTTGAATTGCATAAAAACTAATTTGTAGAGTATAATAATTGATCCTAACAGTCTAAGTGTTGATCTTGAGTGTGTAATTGTTAGAATAGACTAGGATAAAATGTTTGTAATCTTAAACACATTATCATAATAGATGTTATAGAAAATGATATAAAATGATAGGATAAGAGAAATAACCTATTCAATAATTTAAAAAGGTCAAATGATCAATAGATAAATGTTAGAAATGAGGCACACAAAGTATAGAAATAGATAATTTATAGAAGTGTTCATCTACAAGTGTAAGCATTGAAACATAGGGTGAAAATGCTAAACTATGAACTTGCTTTTAAAAAGTCACAAAAACTCTCAAAAAATAATAGTGACAAGGATGTGGGTCATATTGAGCATGTCAAAATGAAGAGTAGGAAAAAGTAATAGATGAAATGAAAAGACTCAAATGCAATAATAGACCTTTATAACTTGTTTTTCTTTTCTCTGAGCTAATTGAGTTGTAGTAGAGTGCACCTTTAAGCTCCACTTGATGTGCTCTTTGTGATGTGCTATAAATGGTGAAATATGCTTTCTTATTAAACCAACAATGTAATAGTAATATTAAATAATGAGAGATCAAATCGAAAACACAATAATAAATTAATATAAGATGATTAGATGGAAGGGAAGCCCTCTAATTTATAGTTTCCTTGAAGAAAATCAAGGGATAAGATGCAATGTTAATTGAGGGATGAGATTTCAGGATTGATTGATGGCATAGCCTCATTCCAAGTGTAACAAGAGGGAAGAAGAGGATTAATGAGATGGGCAAGAGCTAGGAATGCTCACACATGTGTGAGAAAGACATGTGTAAGAGATATGGAGGTTACACATGTATGAACAAGATAGGTGTAAGTGATATATGTAAAGAGCATGCTAACACATGTGAGAAAGGAATAGGGTGAGAAGGAAATATCACACATATGAGAGAATAAGGAGAGTAGTGACACCTGTGAAATGATGAAAATTTTAGAATTCAATCTATGTAGATGGATTTAATGACAAGTATTAAATGGAAAATAATTAATAATGACCTAGATTTAAATATAACAAGTGTACTGTAGTAAAATCCTTACCCTTGGGTAAACCCATAATTTTCAAGAGGAAGAAAATTTGTAAAAATGCACACATTCAAAATTTCATGTTTTAAAGGGTTCGTTCGAACTAGGGGGTTTGCACGAACCCCTAGTTTGAGTGAAACCCCATTTGCATGGTGGGTTTGCTCGAACCCTATGATTGCACGTTTCTTCAAAGAAAAAAATGGAAAATTCAAAAAAAAGGGGGGTTCGAGCAAACCCCCCTTTTTTGCCCTTCTCCCCCTCTTCCACCAAATTTTAGCAGATTTCTGCCCTTCGAAGCTCGGGTTGAGGATGAAAATGGAGGAGACTTCACAAACCCAATTGAAAGGTCATATTCCTCAAAGCGAGCTATCCAACGAATAAAATTTTAATATGTTTTGGTTCTATTATGTATGTGTGTTTTTAGTTTTCTTAAACATAGGTTTTTCACTGAAAATCAAGCTCTTTGTTTTGCACATGTGGAAAAATAGTAGAATATCAAAATAAATTTTTAAAAAATATGTTCGCACTGGGTATTGATGTCCTTGATCCATTAAAAGAAAAAAATCTAATTTTGATCCATACAGAAAAAGTTATGCTGTATATAGTCCACCTATGTCTAAATTGCAATTGGTTTGACTTCGAAACTTGATTAAGGAAAAAATATTCAATAAAAAACTATGAGACCAAATGGAAGTGCTAGATATCATAGTTACAAATCTAAATTCGAAAAAATTAGAAATTTATCCTTCATACAAAAAAAGTTATGTTGTATGCGATGACCGTCACTTTTTGAAAATGTTGTTTTTCTGAAAAAAACCGGTTTTCATGGGAAATGGAAAAAGAAGTGCAATGTGATTTCAAAAAATTTGAAAAAAATATTTTTAGAATCTACAAAAAAAATGTGATGAGACTCTAGTTTGTATCATCTTCAAATTCCTCATGGTTTAACCGCTATAGGTGCCCAAATGTGAAGATTTAGTTAAAAATAATAATTTCAGTGTCCAGTTTGGCCAAAAATTGTAAACCACTATTGTGGGATCACCCCCTTTAGTTTTCACACTTATTTGGGCTTTCCTTGTTTTAACTATCCTTATTTATGGCCTATGTTGTCCTAATTTATGTCCACAAGCCTTATGAATTGCATATTTTTCTGGTTAATCCCAACATTCTCCAATACATAAGTGATCTCTTAATGACTTTGATTGGTGTGTCCCTAATTTTTGGTCAGCACTAAAATTCCACTAAGGGTGTCCTTGTCCCCCCAAGGTACTCAGACCCTAATTTTGAGCTATCTTAATTGGGCCCTTTTTTGGTGTATGTGCCTTAGTTTCATCACTTTAGACTAAGATGCCACCTAGAGTGTCTTAGTCCTCCTCGAGTCATTTTTGGGATTTAATTTCAAATATTGGCACGATTTCACCTCCTTCATTTAATGAATTCATATGTCATCTTGGTGTGATCCCTCATTCATTCCTAATGAAAATTTATGAGATCAAGTGCATTCAAGAGCAATTAATCAAGCATTTGGAGCCCTCATAAAGATTCAAGCATAATGTCAAAGATTATTCTTGCAACATGTGTGTTGTTGTGCTAACACTTATGATGTAGGATTTTGATCTAAGCAAGCAAGTAATTCAAGATCTATCGAGAATTTCAAGATCCATATCCATTACAGCCATTGCACACAAGTTTGCAACCTTTACAAGGGTTGGGTGAGTTGTAACATTTCCTATTGTCCATTCACCATTTCCTTCATCATTTCTATTTCATTTCAAGGTTTAATTGCCAACAAGGGGTTTTACCAAGGCAAACCCCCATTCACTAGCAATCAACAAGTTTTCCCCATCTTGTCCATTTTTGTTTGCAAATCTAGGTTGAATAATTGAATATCAGTTGGAGTGCAAAGTTGTCAAAGTTGCAAAGTTGCATTCCAAGGTTATCATCTTCATAGAAACTCACCTACCAGTCAGATCCGACTATTTTAGAACCTGAGATCCAAGAGGAAGCAATTGTAGATATGGGAGCTCGAGACCACATTCATAATTTTCAAAAATTTAGAGTGGGACTAAAACACCACCTTGGGAATCATAGTCCTCCATAACATATTTTTTAGAGTTTCTTTGATATTTTGTTCCATCATCCAAAGATTTTATTTTATCATTCAAAGATTCTAGGTTGAATAATTGATTATCACTTCAAGTGAAAAGTTTTCAAAGTTTCAAAGTTGCATTGCAAGGTTGTCATCTTCATATAATCTCACCTATAGGTGAGATCTGACTTTTTCAGAACCTGAGATTTGAGAGGAAGCAATTGTAGATTTGAGAGCTTAGGACCATATTCAAACTTTTCAAAAATTTAGAGTGGGACTAAAATTCCACCTTGGGAATCTTAGTCCTCCACAAAATATTTTTTAGAGTTTCTTCAGGATTTTGTTCCATCATCTGAAGATTCTCTGTTTGCCACGAAAAATAGCAGCGGGACTAAAACACCATCTTGTGCATCTTAGTCCTCCAATGTAGATTTTGGCAGTCTATTTGTATTTCCATAATCCTATTTGCATCTCCAGGTTCCCTAGGTACACACACCCTAACTTTGAGTTGTTCATTTTTAGTATTTACATCTCTCATTTTTCCCATCATAGTGTTTTTTCCAACATTTTCTTTCCCAACAATTGTTTTGGTGGTGAACCCCTTAAATCCAAAAGAACACTCCCTCCTGAGTCCTCCTAATTGTGTATTTACTAACCTTGAGGGGTTTGTAGTCAATCCTATTAGGGTTCTTAGGACATATTTGAATGAACAAGATAAAATAGGAGGAAAAGGCACCCCCTTTCACCCTCCCATTTTACATTCATTTCATTTTGGTGAACTCGACTTTGTTTAAGAATTCTTCCTTTTCTGATTGGAAGTCCTTTAGAGTCTTAGATCTAGGTTGCATCAATTGCATTGTGCATCTAGCATTTCTTGCATCTTGCATTAGTGAAATTGCATTTAGGGTTTCCTATTTTTGCATTAGTGAAAGTGCATATAAGTTACATTTTTCCTTTCTTGCATCATTAGATTTCATTGAAAAACTAAAAAGTGGATTGTTCATTCTTTTAATTGCATTTAGAAAAATTGTTCATGCATCCAAAATTGAAAAAATGCATTTCAAATCTTGCATAAAATTTCTTGTTAGTCATTGCTTTTCTTTGCATCCACTTGCATCAATTTTTGTTTCCAAACATCAGGTCCCTGGGTAGATAACTTGAGAAAGTTGTTATCAAGCCAAAATGTGTTGTTTTTCCCAAAAAAATCTCTGCTAGGACTAAAAAATCCTTCCAAGCATCTTAGTCCCTCTTAGGTTTTTCTTCTTAGAATCATCTCTCTGTTGTTTGTTGTCTGTTTTAACCTCTGGAACTTCAGAATCTCATCAGGAGGACTAAAACACCCTTAATGGTGTCTTAGTCCCTCTTGCCTTTGACTCTCTAGTTTCTAGGGTCTGAAATTACTTTTTTGTGTTTCTATGGGCTGCTTTGAGTTTTCTCTTTTAGTTTCTAGATGTGAACCCCAATCCTAGACCTGCACAAACATATAAAAAAACACAATATTAGATTCATATGCAAGTTCAAACTAAGATTCCCCATGAAATTCATCTACAATACTCAAAATGGGAAAAAATTAAGAACAAAACATAAAAAACAATAGGAATCCTATTTAAGCATGCAAACTCTTGATCCCATGGGGGAGTTGGTGCCAATTTATGTGTAGGAAATGGCCCTTTCCCAATTCCTTTGTAAGCTTTCTGATGATTTGATGAAGATTGATGGTCCCTTGGAGAAATTTTTGCATAACCTAGCTATGAAATGATAAAAATGGATAAACTTGTCTTCAAATTTGTAGATAATGACTTTGGCTAAAGTTGTCTCCCCTAAATGAATAGAAGAGATTCTTATTTATAGATGAAAATGATAAAATATTGCAAAACATGGAGGATGTGGGACTAAATATAAGCCAATGATAAAGTGCCACTTGCCAACATGTGAGAGGATGAAGGATGAGCATATTTTGCAGAATGTGCAAAGAGGGGGAAATTTGAAATTAAAAAGATGGCTTGAAGGATGAGGTAAAAGGTGAAGTTAATATCACTTTGCTCAAGAAAAGGACATGTAAGAGATTTTTAATGCTTTGTTGGATGTACTTTTGAAGGGATTTTTCAAATATGGAGAATATTCCAACCATTGATGCCTTTTTAAAAGTAATTGAAGATTTAATAAATCAAATAAATGGTTTTCATGAGAAAGTGGAAAAAGCTAGAGGATTTGATGGATTAAGATTAAGATTAATCAAGACTTGATTAATTTAAAGGGAGATTAGCTGATTTGACCTTTTTGACTTAGATTGTAGGATTGATTTAAATCAAAATGAGAAGAAAATGATGAAAGACTTAATTAAATAAAGACTTGATTTATTTAATTAAAGAGGGATGATGTTAGATTTAAATAAAATAAAGATTAATTTATTTAATTTAAATGTGATGAAATTGGGATTAATTAAATAAAATGATTTATTTAATTAAAGGGGGATTACAGAATAAAATTGATTTATTTAATTAACAAGAGATGATGACTTAATTAGATAAAGTTGATTTATTTAGTTAAGAGATGAAGAGTGTTGAGTTTAATCAAGTACATATTATTCAAGATGAAATGGTGTTAGTAAATCAAGATCAAGTGTATAGGATCAATTTGTATACTTTTCATGTCTACATTTTGCCCTTCTTTGAAGCAAAGTACTCACTGTGTTAGTTCAAAGAATAAAATGTTGTGATCAAAATTTTAAAAAAAATCCATTTTTTTTTTATGCCCCACTGCTACCCCAGGAAGAAGGATCATACTAGTATATTTCCCCCTCGAGAGATCAAATAAAATTTTGGATTTTTGGGTGATTTCGCGACAAAGAGGTTCAAGAATAGCTGGAATGATTGATGTAGATAGTTATCAGCCATGGGTAGCCTCATGTCTATTTTGATATATACACAATGGATACTTAGATAGAAATTTTAGTAAAGATAGAAGAATAATACGAGATGATGACAAGAGGATCCATCAAGGCCATGATCTATGAGACTTTATTAGAGATGACGATGACGATGACAATGATAATGATAATGATGATGATGATGCAAATCTTAACAATAATTGGGATTTTAAAAGGGCTATTTACCTTATGTTTGATAACATACATAGGTATGATGCATCAAGGTATGAATAACTAGGATGGCATTGTACCTAGTGCAATGGACTTTGACTCAATAAACAAATAGGAGTATTCTTGTTCACACCTAGCATATATAACCTCATTCAAAATGTAGTTCAGATATTCTAAACATCTTAGACCAAAACATAAAAAAGAAATCCTTCTTATGTGGTCAACAAGACACCTAAAAAACCTTCCCTACAAACCAAACAAAGCACGCATGACCAAGGTTATTTTACAAGAACATCCAACAAGCACATCAGATAAAAAGATAATGATCATTGCCCTATTCCTTTATCTCTAAATATTTTTTTTTAGACATCATCGAGAGGTCATGGGAATGAGCACAAAATAAGATAAGTCGAAAAGACCAATATAAAGTAAAAAAACAAGCTAATGTTCTTCATACCGCTAACCAAGACTACACAACGGTGATGCATGATATTGATGTCCATTGTAGGAAGGATGCATCCTAAAAAATGTTGTGATTAGGTGATGATGTGATTGACTGGATGATAAGCTATTGATACCAAGAGTTGACCAACTTGTTGACTTACTGACCTAGACTTGAGACTTTGACGATTCAGCTTTTACCTTTAAACCTTCTAGACTTGCTTCTGATTGTTTTGCCAAAGGGTGAAAGTGACTCTGATTTATTATGGGTGATGATTATTGCGGGTGAAAGGGAGATGAGACAGATGCACCATTTTGGGTTTTTTTCCAATATTTGGATGTTTTTGATGTTTTGAAATGTTTTGAGGCTATTTTGATTTTTGGAATTTTTTTTTTTTTGGATTTTGATATGTTTTGGATGATTTTCGATTTTCACATGATTTGGATGATTTGGATGTGGATATGTGATAATATTAGTGATCTATTTTGGGATTTTGTTGAAAAGCAAGCTAGGATTGATTGATCAGATTGATGGATTTGTGATGATAACATCATTGATGATACACAACAATGCAAGGATAGTGTTAAGCAACACAAGGATTGGGAAGGATATCTTGAGATAGATTGATTGGATTTGACTGATCAAGATTGATGATGATAACATTGTTGAGGATACACAACAATGCAAGGATAGTGTTAAGCAACAAAAGGATTGGGAAGGACATCCAGAGATGATGATGGATTGATTGGATTTTGATTGATTAGGATTGATGAAGCTTGATTTGGAACAAAATTATTTTCATGATTTGATGTGACGCTGAAGTACACATTAGATGCAAGGGATATTAATTTTTTGGATTGATGTTTGACGAAAGATAAAGCTTTATAAGGAACATCGTCTTGTCAAAATATTACATGGGCTAGTGATTTGCAATTTTTCTCACAAGTGCTTGACCAAATGGATTTTATGTTTGCCAATGTTCAGATCACTAGATAAGTGTGAAGATATAGATCAAGATTTATTTCCAAAGCAAGATGTAGATATGTTCCCCCAATGTCTACCAATGTATGGAATACCATGGGTGAATTCTTAGATAGATGTATGGATGGATGGATATGGTAAGCACACAAAGTATACCAAGAATTATCTTTTTATCGGATAAGGTGTTTTGAATAGAGGATTCTCATTTGGATAATGCTTCAAGGCTGAGATAACATTGGGTAGGATAGGATCAATGAAAATGACCCATGTCAAGATATTTACCATAAGAAAGTGTTAAAGTGTGTACCAAAGTTTCATCAAGATTAAGATAACCTGGACTATGGATGCAGATGGATGAAAATGGATTAGATAAATGGTTCATGAATGGATGGATTTATTATGGATAAGATGGATGGAATGTTGGATTTATTATGGATGGGATAAGATGCTTTCACCTGAACTAGTGCACGTAGATGCTTGATTCTACACATGACACTTGTTTGCCAAGTTTTCATCATGGTACTTTCCCAAAGTGCCACTGTAGTGGTTTTCACTACAGGGTGATTTTGATCTTTACTGTTTTCACAAATTTTTTAATTTAATTTAATTTTTTGCTAAAAGATTTTAAGCTCATGTTGAACCACCTGGTGGAGTCAATGAGGATGCTTCTATAATAATGTTTCACTGATACCTTTCTTGAATAAGTTTCTTTTCTAAGATACATGCACTTGAATGCAATTGAGGGCCATTTCCATCACATGGTCAATGTGTGAATTGGATATTGTGCATGGAGGTGTGGATGGTGGAGTGTGTTTAGAATAAAAGATGGGTTGGTTGATAATTTGGAATCTTCGACTCTCCAAACTTGGGAAGATGAGCAATGATGGGTGAATACGAAAGTGTGCATGAATTTTGGACCAACTACTTGATAGACTTTGTAAATTTCTTGAGAAGCTTGCTTTTTCCTTTGTGGACATCTTTGATGGATACTTTTTCCTTTTTATTTTGCCCCATACTTTCTTTGACTAATGGAGTTTGATAGGGATCATCTTTCATTGTATTTTTTGGTAACCACTTGTATTTGATTTTTCCATTATGCTTCTTTGCTTCTTTTTCTTTGATAACATTCTTCATGCTTTAATTCAAATATTTCTTTTAATGTTGGTCCCAATTCATGGATGGGGTGATGGGTGGATGAAAATTCATGATGTGGCTAGTTGTAGTAATGGCATTGGTGTCACCATAGGGATCCTTTGTGTTCCCTATGTTGACATTTGCTTGAGACAAAGTTGCCCCCAGTATTGTGGAAGCAATACCTTTGTTCTTTGATTCTCCCTATTTTGAGATGTCTTATTTAGAATACATTCTCTAATAAATGACCACTACAGATGATGTTATTTCAATTTGTTGTTTTGTTGACTCTAGAATATCGTATTCTGTCTGACCTATTTCCTTGAGTGGATAATACTAGATATCTTCATACATGATGTCCTAAATCTGAATTTGGGATATATTTGATCCTAATATTGACAACTAAGTTTGATTGTAGGAATCAATATCCTCTTTTTGTGTAATAATGTCAGGAGTAAATGAATCCTGCTCTAAATGAAGATCATCTATGTGTCCATTCACGAGAAGCATCTCATGGGTAGATGGAGGATTATGTGCTATATGGATATGATAATTATTTGTGACATAATTGTATAGATAGGAGAGTCTCCATTACCTCATTGTAGTATCTTGGAGATACAAATTCTTGATCTTGAATGATTTTAGAATTGATTTTGATATGCTTTGGATCACGTTCTTGACATGGGTCAGTTTCAAAGGATCGTTTAATTATAAAGGGTTATTGGATATCTTCATTCAACTTGGGAAGTGGCTCAATGCCCTCTTGATCTTTGAGTAGATTTGGATCAAGTGTCGAGTTGAATATTCCTTCACTATCTACAGCCATGAGGTCAAAGGATGTCAATATGTATTGGAAAGGACCATTGCTAGACTTTGGTAAAAGTTGTTGATCATGCTTTGGAATACGTTCTTGAGATATTTCCTCTAACTCATTAGGTGATGTAGATACATTTTCAACATGATCATTGGTGGATGGATCATGGATTATGTCAATAGGATCAAAACATGTTAACACGTCTTGGAATAGATCACTAAAAAGTGGCTCTTGATGAATGTTGATTTGATCATTGGATGAGGTAGACATATCTTCACAATGCTCATTGATGGATTAATTTTGATCATTGTCCTTAGCAGTTATGGTGGAGATATTGTCAATGTTTTCAACCATAAGATCAAATGATTTTAGCGCTTCTTGAATTGGATAATTGCTGGGTATCATTGGTGGGTTTTGATCATGATTGAAAAGTGCCTCTTGATATATGTTGATTTGATTGTCGGAGGAGATGGAAACATCTTGAAGGTGCTCATTGATGGGTAGTTGTGATTGATCTTTGAGATGTGATGACTGATCTTTGACATGGGGTGATTGGGTTTGTTGTTGATGTTGTTGATATCCAACCTCTTGATATTGGAAATATTTTTCTTGATATGGTTGCGGAGAAAACTTAATGCTTGGATGACATGGTTCAACCAATGGAAGAGTGTATTGATTTTGGGTGGAGATGTCTCTTGGTGATATGAATTAATGAGTTTTTTTACTGTAGTAATTTTGTTTTGCAAGATTTGACCTTGACATTCTTGATATCATTGACTTGGTTGTTGATCAAGCATATTTGACATGTACACTTCTAGTGTTTGTATGGAATCATGGATAAATTGATTCTGGACAATGTTCTGATTTGGTGTGATGTTTAGATTTGGCAGTATTGGTTGACTTTGATCATTGTTTTGGTTTGGAAACATATTACCTTGATTTAGGTAACTTTGATTTTGCATGGTGTTCCCTTGACTTGGATAAATACATTGAGTTGTCAATATATTGCTTGGATTTTTAACAACATTGGTTCGATTTCCAAACACATCTATCCCAAAATTCACCAAGTGTGGATTTGGTACATTCATGTTTGATAAGTTTTCACTTGGTATATTCACATTTGGTATGTATGGATTGGATGGGATAATTTTGTTTTGTTGAAGACTCATGTTTGGTTGATAGATTTGTAAGTTTTGACTTTGATTTAAATCTACCATAGGGAAAGGTGGTCCAAAATTTAGATTGGGAAAACTCACATTTGTATCATTGAGGTTTAGAGGAGATAATGACACCATGTATGGATTGCATAAATGTAATTTTTGATAATCAATTGGCATTGTGAGACTTGGATAGTTTGGTTGAATTGGATTACTCATGATGTATGAATCAAGTTTATATTCCATGTTTTCCTTGTGTTTTGACCTTGTAGAACAAGTGAGCCTCTAAGGTGTTTAGGACCAATGATGAGATGAAAGATGAAAGGGTGAGTGATATGGGTGTTTGAAATTTTAGGAATTTTGGATGAATGCTAGACTTTAGGACTTTCAGATTTTGATTTTGATTTGGCTTGATTTGATTTTGATAATGGACTTATAAACCCCAAGATGTTGGATGTTATCTTGGAATAAATCTTTCCACAAGTTGATAATTTAACTAGGTGTATGAGGAAGGATTCATCCACACACACTTACCCAAACAAGGTGATTTGAAGTATTTCACCAAAAGTCTAGTTTGAATGATTTTTCCAATGGTTCAAAAGTTGTTTGTGAGATGGGATTTGATTGATGTTTTATATGGATGAAATGATTGGTTTTGATCCTAAATGAACCTAAGAAGGAATTTGTTTACTAGACCAAGATATTGAAGAACATGCTTTTCCCTAAGAGTATTTCAAACCAAAAGACAAATGTTTGCATGGAAAACCATATGAACAAAAGATACCAAGCACATGTGTGGGGTTCAACTATTCTTAAATTTTCTTAATGAGTTATTTTTACCACAACCACTCTCTTGATTAGCTTTTCAAACTAAATTTCTAATGTCCCAATTTCTTCTCATCCCACAAAGCCCATTATGTGGAAATCAAGAAAATCAAGGCAATAGTTCCCTAATTTTGACTTTAGTGAGAGAAAATTAAGATGTAAATACAAATACTTAGAAGCCTTTAAGGATGAAATCCTAAGGGACAAGTAGTAGCACTTGGAGTTTTTCAAAGGTATTTGCTTCCTCTAACGGGTTTGAAATTTGATGATCACGTTGAATGTTTGCTTTCCAAATTTTTTAGATCCAAGAAAAGTGTTTTGATTCCAAGAACATGCACAAACCTATGGATATTGAGAAAATGTTTGTTAAATCCACACTTGGATAAATCTAGCTACGCCTACTCTTAGTGGATGATTAGATGATTGACCACACAAGCTCCCCCTTATAATGCACTTGCTTCTTGGGTTAGCCAAGCATCAGTACCCATGAAACTCCCGTGGCATACTTCTCATCTCTACTAAAAGCCATAAAAATGTGGGGTGGCTTTAGAACGATTGTTCTTGTACCAACAAATAGATTAAGGATTTTGGTCTTTTAGACAAAGGGTTCTAGTATAGGAATTTCATTTGTGGGGGACCATCCATGCAGCGAGAGACCATTTCTTCCCTTCGCATTGGAATAATCCATGTGATACTTTCCTTTCCTCAAGTACCCACACTTATATACTAGTTGGAAGTCGGTTGGCTTTAGCGTGTTCCTGGTTGGGTCATTCCCTTGGTTGATTACTTTTTCCCACAAGGTAGACCCTTTAAGATAACACAAAATTGATCAAATACATCTATAGTTCGATCAATCTTTGTTGAGAAACAAAGAGATAACACACATGATATATTCCACTCACACTCGTAAGATTTGTTAAATTTTAGAATCCAAATTGAAGTGTGTAGGCAATCACTTGCACAACTTAATATCACCAAAAGCCTTTTGATTCTCAAGATCACCATGATGCATGAGAGAAGTGCATACCTTTTTTAGATCATATTATTTTTGGGTAAGTGATTGCAAAAAAAAATATGCTCGTGTTCATTTTAAATCCTCAAAGAAATGATGAGATTCTTTTTAAAGCACCAAAAGGAAAAAATGAAAGTTTTTTGTTAAATTTTTAACCTTAAACAAAATCTAGCAATTTTTCCGAAAGTTCTTTTTAAACCTTTTTCTTTGTTATTTTTAAGCCCAAACAAAAATGAGTGAGTCCTAAAGAGCATGAAGATGACAAAGTCCTTAGAAGTGGGATTATAATTTCTCCCCAAAGTGCTCAAAAAAACTTGATACAATGATTGATAATGATTTTCCTTTGACTTCCATGCTCCATGATCCTTCAAAACCTATAATGCAAGATCTAAATGTTAGCTGAAATCAAGAAACAAGAAGATATAAGGGTTAGATAAATGATTAAGCATGCAAACCCTAAAATTTATCCAAGTTTCATGGTGATTTGACATTAGGTATAAATTTGAAAAATTTAACTCTATAAAAGTTGAGAAATACCCATACCATTGGATAGCTTATGAAATTCTACCCCATTTAAAAAAACAAAGCTCCAAAAAAGACCAAAAAATGACCTAGATACGACCATTTTAAGATTGAGTGCAAAGGTAAGAAATAAAAGGCAATGCCGTTTGAACTCAAGGCAGTGGCACTGTTTGGGTCTAAACAATGACATTGCTTGAGGATTTGAGCGGTGCTCTGGTGAAACCAGTTGTGCTATTTGGAAAAATAGAGACCACAAATGCATCACAATTTCTTCCAGCGGTGTTGTTTGACCTGAAAACACAAAAAATAGCAGAATTTGACCAAAAAAATGTGTTAGATTCTTCAAGTTTTCCCTCCTTCTAGTGCCAAAATGTGAACCCCAATCCTAAACCTACATTAACATAGAAAACAAACACTATATTAAGTTCATATGCAAGTTAAAACTAAGATTCCCCATGAAATTCATCTACGATACTCAAAATAGGAAAAAATGAAGAACAACACATATAAAGCAAAATGAATCCTATTTAAGCATGCAAACTCTTGATCCCATGGGGGAGTTGGTGCCAATTTATGTGTAGTAAATGGCCCTTTCCCAACTCCTTTGTAAGCTTTGTGATTATTTGATGAATATTGATGCTCCCTTGGAGAAATTTCTACATAACCTAGCTATCAAATGATAAAAATGGAGACTTGGATGAACAATGGATAAACTTGGCTTTGAATTTGCAGATAATGGCTTTGCCTCAAGTTGTATCCCCTAAATGAATAGAAGAGCTTCTTCTTTATAGATGATAATGATGGAGGATGTGGGACTAAATATAAGCCAATGATAAAGTGCCACTTGTGAAGATTAGAGAGGATGAAGGATGAGAACATTTTGGAGAATGTGCAAAGAGGGGGAAATTTGAAATTTAAAAGATGGCTTGAAGGATGAGGTGAAAGGTGAAGTTAATATCACTTGGCTCAAGAAAAGTACATGTAAGAGATTTTGAATGCTTTGTTGGATGTACATGCCCTTTTGGAGGGATTTTTCAAATTTGGGGAATATTCCAACCATTGATGCCTTTTTGAAAGTAATTAAAGATTTAATAAATCAAATAAATGATTTTCATGAGAAAGTGGCAAAAGTGAGAGGATTTGATGGAATAAGATTTAGATTAATCAAGACTTGATTAATTTTAACGGAGATTAGCTGATTTGACCATTTTGACTTAGATTTTAGGATTGATTTAAATCAAAATGAGAAGAAAATGGTTAAAGACTTAATTAAATAAAGATTTGATTTATTTAATTAAAGAGGAATGATGTTAGATTTAAACCAAATAAAGATTAATTTATTTAATTTAAATGAGATGACTTTAGGGATTAATTAAGTAAAATGATTTATTTAATTAAAGGGGGATTACAGAAAAAATATATATATTTAATTAATAGGAGATGATGACTTAATTAGATAGAGTTGATTTATTTAATTAAGAGATGAAGAGTGATGAATTTAATCAAGTACATATTATTCGATTAAATGACTAGAAAAGGAGATGATTCAGGATGCAATGGTGTTAGTAAATCAAGATCAAGTGTAAAGGATCAATTTTTATATTTTTCATGTCTACACTAGAATTGTTGTTATTCCAAGTTATTTCATTTCAAGTGTATTTGCAAGCATAGGAGATTGTGTTCATTTCATTTTCTATGGTCTATTCCTTGTATGAGTTGTAGTACTTGGTGTCCTACTGCTAATAATATGGTTAGACAAAGTGTCAGATTCATGGCATCCTAAGATAAAACACTTGTTGTGGATCTTGGGTTATGAGGGTCTCTTACTTATGGTATTTACACTAGTTCACTAGGTATGGAACATACTTTTGACACCTCCTTTTCCATGCCTACCTTAAGTAAAAGTGTTATACCATGTGTTTAAACAATTTATGATCATATTCCTTAAGAAAATATAATGTAAGAAAATATAATGAAAATGCATGAAGACCTAGCCCATTTACAAGATAGTGTGAGCACTAAAAACATTTCCAATGGTGTTATACCTGCCATAGATAGTATTCACCACATGATGGAAAGTTATGAAGGACTAGAAGTTGTGCATAATATAGCTCATATCTTTGGAAAACATCTCCCTCCAACCACTAATTATGCTCAAACTTCAAACAATGTGCAAGGAGGAAATCAAACTCCTCCCTCTTCAACCATAGCATCCATTCCCACCTACACAACTCCTCAAGTGATCACAATGATGCAACTAGCTAGTAATATCCTTCCTACCTCACACATTTCTAATAGTGCTCCTTATTCCTATGTGGCATATAATCTCATACCTCTTCCCACAAGCAATCCATTCATTTCCAACACATACACACCACCACCATATTCACCTCCATCTCACACCACAAGCAATGATCCTATCGTTAATCACCTTTTACAAATATTTTCATCCCTTCAACACCAAGTTTCTACCATAAATCAAAATCAAAATGGTCCAACTTCATACTATGTCATGAGTAATCCATTATCCTTGGAGATATTGAGAACTTCGGGGCCACAAGGTATAGAGATCCTAGATTTGAGAAATATGGAGGAAAGGGAGATCCTACTAATCATGTCAATGCATTCACTACTTTGTGTAGTGACTTTTTCCTTGAGGAAAAACTTTTGGATAAAAATTTTCCGTGATCCTTGAAAGACATGGCCTTGGATTGGGTTTTTGCATTACCAAATAACTCAATTCATTCATTCAATGAACTTCTTGATTCCTTTATTAACCATTCCCAAGTGAACATGGTTCTCGAAATGACATTGGTTGATTTGATGAGATGCAAGCAAAATGAAGGTGAAAATGTCACTGACTTTATTTCATGCTATCAGTCGTTCTATTCCCAAATCAGTGTGAAGGTTCTTGATTCTCATAAAGATATTCATAGAAAACTTACACAACAAGATAAGGGAAAAGCTCACCATGATAAAATTTCATTCCTTCATGCACCTATGCACTTCCCTTTGAGATTATCAAAATTCTCTAAGTGATAGTGAATCAAAAATTGTCGCTACTCATCCTAAAAATCTCAAAACTTCAAACCAAAACACCTATCAACCTTTCAAAAGATAACATAAGATTTTAGTTCAACTAAATTCTACCTCTCAACCTACCTAACTAGTTGATACCCAAGTAGCCGTTATAAAGAAGAGTAATCCCTATATATTTGGGGATCCATAGAGACAATTTACTCCCTTACCCGACACCCTTCACAACATCATAACCTAGATCTTAAATAAAAGCATGCTTAGTTTACCTCCCATCTGACCCTTTGACCCTAATAATCCACTACCTCTGAGTTTTAGAGATAATTCCTATTGTGCTTTTCACCAACAAAATGGACATGACATGAAATTGTAATGTCGCATAATTGCACCTAAGGGAAATTCCACATTTTTACATCTTGGCTAGCATTTATGACACCTTTGGAGCATTAATGAAAAAATCTCATGAGATAGAATTTCACGATTCTGACATCATGTGGACACATGGAAAAATGAAAAAAGCTTGACAAAGCATTTCCCAAAAATCTAGGCCTTGGATGCCTGCGCGACGCATGGACATCCACACAACACACTAGCATCTTGGTGATTTTCTGAGTTTGAAACGACGAATATAGAACCCTGACCCTTGCGAGACATGTCCTGGTGGTTAGGTCTCGATTGAAATGGATCTGTGCCACCCTTGCATGCATTAAAAACTCCTTTCGGCCCTCATTTTGGGGTTGGAAGCTATCAATTCAAGCATTGTCACCACTTGATCTAGTCTTGGGTAAGTTTTATCCTTGAGTAGCACCACTTTCACTAGTGAAGCCATGCTAGAATGGGGTCCCACAGAATCTACTAGCTCTCAGGCAAGCACATTGCGATGTTCCTTTGTGATCTCGAAGAGGGTCTTGACCCATGGGTAATGCACTCTCTCCTTATCACTCCTTCCTACTAGTTCATTTACTACATTGTGGTGTGGGCTCTACTCCGAAGTGGGTTTTGTTTTCACCACCTACTTTGTTATTTCCTTTACACTCTACCAAACTTGGTTATCCATTGAGGTGGGAACACCAATACGGGGGTGTGACTAAGGTAGGCCCCTATACAGCCCCAACCTTTTCCCCTTGATCTTTTGTGTGTAGGTTATGAAAGGAAGCTTGGACTAAAGATTAAGATGCACAAATGTGATATTATTTCAAGTTCTCTTATATTCTCCTTTAGTTCTTAGCTTTTTTCTGATCGCTTGATCCCTCACGTCTCCTAGGATAAGTCAAGAAGTAATATTTTGTTCCATCTACCTGAGCTCTTGAGTTTTTGACAACTTAGAATGCCAGCACATGTTGCAGATGATAGCAAGCCACATTGGTTTCCTAGAACTGTGCTGACATCTTTTGGGCGAGAGCTCTTCAATAGGATATTGGAACATAGAAGTCTTTCTCTCTCGAATCCCAAACCTAATTTCTCACTTCTCTTAATGATTTCATTGATCCATTCATTTTAAGGTGTATAAGGGAAATTCATTCCTTGGTGATCTCTTGAGAAGGAAGAGACCCATGTGTAGCGAATCCCTCTTATATCACATTTTGGTGAACTCGACGTGAACCATTGGATCCATTTTCGTAATGTTTTCTAGCTATGATGAGTCTTTTTCTAAACAAGATTTTGATATGCTAGAAGATGCTCTAGATGATTTCTTATGAGCACTCTCCCCTATCTACAAATATTCAAAAGAAATTCCTTCCTTGCCAGTAGAAGAATTAGTAAATGTGGTAGTAGTTTATGTGGCTCCTCCAAGCCTTAAGAAACCCTTCATTTATGTGACCCTAGCTAAGTCATTCTCTAGAAAGGACTATTCCATCTATGGGATTTTAGGTCGTAGCAATCTGTCAGACTTATATTTGAGATTTGTGAAGGCTACTAACTCCACCTCTTATAATTTTGTTGGACATACGTACCCTACAAGGGGAAACAAACAAAACTTAGGACAAAAAGCTACTATTCCTACATCACAACCAAGCTAAACTCCTACTTCTTTACCTCCATCTCAACTTGACCTTCCTCCAGTACCTAAACCTGTGATCAAAGCAGCAGGTGATTATGATCTTGTCGAGTAACTTTGTATTACTATGGCTAAGATCTCACTTTGGGATTTGCTTCAAACCACTTTGGTTTATCAAGAGATGTTGTAGGAAGCCTTACAGAAGATTATCTCGTTTGCCTCTACTAGGCCTATAGAAATTGATGCATTGATGGAACATATTCAAGTGGATTCGCTGAATATTAGGTTCCACCCGCAAGAAATCCCACCTCCAAACGTGCAAAAACAAGAAGAACCTTTGATGATCATAGTAAAAAAAAAATTTGTATTAGATGTACCCTCATTGACACTGGTTCAACTCTCAACATTTGTGGTATAGATCTACTACCTAAAATGAAGGTTGATTAATCTTCCTTTGTGGTTTCTTCCTTGTATATTCATGGGTTCGATAATGCTAGCAGTGAAGCTCTAGGTACGATAATGTTACCCTTGCAGTTGGGTCCCGTTACTTTGGCTACGTTGGTCTACGTAATTTTTGACCCATTACCATATAATATTCTCTTAGGAAGACCTTGCATTCATGATATGGATGCAATAACTTCTACCCTACATCATTCCTCGAAGTTTGTTGCTAAAAATTGAGTGGTTACGGTTAAAGAAGATCCAGAGGTTGTGCACCTTTGTTTACTAGCGGTTGTTGCTTGTAATATAGCCGCTTCCACTCTCAATAATTTCATTCCTTCCTTAACTATTGATGCTATGGCTTGTTCCTTGTTGATACCTACTGTAGAAGTTTTTCCTCGAGTGAGTATCAATCAAGAAAAACCACCTAAAATAGAAGAATGTGAATCCCCTCTGTTTTCCCCTGAAACAAATTCTCTCTTAGGTAATGACTGGGGTTCCTTGAACTTCTCTTAATTCTTCATAGTGGAGTACAAGTGGGACCCCTCCAATATAGAATTCTCGGATTTTGCTAACAATAGGATGAGTGACCGTCCCATTGAAGAAGCAAGGTGTGATCCTATCCAGGAGACCACTCCTCCGCAGGAGAGTGATTTTGTCTCTTAAAAGGAGGTTGACATCTATGAACTAAGCAAGGGAAGTGGGACCACTCCCGTAGAAACTTTTGATGTCCATTGGTAGAATGAGACACTCTATGTAGAGCCGCCCCCTCCGAAAACTCTGCAAACTCACTATGGGTTTGGTTACAAACTTGCTTCTTGGTATGGCTATGGGAAGAAAGGCCTAGGATGTATCGAGAAAGGAATACAAGTCCCTATCCATTTTAAGCAGCGACAACACTATTTGGCTTTGGGATGCCCTGTTGAATAGTCTAGACAAAATCCTTCATGGAGTGTTAATATGATTTCAACCATACCATTGAGTTTGACCCATCTTGAGTTGATAGAAGAAAGAGAACAAGTTGAGAAGGCTCCTATAGATGTCATCTCTTTGGAAAAAGTATTAGGAGAAATTCTAGGTGCTTATTCTCCTTTGCCTCCTTATCATCACAAGAAATGATTCCCATCTCACTGACACAAACAATCATACTTTGGAGAATCCATTTTGATCATTGACAAGGAAGACCCTCTATCTAACATCAACGATGATGTTTTGATATCTCATCTTGAGGACCGTAGTTCCCTCCTTAAAGGGGATACTATCGAAGTCCCTATAGATAGTAAATCTTTAGAAAGAATAATCAAGATCGGGAAGTGCCTCTCTTCTAAGGAAGCAGATGAACACTCCACTCTCTTACGTGTTTACCCTAATATCTTCACTTGGATGTATGAAGATATGCCTAGTATTGATGAATCCATAGTGGTCCATAATATCAATCTATTTCTTGACACAAAGCCCATTAAGAATTTTTTTTGAAAGATCAACCATAGGGTAGCTTTAATGGTCAGGACCGAGATAGAGAAGTTATTGAAGGCATGCATTATCCGTTCCATTGACTATTCTCCCTAGATTTTGAATATAGTTGTTGTTAGCAAAACCTAACGACCATATATATGCATTGAATTTTGGGACCTTAACAAGGCTTCTCTTAAGGATGATTTTCCCTTACCTAATATAGATATGATTGTAGACTCGATCACAAGCCATGTATTATTATCTTTTATGGATGGCTTCTCGGGTTATAATCAAATTTGTATTAATCTAGACGATCAGTAAAAGATAGCCTTTACTACCCCTTGGGGGAATTTCTAATATGTGGTCATGCCCTTTGGGTTAAAAAATGTAGGAGTGACTTATCAATGAGCAATGACCTCGATATTTCATGATTTCATTCATAAGATATTAGAAGACTATTGATGCAAGATTTTTGCAGGTAGTAATAGTCTCATTGGAAACTTAGCTATTGGGGGACATAGTGCGCTAGCTAAGTGACCTCCGGGGGTTTTATCGCAATCGACTCTTCATTTAGTGGGGGAGGTAAAGTGTTAGAAAGACAGAAAAACATGAAATCTAAACTACGTGCGATGCCCCAAAATCATAAATGAATTTACCAGAGCACAGTGCTCGATGCAAAGGCCCAAACCACCAAATGTTGTTTATTAAGTAAATTTTCTCAAAAGCACTTTAAAACATAACAAACACCCTCTAATTGCATAGCATAATCTAACATAACTTTAGCCAACACAGAGGAGTCAAAAAATATGATTTGTATTTATTTAGCTATGAAAGATCACAAAAGATGAAGAACAGGCATTCATACATTATAGGAAAATAACAGCATAGACTAATAGTCTTATCAAATACTTGAAAAATAGAAAGGTTGAATTGATTGGAATAGTCTGTGAACTTCAAGTTCAATAAAAATATTACAGAGGCTTTTCCCAATGCTTGGGAGCTTTTATCAACTTAACAACAACCTATAAAAGAGGAAAAGGGCTACATATATAGGCCAGTCCACCGCTTGAAAACCACAAAGAAAGATGTCGCAAGAAAACATCGACGCCCCAGATCATCTCGAGTTGCCACCGAAAAGAACAATCACCCAGCAGCGTGCCAAAAATACTGTTGGAGGGAACAAAAAACCATGCAGCAGCAAAAACAAACACACGATACTGAAGAAGAAAATGCAGTGGCAAGTGAGAACAATCGACGCAACAACTCCCAGAAAACCTACAAACAAGAAAATGCCACATGTCAAGCAGACAAACCCTGGAAAAAATAGTAAGGGATTCCCAGCAAAAAGCTCCAAGAGGAAGCCACTAGGGTGATGTCGAACGATAGTAACTACATGATGGGCCCAGTTCAAAAAGCAGCCAGAGAAAACCACATGTCACGCACATGAAACTCGACAAAAGTGAAACAATACGAAACAACAAAAAGCTCTGAGAGGAAGCCACATGGCAAACGCCAAAGGTTGCAAGTGATCAAAGATAAGGTGGAACCATGAATATAAAATAATAACTGCAAAGGCTAGAGGTTTTTTGTGAAATAGTTTGGCGACTCACAAGGACATTTCGCCTGTGGAATGAAGAACCCCAAAAACCTTGGTTCAGCATCCCATTATCGCTCACAATCTTGAGAAGGCAGCTTGTAGACTGGTCCAGACCTTGTTTGATGGTGTAGAGAGAGCTCACAGATTTTTGTGTGCCAACATGAGATTGATAATTTTCTTGAAAGGCAATCTGCCAGATAGCTTTACCTCCAATTCAATCTAGAAAAAGAGTTGCGCCAGCTGATGAATGATACCTTTGATATTCTTGGTGATCAGAGATTGATCAAAAGATTAAAAAATAGAAAGGTCCTATTTCCTCTCCTCGATCTTTAAAACAATGTGTTCAACACCTGCTACTGCCTAATCTAAATGAAGGGTGAAAGGAGGCCTCACTAAGTTAAGCAGGAAAATTTTTCCTGCATGTCACTAGAAACTTGGTTCAACCTGGCCCTACATTATGACACTTGTTGGACGGCCTCGTGCATGGAAATGAGAATTTTCACGGCCATAGCTACTGTTGTCAGATCCTTAATATCTATGCCACTTAGGGCCTCATCAGGAGTCATATACAACTTGCCCAATAGAAGCTTGGCCCTTGGAACCTTATCGACAGTCATCTCCTGCACCTACTAGATTGTTTCACTAACAGTTCCACATAGGTCAGTTGCCTACACGATAAACCTTTGGGTGGGATGCAAAGTAAGGCACAATGCCTTGACCTTATCCCAATAGGACATGTATAACTACTTGGCAATTTCCAAAGAGCTCATCTATTGTCCAGGAGATTGGGCTCTCAAATGATCTAACTTTGTAACCCAACTGTTCAAGTTTTCCTTTAGCTCTGATAAGCTTCCGTCCAATGTGGACACTTGTTCCCTTAGAGTGGAAATTTCCTTTTCTTTCTCTTTTAGGGCCAATTCGGCCTACTTTGTCTTCTGAATTTACAGCTCTAAAGCGGCATTCATTTCATTTATTTCATCACTTGTGGTCTATTGGAGCTATTTCATACCTTCATTTAGCTGAAGTATGTTAGCATAGAGCTTTTCCTCATTCACCTGGTTCTGCTTAGCCTCATTTTGGAGGGTCGAGACAATTTCCGTGCTCATAACCTGAAGCTCCTTGATTTGGCTTTCAAAAGCATTCCTCTCCTTTTACAAGCGACTTATCTCATTTTCTTGGGCTTTATTCTTGTTTACCTAGATATCAGCCTTTCCCTTAAGCTCCAATATCTTCTCCTCCATTTTTCTTGCATGCTGATTGAGCTTGAGGTAATTGATGGTTACTATCTTTTGAGTCTCCTCCATTAGCTTGACCTTATCCTATGAATGAGCCTACTACAAGTCTAGCCCAATGGCGTCGATAGAGTAACCACTCAACAACATTTCTACTACCGGTTTAATCACGTTGGGAGTGATCTTTGCAAGCATCGACGAATTTTGACTCTCATTGAACACAATTTGCAAGAGAGGCTTTGCTTTCCTGCCCGCATCCTTTTGTCTCTTCTTTCAAATTCAGCTGGCTCGCTTGCTATTATTTGCCTCCACCTGCGAGAAATATTCCTAGGAAGGGATACCCAACCCACCAGCAAAAGGAAACTCTCAAGGGACTACTAATGGGAAAGAGAGTGTGTTGGGTGCATTAATGGATTTTCCAGAACTTGTAATAATGGCTGGGGAAAAGGGAAAAATATTCTAGCCACTTAAAGATGATGAAAATATGATACGGGAAAGGTAGGGGAAGCACTGACTGATAGGCCGAGTGTCAAGGATGAAAACTATTGGCTCATAAGCCCAGGACAGATGCCAAATTATGGTTCGGATAAGGGATGAAAAGCAAAGGATGAAAGTGGGAAAACAGGAGGAGAAGGACTTGACTGCCCAGGATATCCAGCAAAAGAGAAAGCTGGTGTAGATGAAAAAGCTGGGGTAGACAAAGAGGAGACTAGAGACATAGTAGAGAGAGAACAGGGAGGAAATGATACTTGAGGCTCGTGAGGAGCTGCAGACGATACAATCACTTCCTCCTGCTACTACTCTTCCTCTCCATTGAACTCTCTTGTTCACAATTGCTTCTCTTCTAGAGAGTCCTCAAGGTCTACAATGACCTGACTTCTACGACTGGTAGTCCTTGGCCTCTTCCTGGTTGATGTATAGGAGTTGGATGGCTCTGATGTTCCTATGTTTGATGAATCCTCCTATTGTGTAGGCTGCCTATTGACATCTTCCTCATGCATTGGATCTTCATTGGTAGTCCTTGGCCTCTTGGGGTGTTCAGGGTTACCTCTTCTCTGGGCTCCGTGGCAATCTTTCCCTTCTTATAATGTTGCTCCGATGTTGAAGGGTTCAAAGAATTCTCGCTATTTGGATGCTCATTCTCCCAAATGTCATCAAATTTTTCATCCAAGGCCAAATCTTGGAAAAGATCATTTGTTGCCTTTGTTTCTTGCCTGTATATCTAGAAGTCTCAAATTTTTTTGGGGTTCCATTTGAGCCTATTCAATTGGCTACATAGGGACTAGTTGATCTTCTGATTTGAGTTGGGCTTCCCCACAACATAGTAAAAGTTCAGCCATGATAGTCGCTTGTCATCTAAAGGTAAATATTCAAGGCTTATATATAATTTCAAATTCCCCTCTTCAACATTTCTCTAAGGGTCCCAGAATGGCCGAAGTTGGTGTGGGATTTTTATGCCAACCTCTGATACATTATTTTCGGGGTTGTATTTCCAAGTGTCCTCAATAATCACCAGCCCAAGATGTCCCAACTTTGAGTACAGAATCTTTGAAGTATTAATCTTCAAAGTCCTTTTCTTAACCAGTGATACAGAACCAAACATGACCGATGGTATCAAATAGGAAGTTAAATGCCTTCCTCCCCAGTAATCATTATCAATATTACATAGTTTCCTTAATGCCTCTAGGGCTAGCACTCTATTAGAAACAAAGTGTGGGAGCTGGAAGGGTTCCTGGGTGAAACCTCTCATGCGGAGCATAGTGAAGTATGTGCCAAAGAACCAATCGTAGGGCAGCACGAGATTTCCCAACCAGGATTTATGTCTAGGCGACAAGTGCACAAACATGTTGCCCCCAAATCTATCCAAATCCCTCAAATTTTGGGCTAAGAACAAATCTTTAAACACATAGTAATCATAAGTTTTCAACAAGATAGGAGTCTATGTCGAAACTGGCTTCCTTTTCCTAGTCTCATCGAAAATGACCAAAGACATAAATTGTTGGAAATAGTTTGGACTCTGTTGCAATATTAAGTAGGCTAGGAAAGAGGAATAATTGAATCTTGAACCAGTTTGGAAGTCTTGCAGCTATTTTTTCATCTCATCAACAATAACCTTCGCAAAGTCCAGAAGTGGAGGCATGTTGTTCCTTCTCAACATAAAGCTAAGACACATCTGAAACTCAAAGACTTGCTTTTCTGTATCCAGTCCACAAACCAACGCCAACATAGAACATATAGAAGCAAACCCAATTTTTAAAGCACCTAGAGTAATTGGGAATCTGCGAGGTGCTGAGACATTTGTCGGCTGAGTAATTTCAGTGTGGTAAAATTGTTGTGACATTCTGAGCATTCCCTACTTATCATGCATACTTTTTATGTCAAAAATTTCAACATTCTGGGTCAAGGGGAGCGAGATGCATATCATATCCTGAAGAGCTTCAGGGATGATGACTACCTTGAAATCAAGGCCACTTATCACTCTTTCTGAGGGTTGAAGTTTGCCACGCATGCTGCCACAATTTCTGGGCAATGATGTACTAGTGGAACCATATATTGGGGAAGCCCATAGTCCCATAGACATTTGTAGAAGGGGTTCGATAATTTCTTCACTTTATCACATGCATCTTCCCTAAGCCTCTTGGGATTCTAAGATAACTCGGGATTCAAAACATTATCTCAATCCTCCAATACTAAAGCTTGGTTTCTAAGAGGAACCATGCTTAGTGTCTTTTGGGTTGCTTGACTAGTGAAGGGCCAGCATGGCTTTGTTGGGATGATTGGAGTAGCGTAAGACTCCCAGCCATAGATATCTACATAGGGTGCCTTCAATATTTGCTAGTTTATATTCTCTGGAGCTAGGGCTTGCATTGAAATTTTTGCAATCTTAGCCATTTCTTTGTATTTGCAAGAATTTCGTAGACTTTCGTAAATGACTTAGCTTCTGAAAGACTCTTTCTCTCTTTGCGAATGACTTAGCCATTTTTATCTTTTGTTAACTTTCACAATAAATGCGCTTTGCAACCCACTTTTTGATTTTCATGAAAAACGGTTGAGCGAGTGTACGTGTCAACCTTTCACATTTAGTTGCTATATGCATCACCATATTTTCATGTGTGCGAAGAGATCGACAACCTGCCAAATTACTCTCCATATTTAAGAGACATGACTTCACGTGAGGTGGAATCTAATTTTTCTTAGACAACAAACCAAGACAACCTTGCCATATCTTTCTCAAGCTCTTTTGCATTTACTGATTTTTCTAATTATACTTGGGTGCATCACCCAATAGCCTACTTAAAAGATTTTCCTTTATTCAGATGGGATGACAAATCCTGATGCTCACACTTAGCCAATCTTTATTTAATTTGGTGACATGAACAGAGCAAGTTGCAACTGTACATGATTATTCCCATCACTTCACATGCCGCAACACTAAAAATCGAGGCTTGACAACACCTTTTTCCTTTGACTTAATCATGGCTTGCCTCAAGAAGTCTATAAATAGGGCTATTAGCAGCATTGCTAATCACAATTATTCCTAGCATTCTTTGTTTAGAAAGCTTTAGTTATCTTAGCAATTTTCATTTTCTAGCTAGAGTAGCAAGTAGCATGGAGAAGCCAATTAGACTAGTCTACAAAAAGACTCAAGCCACCTTCCTAGGAAAAATTAGGTGTAGGCGCTTGGAGCGCATGAGATGCATAAAAAACCTGTTATATGTGAAAGTGATCAAATAGGTCCTCAACAAAGACTGCATGGAATATGAGGAACAATACCAGGTCAACACCAACATTTTCTCTCACTTTGTCACCTCCCTGCTAGATATCAGTGTCTCCAAATGAAAGATCCTGAAGCTGACGAAGCGAGTGTTCCCTCGGTGTTACTTTGGAGGATTAGAGAAAATAGTGTGGGCTGCCGAATTTCATCGTGGGTTCCCTTCTGTTTGCAACCTATGTCAACTGCTGCTTCATGGAGGACTTGTGCTAACTAGGCCCTTCTTATTTGACTTTGAGCTCAAGACACATGAAGAACATCACTCCAAGGTTCATACCAGCTACTATTTTCTCATGTGGATTCATCACATCGAACCATTCCGGAACATGCAGTGGTACAAGGACTTTGAGAGGATGGTCTTTCCTCATCATTCACCACTGAATGTTGCTACTCCCAAACCCTCTTCTGCCACAGGACTGAGAAGAAAAAATAACCCAAGCTTTCTTTTTCCCTTTCTTTTTACTAGTGCTCCACCCTTTAGTGGATATATGTATATATTTGATACAAGGCCACTGGCCTCTATCATATGCAATGTAAATGTTCTGGAAAAAAAATAATACTTATATTATTTCAAATCTTGGCTCATTTACAATGTTTTTCAATTTCTTGCACTACTATTGTTATTTTATAAAAAAGCACTAAGAAGACACAAAAATTAAAACAGGAAAGATAATTACATATTTACAATTTACAAAGCCATCACATAGGTAGAACTAATTAAATTTCTTAAGATGTATTCCATTAACTAGAATACTTAAGGCATTACCTTCAATGTCTTCCAACTCGAAAGAGTTGAACTATTTACACTAGAAAAAATTTAAAGGCCCTTCCTAGAGACTATCGAATTTTTCGTGTTGGCCGGGCTTTGCTCCATGCTCTTTGAATTTGAGCACCAAGTCCCTGCATTGTAACTCTTGATCTGATGCATTTTTATCAAACCACTTCTTTACCACTTGCTGGGAGCTATTCATTGCCTCAAGGGCATGCTCTCTCTTCTCCTGAACCTCTAGTAGCTCGGAAAAGCATACCTCCAATCCTCCATTATGTTCAATTTCTAGAGATTTAAGCAACTAGAGGGCATGGATTTCCATGGAGATAGGTTGCAATTCCTCCTTCTCATACACCATCTCATAAGGAGATGTCTTTAGTATCTTCTTAGGTGTGATTCAGTCTGCCCATAGTGCTTTCCAGAGGTTCTTATGCCACTCCCTCTAGTGTTTTGAGCCTATCTTTTTGATTAACTGAATGAGGTTTTTATTTGTAGACTCCGTGAGGTCATTCCCCTGGGGATAATAGTTAGAAGAGGTTTTCAAGAAAACCCCATATTTCAATGCAAATTGGCTCATCTTAGAGCCGAGGAAAGCTTTGGAATTGTCGGAAATAATTGTCTTCGATGGGCCAAATCTGGCTACCAACTCCTCTAGGAAGTTAACAATCTCTACTTCTGTTGCATTCTTCAATGGCACTACCTCTACCCATCTGGTGAAGTAGTTTGTTGCTGTCAATATCCACTTGTGTCTAGCTGAAGAGAAAGGGTTAATCATTCCAATGAAGTCTAGACCCCATTAAGCAAAGGGTTCCTCTACTACTATAGGTCTTAATGGCATAGCAACATTCTTTCTCTTTTTGACATAGAATTGGCATTCATTGTAGGACTTAACTAATGAAAATGAATTACTAAATAGTGTTGGCAAAAAAAAAATTAGCACATATAATTTTATTTGTTGTAGTCCTGCAAAACAGTGTCCTCCAGTTGGGCTACTGTGATATTGATCTAATATTCTTTTGGCCTGTTCTTCATTCAAACACCTTAGCAGGACTCCATTAAAATTTCTTTTGAAAAGTATTCCTTCCAAAAGAACATAACTGCTATTTTGCAAATGATAGAACCACCTCTTAAAGGAAGGGAGATTGGTCGGATACCTTCTGATTTGCATGAAGTTCATTCTATCCTCTAACCAGTCATCGTGTGATCTTTCTTCATTCAGTAACATGGGTTCCGAGGCTTCAAGCTCTGTCACAGGTTCATTGTTTTCGGTGAGGTACTCACACAGTCCTTTTCCATTAATAGTTTTGACAGGCCTGATCTCAATATCATACTCTAGGAACTTGGTAATCTAGTTAGCTCTTTTCTCTTTGATCTCTCCTTCCATGATATATTCTTGCACACTAGGATGTGGTACACAAACAATCACCTTATTGTATGATATCAGGTACCAAAACTTCTTAAGCCCTTTCACAATAGCAAAGGCCTGCTTTTCTACAAAATTGTATTTTACCTCATACTCCTTTAAGGTGCATGAGTAGAAAGCCACATGAGACTCCTTTTTATTCTTAACATCCTTCTGCATCAGTATAATGACAATACTATTGCCACCACCAAAAACATACATGATCAAATCTTTTGACCCATTCGGGTTGACTAATATAGGAGCAGAAGAAATAACCTCTTTAATAAGCTCAAAAGATTGTCTGGTCCTTTTTTAGCATCAAGATAATTTGCTGAATGATCCCTGCGAAATCTGTAATGAATCGACTAATGAAGTTGACCTTACCTAGAAATAATTGCACTCCCTTCTTTTTTATGGGTAACAGAAGCTCCCGAATACCATCAACTCTTTCTGGATCCATAGCGATGCCTTCCTTCGAGAAAAAATATCCCAATAGCTTCCCCAGGGGAACTTTGAACACACATTTCTTTAGGTTTAGAGAAATCCCAAATTCCTAACACTTCTGGAAGACAAGCTCTAAATGATCAAAGTGATCATCAGTTGATTTGGGAGACACTGTCAAATCATCCAGGTAGATAAGTATAATCTTATGAATTAAATACTTAAAGGAAATATCCATAGCCCTCTAAAAAGTCGATCCAGCATTTTAAATTCCAAAAGGCATCTTAGCATATGCATATGTTCCCCACTTCATGGTGAATGCCATTTTGTATTGGTCTACTTCTTTTACACAGATCTGATTGTAGCCCAAAAAGCCATCCAACATTGAAAACATTTCAGAACCAGCTACAGTTTGTAGGATTACCTCCATAGAGGGCAAGGGGTAATGATCCTTTAAGGATGCCCTTTTCCGGTCCCGAAAGTCTACACACAGTCGTATGTCTCCATTCTTCTTCTAGACTAGCACCAGGTTTGACACCCAGGTGTTGTGTTTGATTGGAAACACTATTCAGGATGCAATCAATTTATTCAATCCTTGCGACATAAGACATTCAATATTTGGGTTCACCGGCCTCTATCTATGATGAAATGGCTTTGCCCCTTCTGATAGCTTAATTGTATGTTGAACAATCCTGGGGTCGTACCCCTTAAGATCATCATATGACCAAGCTACTACACTCGGATATTCTTCTAAGATACTCCCTTGCTGACTTTGAGCCTTTTGTCTTCTCCGATATGCAAATCAGTGTAGTCACCTTTGTCAGCTACAAGCTTTCTTTTGTCTCTCCACAGTAACTAGGCCTCTAGGAAGCTTATTGGATTTCAGCTAGATTACTTGATCTCCGTAGGCCTCGATAATATTTGGGTGCAATTGATCAAAAAATTCCCAAGATGACAGGAGAAATGATGTGATCTGAGCATCAGTATTGAACACTTGCCAGTCTTGAACATTGTTTGGAACAACAGGTCATACAATTACTCTGATAGCATGCTTAATTTTTAACAACTGGGAGGTTGGCTCAAACTGAGCTCCAATCATTGCCATTCAGTCAACTTAAGAGTTCTTCTCTCTCAGTATAGACTGAATGTTAAATGCCTCAAATTTTTCAATAAGATCCTAGACTCTATGCCAGTAGGATTGCATATGAATATTCTTTGTAGGAGAAATCCCTTAGATTTGGTTGACCACCAACTATGAACTCTAAACACACTTATTTGCTTTGCACCCATATGTTTTGCAAGGCTGAAACCATGGACAAGACCTTCATACTCTTCTTCATTGTCTAAGCATGCAAACTGGAAACGATAAGACCTCGAGGTTTGTTCTTCGGATGGAGATGTCAAACATATTCCTACTCCAGCTCTGACTTTGCATCTTGCTCCATCAAAGTGCAAAGTCCATAAATCTGAGGGTGTTTCACCTCCAACTTCTTTAGTAACTCTATGCATAGACTACCCTTCCTCATGTATGACATAAGTTCTGAGTCGAGTTGTGTGATAATTCCCAAAAGGATCTATTTCTATAAACTCATTCAACAAAGCTTCTTCATTTTGAGTCTGGGAGCTAGTAGCCTCTTCTTCTTCCAAAAATTCCACTTTGAAACTTTCTTCCTAGGTAATTGAAGTATGTGCCACTTCAAAGTTGAGCAAGGCCTCGTCAGCAACCTGTTTGGAATGCAAAGTTTCTGATAGCAGTTTCATCTTGGCTCCATGTTTGGTCCTCAAGATCAGGTGTGACCAGTCTAGTGCTAGATATCCTCAAACATTTGTTGTGAACTCTTAGGACAAACAAATCCCAAATAGAGGAGGAATATCAATGAGTACGGTATCCTGATTTACAATGAGACTGGGGTAGGAAAACAATGTCATAGGCAATCCCTTGATTACCCCAACGATATCAACTTTGTTTCTATCTAGCTGCATGACTCCCTTGTTAAGAGTCTTATATTTTAAACCCAAAGCATTAGCTACTTGCTTAGGCATGACAGTGGTGCTAGCACCAGAGTCGATCATACAATTATGTAATAGCTTATGGCCAATGACAAGAGTGTTAGAAATAAAGGCTTAGGTTTAGGCTTACTCTCTTTTCCAGCTTCGAGCTTTTCTTCTAGTTGATTTTTTAGCACTTTATCCAGGTTTGACCTAGATATTTCTTCTTCATTGGCGTGACTAAGCACCTTCGCATCTTCCTCTCTCGACAATGCTTTCTGTAATAGAACCTTCTACTCTAGAATAGTCAGGACATTCCACAAAGAAGTGTTGGTAGAGGACTTCTTAAGTTCTTCCACCACATTAAACTATGCTCACGACTAATGAGTCATGGTTGCTTGCTCCTTAGGTTTCGTAGTTGGTGTAAGCCTCATAACCGGTACATGCAGTTGTTTAGTAATAGTTAGGGTGGTCATAGGATCCTTTTCCTTCAGAGGAGGTGGATTCAGAGAGTGGGGATGAGCCACGTTAGTCTGTTGTAGGACTGATGATGGGCCTGTTGGTGGACTAGGTGTTGACTTAGATGGAGTATTAGTCAGCGGAGATGTGAATTCTCCGGTGAGTCTCCGCTTAGAATGCATGTCATAGTCAGACTGCACTCAGGGCACTTGAGTCATAGGAAATTCATTCAAAAATGCAGACTCTTCTCCTTCCATCCATGAATAGAGCGCTTGGTCTGGAACTATATCTGACTCTTGCTGAATGGACATCCATTGCATTTGAGCAGCAAGGACTACATTATCCATCTACTGAGAGGCGTATGATTGGTTTGTAGAGATCTAGTGCACCGCCTTGGCTACGTTGTTCCACAATTTTTTCTTGCAAATTTCCTCGCAGAAAATTTTGGGGCATGTGTACATCATTGCAAGGAAAACACAAAGAATTAGTGTCTTCGGCTAAGTTATTTTGTCCTACCACTATCTCCTTACTTGAACAAGGATGGATGGTCTGCATCGTCAGGGTCACTGGAACAACTTGGTTATTCAGCTGAGCCTGAGTATTGCCGCATGACCTATCTTGCCATTGATCTAGCTGGTACGGAGCTTTTCTGCCTTGATAGTTTTGGTATGCCGACTTCTGATAGCTATATTATTGTCACTTTATGGTAGTCAATTCATTAGTCATGGCCCACATCTATTCTCTCATCTTGTTCATCTCGACCACCAAGGGATTAGGCATAGGAGATACAATTGGAGTTGCGCTTGGAGCTATTCCTGGATACATGTACATAGATTGGGGAGGAGTTGCAGGTGCACTGGTCGAAGGAGCTTCGCTTTCAGCGGCATTCAACTCAGGGAACAATGGCATGATGGGTCTCGATGCCAACTTTCTTGCAATAATAAGGCTATTTTCTGCAGTAATAGGAAGAGAATATGCATCGGGTAGAGTACTTCCACCTTTAGCCTGTAGCATCATGGAAATATCAGTATTAATGGACTTCAAATAGAACATGAACACCAAATCCAGATGTAGTCGACTACCAATAGGCACTCTTTGCCAAGTTGAATAAAATTGCATGTTTTAATCGGGCAGTGCCTCGTGAGGAGCTCACTTTATGTTGGCTAGCTGATGATATAGCGAAGACCTATTGCTAGTATTTGAAAAATGCTCATAAAATAGGATTCCAAGCTAGTCCCAAGTTGCAATGGTATTAGCCTCAAGAGTTCTATACCAATTCAGATGCTTTCCTCGGAAGTAGGTGGTGACCAATCTAAGAGATACATTTTCATTTAACACACCATGTACTAGACATACATCTACCACATCTTGTAGGTGTTTCGTCAGTGTCTTTGACTCATCCACAAAATACTTGGGAGTAGATTTTAGAGAGGAAGCGGGGATTGGACCCCATACTGTAGGAGACACAAGTGCTACTAAAGGACTTCCAGCATCCCAGGCTACATAATTTCTAGGGCCATAGGTGCAGGAAAAGGAGGCGACGAACGAGAAGGAGGGGACGAAGGAGGTGAAGGACTACCCTATCGACCTCTCAGGTGAATAGAAACTAAAGGTGGTACAAGAAGACCAGGGAATCTTGTACTTTGTGACCTAGTTATAGGTCGATGGCTCATACACTCTTATATAATCAAGTGAATGTGCTAGTTTGCGTCAAACCGAGCATGCCAGAAAAATAACTGTTGATGCAAGATTTTGCAAGTAGTAGCAGTCTCATGGGAAACTTATCTATTGGGGGACATAGTGCGCTAGCTAAGTGACCTTTGGGGGTTTTATCGAAGCCGACTCTTCATTTAGTGGGGGAGGTAAAGTGTTAGAAAGACATAAAAATATGATATCTAAACTACAAGCGATGCGCTAAAATCATAAACGAATTTACTAGAGCACAGTGCTGGATGGAAAGGCCATAACCACCAAATGTTGTTTATTAAGTAAATTTTTCTCAAAAGCACTTTAAAACATAAAAAACACCCTCTAATTGCATAGCATAATCTAACATAACTTTAGCCAACATAGAGGAGTCAAAAAACATGATCTGTATTTATTTAGCTATGAAAGATCACTAAAGCCAAACAATAGGTACTCATACATTATAGAAAAATAATAGCACAGACTAATAGTCTTATCAAATACCTGAAAAATAGAAAGGTCGAATTGATTGGCACAGTCTACGAACTTCACGTTCAATAAAAATATTATAGAGGATTTTCCCAGTGCTCAAGAGCTTTTATCAACTTAACAACAACCTATAAAAGAGAAAAAGGGTCGCATATATAGGCCAATCCACTACTTGAAAACCATAGAGAAAGATTCCAAGAGAAAACATCAATGCCCCAGATCATCTCGAGTCGCCACCGAAAAGAACGATCGGCCAACAATGGGCCAACAATGCCATTGCAGGGAATAGAAAAACATGTAGCAGTAGAAATGAACATGCAGCACTAAAGAATAAAACACGGTGGCAAGTGAGAAAAATAGATGCAGCAACAACTCCCAGATAACTGACACACAAGAAAATGCCATGCGTCGAGCAAATGAAACTTGGAAAAAATAATAAGCGATGCCCAGCAAAAAGCTCCAAGAGGAAGCCATGTGGGTGATGCCGAACAATAGTAACTACATGATGGGCCCAGCTCGGTAAGCGGCTAGAGAAAGCCAAGCATCATGCACACAAAACTTGGAAAAAGCGAAATGATACTGAACATCAAAAAACTCCAAGAGGAAGCCACGTGGCAAATGCCGAAGGTTGCGAGCGATCAAAGATAAGGTGCAACCGTCAAGATAAAATAATAATTGTGAAGGCTAGCAGTTTTTTGTGAAACAAAGACTATGTGGATTAAATCTTAGTGAAATCCATAAATCATCAAGATCATGTTAAAAACCTTCATCTTATCTTTGGAAGCCTTCGACTTTACAAGATGAGACACAATTCCAAGAAGTGTGTCTTTGACATTGACATTGGCAAGCTTCTTGGGTTTATAGTCTCTTATCGTGGAATTGAAGTTGACATGAATAAGATTGATGCTATTGTTAACATGTCTCCACCAAGGAACATGACCGAATTGCAAAGTTTACAGGGGAAGATGTAGATAATTCACAAATTCATATCTGAGTTGCCAGATCATACCCTTCCTTTCACTCATCTGCTGAAGAAGGATGTTCACTTTATATGGGATGAAATATGTCAAAGATATTTTGAATACATCAAATTGTACTTGACCAATCATCTTGTATTGATTTCGACTATGCAAAATAAACCTTTCATACTTTACCTCGCTGCTTCACCTTATGATTTGGCAGCCTTGCTAGCTCAGTATGATGACGTAGGAAGAGAAACAACCATTTACTACATTAGCCACATCCTTGTCAATTATGAAACTCATTATTCATCCATGGAGAAGCAATTCCTTGCTCTTGTATTCACTATGTAGAAGTTGAGGCACTATCTCCTCCATGTTGAAACTCATGTCATAGTAAAACTAGATCTTTTGAAACATTTGTTGTCTAGCACCGACCTTGGTGGGAGATTAGTGAAGTGGGTTATGTTGCATTCTGAGTTTGATATAAAATTTCACTCAAAAATTGGTAAAAGGACAAGCGGTTGCCGACCAATTAGCAGATGCTCCCTCACCCTGCTCCTTCCCTGGGTTGGACCTATTCCTTGAGGAGGATATCTTCACAATCAACTGTGACCTCGAATGGAAAATGTACTTCGATGGATCGAGGTGTCAAACCAGTTCTGGAGCTAGTGTGGTCTTGATATCCCCAGAAGGTAAACCGATTCCCCTATCTTTTCGCTTAGATTTTCCTTGCACTAATAATATCGGTGAGTACAAAGCTCTCATTGCAGGTTTGCATGCCTCGATTGTGCTACAAATTAAAAATCTTCACATACTAGGTGACTATAAACTTATTCTGAGCCAGATCATGGGAACTTATAAAGCTAAGAAAAGTAAGTTGTCTCGATATCGAAGCCTCACTTTTTCCTTGCTTAATCAGCTTTCCTCTTTCAGAATAAACAACATTCCTAGGTGAGAAAATAGACACGTGGATGCCATGGCGAGCACTACTTGTTACCTTCAAAAGAGGATACAAACGAATATCACTTGTTGGTTTAGGTCACATGAACCCCGACAGTTCCTGATCAACCTGCGCCTGAGTTTCTAATTTTCCTTCATGTAGACTTAGAAGAGTGGTGCTCTAGTATCTATAATTACTTAAAGACTGAAATATTTCCTAATGCTATGATGAAAAAAGATCGCACTCATATACGAAAGCTTTCAGCCTATTATGTCATCTTATCTGACATTCTTTATCAAAAACCATAAAATGGTTTGCTACTAAGATGCCTCACTAAAGAGAAAATACCCCTTTCCCTTAAAGAAGCCCATACTGGCTCTAGGGGTGGAAATTTCGATGGTCGATCCCTAGTGAAGAAACTGATACACAAGGGATACTATTTGTAGATGATGGAACAAGATTCCTTCGGTCTCGTCAAGAAGTGCCTTCTTTGTCAACAACATAGTCGCCTTATCCATTCTCTTGCTCGAGAGTTGTAAAACCAAAATTCTCCTTAGTCATTCACAAAATGGGGGTTGGAAATTATTAGTAAAATATCACCTCCTTCTTCCAAAGGACATACCTTTATTATCACCGCTATAGATTACTTCATTAAATGGGTTGAGGCTATTCCGCTCCGATCCACGAGTGTTGAAACTATCTATAGCTTCCTATTGATCAACATAATTTATCATATTGGAAAGCCTACTACACTTGTTTCTGACAATGGTACACCATTTAAAAACAAGGAAGTAAAGATGTTCCTGGAGAAATTTCATATTCAACATAGGTTTTCTACACCATATTATCTGTAATCTAATGGCCAAGCAGAAGCTTCTAATAAAATGCTTGAGATAATTCTCTATAAGATAGTTAATATACATAGTAAGGATTGGTATATTCAGTTAACATATGCTTTGTGGGCTTATCACATGAGTGTTTGCATGACGACTGGAACAATTCCCTATAACCTTGTGTATGGCATTGATCCAGAGGATTTTTCATCAAAATTTGAAATTCTCCATTTTTCTCCAGTTTGGGTATCATTAAGAAGTGCTTGGGATCCTGACTCCAATGCAACTCGAATGAAGTCAATCGGAGTCTTGGAGTTCGAGATATTTATGATCAAACTTTTGGTCAAGTCCTAGAGCCAGGCCGAAAAAAGAGAAAAAAATCAAAGTCATCAAAATCAATCAAAGTCAACAACATTTTGTAGTGCTCATCATCATGATTCCAAGAGAGTTTGTTTCACAGAAAATGGAGTCCGTATGACAAAGTTATGGAAGGTCAAAGATTGGTCAAAATTGCCCCGATGATGTTAGCGCCTAGTCAGCTCAACAACCAATCAGCCCCTAACACATGGAAACCCATGACAATATTATTGTTGGAATAATATAAAAAAACAATTAAAAAAAAAGGGAAAAAAAATATTAAAAAAATATAAAATAATATATATATATATATATATATATATATATATATAATCATTAAGTGGGTTTCCCCCAACCTAGGGGGGTGGCCCATATTATGTGGGCACCACCCATTGTATGGGGGGCGACCCACATTAAGTGGAGCACCACCCATGATATGGGGGGTAACCCACATAAAGTGGGCCAGCCCCCATACCATAAGTGGTGGCCCACTTAAATAGGGATCCCCCTTATCATATTTTATTTAAGCATTTAAAAAGAGAGGGTGGTGGGACCACCACCCACCATCTTCTCTAAAGGGGATTTGACTTGATATTTTCAAAGCCTTAAGATAAGGCTATATCCTTATTTATAGTGGCCTAATATATCCCATGGGTTAAGGAGCCTAATGTATTCTCTTTATACGGGAAATATTAAGAATAATATTCCTAAATAAAGGGGCCAAATAAAACCTTACATAAAATATCTCCTAAATAATAGCAAATAAATCTATTTGTAACCATTAAAATGGAAATGAAATTATTTTGAGGGGATATTATCTTTCCAAAAATTATTAAAGGAGGATACTATTGAATTTTTTTTCTATGTAAGGGAGATTGGGTAGTTAATTGGTTTTACACCAATTTTGGCATAAAATGTAATATAAAAAGGGGTAGAATGGGGGGTGTGAGGTAAGTGATTTTGGAAGAATTTTGCAAGTGTGAGAGTTGCTTTCCTTGGAGAAATTATTGTATTTCCATGCTTTTGGAGAAGTTTGTTTCCACGCACTTTGGAAGTGCATTTGAGAATTTCTTTGTAAACCAAGAGGAGGTTCTACCGACGAATATAACCAAATTTTTGGAGGAATAATTGGATCGGTCCACTCATTGGAGAGGAGCCCAGAGATGTAGTCATTTTAAGCAGGGAACTCCATTATCAATTTTGTTTGCACTCTATTTCTCTTTCTCATTCTGTTCTTTCTTTAATCTCTTTATAATTTCATCAATTTAATTTTGTTAAGAGTTAAATTGTAATTAAGCACTTTCGGATTATAATTAAGCATTCAAAGCATCTGTCATAGATCCATTAAATCAGATCAAATTTGGTATAAAATCCATGTTTGGCTAAGATTACAGGTTTGAATGCTAACGCGCTCCAAGCTTCAGAAAGGTGAAGGAGAGCTTGAAGAATATAATCCTTAGATTGGCAAAAGAAATACCTTGCCAAAGATGGAAGGAACCAAAGCTAGGAAAAGTACTGAGCCTGAGCTTGATGATAAGCCTTTTGAACAAGCCTTCCTTGAGATGAGAGGAATGGTTGGAGAGCTTTATGCAGATAAGAAGAAGCGTGAGAAGAAAGGAGATTATTCAAAGAAGGAAGATTCTAAAGATCGTAAAGACAAGAAGAAGCAGTTTGAAGATGGTGAAAAAATTCCAGTTTATCCTTTATCTACCCCATCTCCTCCTTCTTCCTCTTCTTTCTCCTCTTCTTCTCCCTCTTCTTCTTCTCCCACTAATAATCCATTTAAGAGAAAGTCAAAGCCTATTATTAAACTGGGTGTAAAATTTGAATTACCTAAGTATGGTGGTGAGTTAAATGCCGAAAAGTTAGATGATTGGATCTAGCAAGTAGAAGTGTATTGTAGGATTCAAGGCCTAAAAAAAAAAGCTTCTATGATCTAGTTGGGAGGTAAAACTCTCACTTGGTGGGAGAGTAGAAATCGGGAGGAAATTTCTCGCTATGGTAAGGTTAATATGATCTGGATGGAATTTGTTGCTGCCCTTAAAAAAAAAATTATCCTTTAGGTTATATGCAACAATTAACAATGAATTGGACAAACTTTAGGCAAGGTAAGGATCAGTCTGTCCAAGATTACAGCCATGAATTTAGAAAATGAGCTATTGTTTTAAGTGTTCCTTTGTATACTCAGGATACACTACTGAATTACATAGGTGGTTTGCATTCTTACCTAAGACATACCTTTCTAATGTTGAGTCCTAATAATTTGGATGAAGTATCAGTCCAAGACACTCATTTCGAGTCAAGGGGTAAGAGCACTTTCAGTGATAATTTCTCAAACAAACCATCTAAGTCTGAGGGGAAGTTTAAGGGTAAAGTTAAAGATAAAGGAAAAGGGAAAAAGATAGCTATAGTTAAGAAGGAGGGCGATGATCCCACATTCTCCCATTGTAAGAAAGAGGGGCATGATGATTCGAAGTGCTAGAAGCTACACTCGAAACTAAGGCCGAAAAGATACAGAGGAAATAAAGGCAAGCAAAAGACTATTTCAATGATTCAACAAGATCTTGGATTTGACTCCGGAGATGACACAAAGATTGCTTCTACCGAGATCCAAGGTAAAGTTAAAATTATAACTCTCTCTGCTAATACAAGTAATTCTAATTCAAGTGCACGTAGTGCAAGTACAAGTAAAGTATCCACTTCTAAAGCTGATAAAGAACATAATGAACTATTTCATATTCGAGTTGTATCTAAACACACTAAGATTGACACATTATTTGATATGGGTTCTCAAGTCAACTTAATATCTAAAGAGGTGGTAAAGAAACTCCATTTAACTACAACACCTCATCCAAAGGCATATCCGCTTGGATGGGTTTGCAATGATGCTCAACTGCAAGTAACTAAACAATGTAAACTGAAATTTTCTATCACTGTAAAGTTTATTGATGAGGTAGAAGTAGATGTTGTCCCTTTGGATATTTGTGGGCTTGTGTTAGGGAGTCCTTATCTATATGACAAAAAAAAAATCTTTTATAGGGGGGAGAATAAATATCATCTTTTTTAAGGATGGGATAGAATACATTGTACTTGCACACAAAGTTAAGACTAATCTTGCACTAGTCAAAGCTGGTCAAATGAAATGGTTGATCAGTTCTAGTAAGAACTTTGTATTAATGCTTGTAAATTCTCAAGAGGATGAAAAAGTTGAAGCATTTAAGGGGTGTGATCCAAAGCATAAAACTGAGATGGTCAAAATAGTGTCAACTTATGAAGACTTATTTCAGGAGCCAAAGGGGTTACCACCTAAGAGATAGATACAACATGAAATCCATTTACAGCAGGATGTGCCTCTTCCAATCATCGACATGTACCGTTCATCAGTTTTGTAGAATGAGGAAATCAAAGAGCAAGTTCAGGAGTTAGTGGAAAAAGGATTCATACGTCCTAGTACATCTCCTTGTGGTTCTCCAATTGTGTTGGTTCCAAAGAAGGACATGGGTCTTGGAGAATGTGCATTGACTATCGAGCCTTGAGCAAGATAACGATAAAGAACAGGTATCCTCTTTCCCGTATTGATGATTTACTTAATCAGTTGAAACATGCAGTTTATTTCTCTAAGTTAGACTTGCATAGCAGATATCATTAGATAAGAATTGAAAAAGATGACATTTGGAAAACTGCATTTAAGACAAAACAAGGACTATTAGAGTGGTTGGTCATGCCCTTCGAGCTTTGCAATGCACCAGCTACAATTATGAGAGTCATGAATGATGTCTTTCATCCTTTTATTGATGATTTTGTCATAGTGTATTTAGATGATATTCTTGTATTCAATCAAACTTGGGAAGATCATGTAAGTCATTTAGATTTTATTTTCTATGTATCGAGAAAAGAAAAACTCTTTGTAAAGATATCTAAATGCGAATTCCCTAAGACATCCTTAGTGTACTTAGGCTATTTCCTAGGGGGTGGTCAATTGAATGTAGACCCTGCGAAGGTTGAAGTTATTATAAAATGGTTGAAGCCAAGTACAATTACTGAAGTCAGGAGTTTCCTAGGTGCAATCTAGTACTGGATAAAGTTCATTGCAAACTTCTCTTATATTGCATCACCATTGCACTTATTGACTAGTATGAAGACATATTTTCAGTGGAGAGGTCCGTAGCAAAAGGCCTTCAACACTTTGAAGGAGAAGTTGAGCACAACACCAGTTATAGCTTTATGAGATTTACACCAACTGTTTGAAATCAAAACAGATGCAAGTGGATTTTCCATGGTAGCAGTGCTAATGCAAGGAGGTAAGACAATCTGCTATCACTTTGAAACCTTTTCAGGTGTAGTCATTAACTATCCTACTTATGATAAGGAACTTTATGCATTAGTTCAGAGTGTTAAAAAATGGAAACACTACTTAATGGGGAAGGAAATAGTAATCCATACCAATCACCAACCATTGTAATATCTACATTCATAAACTAAGCTGCAACAAAGTAGGCACTTCAGGTGGATGGGTTTTCTTCAACAATTTACTTAGTAATTAATTACAAGAAAGGTTCCCATAATAAAGTAGCATACATGCTCTCTAGACCTCTAGTTTCCAATTCTTTAATAATCCTTAATAATAGTTCTATGATGCATGCAAGTTTTGAAGAACAATATGCTACTGATGAAATTTTTAAGGATATCTATGCAGCTCTAATCCAAGGAAAACAAGTTGAAGAAAAGGATTACTATGTGCATGATCGACTCTTGTATCACTTAGGGAAATTATGCATTCCAAAGAATGAACAAGAACATGTAATCAGAGAGGCACAAACATCACTAATTGCATGACATTTTGGGGTTAGTAAAATTTTGGCATAGCTACAAAAATATTGCTACTGGCCTCGAATAAAGGAAATTATAACAAAATATATTAAGGGATGTGTGATGTGTGCAACTAGCAAACCAAGTAATAGGAAATTAGAGTTGTACACACCTTTACCTATACCAATTCATCCATGGGAAAGTGTTTCTATGGATTTTTTTTGAGGGGTTACTTATGTCTAGGAAAGGGCATGACTATTTGTATGTAGTGGTTGATCGGTTCAGAAATATGTGTATTCTTATGCCATGTACAAAGCAAGTCACTGCTGAACTGATAGCTCATATGTATTTTCAATTTATATGGGTTCACTTTGGGTTACCCACTTCCATTGTATCAGATCGAGATTCTCGATTCCTTGGGGAATTTTGGTTAGTCTTATGGGGACTTATGGATACTAAATTGAAAAAGAGTACAACCTTCCATCTATAGACTGATGGATAAACAGAGGTAGTCAACAGGACAGTTGTGCATCTGCTCAGAGGATATTGGAGAAAACATCCTAAGTTGTGGGATGAAAGTATTCATTATTGTAGCATGCCTACAACCATGCAACTCATTCTTCTACAAAGAGGTCTCCTTTTAAGACTTGTTCTGGTTATGTGCCCAAGACACCGATGGATTTTTCTTTTGGCAAGGATGATGTTGAAGATGGATGCCATGATTTAGAGAAGGCTTTGAAGTTCATCCAGAAAGTCCAAGCAATTCATCAGGCAGTAGAAGCATAGTTGGAAAAGAGCCAAGCCAAATACAAGGCTCGACATGATAAACATCTCACCAACCACCATTTCCAAGTCGGTGACCGTATTTGGTTACATATAAGCAACAAAAGAATGCAAGGCAAAGGAAGGAAGCTCAAGATGATCAGATATGGTCCATTCAAGATTCTGGAAAAGATTGGCACCAATGCCTTCTACCTTAATCTTCCTCCATACATGCAAATTTACTCAGTAGTCACACTAAGAACTTGAAGTTGTATGAACCTTCGATGATACTAGATGAGGAGGCTAAAGTACAAGTTCCATCCATTGATGGCCTTTCACTAGAGTATATATCAAAGTTGCCTGAAGATGTCATCCTCGACAGGAACATGAGGAATTCACAAAGGGGAGCAATGGATGGAGATTGGTAAAGTGAGTTAACTTTACCCTCACTAACTTTCTGAGTGACCAACTTTTGGAGGTCCAAAAGCTCTCCAATGGGGAGGACTGATCCGGAGGATTTTTTGTAAAATTTTGAAATTCTCCATTTTCTCCAATTTTGGTATCATTAAGAAGTGCTTGGGATCCTAACTCGAATGCAACTCGAATGGAGTCAATCGGAGTCTCGAAGTTCAAGATATTTATGATCAAACTTTTGGTCAACTCCCAAACCTAGGCTAAAAAAAAAAGGGCAAAAATCAAGGTCGTCAAAATCAATCAAATTCAACACCATTTCATAGTGCTCATTGTCATGATTCTGGTAGAATTTGTTTCACGAAAAATGGAGTCCATATGACAAAGTTACGGAAGGTCAAAGATTGGTCAAAATTGCCCGATGATTTCACCGCCTAGTCAGCTCAACAACCAATCAGCCTCTGACACATGGCAACCCATGACAATATTATTGTTGGAATAATATAAAAAAGCAATTAAAAAAATATTAAAAAATATATATATATAAAATCATTAAGTGGGGTTCCCCCAACCTATGGGGTTGGCCCACATTATGTGGGTACCACCCATGGTATGGGGGGTGACCCACATTAAGTGGAGCACCACCCATGCTATGGGGGGTAACCCACATAAAGTGGGATGCCACCCATGGTATGGGGGGTAGCCCAATTAAATAGGGATCCCCCTTATCATGTTTTATTTAAGCATTTAAAAAGAGAGGGTGGTGGGACCACCACCCACCATCTTCTCTAAAGGGGATTTGACTTGATTTTTTAAAATCCTTAAGATAAGGCTATATCCTTATTTATAGTGGCCTAATATATCCCATGGGTTAAGGAGCCTAACGTATTCTCTATATACGGGAGATATTAGGAATATTATTCCTAAATAAAGGGGCCAAATAAAACCTTACATAAAATATCTCATAAATAATAGCGAATAAATCTATTCGTAACCATTCAAATGCAAATAAAATTATTCTGAGGGGATATTATCCTTCTGGAAATTATTAAAGCAGGATATTATTGAGTTTTTTTTCTATGTAAGGGAGATTGGGTAGTTAATTAGTTTTACACCAATTTTGGCATAAAATGTAATATAAAAACGGGTAGAATGGGGGGTGTGAGGTATGTGATTTTGGAAAAAAATTCCAAGTGTGAGAGTTGCTTTCCTTGGAGAAATTATTGTATTTTCATGCCCCTGATCATCTTATAGCTTATCAGTGGTCGCTATCTAGACAATATAACTAGGGTGTGCTACCTAGGAATTTTAAGCTAGGGGACCTAGTTCTATACGAAAAATTAGTGGAATGTGAATGCACCACTTGATCAGAAAGGGAAATTTAGTCCTAACTATCTAGGTCCTTACATCATGGTTTTTGTATATGGTTCAGGTGCTTATGGATTATCATCTATGGATGGAACACCTTTAAAATATCCTATCAATGTGATGCATCTTCGTCGATACTATGCATAACATCCTAATGTGCTATGTATGTGGTGTTCTCCCCAAAATGGTAGTAATACTACATATGTTAAAATTAACTCACTTTCACATCATCAATTTTTTTGTGTTTGTGACGTGACCATGTGTGTGTGCATGTAACAAAAACATACATACGTGTGTCTGACTATGCTAAATATCCATACATCACATCACAATATTAGAACATCATAGCATTTAACTAACATGTAAGTAAACATGTTAAATTAAATCATGGTTAGCATCTAATGAAAACATACATCCATATAAACAAATACCATCCATAACATGAGCATACATGAAAATGGAAAGCATACACAAAAGAAAATCCATGATCTTGAAACTGATGTATATATGTATGTCCAATGTATGAATCAAATGTTATGTACATGTATCGGACCACTGCTATAAAAAAATAGTGGCTACCTAATATATGTCTATACAAAAGATCTACAAATATGCATTTATATGTATTTCCGGCTACAAAAGTGATATACAAAATAGGAGTCCTATCCTCGGGGGATGTGGTTCCCTAAGCCCTTTGGCTCTAGTGGCCGCTCTGGTGCTCTAGGAGGAGGTTGCATGATGGTTTGTGATTGGGATCAGTGGGAATGTGACACAAATAAACCCGCCCCTATCCCTCTGAGCTCCCCCTACAGCGAAAAGATGTCTATCTTCACCCGGATAAGCTCCTGTTGTAGTTGTTGGACATCTATCGAGATCATGACTTTCGGATGTGTGTCAAGCTCATCAATACGACTCTAAAGAGCATCACGCGTTGCCTCGGTGGTGTCAACTCTCCTCACTACTATATCTTTCTCAACGAGCACTATCCCCAGCTCCCTCAACAACTGACCTCGATCCTCATATACGGTCCATAGACGTGCTACTGGCTCAAAAGTGGGGGCATGCCTCCTTGCTAAAATAGGTTGGTAAGCTTCTAAGACTATCCCCTAGATTGGAACACCAGAGGCCACCTCTAAAATACATAGGTATAAGCTCATTCCATCCATATGCATCCTCTACAATCACAAAGAGAAAGAAGGGGATCAATATCACATGGCATGTGTATATATAAACAAAAAAAGGGCGTAACCAGAAATATGAAAAGCATGAAAGTAACAATAATGCACTATGTATACCTAGATCCCTTGGCTGCCATGTGGGATCAAAGTGTGGATCAACACTAGGGCCTGGACCACCAGTATCGTTGGTCGCCCCAAGAGATACTAGTGTTGCTACTATTGGGGTAGTGGAGGTTGGCTGTGCTGATGAAATAGGGGTAGTTGTGGGGGAGTTGATCTTTTATGTCATCGCAGCGTCATGGGAATTGCCTCCTCCTCCTTCTCTGCACTGCTCTACTAGAGGCCTCTTCTTCTACCCTATGGAGGCTGGTGGGGCTCATCCTCCTATGGGCCTGGGTCCCCTTGCGAAGCACCTTCATTCAAAACTGGAGCAAGATGATGCCTCTCCCACCATTGTGTGTAGTCCACCTCTAGTCCGACATTATCTACCACTAAAATGGATGGCATATCATGATCGATCTCATCATCATCTAAAAAGATGATTTCTATAATAGAGGGGTGAGGGCGATCACCTACCCTCGTTGCACTACGGTGTTCCCTAATGTATGTGGGCATGTCACATGGTATGGTTTGTACATGGCCATGCTATCGCATGACCTCACTCTAGTAATAGGCTACAATAATGTAGTCATGGTGACCCAATAGAAAACAATCCTGTTGTAGGTTCCTAAGGAACCTGCTATCATTGACCCACCTAAAATAGTGGTGGGGTCTCTAGTGAGCCTCTCCTCATGGGCGTTGCCTCCTCCTCCTTCTCGGCACTGATCTACTGGAGGCCTCTCCTCCTGCCCTGTGGAGGCTAGTGGGGCTCATCCTCCTGCGGGCCTCGGTCCCCTCGCGGAGCACCTTCATTCAAAATTGGAGTAGGATGATGCCTCTCCCACCACCGTGTATATTCCATCATGAGCTTGTCATTATCTACAACTAGCATGGATGGTAGATCATGATCGATCTCATCATTATCTAAAAATATGATGTCTATAATAGAGGGACGAGGGTGATCACCTACCCATTGCACTACGGTGTTCCCTAGTGTATGTGGGAACATCATGTGGTATGGTTTGTACATGGCCATGCTATCGCATGACCTGACTCTAGTAATAGGCTACAATAATGTACTCATGGTGACCCACTAGAAAACAATCCCATTGTAGGTTCCTAAAGAACCTCCTATCATTAACCCACCTAAAATAGTGGTGGGGTCTCTAGCAAACCTCTCCTGTGGTGATAGTATCAAACTACAACCTCCAAAACTATACATCCCTAAAACACCATTGGCCCATCATGTCATACCAATGGGCCATCGGGACATCATAGGCCGTCGCTAGGGAAAAATGATTGGTCGGGTGCACATGATGTGAGAAAATGTCAACACCTTCAAACATGTGCATGCTGTAAAACTACGATACTCATAGTGAACGTACCATCCAAGCTCTTGGAAAAGGTGTGCTAGCATGCTGCACCCCTAGGAAAAAATAGTCTTATGCTCAAACATGTCCTTGATAATCAGGATGAGGCCCCCATGCAAATGTGAGCCTTGCCCGTTTATAGTGATTTAAAAAACAACTATCACCACCATCACCTAGTGTAGGAGTGGTGCTATCGTCCTCACCTAGTCATACTAGTGCGTGTATATGTGACCAGTGTCATCGCTACCATTGGTCCACCCTCTATAGTACCAGACACCCTTGTTGTGCTCTTGTGCCGATTGGGTGTCATCCAAGGCCACCTATTGTCCATGGATGGGAAGCCCAAGGATCTGATAGATATCCTCAAGGGTGATGGTCATATTTTTGTAGGGTAGATGGAAAGATGATGTGGTAGCATCCCATCGCTCCATCAGAGTAGTGAGCGTCCTATCATGGTATCGCATCTCTGGCATAGTGAATACATTTTAGAGACCAACCAACTCCAAATGTGTGACCTCATGAAGTGATAAGCGATCTCTTAGCTCACGAACGAGGTGGAATGTTTTCCCTTTAGGATGCTCCCAGATCTTAAGATAATCCTCCAAAAAAGAAAAAAAAATTAATTCAAAAACCTGATCATGGTGAGCAAACATGCAAAAGGACATATGCATGCCGAGAACATGTCTGTGTGACACGCCTGCATCCCAGATCGCCTTGGTCACCCAAAGAATGCCAATGCATCTTTGGGATGACAATGTGGATCAGGGACCCCAACATGCATCCCAAATGATAGCACGAAAAGAGGACGTAGGCACACATTTCGAATGCCTGCGCACCTCGAAGCATGAAAAAATCCAAAAAATTAAGCAAAAAGGCACAAAGATCGAGACTAAGAAGCCTACTTGGTCAACCTCATGACCCACAATGATGTCATCACACAACTTGTCAAGCCTCAATGCCTTGTACTCTCTCTTTCTCGACATTTTTCTAAATTTTCTCTCACAAAAGTCAACAATCTACTCATAATGAATAGTGAAAATGACCCTTCTAGGGGCCCACCTAGGTATATATAGGACCCCCAAGGTCCATTTTTTCTAAGATTCATGGCTCCCTAGTTTCTCCTGACTTTACCCCACCATGCTAGGGGAAAACTCAAGAGTGGGCATATAGTTACCTCTTGATCATTTTTTCTCCTCTGAAGCAACAATTTTTTCTTGATCATTCTTCTATCCATGGTAGTTTCTTCTGATTTTCTGAAGCTGAATCAAAATTTTATTTTTGCAAGATACAGTGTTGAACAATTTTTCACAATCATTGTGTTGTTGATCATTGAGCTCGGGAGTTGGGGGCATCCTCGGTACCAGTTAGCTCGACCTTGGTGACCTCTGTGATCCCACTTCCTAGCATGCATTTCCATAAAATCTAAAATTTGGGTGAAATTTTTCTTCTCTACTTTAGTGAGGCTAATTTTTTTCAAAATCGAGCCCACTAAAGTGGGGGAAACATGTAATGTCATAGAATTGCACCTAAGGGAAATTCCACATTTTTGTATCTTTCCTAGCATTTATGACACCTTTGGAGCATGAATGAAAAAATCCAATGAGACAAAATTTTATAATTCTAACTTCATGTGGACACATGGCCAAATGAAAAAAGTCTTACAAGGTATTTCATAAAAATCTAGCTCTTGGATGCCTGTGCAGCAGACAGACGTTCATGTGGCATGCTAGCATCCTGGCGGTTTTTTCAAGTTTGAAACGAAGAATCTAGAACTCTGACCCTTGTGACACGTGTCGTGGCAGTTAGGTATTGAGTGAAATGGCTCTGTGCTACCCTTTCATGCAATAAAAAATTCTTTTGGCTCTCATTTTAGGGTTGGAAGCTATCAATTCAAGCATTCTCACCACTTGCTCTAGTCTTGGGTAAGTTCTATCCTTGAGTAGCAACACTTTCACTGGAGAATCCATAATGGACTAAGGTCCCCTTGTAGCTACCAACTCTCTAGTAGCTACCATCTCTAAGGCAAGCACATTGTGGTGTGTTTGTGTGCTCTGAAAGAGGGTCTTGACCTATGGGTAACAATCTCTCTCCTTATCACTCCTTCCTACTAGTTCATTTACTACTTTATGGTTTGGGATCTACTCTGAAGAGGGTTTTGTTTTCACCACCTACTTTTTTATTTCCTTTACACTCTTTAGAAAATTTGGTTGTTCGTGGAGGTGGGAGCACCAATACGAGTGTCTGACTGAGGCAAGGCCCTATATAGCCCCAACCTTTTCCCCTTCATATTTTGTTTGCAAGTTACAAAAGAAACCTTGGACTTAAGATTTAGACACATGAAGGTGATCTTATTTCAAGTTCTCTTGTATTCTCCTTTAGTTCTTAGCTTTATGTTGATCTCTTGATCCCTCACGTCTCCTAGTCTGAGTTAGTAAGTAAGATTTCATTCCATTTACCTAAGCTCCTGAGTTCTTTACAACTTAAGACACCAAGGCATCTTGTGGATGATAGTGCATCGCGTTGGCATCCTAGAAGTGTGTTGACATCTTTTGGCCAAAAGCTCTTCAACCAGATATTGGAACTTAGAAGTCTTGCTCCCTCAGATTCCAAACCTACTTTCTCACTTGTCTTCATGATTTCATTGATCCATTCATTTTGAGGTGTATAAGGGAAGTTCATTCCTTGGTGATCTCTTGAGAAGGAAGAGACCCATGTGTAGTGAATCCATCTTATATCACAGGAACATTTTAAGTGTCTTAAACATCTTATGTAAGACCTCATTGATTCCAATCATATCCTAATTGGAGGTGAATAAAAAAGATAATAATTTTTTAGCTCCTACCAACCAAAACTTACAAATATTTACCAATCCCATGCCCAATCATAATATTTCATTTGTTAAGGCTATCAAAACTAAGCCTAATTTGATGAATGTTGACATGGATAATGAACATATGAGCACTCAAGAACAAATCCTATGGATGTTGATGAATTGAATCCTATGGATACTAATGAACACATTCCTATTGATACAATGATAGGAGTGGTTGACATCAAGCCTTGTAAACAACAAACTATTGACATTACTTTCTCTTTAGAAGAAAGAATTAAACATGCACCCAATGTTCCCTTTTACATAGCTGACATAATCAATAATAAGCCCACTCCTTGGATTTTAATTGATCTCATCTAAGGAGAGAATGTAATCATAGAATAACTCTTATATGTGCATGAACTCACTCAAGATATATATGCTAAACCAAAAGAATGGATGAGAATGCATGATGGTTTTTCTCATGTAGAACCGAACAAATCAAATGTATCATTCTCTATCATCTCTAATTCAAACCAATTTTGTGTGAAGTTAGGTCACAAATAGATTCACTCCATCAATGTGGTCCCATCCATTATCCATAAGTGCTTAAAGTTTCCAATTGGCAATGAAATATTCACTGTGAACTATAGTGGCTTTAGATGCCTCATCTTCCCATGGAAATGTCTCATTAGATTATTTATGTCCTGAGCCCATTGAACCTATAAGATAACGTGAAGACTTCCTTTTCTTATCCTACCAAAAGTTCAAATCAAAATGCATAACTAGGCTATCCCTTGAAAAATTTCCTCCACCCATGCTTGAACCTCCACCACTTAAGCAAGACAATGTTGAGCCTAAATCTCTTCCAGAAAATCAAGACCCATCCATAAACAAAACCCTTACCTGTTTCCTACAGGAGACCTAGAGAAAACCAAACAAGTCTTAATCTGTTGATAAGAAAATTTATGAATCCAAAGATAAAGTGTTCGAACAACCTTCCATGGTTTCTTCTTTTCTTCCCTCACAAGAAGAAAATTAATCTACAATTGATCCACCCCCTCCTACAAAAACTTAATTTGAAAATCATAATAAAATAAATCACAATGCTAGAGAGTGTAGGCGTAGGCATCATGCTATTTCTCGAAAGATCAATAATGAGAACAACATTTTAAATCAAAATTCAAACATGACAGAAGCAATAAAATATGGGCCTCTTCACTTACTAGAGATTGTAAATCCAACACAACAAGGACCATAACCTTCTATGGATATCATCATTCATCCTCGTATTGTGGTTAACTTGGATGATGATGAGGAAATAGTTAAAATCGATGATGAAGTGCATAATGAGTTGAATTTGTTATTTTCCTCATCCATGAGCTTAAATGATAACAACCATGATGATCCTCCCAAACTGAGTGATTCATCATGTGTTAAACCTGGTGATTATCCTCGTACTACAATTGATGTGATCTCTCTCACTAGTGATTTGAATTCCACATACATTGAACAAGGCTAGGATGCAAATGGCCTATTGGATGGTTGATTTGCATGTGCCTTCCTAGTCATTTTATTTTATTTTCGCTTTCACTTGAATGTGTGTATTGTAATCCCCCGTGATATTATGTTTGATGTTTCTCTCTCTTTGTGCATTCCATTGTTTGTACCTTCATTCTTCTCTATGTCATAAGATTTTCACTTTTTATTTATCCTTTTTCTTTTGTCTTTTGTTTTCCTTTTGGGGATGATGTAAAGTGTTGAGATGCCCTATGTCTCTTCCATGTTGACCCAACAGATTTTTCATTTCTCTATTCAATTTTTTCTTGTGTTTTCCTTTTGGGGATGATGCAAGGCATTGAGACACCTTCTATCTCTTCCATGTTGATCGAAAAATATTTTCTTTGTTTTCACTATGTTTGTGTCATTCTTCTAGTTCTGTGTGTATTTGGAGAATGATGGCAATTCTAAGATCTCTATTATCATTGCAACAAAGACAAATACCAACCCCAAATCCATAGATCCCTAATGTGTTTTTGGAGGGGAAACCCTCTTTTCCATTTTATTTTCCATGTTTGTCTACTTTAAAGTAATTTCTCACAACATGGTGTTAGCAATTTCTTTAAAGTGGGGGAATACATTGGCATTATTTTGGCATGATTTCATTTGCATTTTATTTTCCATGTTCCTTGATGTGATTTTATTTCTTGATAAGATTTGTTTTCCTCTTTGTCATGACATTGGGAGTAATTCCATTCAAGAGTGTGACCTATCTAGCATATTATATTCCCCTTAGTGGCAGTGTAACAAACTACATCCCCTAAGTGGTGAATCTTTTATCCTTTGACTGGTCCTCTCTTGGATACATTAGGAGTGATGTCCATTAAGAGTAAGACCTTGTATGAACTAAGAAAAATCCCCTTGAACATCATATCTCTTTTTTGTTGTGTTGCATTTTTATTTTGTCCCTATTAGAGTCATGGAGCTATGACTTTTATATGGACCCCCATAGGCTCACCTAGTGAACAACTAGCTTCACTAGCCCTTGTTACAATTCTTTTTCTTTTTTTCCTTATCATAGTCATGGAGGTATGACATTGATATGGACCCCCTAAGGCTCACCTAGTGAACAACTAGCTTCACTAGCCCATGTGAGCGTGCATTTTCTTTTTGTCCTTATAATAGTCATGGCATTATGATGTTGATATGGACCTCTTGGGGCTCACCTAGTGGACAACTAGTTCCCACTAGACCTCATGAGAATGCATTTTGTTTGCATAGTGGACAACGTGTTCCACTTGTAAACCCCCTTCAAGCCTAGACGTGGTCCACCACATTGGATGACAAGTCGAAGCTTGATCTATTGTTGTGAGCATGTAAATCTATAATATAGCTTAAAATTACATACACATTAGTATGGTTAGTTTAAAACCAAGAAAATAAACTACTCCTATGAGATGTTGAATCATGCTTCATGATGCAAACAAAGAAACAAAATATCAAATGAACCAAATGAAAGCATAAAAGAAGCGTAGTACATACCTATCCCATAGAAGATTGGTGCTACTTTGATATGTAAAGTATACCTTTCCAAACCCTTGATAAGCTCCAAATATTAATGATGCCAAGATGCAATTGATGAACTCTAATATTCCTATAGTGAGAATGCTATGATTGTGGATGATTTTGAAGGAAGAATGCCATGTATTTATAGGATTGAAGAATGGAATTTTGAAGGATTTTGATGAATGTGGGACAAAAGACCAACCAGTGAGAGAAGGTCACTTGTCCACACGTGATTGGAGGAGGAATGAGCACATTTTGGAGATTGTGCAAGTAAATGCAATTAGGTGGGTTTGAAATTTGAAAAATGGCCTTAAATACATATGCTTGAGAGATTTTGGGGGGAAATTGTTGGGGCAATAAATTCAAAAAATGGAGTTAATGAGAGAATATTCCTTGGGAATCCTTGTGAGGGAAAATAGGGGTAATTAGATAATTAATTAAAATGAATTTCATGTGCAAGTTACAAAAGCTAGAGAAAGGAGGATTAGTGTTAGGAGTTAATCAGGTTTTGATTAACTTAGGGAGGTTAGTTGATATGACACTTTATTTAGATTTCTTAATTTTATCTAAATCAAAATGAGAGGGATGTGAACATTAGTAATTTAATTAAATAAAGTTTTATTTATTCAATTAAATGAAGAACATTAGAAATTTAATTAAATAACTTGATTTCTTTAATTAAATGAGGAACATTAGAAATTTAAATAAATAAATTTGATTTATTTAATTAAATGAAGAAAATTAGATGCATGATATCGATTTTCATGTCTATATTTTCCCCCTCTTTGAAGCAATGTACCTGTTGCATTGATTCAAAGAATGATGTCATCAAGATCAAATTTAAAAAAAATCCTAATTTTTCGGATGCCCCAATGGAAAGAAGTACGTTGGCACATTGCCCCCTCGAGAGATTGAGAGGAAATTTACATTTGAGAGTCGATCTCATGACAAAGACGTTCAAGATGGATGTACGAATGGTTAGATTAACAGATCTATATGATAATGATGATGTAAATGAGATGTTTTTAAGATGCTTCGAATAACAAAACGATATTATCCTAAACAACTTAAATGGTTATGTAATGCATGTGAGATGGATGATGTTTTCTGTTATGATGATATGTATGAGTATGCAGGATGGGAGTGTGGATGTTTTACGAATGTGGGATGGATGCATTAATGACATGATACTATGCTAGTATGAAATAGGATAGAAGAATGAGAGTGATCAAACCTTGAATCTAAGATGATGCAAAAGTCCAAGTATATTGGTCATTGAGACTTTATTAGATATGATGATGAATTATGATGATGTATTTCTTATCGAGGGGTGGGATAAGTAAAGAGCATAAATTTTCTTATGTTTGATAACACACATAGGTACAATGCATCAAGCTATAAAGAACCAGGATGGTGTTGCACCTAGTCTGATGAACTTTGACTCAATAATCAGATAGTACTCCTATTCACACATGACATATAAAACCTTATTCAAAATTAAGTTCATATATTCTAAACATAGAAAAGAAAGCCTTCCTAATGTGGTAAACAATACATCTGAAACACCTTCCCGACAAACCAAAGAAAGCATGCATGACCAAGCTATATTACAAGAACATCCAACAAGCACAGTAGATAAAAAGATAATGATCGTTGCCCCATTCCTTTCTCTCTAAACCGTTTTGATTAGGCATCACTGAGAGGTCATTAGTTGAGTGCAAAATAAGATAAGTAAAAATCACAAAGATAAAGTAAACCAACAAGCTAATGTTCTTCATACCACTAGCCAAGACTAAACTATGATGATGCTTGATGTTGATGTCCATTGTAGGAAGGATGCATCCTAGGACATGTGATACAATGATATGGGATTGACTAGATGATAAGCTATTGATACCAAGAGTTGACCAACAAGTGTTTACTTACTGACCTAGACTTGAGACGTTGACGATTGAGCTTTTACTTTTAAACCTCCTAGACTTGCTTCTAATTGTTTTGCCAAAGGGTGAAAGTGACAATTGATTTATTATGAATGAGATTATTCGGGGTGTGAGTGAGATGGAGATGGATGGATTTTTAAAATATTTGGCTGTTTTTTCTGTTTTTGAAATGTTCTGAGGCTTTTTTGGGATTTTGATATTTTTTATGAATGTTTTGATTTTCAAATTTTCCAATGTTTAAAGACTTTCTGAGATTTAACCAAGAAACTAACCTAAAGACCTATCCTATCAGTCTCAAGAGTTGATCAATAGATTAGCCTTGCCTATGTTATACACGCAGAGACCACGTAGTTTGACCGAAACAAAATGTATTTAATGATGAGATAGATGGACAAATGGAGGGTATGTGCAAGATCATCATGGAAAAAAAAAGGCCCTTAAGTGGCGATGAAAATTGAGAAAATCAGAGTTAGGAAACTTGATGTAAAAATTTAAATAAGTTATCTATATTATTTCAAAATTATGTAAGAATAGAAACTATAGAAAATTGAATATAGTTTCTAAACTACTAGATTTATTTTGTTTAAAAAAAAATCTATCTAGTGAAAATTTTAAATTTCAATGTAGTAGTACTTAAATTTCAGAGAAAAAATAAGAAGTAGGTGTCTGTTTGACCACCCTAACGACAATAAAATGATAATATTTTTTTAATAATATTTTAGATATAAGTAGAGGACTCATGTCCTAATGTGATGCATTTTTTTTTTATAATTTTTTCCAATGAAATAGTTAATTATGAATTTTTTATTACAACTTTTAAAAAATATAAAAACATGTATGTTTGACCACCTAAACTTGGTAAAAATTTAATCAAATTCTATTCTTGTTTTTTAATCCTATAGTATGTGAAGCATACAATGTGACACATGTTTCAGATTCAAAAAATGTGATACCATTTGAAAGCTATAGATGTTTTTTAATCAGTTTATCAATCAAGAATTTTAATTCAAATAGAAAATCAATAATAATTATTTATTAAATTCATCATAAAGCATAGTTTATATTGGTGGAAAGCTGAGAATATCCTTTAAAAACCCTTTTCGTTTCATCAATTTTGGGTAAAAAAATGTCATCAGCCACATGGGTCATCATATCACTTACATATCGCCACTTCTTGGCCCATCGTGATCTTGCACATACCCTGGATTGTCACTTTATTGTGATAGATGCCTAAAGGACTAACCTAGGGTGTCTCTGGGGATGATCAAAGATCAACCTTGCCCACGTTCAAGCTCAGAGATGACGTAGTTGGATAGGATGACTCTTTTTTTTGACTTTTTGGTTTTATGATGTTTTTGGATTTTAGCATTTTCCGAAAGATTGTGAGAATATACATGAATCTGATCCAATCTAGGTAAAGGAACATGCCCCCAGTGTGATGTGATAGACTAATTTGATATAGGTAGGAAAAAATGACCTTAGGAATGTGCCAAGTAGTTCTAGGGTGGAAGATGATACGAACACAAGATCAAGCTATGAGGCGGACATGGATAGGTCAATGAAAGGATCAATGGAATGCGATGGATGAATGGTAAGTGTGAAAAATAGGTTGTGGAAATCCTGGTGGATGGAGAGTGCTTTATTTACACAAGGCACCTATTTTCTAGGTTTTCACCAAGGTACTTGCCCAAAGCACCACGAAAGTAGTTTTCACTAGAGGACAGTTTTTTATCTTTATTGTTTTCAATCCTTTTTCTAATTTTTTTGGATTTTGATATTTTTTGATTGTTTGTATTTTTTTATTTTACCCTTAAAAGATCAGGTGTAAAATTTTTTGAGATGAGATTTATTCATGGGCTCGTACAGAGGTTTGCCTTCAGGCGTTTATAGTTGATATTCCTCTGACTTGTAGCTTGTGGTGACGATGAATGGTCCCAACTAGTTGGGCTCAAACTTGCACTTGCTATTTGGATTTGGCATGTTCTTCTGATTTTCCTTTAGGACCAGCTCGCTGACTCAGAAGATTCGCCTCCTGATTTTCTTGTTGTAGCTTCGCCTGAGATGGTACTGATATACTTGAAAGTGGTTTAGGGCATCTATGTGCCACCTGTCTAGTAGCTCTAGCTCATTTAGTTGTGAGACCAAGTATTCTTCATCTGTAATGAGATTTTATAGTGATATTCTCAGGGATGAGAGCTTGATCTCAATGGGGAGTATGGCTTTTGATCCATAGACCAGGGAGAAGGGGGTGGCACCTGTTGGTGTGCGGATTCTTTTGCAGTAGGCCCATAAGGTAGGATTCAATTGCAGATGCCAGTCACGACCAACGTCATTGATTATTTTCTTGAGGATTTTTAGGATAGTTTTATTGGTAGATTCTATTTGGCCATTGCCTTGGGGATAATACGAAGTGGAAAAGTGATGTTGGATATTCAATTTTTGGCATAGGTCATGAACATCCTAATCTTTAAAAGGTGTCCCATTATCTAAGATAATGGCTTGAGGGACATCGTATCGATAAATAAGCTAGTTCAGAATGAACTTAGATATTTCCTTTCCTATAATGTAGGTCATTGGAATGGCTTCCACCCACTTTATGAAATACTATGTGGTGGTAATGATAAACCTATGGCCATTGGATGAGGTGGGGGTGATTTTACCAATGAGATCGAGCCCCCACTACGAAAAGGGCCAAGGTGTGATAATGGGGTGGACTTCCTAAGCTGGTGCATGGATGAGGTTCCCATGCTACTAACACTACAAACACATTTTTACATAGTCATGCACTTCTCTCTCCATAGTAGGCCAATAGTATCATGTCCTCAATAGTTTCTTGGTTACAGTCATACCACTCGAGTGTGAACCACAAATGTTGTTATGTACCTTGATAAAAGAAGTCAAGGCTTCCTCAGTGTTTAGGTAACGTAAAAGGGTCCCTTCGATGCTCCTACAGTACAAGGTATCTCCTAAGATGATGAAACATAATGAATTTTTGACAAAAGATATTTTAAGGTTCAGGGTTATGTTGGTTGGGAGAACTCTAATTCTTAGGTAGGTGTAAATATCATGGTACCAAGGATCATCAGGACCAACTATTTCGCACATGAATTTGGACTCTGGTACCTCGAATGCTGGTACAAGAAAGTTCTCTATGAGGAATTTCGGTTTTGGGATGTTGTGTCGGATCACTAGGAGCAATTCAATCATGGCCATTGCATTTGCTGCTCTATTATTTTCTTTGGGCAGCTGTTCAAATGTGATATCAATGAAGGACTCCTTGAGGCTTTCCACCAACTTCCTATATGGATTCAAGTTGTCATCCTTTGTTTGATCTTCATTATTTACTTGGTTTACTATGAGTTGTGAGTCTCCATAGACCTTAAGTGCCATGATCTTCCATTGCACTGCAACTCTTAGCCCTATGACAAGAGCCTCGTATTCCATGATGTTTTTTGTGCATGAGAATGACAACTTGTATGATTTAGGTATGTGGTCCCCTTGTGAAATGATGAAGAAGATTCCCACCCCTGACCCGTGTTGTGTGTAGGATCCAACAAAATACATTTTCCAATGATCCGCTACACTAAGGTTGAAGATTGATTCATCAGGGAACTCTAAAACTAGTGGAATCTTTGCATAAATTGATTCCTCTACCATTTGGTCTATAATTTCTTGTCCTTTGATAGCCTTGCATTCTACATAATCAATGTCCTACTCTATTAGGATCATAACCCACTTAGTCATCCGTCCTATGAGAGTTGCTTTGGAAAGTAGGTATTTGAGTGGGTCTATTTTTTGTAATGAGCTTGATCTGATGTGCTAGCATGTAATGCCTGAACTTCTAAGATGCAAAAACGACTGCTAGACAGGCTTTCTCAATAGGTGTGTAGTTTAGCTCATGTCCCACCATGGTCCTATTGATGTAATATATAGTTCTTTCCACTTTTTTTATCATGCTAGGCTAAGAGAGCACCGAGGGCTACTGTTGTTGTTGATATGTATAAGATCAAGGGTTTTCCTGGAATAGGTGGCATTAGAACTAGTGGTGTGAGTAGGTACTCCTTGATCTTGTTGAATGCTTAGTCACATTATTTTTCCCATTTGTATGATACCACCTTGTGGAGTAGATGATAATATGGGATTTGTTTGTTTGCTAGTTATGTTATGAATAGGTAGATAGATTGGAGTCTTCCTTATAGACCTCTTAGCTACTTCAGTGTCCTGGGTTCTTGCATTTCGAAGATTTCCTTGACTTTGGTGGGATCTAACTCGATTCCTCTCATTGATATGATGTACCCTAGGATCTTACCTAATTGTACCCCAAAGACACACTTTTTTGGATTAAGTCAGACTTTGTACTTTTCTAATTTGTCAAAAATGGAGCTTAGGGCTGATATGTGGTCTCGTTGCTTCTTTGATTTAGCTAGTATATCATCCACATAATCTTCCACAATTTTATGGATCATGTCATGAAATATTAATTTCATGGCCCTCTAGTAGGTTGCTCTTGTTTTCTTCAATCCGAATGGCATCATATTCCAACAATATGTCCCCCACGAACAAGTGAAATTTGTAGATTATGTTGGTCTTCCTTGGCTATCATGATTTGATTGTATCCTAAGAATCCATCCATTAATGATAGCATCTCATGTCCTATCATCATATCCATGATCACGTCAATGTTTGGAAGTGGAAAGTTATCCTATGGACATGCTTTGTTTAAGTCTCTAAAGTCCGTGCAGATGCGGATGCCCCCATCTAATTTTGAAAAAGGTACCAGGTGTGAGACCCACTCTTGATATTCGATCGTCTATATGAACCCTACATCTAGGAGCTTTTGTAATTCCATTTTGATAAAAAATGCTATCTGGGGATGCATTTTTCTTAGATTTTGTCTCACAAGATTTGCTTATATATATATAGCTAGGCGATGAGCCACAAATATCGAATCAAGTCTAGGTATGTCAGAATAGGTTCATGTGAATTTTATCTTTCTTTCATTTTGGAACATAGCTAGGAGTTCTTGTTCTTCTATGTGAAGTGACTCATCATAGAATGTTATGTGTGGTAGCTCCTTCATTCCCAGATTGACTAGATTGCACTATTCTACTAGAATTGTTGACTTCTCCTAATGAATGGAACAAAGAGGAAGATTGAATCCTTCATCCTTCGATGCCTCAGAGAGGTTTTCATCATTGTATGCGTCCTTTATTTTTACTTTTTTTGAGTCAAAGAGTGCCATAGTGTGGTTTTCACTCAAATACCTTGAGATTAATCTCAATTTTTTGCTTTTGCAACTGAAGGATACAATAATTTCCTCATAATAGGCTTGTGTATCTAGTATGATGTCTAACCTAGCTTTATGATCTCCATATGGCACCATATCCCACAATCCCATGAATTCTAAGAGTGCCTCATCATTTTCAAACATGTCCAAAATCAGTGATCCTCATTCATTGTAATCGATGAGTTGGGGATAGACTAGGTTTATTTCATGGTTTTGATGGTCTGACTCAAAAGATAGGGTGTTGATCATGAGGAGGGAGGAATATTCAAAAAGCATAGGTAAGTCTATTTTGGTATCCTCATCATCACTATTACTACACATAACAGTTACATCAAAGGTAAAGTTGTCTATGACTCGACCTGTGGATACGGGTAACTGAAGGGCTACTACCGATAGCTAAGGGGGAGTCTTGACTACTTTAACTGGGGGAATTTTGCCATATATTGTTACACTCGGAGGGGTACACCCAAGGCCACGATTTTTCATGTTCTTTTCAACAATGATAGGTTCCAATCAGCCATTGTTGTTCTTTCCTATAATTTCATTCCTATTATAGCCCATGCCCAACATTAATTGAAGTCCTCTATTGGCATCATCCATGGGAAGGGATGGTACAAGTCTCTCATCTTGATAGAGGAGATTAGATATGTCTCTCTCGTCCACCACTTCTCAATCTAGATCCCCCCAACTTCTAAATCGAGAGGGATCCGCTCTGAAGGTTTGAGTTGTTGTATTGGAAGGTTGTGGTTGTCCATGGGATCTAGGGGATTGAGGTAACTCCCCTACCAAAAAGGATCCTTTCTTCAATTTTGTAATCCCCACACCCATTGTCTTAGATTATGAAATTGATTTCAGATATATTAGGAATGGTGGGTTTCTTTGTCCCAGAAGTGGAGGCAATGTTGGTTGGGTCTATATACAGAGTTGAAGGGCCTTCATCATTCTTTGGGACTTGGGGTATTTTATAGTACTTTGCTTCTAGGTTCTTATAGTAGGTGAAGGGCTTAGGATCACTGTAGATCATGACCTCTTGATTTTGATATGTGAACTTGATGCACTGATGGAAGGTTGATGTGATTGCTTACATCCCATGGATACACGGACGACCCAAGAGGATATTATAAGGTAGATCAAGGTCAAGAACTTGACAGGTGGTTTCCATAATGGTTATCCCTACTTCAATAAGGAGTTGGATAGTTCCCTGAGACACTCTATCTTGGTCATCATACGCTCTGATTGTCATTCCCTTGCCTTTTTCAATGGAATCCTTGCAAAGTCACAAATTATTTATGAGCTTTAGAGAACAAATGGTTAAACCTGCACCCCCATCCACCAAGACCCTCTTAACTTTGTTTGTAAGAACCAGGACTTCAAGGTGAAGTGCACGGTTGTGAGATGGTTGAGTAGGGAAGTCTTGATCCAAAAATAGGAGGAGATTTGGGGTGGTAATTTTTTCGACCATAGCTTGGAATTGTTTCACGAATGAAACCAATTCTTCCTCAATTATTTCTCTATGGGTGGATGAGATCTTGAGTAACTCCATGATGGAGTTCCGACCGGGAGTTCTTTTAAACTAGTCCAAAATAATTTAGCCTTTAGGAATGAATTTTGGATTTGAGGTGGATGCCCTAGGTGGCTATGATGACCTAGCAATGGTGACTTTACCACCACATGTGGTGACTCCACAATCAACATTAGCTCCCTTGATGCTAACAATAGTGACCACTTCATCTAGGGATGCAACAACTCCTTTGTACACATGGTTTACATTTCCATTATTTTGCTTCCCTTTGTTATTTCCTTGGTTGTGGTCAAGCATCAGATTTGTGTAGATCTTGAGATCTTGATTTCCTATAGGTTGTTCCACGTTAATGATCTTATCATCGATAAGGCCTTGGATTATATTTTTCAGCTTCATGTAATTGGCTAACATGTGCCCCTTGATTTTATGATAATCACAAAGATAAGTTTCATTATACCAAGGTTGTTTCACCATGGGCTCTTCATAATTCTCAAAAGTGGGGATTTTAATGAGTTTCTCGTCTAACAATTTCTTCATGATGGATTCGACTGATTCCCCAAGAGAGGTAAACTTTCTCTTGGGGGGATATTTGTTTCATGGAGGTGGTACCCCTTGATTATTCAAATTGTTGATTTGATTATTAGGTGGTTGTTGTGCTACCACATTGGTTTGTGTTTTGTTCTTTTGTCGTTGATGATATATTTTGGTGTTCTGCTTTAGAGCACTAATCATGACCTTAGGGTCGACCACACTGTCATTAGTGATGTTCCTATTTTTCACCCACATGCAAGGTTTCTCATTATTTCTGGTGGAAGGGTGGTTGTCTTGATGTTCTGGATAGGTGGGAATCCCTCCTTGTGCAATGAGGGATCATTCAATGTTGAGTGCCTTGGGGATCAATTGATCATAAGTGGTGATACACAGCATCTTTAGAGGGAATGCCAAAGTTTTCTCAAGATTGGAAATGATGGTGCAAATTTGTTGCTCCTCTGGCATGGCCCACTTGCTCCTATTGGCCTTGGATTGACAACATTGTAGGAAGGAAGCGAATGATTCCCCCTTTCCTTGTTTGAGTGCAGATAGTTCCTCTAGACTAACATTCATTCCAATGTTGAATGCATAATTCTTCAAGAATTCATCTACGATCTCTTGGAATGTTTTGATACCAATAGACAAGCGAGAAAACCACTCCATGGTAGGGCTAACCAAGCTTCGAGGAAATAGACGCATTAGTTATGTATCATTGTATGTGACTTCCATGCAATGTACCTGGAATTCCTTGATATGATCCTCAAGGTTTCCCATCCCATGATATTTGTCAAATTTAGGGTTTTCAAATCACTTTGGGAATGATATCATTGCCAAACTCCTGTCAAAAGGATAGAGGCACAAGTTGCTTGGTGTCTTTGTTGTTTTCCCTATTTGGAGATCGAGCACTTGCTACGAGAGAAACTTGATTTGTGTTGTCATGTCATCTTGCGGAATAGGAGGTGGAGTGGACATGTTCTAAGGTGGTTAAGGTGTTGGAGTGGTGGATGGAGTGTCGGTGGGAGTTTGTTGTAAGCTCTATTGCGCAATTAAGGCTTGTTGATATGCCTGCAATTTCTATTGCGCCAACAACTCTTTTTGTTGGTCTTGTTGCTGCTATGCCAACAATGCTTGGTGTTTGGCTTTCTATTGAGCCGCTTGTTGTTGCACTTGATACTGTTGCAGGGCTTGTTGATATTCTTTTTGTTGGGTTTCTTGCAATTGTGCCTAGTATTGAGCATGTGATTGCACCTGCACTTTTTGAGTTGCCTATGCGGCTTGTGCAACCTACATGACTTGAGTGGCTTGAGTTGCTTGCATAGCTTGGGTGGCTTGTTGTTGTTGTTGTAAATCTTGGGCTTGGGAAGCCTATTGTGCTTGTTGTGCCACTAATTATGCTTGTGCTTGCTAAGCAGCTAGCTATGTATCTTGTTGGTTTTGAATCTGTTGAAGTTCCCTTTGATAGGAGGTTTCTTGAGCTGCTTGCAACATGATGCTAGTTGAGTTTTCCATGTTGGGTTTTTTATGGTGGTGGTGGTAGATTAGGAACAATGTTGACTCTTGTGATGGGAGGAACCATTCTATTAATAATTGGGGTTTGCATGGTGGATGGTGTGATTGACATGCTTGGTCCTTGGGAGACCATGTTTTGAGATACTTGGGGAATGGTAGATAATGTGTTGATTGTGGGGGTTGCTTGAATGGTTTCCACCTATTGTTGCAATATCGATAGCAAGATAGGAGGATTCAATATGATGTTTTGATTTACGAGTGGAGGGTTTCTTGGGTTTTTTTTATTGATGGTCGGTAGAGGTGGAAGGCTCAACCCAAGGAGTGGTGTGGATGTTAAAGGAAAAGGTGGAATAGGCACTTGAAAAATTAGAGGTGTATTCCCTTGGGAAAATGATGATGATGATGAGGGATCAAAGATTTCCCCTGGTCTAAATAATCCACCCTCTCCTTGTGAGGTCATGGGGAGAGATATTTGTTTGTTGAGAGGATATGTCAGTGTTGCGTGAAAAAAGGATGGATTGGTAGGATCATGAAATGTGAGCGAAACATATGGGTGTAACGGATTCAAAAGGATTTGTCTAAAGTGAATGAAACAATGAGCTTCCCTTGTTGACAATGGGTTGATTCAAAGCAATGGATGATGGGGGTTGGGGGATGGGTTGAACGATGATTTGAAAAGATGGTGGTGTGGATTAGATCGGTGGAATAACCCTCAGAGGTGTCTCCACAATAGTGTTTATGTCAAAAACATAAGGGAGTTTAGACCCTTCCTTTTCCAATTCAAGCATGTATTGTGATGGATTAAGTCTTATCATGGCATTGATAATTTTGTGATTCTTGAGATTTTGGACCATTTCTATGATTTCTTCTTGAGTCATTTCGAAGACATTATTGGTGATGTCTTCCACTTGACCTTCCTCTTGAGGATTTTAAGGTATTGGAAGAGGATTAATTGGGAGTTCAATGGATATCATAGGGTTGAATTTTGTTTCAGTTCACTTGAAGTGGATGTTTCTATTTTTTGCTCCATGTTTTTCTTGTATTGAGATTGAGTTTGAACTATAAAATAGGGATCAATTTTAAGGAATGCAAGAGATGAACCTCTAACACCTTAGATTGGTCTAGACTTTAGGCTCAAAGAAGAGAATCCAAGTTTTCTTTAAGGATCAGAGGATGGGGATGGTATAATTGAAGGATGGATGGTGTGGATGATTGAAATTTTTAAGAAATCTTGAAGGAGATACTAGACTTTAGGACTTGATTTGATTTGATTTTCCTTTGATTTGATCGGAACCTTGGCTTGATTGGATTTTGATTTGGATAGTAAAATCATAAACTGTAAGAGGTTGGATGTTTTCCTAGATTAGAGTTGTACACAAGATGATAATCTGACTAAGTGTGTAAATAATTATTCATAAAGACACCTATAGTTAAACAAGATTATTTTGATTTGATTTGATTTTGGATAATGAACTTATAAACCTCAATATGTTGGACTTTTTAAAGACATAGACTTCTTCACAAGGTTTGATAATTTGACTCAATATGTGGAGAAGGATTCATCTAAACATATCTAATCAAACAAGATTATTTGGATTTTGTCAAGAAGTCTAGTATGAACGATGTTTCCAAGATTTTCAAGAGTTTTTGATTAGATTATTTTTGGTTTTGATGTTTGAGGGATGCATGAAAATGATTGAATTTAATCCTAGATTAGACCTAGATAAAACATCTTTCTACAAGACCTCGGTATTGAAGAACATGCTTGGTACTTCCTATGTAAGAAATGCAAACCTTTGAAAGAGACTTTGATTTTCTTGGCAATAAAACTCATAAAAGTTAGGATTGTTCCTTGAATATTTTTTATAAAAATTGAAGATCAACCTTTCTCTAACTTCATGAAGCCTTGAAAGACGTTCCTCACGAGCTTTTGGACTAATACTTTTGAACTTTGGTTTTTGGATTTTGATCTTTCGGGAAATCATTTGGAAGAACACATGTGGTGTTCAACTTTTCTTAGCTTTGCTTAATGACTTCCTTTTATCACAAACAATTCTTGATTTAGGTTTTCAAATTGGATGTCTAATGTCCTAACTTCTTCTCATCCCACAAAGTCCATTATGTGGAGAATCAAGCAAATTAATGAAAAAGTTTCCTAATGTTGACTTTAGTGAGAAAAAACTATGATTAAACCCAAATACTTAGATGCCTCTAAGGATGAAATCCCTATAGCAAGCAAGAGCATTTGGATTTTTCAAAGGTATTTGTTCCCCTTAAAGGGTTTGAAATTTTGAGGATTTTGTGAATGTTTGTTTTTAAATGTTTTTTAGACCCAAGAAAAGAATTTTGATTTCAAAGAATGTGCACAACCCTATGGATAAAAGAGACAATATTTTTTGAGTTTCCACTTGGACGAATCTAGTTACGCTTACTCTTAGTGGATGATTAGATGCTTGACCACAAAGGCTCCCCCTTACAATGCACTTGCTTATCGGGTCAACCAAGCATTAGTACCCATGAAAATCCCATGGCATACTTCTCATATCTACTAAAAGTCATAAGAATGTGGGATGTCTTTAGAACAAACGTTCTTGCATCAAAAAATAGATAGGGATTTTGGATTTTACATAATTTATCTCTTAATCAAAGCACCCATTCAGAAATCCACATGAGAGGAAAGATCAACATACAAAGAGTATCACCTACTTGTTCATAAGAGTTCTTGTAATGATGAGATTTCCTCAACATTCAAATTTATATACCAGTTGGGAGAAGCTTGGTGTTTAGCTTGTTACCGGTTTGATTCATTTCCTTGCGGTAAGTACTTTTACCCACCAAGGGAGGCTTTGTAAAGGTGAAGAACAATGAAGAAGTGTATTTTTAGTTTGACCACCTAACACATTTCAGTGGGAGGACACACAATACCTTTTCTTCAAACTTGAAAGGTTTTTCAATTTTAAGAATCCAGATTGAAATGGAGAGGTAATCACTTATACAACCTGATATCACAAAAATGCTTTTGATTCTCAAGATTATCATGAAGCGCGAGAAAAGTGCATACACATTTTGAATGATATTAATTTGTAAAAGAGATTACAAAACAAAAAAAACACATGTTCATTTTAAACCTCAAAAGCAATAATGTATTCATTTTATAGCACCAAGATGAAGTGTGTAGTTGATTGTTCAATTTTAGACCAAATCAAAATCTAGTATGTTTCTAAGATTCAATTTTAATCCAACTTGAAAAAGATCAAATCAATGATTAATTTTAAAGCCCCAAAAATAAGTGAGTTGGCTTGAAACAGAAAACGACAACATAAAATGGAAGCCCTAGATTATTACAACAAGCATTAAAAAATGCTTTTTCAAGTCTAATGTCCAATTTTTTTCAACTCCAATCCTCTTTCTTTCACTTAGCTCCAATGTCCAATTCCAATGCCACCAATGCAAACCTATCCCATAGTGGATTGGTGCTACTTTGATATGGAAAGTAGTCCTTTTCCATCCCTTGATAAGCTCCAAATGATAATGATGCCAAGATGCAATTGATGAACTCTAAAATGCCTATAGTGAGAATGCTAAGATTATGGATGATTTTGAAGGAAGAATTTCATGTACTTATAGGTTTGAAGAATGGAAGTTTGAAGGATTTGGATGAATGTGGGACAAAAGACCAACCAATGAGAGAAGGCCACTTGTCCACATGTGATTGGAGGAGGAATGAGCACATTTTGGAGATTGTGCAAGTAAATGCAATTAGGTGGATTTGAAATTTGAAAAATATCTTTAAATGCATATGGTTGAGAGATTTTGGGGGAAAATTTGTTTGGGCAAGAAAGACAAACAAATGGAATTAATGAGGGGATATTCCTTTAGAATATGCGTTGTGAGGGAAAATAGGGGTAATTAGATAATTAATTAAAATGAATTTCAAGTGCAAGTTGCAAAAGCTAGAGAAAAAATGATTAGTGTTAGGAGTTTATTAAATTAGATGGAGGTTAGTTGATATGACACTTTATTTAGATTTTTTGGGTTTATCTAAATCAAATGAGAGGGATGTGAACATTAGTGATTTAATTAAATAAAGTTTTATTTATTCAATTAAATGAAGAGCATTAAGAATTTAATTAAATAACTTGATTTATTTAATTAAATGAGGAACATTATCAATTTAATTAAATAAATTTTATTTATTTAATTAAATGAAGAACATTAGATGCATGATGTCGATTTACATGTCTACAGTTGTAGTTCCTTTCCTTTTTCCCTTTTCTTCTCTTTGATGGTGTATGTTTGCGATATGATTTTTTCTCCATATATCATTCACAAGCATGTTCCTTTGTGCCTATGTTGGTTTTCCATAGGATCATGATCTTGGGGGCTTGGCCATTCTCTTGATTGTTGTCATCCTATCTTACTAAAATTTATATATTTGAACCCCTCTTGATTGTGTGGTTGGCTACTTTAGTGTGAGTTTGAAGGAAGTTCATTCTCTCACAAAAGTGGGGGCTAAATTTAGTTTGGTAAAATGCATACCCATGCATTGTCACACTTGTTTGGGTTTTCCTTGCTTTATTTATCCTTCTTTATGGCTTAATTGGTCCTAATTTATGTCTAATGCATAAGTGATTTCCTAGTGACTTTGATTGGTGTGTCGTTGATTTCTAGTCAGGACTAAAACGTCACTAAGGGCGTCTTTGTCCCCTAAATGTCTCGGGAACCTAATTTGGAGGTATCTTATTTGGGCCCCTTTTTGGTGTCTATGCTCCAAGTTTCATCATTTGGCACTAAGATGCCACCTAGTGTCTCTTAGTCCTCCTTGAGTCATTTTTGAGATTCAATTTCAAACCTTTGTGGGATTTAACCTCCTTCATTTAATGAATTCATATGTCAGCTTAGTGTGCTATGATTTTAAGATATTAAGCATAGATAAGTATAAATAAAAGGTTCATTCATTCATAAGGCCAATTTATGAGATCAAGTGTATTCAAGAGCAATTCATCAAGCATTGGGAGCCAACATCAAGATTCAAGGATCATGTCAAAGAATATTCTTGCATCATGTGTTTTGTTGCGCTAACATTTGTGAGGTAGGGTTTTGATCTAAGCAAGCAAGTAATTCAAGATCTATCAATTATTTAATTATCCATATCCATTGTAGCCATTGCACACAAGTTTGCAGCCTTTACAAGGGTTTGGTGACTTGTAACATTGCATGTTGTTCATTCACCATTTCCTTCATCATTTCTATTTCAGTTCAACGTTTAATTACCAACAAGGGGTTTTACCAAGGCAAACGCCCATTCACTAACAATCAACAAGTTTTTCCCATCTTGTCCATTTATGTTTGTAGATCTAGGTTGAAGACTTGAAGATCACTTGGAGTGCAAAGTTGTCAGAGTTGCAAAGTTGTATTGCAAGGTTGTCATCTTCATGGAAACTCACCTATAGATCAAATTTGATTGTTTCAGAATCTAAGATCCGAGATGAAACAATTACAGATTTGGGAGCTCAGGACCACATCCAGACTTTTTAGAAATTTGAAGCAGTAGTGGGACTAAAATACCATTTTAGGCGTCTTACTCCAAGGCATATTTTGGCAGTCTGTTTGGATTTTTAGAATCCTATTTGTATCTCTAGGTTCCCCAGGTACAAACACCCTAACTTGGAGTTGTTTGTTTTCAATATTTACATCTCTCATTTAGCTCATTTTAGGTATTTTGCACATCACAGCGTGTTTTCCAACATCGTCTTTTCCAAGCATTTGCTTGGTGGTGAACCCCTTAAATCCAAAAGCACACTCTCTCCTAAGTCCTCCTAATTGTGTATTGACTCACCTTGAAAGGTTAATAGTCAATCCTATTAGGGTTCTTAAGACATATTTGAATGAACATGATAAAATAGGAGGAAAAGGTACCCCTTTCACCCTCCCATTTTACATTTGTTTCAAGAAGAAATGTTAATAGAGATTAATTAGTCTTCATTAATTAAATAATCATGAATTAATTGATTAATTAAATTGGAGAGAGTAAAAACAATAATTATTTAATTAATTAACTTTTATAACAAATAAAAATTAATCGCAAACAATAATTTATTTAATTAATTGAAAAGTAATTAGTATGGCCAGTGTTAGTGGTTAATTTGAAATGTCATAATGTGTAAAAAAAAATGCTAATTGACCACCTATACTTCTTTTCCATACCCATTGCACATGAAAGTGCACATAATTTTTGTTTTTTCTTTTCCGAAAACTTCAATCGGATGGTTCAAAGTTGTGATACATCTCAAGAACAAGCAGAGCAATGAAATTGGCCCACGAATAAAATTATCCTCTTGTATCGGGAGAGTCGCCCCGCCCACGGAATCAGTGTATTTCCGGTATGGACGAAACCACCGCGCAGCTACCCCATAGTCTGGAGGACGTCTATTTCTCCGTCAAACAAATTAGGTACAATCTCATCGTCCGGGGGAGGTAGGAGCAAACGATAGGACACAAATATGTGTTTTGCTTAGAAGCTTCGAGGCAGGAAGGACGCAAATGAGGCGGAAATCGACACGAAGCAATTGAGATATTTGATCGAATCTTCCTGATGAGCCACACCTATAAACCAGAGCGGTTTGTTCAAAGCTGCCACTCGCGAAATCTATTCCTCCCCTTTGGGAACTTTTCACTTATTCCGCCCAGTTACAGCGGTATTATCTTCACCCTTTCTGTCACACTGAGTTTTTGCAGTACTCCAGAAAGAGTAGAATAAGATCCATCGATGAGCGGGTGAATAGTTCTCTTTCTAAGTGGCCAACAAAACAATTCATAGGAGCACAAGCTGTAACGAAGGGATGAAATCTACGGGTAAGCAACCGGGCAGGCCCAAGACAATGATTGGCACTGCCAAGCCTTCTCACATAATATCTAAACTCAGTACTGTCACCGATGGAACGACACCAAGCACTAGAATCACCACGAACATTCGAATCGTGCAAATTTTTGCTCCACGGTTTTTCGAAACTGATCCGGTCAATTTTCGTGCGCTAGTCCAGAAGCTAACTGGAAACAAAGCGGCGCCGAAAACGCAGACCGGTACAGTCGGCTCAAAGAAGAGTATAGTCCATGATCAATATGCAGAGAGTCATTCCCACGCCCCAACGGTTATTGATGAGCATTTTTCTCCAAAGCAGGTTATGGAAAACGAATACCATGTAGTGGCTCCTCTTGCAGCGATCGAGAGGGATTCATTGGAGGAAGACGGAGTGCAAGTGTGTGATAATTTTTCTGAACTTTTTGGTGGATTAGAAGAGCTGAATTTTTTCGGCAGCCTACAGGATTCAGGGTCAATTCTACCAGAATTTCCCACGATTTATTCTTCTACAGCGGAAGAGATCGATTATCACAGTAGCATTTTTAAGGCCGTAAACTGTAGCGGATTTAGTTAGTTCTATTAATAATAGCCCTTGAATTGTTCATTTAGGATTTCCAGTAAGAGCGTCGTCGTGAACATTTGGCTTCCACGATGTGAGCATAAGCAAGTGGTACATATGAAAATATTTGTGGGTGTCTTCTGTATAAAGATATTCCATGTTTTTCTTTCTTATGGTGTCTTCATCGAACAGTCGGAGCTGCTCGGCAATGGTTTCACTGGAGGCTATTTGATTGGGGTTTTAGTAAATCACTGTATGTGTGGGACTAGTCAACGTTTAATGTAAATATATTTGCTATTTCATGCTTGACTATTAAAATAGATGATAATAATTTATTTGTACAAAATTTTCTTATTTTGATTAATATAAGTTATATATATGTACAGCATTATATGAACTTGATAATTAAGAATTACTCTCATTGAACTTCAAAGTGGTATTGGAATTCTTTAAAAATGTCAATTATTTGTTTAACCTTCCCAGTCATCTTTCAACTATTAATTAAATATGTGTTCTTTTTTTATTTGATTAATTCATCCTTTAACTTTATTCCTCACTCATAATTAAATAAATGAATATTTTTTAAATCAACCAAACCTTCACTTTTCTATCTTATATTTAGTTCTCTTCGCTAGTTTGATTCAATAAGTTGATTAAAATTAATTAATTAACTAATCAATCCTTCACACATTGCTAAATATGATTAATTTAATTAATCACATTAATCCTGCTTATTCCTAAAATCTTATAATGAAATCTTAGCCATCCGCTTATTTTGTAAAATCCTAACCTAGTCACTAGAAAGGGTTTTGTCTAAGTCTCTCTTCCACATGTTAGGAGCCAGATGTCTCAGTCACTTATCACACCTTTTGATGTGTCTTTCTCACATATGTTAGTGTAGTCATTATTAACCCTTGGATCTAGGAAAACTAATCCTAGTCATTCATATATCATTGATTCTCCTCCCCAAATATGTTAATCGAATGGTGCCAATTGACATTCTCTCATCTACCCTAATCTCTCCAATACTTCTAGCCCTTAAGATTGAGATCAAATCCCTATTGTTGGACCTTCATCTTCAATATCTATCAATAAACCCCTCTCAAGCTATTATTAACAACACACTTCATTAGAAGGATATATTGCAAGATTAAATATTAACTTACATCCTTTCATCACATCAGTACAATAAGAGAACATCAAGAGGATTCTTGAGAGGAATTTGAAGGCTTCTCAATATTTTAGTTACACATTCATCCTCTTCTCACTAAAAGAGAGGTATATACAAAGGCAAGGTAATAGGTTATTTTTTTTGTTTTCGAATATTATTTCTCACTCTTGTTCTTTTATATATACATACAATATAAATTGACATTTATTAACAATACATTCTTAGGATTTCAATCTATTAGTGTATACACCTAAAAATGGTCTGGAGCATCCAATTAATTAAATACGAATTATTTGATTAATTATCCTAAATTCAACTACTATATAAATAAATAGAAATATTTATTTATATAGTTTACATTCACATTTTTCATAATTTCTTCTAATCTCTTCTTAATTAAATAAACATAAATAAATACTTTGTTTGATTTAATTATCAAATCCCTATTTTATTCTACCACATCAATCCTAAATTAATTAAATAAAGATCAAAAAACTTTATAGATTAATTGCCATATTCATCTATTTAATTTAATAATCAACTATTTTATAGTTCATTTTATTAAATTATTTATCCCTCTTTTGCTAAATTTAAATAAATCAAAATATTTGAATTAGAGCACAAAGAATGTTCCATCTATATTGTCTCAAAAATGAATTAGATATCCTATGTCTAAACCATGTCTAAAATATGTCACAATTAATGCTTTGAAACTTCACAGGAAGTTTTGGAGACAAATTGGAGACAAATTTGGAATTTGATCTCTCAATCCTCTTCTCTTGCCTGGTGTTTTCATGGGTAGAGACAATCTCCTCCATCTCTCACCATTCAATCCTTCAGATTGAATCCAAACCTATCAATGTCTTCCCTGTGCATTTCTGCAGCCAAGAAATCTATAAATACAAGCCTCATTGAACCAAGAAAGGATCCAGATAATCTTGTTTTATGCACTCTTACTCTGCAGGAATCCAGACATCAACCATCAAGCATCCAAGCATCATAGCATCCAACAATCAAACTTTCAACCATGGCTGCCTCCTGTAGCGACAATTATCTGTTTCATATCAATATCATGCTAGTTTGATTATTTTATCTTCTAGTATTGCATTAGCATCATCTCATTCTTTTAATTGTCATTTTAACAGTCTTATTTGCTTAAACAATCTGAGAGAAATTTAGATTTAATAATTCTTTGGAGATAGAGAGCAATATGACGCTTTTGATAGATAATTCCTTTGAATTGATTCATTTAACTTGTCTATTGATATAATGTCATATTAAGAAGTGTCCTTTGTGCTTATTCACTTTTTCACACTTACAGTTTGGCATCCACCATGGGGCATTAACCCCAATTTTATCAATTTTTTTTGAAAGTGACGTGCAGGTTTTCGGCGATTTTTCTTTCAGTGCTTTCGTTAAATTCTATAGCGCTTCGGTGGAAAACTACAGTGCTTTCGGTCTCTATTTCAGTGCTTCTGTGTTACTACAGTGCTTCCATTTGAAATTTTAGTGCTTTCAACTTCAACACTTCCATGGCCTATTCTGACGCTTCTATGGTTTAGAGGTTCCATGACAAATTCCAGCGTTTCAGTGGCTAATTTCAACGTTTTTGTGTTTTAGCGCTTGCATTAAAATTTACAGTGCTTTTGTGGGCTATTCCAGAGCTTTTATAAAAATAGTCTGGATCCGACGCGTCTGCGGCCAGATTTTAAATTTTTCATAGTTGGATTAAAATTGATCAATCTAGGATGTCACTTTCCAATTTTCTAAAATTGATCAATCTAGGATAGTCACTTCAAAGTTCTTAAAATTGATCAATCTAGGATAGTCACTTTCCAGTTTTCTAAAATTGATCAATCTAGGATAGTCACTTCAAAGTTTCTTAAAATTTATCAATCTAGGATAGTCACTTTCTTGTTTTTCTTAAAGAAATCTACCAATCCTAGGATAGTCATCACATTCTTATAGTAGAAGTTAAAAAGAACATCATGATTTCTATGAAGCAACACCTTCACATAGATTAGAAAATCTATTTTTGGGCTTTTAAAACAAGACAATCTTATATGTTGTGTTTGTGGTGATTAGGCTTAAGCTCTCCCCTTTACTAGTTGACCAAAGTGTTAGAGTCATTTTTACTTCATGCTATTTGCACTTTATTAACTCCTTTAGCAGGCCTATCGTAGTGGGAAAAAATACTCACCCTAAAAGAACGACCTAAGTGGGAACAACCAAAACCAGGTTTTCCAATCCACTATAATAAAAATACAAGTTGTTGATGAAACTCCAACTTGACGGTAGTGAGCAAGATAACCATCCCAAAAATCTTTGTTCTAAAGATTGAGAGGTCTCTTGAGGGAGATTATCAATTGCCACACCGAACGGAACCCTTTTTATGAACCATAGAGTAGTATCTCGCCGAGTCAGTATCCATACATTGTCATACTCATGGTGCAAGGGGAGGGAAAAATCTACCCCCAAGACACTCACCATATAATTACCAAGGATGTTTGTTCAAGGGATTTGGTATCCACTTCCAACAATGACAAAAACACAGGCGCCCTCTAGGGGGTGACACTGCTGTGTGAGTCAACTTAATTCAAGATGTGGGTTGTGAGTATAATGATGACCTACTTGGTCTTAAGTGTGAGTCAGTTTGATTTGTGTACAATTGTCAAAACAACCCGTCAAAATCAGTAAAGACCATTCGTGGTTTTTGAACATACACGATCTATTCATTTTAAAAAATTTATTCAAAATTCCTTGCCGCGTTTTCACAAATTCATCTAAATTAGATTAAAGATCATCCTGAAAACGTGAAGTCAAAAACAAATCAAAAAATCCATGCTGCGAAAGTGGAAGTCCACCACATTTGTCAAGAGAAAAATCAAAATCACAAAACCCAAGAAACCTAACAGTTATAGAAATAGCCTAAGGAGAAATCATTTTCTATATCAAATTCGAAAACTCTTTTTACAGCATAGGACATTCATCCATAGATATCATGATTTTGCTAGGGGTCACACATTAGATTATGCAGTAGAGCCGCTCTACTCATGAGCCTTCTTCTAGAGGAGAGCTCTCACACAATTCCACAACTGTAGTCAACGGATTCATCCTTCTTATCTTCCATAATCTTTGATACAGTATACCACAAGACCAGATCAGATTTTACAATAGAGAGTCTTGAAAAGTCCTATTTTTATCATTCTGGAAAACCTGTTTCAACGCTTCGGGTCATTGTTTTAGCGCTTTGGTAAAACAATGCTTTTGGGCACTGTTTTAGCACTTACAGTCTTTATTTTAGCGCTTCTGTCAGGATAGCACTTCTGTCATTTTCTCCAGTGCTTTCAGGCACTATTTTGACGCTTCTGTCAAAACAACACTTTCATCAATTTTTCCAGTGCCTTCGGGCACTGTTTTAGCGCTTCTATCAAGATAGCGCTTTTGTCAACTATTTTAGCACTTTGGGACTCTGTTCTAGCACTTTTGTGAAACAACACCTATGTACTTTGTTTTAGTGCTTTGAAAATATAGAGTTCAAAATCTTACCATTCGGTCTGTCAGTCATTTATCCATTGTCTTCACTAGAACACAATTTTATTTTTCATCAGAATCATTGTCTAAAGTACCGAAATCAGAAAGGTCTATACAAAATTTCCATCTTTATGAACTGAAACAAAGATCTTGCAAAATCACAAGTGTCAAAATCAAATACAAAACCAATTACTACATGGAAGTTTCATTTATCAAGATACTATCATCCTTCATCATGAAACCAAGTAAGTAATTCAATTTTTAGCATTGTCTCATCAATAATATCAGTCATCTTATTTGACTTTGTTAAAAGTTAAAATTGACACTATCCAACATATAAGATCAACATTTCACAAGAAAGGGAAAAAATTTTGTATGCCAATCTTTACTAGGTACCAAAAACAGCGACTATTAGAAGAAGAACTTCAAAAATCAAAAGACATGGTGGAAGAAAATCCTTGGAACAATCTGAACCGAAACGCTAAAAATGAAATAACTGTAGAGGATATTGAAACAGCTCAACAAGATCCCAAATTCCATAAGTTTATGGAAAAGATTTTGGAACAAGACATGGAAAAATACCTTTTAATGCTAACCGAATCAAGGGCTAAACTTTCAAAGGATTTTGACATAAACCGTTTGAAGGAAACACCTAGAATGAATGAGACTAAGATATTACAACCTACAGAAACAATAGATCCAGTTGCTGCTTTGACATCACAGATGCAAATTTTATCACAATAGATACAAGATATGACGAAAGGGACTACCAAGAGATATGCGATACAGGACATTTGTCCCTATCCTTTCGACACGACGGTCAACTTGATACCTTTTCCTAGACACTGTGAGATCCCAAAATACGATAAGTATAATGGAAGAATAGATCCCATAGATCATATCAAAGAATTTAAAATAATGAGTCTTGAGTTTTCCCAAGAGGAGACATACTTAATGAGACTATTCCCTAGGAGTTTGGGAGGATCATGCATGGAGTGGTTTTTGAAATTAAAACCTGGTATCAGAACTTTTGAGGAACTAGTCAATAGATTTATCTCTCAATACTCCTTCAACATCCAACATGATGTTACAATCAAGGATCTTTACAATCTAAAACAAAACAAAGGAGAAACGTTCTTGTCTTTTCTCCAAAGATGGGGACACTTGTTCGCTAGATATCCTAGATCCATTCCTAAAGAAGAAAAGATGGAGTTGTTCATTGAAAAGTTGATGGAAGAAATGAGTTATAGACTAGAACTACAATGTCCTCCCACATTTGAAAAATGAATATAAAATGATCTTAAAATTGAAGAGGCGTTAGTCAAAAGAGGAGTTATCAAGCATTTCAATGATAAAACCAACAACACAAGTAACTCCTCCAATCAATACTCAAGTGGTGAGAAGCCAAAATTTTGGCAAAAGAATCGAAACACAATTACAAATGAGACAACAAATGATTCTCAAAATGTCAAATCGGTCTTCAAATTGATCGCATCTACATCAAATAACCAAAACAATGATCAAATTGTCAAATCAAATATCATACAAAACAATGAGATCGCAAAAATGCAATCATATCAAAAACCATCAAATCGGTGAAGGTTCACACCTTTGGGCCAAACAATGGAATCAACAATGAAAGAATTAATTACCAGAGGCCTTCTCAATGCATGGGAAGCTAGAAACTAGGATCCGAAAGTCAAACCATCATGGTGGAATGTTGCGGATTACTTTAACTTTCATAATAACAAGGGTAACAAAACCAATGACTATATGGAGCTGAAACACGCGATACAAGATTTGATTGACAACAACAAAGTGTATGTGGAAGGACCTCAACATAACAACGATCATTCAACTTTTAAAGATCCTTTGCCAAATTATGAAAAAGGTGCATCATCCTCAAACAGTAAAGGAAAGAATGTCAATCATGTCTATGACATAACGATCCTTTGTCTATCTCAAGTCAAACATGATCATACAGTTGGTCATAACATTGATGAGAATGAAACCAATAACATTATCTCTTTGGATTTGCTCCCAAGTGTGCAAAACTTTTACAATCAAGTCAATGTCTTAAAAATCAGAGAGAATCAAGAACATCAACCAACAAACATCATAACTAGGGGACAATCCAAGGTAGTGTTAAAAGGAGTTGGCTCCACACATGCTGTTTTGCCTCCATCTCATTATAATGTCATCAAACAATTGCAAAACATCCCTCAAGAAAATCAAGAACATCAACCAGCAAACGTCATGACTAGGGACCAAGCCAAGGTAGTGTTAAAAGGAGTTGGATCTCAATGTGCAGTTCTGCCTCAATCTCATTATAATATTGTCGATCAATTGCAAAACATCCCCGCACAAATATCGATACTGGAACTCCTTAAATTATCGCCATCACATAAGGAAGTTCTAGAACAAGCTTTAGTTGCCACCATAGTACCAAAGAATCTGGATGTGTGTCAATTCCAAGCTATGGTTGGACACCTGACTACCCCACATTGTTTTTCATTCTCCGAATAGGATGACATCTCATTAAATCATCCTCATAATACTTCACTACATATCGAATTATTAATCCATAATCATCGTGTCAAGAGAGTTTTAATAGATGGGGGAGCTGGTCTAAACATTTGCACTCTCAAGTTAATCCGTGCATTAGGATATTTCGACGACGCTATTGATGCTCAGAGAAAAATGACCATCAAAGCATATGATGAGGAAGAAAGATCGTCAAAAGGTTTAATTGTCTTACCCATTCAAGTGGGACCCATGATGAAACATATAGCATGTCAAGTGTTGGAGAGAGAGTTGACATACAAAATACTCTTAGGGCGACCATGGATCCATGAAATGCAAGCTATACCTTCAACATATCATCAATGCCTAAAGTTTCCAGTAAATGGACAGGAGGTAAGAATAGCTACTGATTATAATCATCCACAACATTGTGACACATTAAGGAACTCTCAAGATACCTTTGTGTCTCACAACAAGGAAGCTTCTAGTTCAAAATCATCTATTGAAGAAAAACATCTGAGTATCAACACCAAGTGGGTGGAAAAGAAAGGTAAGGAAAAAGAAACAAATCATGTTGAAACTCACTCAACAAACAATCTGGATCCACAAACTTTTCCATCAAAAAATTTCTAAAGCAAGTTCAGTTGACAAATAAAGGGATGGGACAATATTCAATGGAGCAATCGCTTAAAATTACACAGTTAATGCCATCTCCTAAGACATATGGTAAACCATCAATGATCAAACCTCCAACATCTTTACCTAGCATAGTTCTTCAAGAAACATTTGAGAAATCAAGAACCATAACAGAAGAAACAAACGACAAAGCAATCCTGGATTGGCTATACAAGGATGAAGAACCATCAACATCAAAGATCAATATCAAAAATGTTAACATCAACACATAAAAATATGGAAAAGGAAAGGCTATTCTTGAAAAGATGGGTTATGAAGGACAAGGGCCTATGGGATTAAGAAAGGAGGGAATCATAAAACCTATCACACCTCTCACTCTCCACACAAACGAGAAGCCAGGACTAGGATACACTGAAGAAGAGAAGCAGGAGCTAACAAAGACAGCTGTAGAAAATATCCTTTACTTTAGAGATGGTTCTGAAACAGACTCAAATGAATATGAGTGGGCATTACCTTTTGATCTATTGTTCATTGATATTCCAGTCGATGTGATTAAAAAATATGCACCCACGTGCGAGGAGGGACAAGGCTCTGGGTCTAGACCATTCGTAGAAGGATCATTAAATATCGATGACTCTAGTGAGGATGAACAAAATCTAAGTGATTTAGATGATTCTAAATAAGGTACCATCATTGACCTTGATATCCCTGATACTAACTATGATGAAATCATTGTCTTAACCCTCACTTCTGTTGACTTAAATCAATCTGATGACCTCTTGCCATTAATTCATCCAGAACTCATTGACTGGGAATCTATTGAACCTTTAATTGTACAAAAATTTGCTAACAATGATGCCATCGTTAATTATCGATGTCATGTAGAACCTAGTACAAGTCCTATCTATCAAACTTATAACAACATGACTCAACAGGAAGGTGTCAAATCTTCCAGTTGCAAAATTGAAAACAAGAAAAATGGATCTAATGGTGAAAACAATTCTATGGCAGTATTAGATTTGGAAAAAGACAAAATAAAGAACGCATCCAACAGTGAAAACCTTTCTGAGGCACCGAAGGATGGGAGATTTGACACCCTTCCAGAACATTATCATGAGCGATCATCAGTTCTGGTGGAACCAACGCAATCTGTGGACATCGACACTAAGGAGAAAGCAAAAATTCTACATCTGGCATAATCCATGACGAATCAGGAAAGACCAGACTTCATCAATTTCTTTAAACAAAGAAGTATCAACTTCGCTTGGTCATATTTTGATATGCCAGGCTTAGATCCAAATCTACTTATGCATCATTTGTCTTTGCCTGCAGGAATCAAGCCTGTCAAGCAAAAATTAAGAAAAATGCATCCTCACATTGCATTAATGGTAAAGACTCAGTTAAAGAAATTGTTGGACACTGGGTTCATAAGGTCAATAGACTATGCCAAATGGATATCCAACATAGTACCTATTTCGAAGCCAGAAAAAAGCATCAGAATCTACACGGATTTCAGGGATCTCAATAAAGCATGTCCGAAGGATGATTTTTCACTACCAAACATAGACATCATTGTGGACTTGACTGCAGGACGTGTCATGTTATCAATCATGGACGGTTTCTTTGGCTACAATTAGATAAAAATAGCTCCAGAGATCAGGAAAAGACAACTTTTACATGTCCATGGGGAACCTTCTGCTGGAACGTCATGCCATTTAGTCTAAAGAACATAGGAGCCACCTATTAAAGAGCCATGACAACGATATTTCATGATATGATGCATACCTTCGTGGAGGACTATGTGGATGAAATTTTGGAAAAATATTGTACAAGGGAAGGACACTTACATATCCTGGACAAAATCTTCACACGAATGGAAAAATTCAATGTCAAGTTAAACCCGAAAAAGTGTGTCTTTGGGGTCACATCAACAAAGCTATTGGGATACATTGTCTCAGGGAAAGGCATTGAGGTAGATCTGACTAAAGTCAAAGCGATCACGGAGATGCCGCATCCTAAGAATATCAGTCAACTTTTATCGTTATAGGGAAGGTTGCAATCGATCAGGAGGTTTATCTCTCAGCTAGCAGACAGAAGTCATCCTTTCAACCATCTGTTGCACAAAAACATAGTTTTCAAGTGGGATAGTGGGTGCGAAACAACATTCAATCAAATCAAATAATATCTCATGTCACCACCCATTCTGATGCCACCAACGGAAGGAAGACCCTTGATATTATACATTGCAATGACTGATATCTCTTTGGGGACACTGTTAGCACAAGAAGACTATGAAGGAAAAGAGCATTCTATCTACTACATTAGTAGAACATTAAATGGTTATGAAGTGAACTACTCTTTCATAAAGAAGTCTTGCTTAACAGTAGTATTTTCTACTCAACAGTTAAGACACTACATGCTGACTCATACAATCCGACTAATAGCAAAAATCGATCCTTTGAAGTATCTACTAAGTAAAGCTGCCTTAACAGGTAGACAGGAAAAATGGGTCATGCTCCTAAGCAAATTGGACATTCAATGTGTGGAGAGAAAGGCAATCAAGGGACAAGAAATTGTTGAATAGTTAGCTAAAGCACCTCTACCAGATGATCGACTAATGATGATGGAATTTCTAGATGCAAATATTATGACAGTAATGCCAAACCAATGGGTACTATATTTTGATGGATCGTACACATAGCGAGGATCAGGAGCAGGGATTTTGTTTATCAATCCCCAAGGACACACCATTCCTAAATCACACAGGCTGATTTTTCCATGTGTAAATAATATAGCAGAGTATGAGGCAATGATCATTGGGGTCAAGATAGCAATTCAATGGAAAATCACAGACTTACAAGTATATGGGGAGTCACAATTAGTCATTTATCAAGTAAATGATGAGTATCAAACAAAAGATGAAAAGCTGATGCCCTACAAGTAACACATAGATGATCTAAAATAGTTCTTCATCAATATCAGGTTTGATCAAATTCCAAGGGCGGAGAACAAAGCTATTGATGCTGTGGCAACAATCGCTTCATTATTACAATTACCTAAGAAATGTGTTTGTTATGAGTTAATGGTAGAACAATTACCATGTCCTTCCCATAATAATTCAGAATCAAGTACCATTTTCCATCTAGAAACCAATGAAATTTCCATCTATGAAAAAACCTATGCTTACCTGAAAGACAATATCATACCTCCCGATCTTTCTAGGAATCAAAAATGAAGTTTTATTCGCCAATCCGCTCAACATATCTTAATTGCAGACATCCTTTACCGTTGAGCTCTTGATGGTACCTTACTTCGATGTCTAGAACACGATGAATCTAAAACATCCTTACAAGAAGTTCACAAGGGTATTTGTGGGACTCATTCGAGTGGGATAACCCTAGCTAAAAAGCTCCTCCGCTTAAGGTATTAGTGGTCATGCATGGAAAAAGAATCTTATCAATATGTCAAGAAATTTCAAAAGTGTTAGGTTCACAACATTCTCATTCATGCACTGGCTCAAGAACTACATTCATTTACAACAGCATGGCCTTTCTATCAATGGGGTCTGGATCTGGCGGGAAAAATACATCCCTCTTCATCTAATGGACACAAGTTTATTATCATAGCCATGAAGTATTTCACAAAGTCGATAGAGGCAGTACCTCTTACAACCATCACTGGGAAAAAAATTTCCTCTTTCATCTTAAACTATATCATTTATCGCTATGGAATCCCTCAATCCATTATCACTGATAATGGACAACCTTTCAAGAATCAAGATGTACAAGAACTATGTGAAAAGTTCCACATCCAACATCAGTTTTCAACACCGTACTACCCTAAAAGAAATAGCCAAGCAGAGGCCTCATACAAGACAATTCTCAAAATCCTAAAGAAGACGGTTAATGATGTTGGACGGGATCGGCATGTTCAACTCAATCCAACACTATGGGCCTATCGAACAAGTATCAGAACACCAATAGGAGATACACCATATGCCTTGGTATATGGATCAGAAGCCATATTACCTATAGAGGTAGGGATTCCATCCCTTCGTGTATCACTCAAGAGAATCATATCAGATGAAGATTATAGGGTATCTAGGCTGCAAGAACTAGAGTTGTGAGATGAACGTCATCAACAAGCTGTTAACCATCTAATGGATTATCAACAAAAAATGTCACAGAGTTACAACCACAAAGTAAAGTCGAGGGTCTTTTAGGTTGGGGATTTGGTTCTAAAAGAGAACCCTAGGAATCAACAAGATAGAGAGAAGAAAGGAAAATTTGAGGCTAACTAGTTGGGTCCTTTTGTTGTCATATCAGTGTATGGATTAGGGGCATATTAGCTATCAATGTCAAAAGGGGATCTGTTTGATGAACCTATCAACAATCTTCATCTAAGAAAATTCTATACATAAATCTCCTAATGCACAGGTTAAAACTTGTTGAAAAGGTTTCCTTGATGAAAACCTGGCAAACAGGCATTTTGGAAACAAAAAATACAAAAAAAAAAAAGAAAAGAAAAAAATAATAATTATAGAAAAATATCAAAAACACAGAGTGTAATCAAAACATATTGGTGAAAACCTGGATGTAGGTGTCATATGTGATTCAAGATCAGCTTTCCCATCTATTATGAACATATCAGGATCATTCGTGTGAAAGTCAATATCAATTCGTTTCATATCATTCATCTGGCCATCATTACATCCATTATCAAAATCATGTCACATGGTCAAACGTATCAATCCATAGTTTGGGGGCAACAATAACATCGATTTCATCAATCTGGGAGAACAACAGTATGACAAGAAAGCAAAAACAATGATCAAAATGCAACATCCATCACCATCAGCAAATTCATCAATCATCCATATCATATCAAAAATTGAAAAACATGTCAAAATTTCAGTCTAGAAAATTGAAATCCTAAAATCATAGGTCTAAGTCATGTCGAACTACGTGGTCTCTACGTCTATCACATAGGCAAGTCTAATCTTTGATCAGCCCCCGAGACCCCTAAGATAGGTCAATAGGTTAGGTCTTTTTGTCAATTATCTCAAAAACACAAAAACATCACAAAATTAGGATGGATGATCTAAAATCTGACTAAATGAATGAAACACTCTAAGTCAAAAATGGATAAATTGCATTTTGTTTTGATTATCATTTCTTTAGAGTTACTCAATGATGTATTGCATTAGAGAAACAAGGAAAAATAATTATATTTTTATGATCTGTTGTTGGTACGATAATCATATAAATGTGTGAATTGTCGAGGGATGTGCTATGCAAATGTATCATCGATGACGTTCATAATTCACACACTCAAATGATTATCTCTGCCTGTTTATAGAATGAATGCTCAGGTCATCTCAGTTCAATTATACCTATATGCTTGTGTTCAATTGCAATATCAAAAATCATGAAAGTAATACTTAGGTCATCATTGGATTCACACAACCATCGACGCTTGTATTAACTTTCAACATCCAATAAAAGCTCTATGATGATACCAAGCACAAAAAGACTGTTAAAATGACATCTGGTTGCATATAGTTGCATAATTAAATTAGATTACAAATAAATAAATTCATTATCTACAGAGTATTTATTGCACAAAGGATTCCAAATCAAGAATTATCTTTTCTATAATCATGACTGAGTATACTTGACATTAAATCAAAAAAAAGAAAACATCTTCATCAAAATTATACCATATAGTAAAAAATCATCATCTCATCATTAATTTTTCATCATTTCATCATTCATACATTTTTCAATCATAACAGATATACATTTATCACATACATCATGCATTTACATCATCACTTTCATTACATATTTTATCATTATCACATCATTATAGAACATCATTACATCATCATTATTATCATTATGTTATCCGTACATCCATGTATCCATACATTTCATTTACATTAAATAAATGCAAATCATTACATCATCATAATTATCATTATGTTATCATCATCATTATCATTTATCATTTAGAATCATACATAAATACATCAAATATTTTGCACATGCATTCATCATTAATCATCATCACATTGCAATAAAAGATAAAAACATCCATATAGAAACATCACATTTAAAATAAATGCATCCATCACATAGAAATCATAAACTATCATAAATCATATCAAATGCATCTCATATATATATCATCATGTCAAGTGTACAATGAAGTCTAAAGATAAAGATACATCATCAAAAATGGGTTGAATCAAAGTATACATCATGTCTTAAAAGACAAATCTCAATAGCATCTACAATCTGCTACTGCTAGACTGTGCGGCCCCAATGGGACCTATACCACCACCACCCCCAGAAGTACCAGGATCTCTGGGATCTCTGTGTGGAGGCTGTGTCACCCCCTCACTCACTATCTGTGTATGCATACACCCAGATCTCAATGGAGAATAGCTGACTCTACGATCAGCAGGAACTACATCATGATACCTACCTCTATAAAACTTTGCCTCTCGGGTAGCTCACAGAACCTCTCTCATATAGTCTGAAACTGAGCTACCATCGACAACTCTCTGTAAGGTCTCAGCTCTCTCCTATGCCCTCTTGGAAATCTACTGAGCACTATCTCACTCGACTATCAAAGTAGTAACCTACGTCTGTACAACTACCAACTGTCCCTGAACCTATGCTAAAGCCTGACCATTAGCCTGCACCTATGCCTGCATCTGAGTCTGGGTCTGAAGAAAAAACCCTGAGCCTATACCAACTACCCGTGTAGTGTCTGAACCTTTTCCTAGAGACCTACTATCTATCTCTGCGGATCTACTACTGGCACTATCACTGCTTGCCTCTTGTGAGGCATACTAGAAGATAGAGCACTACTAATGGCTGGCCCTACCCCTATGTCTCCTCCACTGCCACCATCATTGTCACTGTTGCTATCATTGCTACTGCTCTCTAAGCTACTGCCTGATGGAGAATCATTTCCACCCCCACTATCTGTAGAACCCTCTGCCACATCCTCCTCTATAGGTAAAGGTGTCGGCTCATCTGGAATGGTGATGTGAGGATGTGGAGTCAAGGACAGGAATGCGGCATACTCCTTAGTAATCGGCGCCTCTGTAATATCTCTACGCATGTCCCAATATGATGGTTGTAGTGCTCTATATCCCTCTATGAGGACATCATAAGATAGACAGGGACCCCAATCAGGAATATCCATCTGTCGCCTCGCATAGTGGGAAACTCCCTACAGCATACACTGCACAATGCCATACTGTTGATACACTCAGCGCAATAGGAATTGCTCTAGAACAAATGGTGTTCAACCAATGAGATACATGGAATCATAGAGAAATCCCAATACTACATCATCCTCATCCCACTGCTCACAGTCGAGGTATGGATGCCAGGTAACTACCTTTGTATCGTCAAAAACCCATCTCCAATGCTCTAACTTGCCCATCCGGGCCTGTGTAAATCGACGTCTATATCTGAACACATAAGGTCTGCCAACTAGTCTATCTGCAACCAGAAATGGCCGAGCAATACCAAAATGCTCCCATGCCCACACCTATAACAGGGTCATCCTTGCTGATAAACTCCACGCTTTGAGATATACAACTGAATGCAGATCATGATATAAATGTGCCAACATGGACATCCCCCACGCATATCTAGTATCGTGTACCATCATGCTCTCAAGAGTCCTACCCCAGCCAATGAGGAATCCCTTTGACCTATGATTAAGGCAAAGGAAACCTCCAATGAATCCAACTAGCACTGCTAGTAGTGTCGCATACAAATCTGTAATCCTCCTCTAATGCACACTCAGACCCGCAATGTCCTAATCCTAAAATAATTTTTGAAGAGCATCTCTGCCACCGGTCCCATGGGAATCATATACTACGATCTCCCCCATGAATGGAATGTGCAATATCTACCACACATCCTCTGGTGTGACCGTTATCTAGCCAGTGGGTAGGTGAAAAGAGTTGTAGTCACTATGCCACCTCTCAGCCAAAGCGGTCAACAAACCCTGATTAATCCTAATTTGGGGCATATCAAGTAGGCTGGTCAAACCACATCGGCCTATCACCTAAAGCTCATCCGATTTCAAATGAGGTATCAACTCGGTGGTCTGTAGAAACCTCTCTCGCATCTAGAGAGTGCCCAAATCCTCGTATTGTCATAACAAACAATCCACAATCAATGAACTATGTCTGGAAATCAAAAGTCATTCTACTATCAAATCTATTCCAAATTTTGGTATGAATTTTCGATCAAAATTCATAGATGAACATCAAACCTCAACTATCATGAGGTTCATCAAACATTATCTAGATCTCGCCTATCATGAGATTTATTAGATAATGAATCATTTCCCCTGCTATCATGAGATAAAGTCTTATTTAAATCATCCAAATACAACATCATGAATTAGGATCATCAATCATACCAATCCAAAAAATGGACATGATCAGAATTGACAAAATCAAAATTTACCTAAGTCAAAATTTTCAATTCTGACATGAAAGTGCTAAATTAGGCACCAGAAGCGCCGAATCATCAAAGTGCTAACTCAGACTCCCAAAGCACTCAATATCAAAAGTGCTATTTCAACACTCCAATACGCTATAACAAGCATCTGGAGCACTAATTTAACCTAAGCATTGTTTTACCACATCAAAGCGCTAAAACTGTCTATCAAAGCATCGCTTTACCAGAAGCGCAAGAACAGACCATGAAAGCGCTAAAATACCAAATTAAAGTGCTAGATCACTCTAGGTGCTAAAATCTTCCATGAAAACATTAACTTACACTATCTAGGTGCTACATTATCCTACGGAAGTACTGGAGTTTTCAACGCAAGTGCTAAAAATCAAAGCGCTAATCTACCTAACCTAAGCGCTACACCGGAGTGAAAGCACTACAGCATGGCTTCGAAGCGCTAAAATAGGGAAAAAATGTGGAAAGCAATAAAAAGCATTAAAAACAAAATTTCACAAAAAATGAGGACGCTACGAGGTACATACCAGAAGTCCATACACGGCCAACCGTCGGTGGCATCGAACGTGCTCAAAATGGTGAGTGTGGTAGGGGATAGGCATCTTGCTCCAACTGGCTAAAAGGTTTGTATCACAAAGGTTTTTTAAAATCAAATAGTGCAAAGGAATTGGAAAATGACCTTTTGGACTATATATAATTTTAGGAAAGGTATTTTTGGTGGGTTTTTATATCTTTTGATTATTTTTATTCATGGAATTAATTGAAATTCATCTGCAGGCTCTATATCTTCATCATTTTGTCGGGAGATAAATTATTTAATCATCGAATCATCATCACATCATCAGAAAATCATAAATTTTTGAAAATTTCTAAAAATCATCACATCATTAATTTATCTCCTGAGGGGGCATATTGTTGGAAATCATCTAAAAATCATTATCTGGGGCATGTCTGGGACACACTGAATTAATTTTTTTGTATCATTGATCCTAGCAATAGTAGCAAAATTTTCTTCAAAGATATGCGTAAACACATCAGTTCAAAGAGGGGAAAAATATATACACCTAAAAATGGTCTAGAGCATCCAATTAATTAAATACGAATTATTTGATTAAATTATCCTAAATTCCTCTATTGTTTAAATAAATAGAAATATTTATTTATATAGTTCACATTCACATTTTTCATAATTTCTTCTAATCTCATCTTAATTAAATAAACAAAAATAAATACTTTGTTCGATTTAATTATCAAATCCCTATTTTATTCTATCACATCAATCCTAAATTAATTAAATAAATATCAAAACACTTTATGGATTAATTGCCATATTCATCTATTTAATTTAATAAACAACTATCCTATAGTTCATTTTATTAAACTATTTATCCCTCTTTTGCTAAATTTAAATAAATCAAAATATTTGAATTAGAGCACAAAGAATATTCCATCTATATTCTCTCAAAAATGAATTAGATATCCTATGTCTAAACCATGCCTAAAATATGTCACAATTAATGCTTTGAAACTTCACGGGAAGTTTTGGAGACAAATTTGGAATTTGATCTCTCAATCCTCTGCTCTTGCCTAGTGTTTTTATGGGTAGAGACAATCTCCATCTTTCTCTTAATCTCCTCCATTTCCCACCGTTCAATCCTTCAGATTGAATCCAAGCCTATCAATGTCTTCCCTGTGCATTTCTGCAGCTAGGAAATCTATAAATACAAGCCTCATTGAACCAAGAAAGGATCCAGATAATCTTGTTTTATGCACTCTTACTCTGCAGGAATCCAGACATCAACCATCAAGCATCCAAGCATCATAGCATCCAACAATCAAGCTTTCAACCATGGCTACCTCTTGTAGCTGCAATTATCTGTTTCACATCAATATCATGCTAGTTTAATTGTTTTATCTTCTAGTATTGCATTAGCATCATCTCATTCTTTGAATTGTCATTTTAACAGTCTTATTTACTTAAACAATCTGAGAGCAATTTAGATTTAATAAATCTTTGGAGATAGAGAGCAATATGATGCTTTTGATAGATAATTCCTTTGAATTGATTCATTTAACTTGTCTATTGATATAATGTCATATTAAGAAGTGTCCTTTGTGCTTATTCACTTTTTCACACTTACAATTAGAAACTCTATTGTGATGCTAAAGAGAAACAAGTTTTTTCATAACATGTAAAAATTATCAAATATTTTGTAGATAGGGGAAATTTGGATAAAAGTATGAATCAATGGTAGAAACTACATAAATACCTAAATTCAAGCAACAATGTCCCTAATCTAGTAATGAAGCACAAATAACAATAGAAATCACAATAATAAAGCAATAAACCTCGATTCCTATACCATAGTTGATTCTCCTTCATTGCTCTTATCCATTTTGCTTTGTTTATTCTCAGATTTGTAGTATGCAATTTGTGTGATAAGCTTGATATTGATGTAAGATAGCTAGATTGAAAGATATTGATAGAAAAATTTCAAAGATTGTGGTTAAGATTGGAATGAAGGTGATGGCTTGCTTTTATAGAAATCCCAATTCAATTGAAGGGTGAGGATTGAGTGATGATGTATGATGATCAATGGATGATATTAATTTGAGGAGAAAAGAGATAAGCATGGGAAGGGTGGACCAAAACACAAGAAATTAGTTGAGATTTAGGGCTTAGCTAAAAAGAAATTTAATTTAAATAATAATAGAAATTGTATAATTTAAGAGGAAAAAAGAATAATTAAATAATTAAATAATTTTTTAATTATAGAAGAAAGATGGAGTGGGAAATATTAAATAATTGAAAATAATTATTTAATAAAAGATGGAGGGAAAATGATAAATAATTAAATAAATAGGATTTATTTAATTATAAAGCGAAAAATGCTAATGAATAATTAAAGAAGAAAAAATATTATTTTCTTATAGAAGAAAATGGGAGTGAATAATTACATAAGTAATAATTTATTTAATTATATAAAAAAACAGGGAAATTAGTGATGAAAATTTAAATAAATTGACATATATTTAAATTAATCAAAAGAATAATAAAGATATAGTGAATTAATGAAATAATTAAAAAATATGTAATTATAGGAGAAGATGACTATAGGAAATAATGTAATAATTAAAATTATTTAATTATGCAAGAAAGGAGGTGAATTAGTGATAAATTATTGCTTGCAGGCTCAGGACATTTTTCAACATCCACATTTTGCACCTCTTTAATAAAATGTGCCTCGGTTAATGCAAGATAGGATAATGCCCCTTAAGGAAAATTTGGCAAATTTTTGAAAAATTCAAAAAAAATGGCAATTTTATCAATAAACTATTTTGATAGGTGCGAATGCAATGGTGATGAAAAACTAGGCTCAAAATTGACTGCATTGGGGCTATATCATGTGACCTTTATACCTATTGTATGGGCTAATAGGGGCTTTCTCATAGTGCTTGCAAAGAGATGATATTCGAAGAAAAGTTCATTCCACTTTCTAGTTGGAGAGGCAATAGTTATGCTTAAGGATGTATGGGATATCTTTTGACTTCCTATTCATGGAGAGTGGGTGGCCTATGAACCAGAGCATGGACTGGTAGAGATTTAGTGAGTTTTTGAGACACGATATCTGGTGGAGCAAGGCATTGAGTATTATGAGATCTGATGGGACACCCAAGCTGATAGATACAATAGGCTAATTATAGTAGTATTCATAATTATTGGAGATGTGGTGATTCTAGATACATGAAGACATATATTTCTAGTGGGATGGGGGGAGATGTTCGATGGGATGATGAAGAGGGCTATTGTCTATGCTTGGGAACCTACCTATTGGCTATGTTGTATTTTTAGTTGTATGATGTTGTATTAGGGATCGATAGTCTATCAATTGCAAAATTAAATTTCTCATGGTATGGGTGGGGGAGCATATTTTTTGTATTCAAATCACCCATGGATAGATAGTTTGCTTCAGGCTTGCTTTATGTTTATATTTATGGAGTTGTAGTTACATAGATTTAGGTCGGCGATGTGGGGTACTTGAGGCATGGGATTGATCTGATGGATTAGTTTACATGGTGGTCCTAAAAGGATTTCATAACTTGGGATGATAACCAAGAGCACCTTCCATACTATCAAAACACCAAATACTTAATTGGGTGGATAGTGTTGACTTAACACACCATTGAGTTGCACTTAACAAAGATGGTTCTCTTATTTTTTGGGGAACAATAGGTTGTCCTGGTTGGGATAGTAGATTATTCTAGATAAGTATGAGATCTCCCATAGGGGGGATCCTATGATAATCTTCTAGGCCATAAAGGATACTATAGGGTTATAGCCTATTTAGTGGATGTTGTGGCTGATGTGTCCAATGTAGGGACTACTCCAAACTATAGTGAATGGTGGGGTATGAGAAGGAATACACCTTTTAAAAATCAAGATAAGTTAGCATGAGTGGAGAGCTTAGGCAGGGGTCCATGGGGTAGATTGCAAGGATAAGGGCAAGGGAGAGGAGGTCAAGATGGTGGAGACAGAGATGGAGATGATGTTAAAGATGGTAGTGGGGATGGGGAGATGGTGGAAAAGGTAGAGAATGTATACCACCTAGAGGACCAAAGAGGATGCCTTAGAGGATGCCACCCATCAAGGCGCTAGAGAGAGAGGGACATAGAGAGTAGTGGGTGGCATAGATGGGCATGGATATGTAGGAGGTGAGGGTGGAGGAGGTGATTTGAGATATTCATGATGAGGTGGTGAAACATAAGAAAAATATATATGTGAACCAAGATGGATTTAACAAAATGATGAACCTAAATTTCCACTAATGTTTCATTTAATTGTAAAGGTTATGATTCAAAAATGAGTTACAAAAATTAAACCTAACCAATATAACAATCAAAAGGAAGGCTTTAAGAGGATTAAATGTTGTGTACCTATTGCAAAAAGTGTTTTTTTCAGCGTTATTGAGGACTCATTCACCCTATAGTGAATTTTTCCTAGCTAGGGTTCTAGAAAATCAATTTATAGGTTCTATTCTTCAATGTATGCACTCCCAGATCCTAGTCAAAGACTGTTGAAAAGATTAAAAAAAATCTTGTAGCTTAGTTTTCATGATTTTGCAACTTTCTTAGAAACTTTGACAACTTCTACAATTTTTCTCTCCTAATGATCTTCAACCTAAAACATGCAATCACACATCAAATAGAATAAAAATGTTGTTTGTTAGGGAATAGGGGTTTGCCTTGGTCAAACCCTATTTCGGTAATTAAACCTTGAAATGAGTGACAACATGAAAGGAAAGATGAATGAAAAAATGCAATGTTACAACTCACCAATCCTTAATTGAACCTTGGATAAATCTATGACTTAGCATGAAGTAGCCTCAATGAATGTAGATCCCAATTATGAAACTTAATATGAAACAATGCTTGAATTGGATCTTCAATGCTACATCAACATATTAGCTCAAAAAAATGCATGATTCACTAAATATTTGACATCATGAATGATTATTGATTTCTATAATAATCTTCTACAAATCTTCCCTTGAATGCCATAGAAATTCTTTTGACCACATTGCCCATAAATTTTCTATAATGCTTGAAGACTTGAAAAATGCTCGCTAGGTGAAAGAAAGTGAAATATCCATCTATCTATACATAACTTAAGATTAATTCCTAAAATTCAAATAACACAAGCCAACATCAAATCTAGGATTTGAAATCATTAAAATACTGAAAAAAACATATTCCAAGGGTGGGTCCTAGCTCTAAGTAAGGACCCAATTGCCATGTGGCGAATGTGTCCTAGGTCACTTAGCAAAAACACACTTCGTGGATTGTGAAAGATCATGTGAAAATAGGGTCATAAGACCTAGTCATGACCCATTAGCCAGGTGGCGAATGGATCCTAGGTCACTAACCTAGGATACACACCTTAAAAAATCAAGTGTTGCGTAATATCATTTATGAATGTTGAGCTTTATTCCTCAGAATCTATAATTAATTAGGCTTGGATTTGAATAAAAGGGGCCAATTAAATAAAATTAAAGCCCTAGATTAGTGTGAAAGTGTAAAGGTACACTTTACAACATCCTAAATAAGGCACCATTAATTCCATTTTGTTTAAAAGGGTCCTAAACTTAATGTGAAAGTGTAAAAAACATTACAACATCAAATCAAGGCAACATTAGGTTCATTTTAATATTAGTTATTCCCAAATTAAGGAAGAAGCGATACTTTTTCTATTAAGTTATGTTTTTCCCCCACATTAGTGAGAGTATGACCTCGCATCAAACTCACACTAAAGTAAACCTTCAAGATACTAAAGTAGGCATTCAAAACTATTAGAAAGAGAGTTAGTAAACCCAATACCCATGTGAATGATGTATCACTAGATGAAATGAGTCTCGAGCTATGTATCACAATACTATTGACACTAGGACACCAAGCTATAAATCTTATGCAAGATTCCCAAACTTAGTGTGCAAACCAAAAATGGAAAGAGGCTTAAAATGTAATGCAATGACCTAAAATGCAAGGTGTAAATGCAATTTTGAGATTCTAAACAAGGTAATTTTCTGATTACACTATGTAACAATTTGAGAATGAAATCTTGTAAATACAATTTTAAAATTAGAAAATGCACCAAATGTTCCAAATTAAGCTAAATATAATGAAATTAATGAAATAGAAACCTAGTAATCTAAAACAAAAATCTAAAAGTAGCAAACAAAAGCACATAAATGAAGATTTTAATTTCTAGAAATGCATATTAGGACCTACTCAGGGACTCATTCGCCCTATGGCGAATTGGTCCTAAATGATGTTTTTCAAATTGATTTTTACTAAGGTTTTCTATAGTAAGTTTTGGTTTGATTTTTTGTAGAATGCAATGTGAAATACAAGTGGAAAATGTGACAAAATGATGACCTAAAATACCTAGTTTGATGTGCAATTTTGTTTGAACTTTCAAATGCATGTCTATATGATGTAACTGATATGTAAGAGGACTATATTTTTTAGATTTAATGAATACAAAAAATGCAATCCTATAACCCTTAATGAAATGCAAATTTGAATGCAAACTAGACACCCTAAATGAGATCTAATTCAATGCAAATGAATACAAGATCCAAATCTAGGATGATGGACTCCAAAACTAGAAAACTACAATGCTCAAAATGTCACGTTCATTAGAATGAAAGATAAGAAAAATATATATAGGTGAACCAAGATGGATTTAAAAAAATTACAAACCTAATTTTCCACTAATATTTCATTCAATTAGTCAAGGTTATGATGCATAAATGAGCTACATAAATTAAACCTAACCAATATATCAATCAAAAGGTAGGTTTTAAGAGGGTTAAATGTTGTGTACTTGTTGTAAAAAGTGTTTTTTCGAGTCTCACTCAAGACTCATTCACCCTATTGTGAATGGGTCCTGGCTAGGGTTTTGGAAAATCAATTTTTGGGTTTTTTTCTTCAATTTTCGTACACCCAGATCCTAGTAAAAAACTGTAGGAAACCTATAAATAAATATTGTAGCTCCATTTCTATGATTTTGCAGCTTTCTTAGCAACTTTGACAACCTTTGCATTTTTTCTCTCCAAATGATCTTCAACCTAAAACCTACAATCACACATCAAAGAGAAGAAAAAATTTGGTTGTGGGCATGTGTAGGATCATCACGGAAAAAAGAGGCCCTTAAGTGGCAATAAAATTCAAAAAAATCGGAGTTAGGCAACTTGACGTAAAAATTTGAATAAGTTAACTATATTATTTCAAAAATATGTGAGAATAGAATCTGTTGCAAATTGAATGTAGTTTCTAAACTACTAGGTTTATTTTTGTTTTTAAGAAATCTATTTGGTGAAAATTTGAAATTTCAATGCAGTAGTACTTCAATTTCAGGGAAAAAATAAGAACTGGGTGTCTGTCTGACCACCCTAACTGCAATCTTTTAGATATAAGTAGAAGACTCATGTCTTGATGTGATGCATATTTTTTTGTAATTTTTTTCCAAGAAAATAATTAATTATGATTTTTTTATTATAACTTTTAAAAAATATAAAAAACGTGTATGTCTGACCACCTTAACTTGGTCAAAACTTCATGAAATTCAATTCTTTTTTTTTTAATCCTATATTATGTAAAGCATAGAATGTGACACATGTTTCATATTCAAAAAATTTGATAAACCTTTGAAAGCTATAGATGTTTTTCAATCAACCTATCAATCAAGACTTTAGTCTTAAATCAAATAAAAAATGAATAATATTTATTTATTATATTCAAATTAAAACATAATTTATATTGGTGGAAAGCTAAGAATGTTATTTAAAAACCCTTTTTGTTTCATCAATTTTGGGTAAGAAAAAAGTCGTCAGCCACATTGGCCATCATATCACTTACATATTGCCACTTTTTGGCCCATCATGATCCTGCACATACCCTTGTTAAGGAATAGAGGTTTGCCATGGTCAAACCCTATTTTGGTAATTAAACCTTGAAAAAAATGAAAGAATGAAAGGAAAGATGAATGATAAAATGCAATGTTACAACTCAGCAATCCTTAATTGAACCTTGCATAAATTTGCAACTTAGCATGAAGTGGTCTCAATGATTGTAGATCTTGATCATGAAACTTGATGTGAAACAATGCTTGAATTGGATCTTCAATGATACATCAACACATTAGCTCAACAACATACATGATGCACTACATATTTGACATGATGAATGAATCTTGGCTATTGTAATAATCTTCTAAAAATCTACCCTTGAATTACTTAGAAATGTTCTTGATCACACTTTCTCATAAATTTTCTATAATTCTTGAAGAATTGAAAAATGCTAGCTAGGTGAAACTAAGTGAAAGAACCTTGTATTTATACATAACTTAAGATTTATTCTTGAAATTAAAATAACACATGTAGACATCAAATCTAGGATTTTAAATCATTAGATTACTACCAGAAACATATTTTGACGAGGGGTCCTAGGTCTAAGTGAGAACCCATTAGTCATGGGACGAATGGGTACTAACTCACTTGGCTAGGACATACTTCAGGGATTGTGAAAGATCATGTGAAAATAGGGTCCTAGTACCTAGTGAGGACCCATTTGCTAGGTGGTGAATGGGTCTTAGATCACTAACCTAGGACACACACCTTTAAAAATTGAGTGTTGTGTAATATAATTTATGAATGTTGGGCTTTATCCTTCAAAATCTATAATTAATTAGGCTTGGATTTGGATTAAAGGGGATAATTAAGGAAAACAACCTCAATTATTTAATAATTCCCTAGATTAGTGTGAAAGTAGAAAGATACACGTTACAACACCCTAAATAAGGCATCATTAAGTCCATTTAGTTTAAAAGGGCTCTAAACTTAATGTGAATGTGTAAAACACATTACAACACTAAATCAACACAACATTAGTTTCATTTTAATATTAATTATTCCCAAATTTAGAAAAAAGGGATATTTTTTCTATTACTATAGGTGTTAGTTGGAGACTATATGGTAGAGGAGGTGGAGGAGGATAGGGTTGTGGCTATTGAGGAGGAGGGCTTGTAGGATATCCTTTTTAGGGATGTTATTTGTGTTTTAGGAGGAGGAGGATGCATGGTAGGGTCTCCAAGTGTAGATACAAGCATTATAGGAATAGATACAAATGTTATAGGCTCATGTAGCTTAGATATTAGGGTTACATGTATAGCTACAAACACTTACATCTAAGAGGGACATCATAGTGATATGAGCATAGAGGGTTGAGCAGAGATCTAATGACTTCATTCCCATAGTGAGTAGACCCATTGTTGGTGTAATTAAACATGTTGTACCTTGTCCTAGGTCATGATTAAACCTTAGTTAAGTTTACTTAGGGACAACATAGGAGGTATTTGGAGCTTTTCCACCTTTGGTGGACATATCATGTTATTAATTTATCACTCCCACCTTTCGTGGACACATCATGTGATTATATCTCCACATTTTGTGGTGATTATCACATTATCACTTTTCCACTTTAGGTGGAGTGATAGCTTTTCATAGTTGTCTCATGTCATAAGATTACGACACTTCTCATAATCTTATGCCCTTTTATTTTCTCAGATTGACTATATAACCAAGGGGTCTCTCTCATTGTAAACAATCATCTCATATCATTGAATCATATTGATAAAAATACAGCTTATTCTTGTCACATTCTATTCTCTCTCTTTTTGGTGTTTTCCATTTGGTCTCAAGATCTTGGAAGCCATAGCCAATTCTAACATGGTATTAGAGTGGGTTAGGTGCCATTGGAGAGTCTATTTCTGAAGAGAGATACCCGATTTAGGGAGGTTCCATTTTTGGATCTTTATTGCAGGTTCATATCGGAGCTTGGTGGTGCAAATCTGAGCTCACCATTGCACCTAGGAGGTTTGACAAAGTAAGATTTGGCTTTTTTTACACTCAATTTGATCACCATTTGAATTTTTGGATAACAAGGGTTTGTTGCAAGCCATGTTTTATTAGAGCCGTTATCATTTTTGCTTCAAAAATCCAACTTTCACTCATTTGTAGGAAAAATGATTTTTGGGTTTTGTAGCTAGGGTTGAAATGTGGACTAGATATCTTTTAGATTTTGCAAACCTTGTACAAAAAGTGGCACATGTCATTTTTCTCCTGGCTCAAGGTTAAAAAAATATCAATTTTCAATCTTCTACTTGTTATATCAAAATACGATTTCTAGGTTTTGTTTTTAGCATCAAAATATTTCTGGGTTTCTATTTTTGTCTAGAAACAATGAGTAATTTTTTTCAGAAATCAAATCAAAAGTAAACTTTTTTGCTAGAAAACTCATTTTCCTGCAAACTAAATTCAGTACTTTTGGCCACGGTGTCCATTTTTGGCAAACAAGATATCATCGGAAATATTTTTTCCTGCTCTTCACAGTGGTGCAGTAAATTTTTGGTTTTGGTGTCTGGTTTTTCAAGAATTCATCAGATTCTCATAGGTGTTGTTGTTTCATCCTCATTTTGGGAACTTTGGGAGTTCATATCTTGCTCCTACGGTAACATTTTTGGGTGCCATTTTTTTTTTGAAATTGCTTAATTTTTTGTGTACTTCTCAGTGGTATGATCAAATTGATCTCATTTTATACAAAAAATTTTACTTGATTCTATGGCCTATTTTGGCAAATTGCACATACCAAGATCAAAGACCGCTTCACTATTTTTGGCAAGTGGAAACTATAAACACTCTAAATATAAAGTGTACAATCATATATTCCTTGGGGAGTTTCTTGATTGAGTGATTTCATGGGGGTCTTTTGGTGCATTCTTTTGATCTATTTGCTTATTCTCTCTTGTTTTCATGGATCATTCTAAGGTTCCTTTGCTCACATCATATAATTATTCAACATGTCATCAAAGTGCATGGAGTATTCTAATTACTGAAGGTCACTCTCTATATGTTGAAAATAAGGTACCTGAACCTACAGATGTAAATAAAAATATAAAATAGATGATTGAACACACCAAAGCTCTCAGGTGTCTTCGTAGACTAGTTTCTCAAGATTTGTTGTTCCAAATTAAATCATGTGAAAATTCTTATGAAGCTTGGGACAAATTGAAAACATTATATGGTACTACAGATGAAGTAAGAGGCTATCAAAATTTATAATGAACTAATGAGCCTTGATCCTAAGGACTTTGACAACATCCAAGACTACATCACTAAGGTTAATGATCTAAGAGATCAATGCAAATCATGTGGAATTGATAAGGACATTCAATTGGCCTACAATATAATGAACAAAGTTGGTCCAAATACATGAGCAACGAAATATTATCTCAATGGGTCTCATCAAGGCTTCTTTGCAATCTATAGTCTCTTCATTTCAGCCTTGTACTATGTCTCCTATCTTGATGGGAAACAATACATACATGAGTGTAATTGGGAAGGGATCTATTAGTTTTGGGGACAACACTCTCCAAGATGTCTTGTGTGTTCCTCATTTGAAAAATAATCTTCTTTCCATATATCATATTACACATGGTGGAGATGGGAGAACTGTGGAGTTCACACCTAATTTAGTCATCATTTGAGACTTGGAGAGTAGAGAGATCATTGCTACTGGGATGGTTGATCATTCATCTCAGTTGTATGCCTTTGCTGATTTTTCTTCTGATGATGACATTGTTCCTTCAACTGTTGATCATATGAACAATGATTCAAAGGAGACATTTGGCTTCTTAAACTTGGGAGTTCTCACATCAGATCCAATTCTTGAGTCATGCATTCTATCTCCTCCATCTACTATTATTGTTGATAATTCTTATGTTTCCACAGTTTTGGTTCCTTGTGATTCAATGCAGTAGGACATACATAGTCTTCCAGATATGGCTACTTTGGATGGCTTCTTGACAGGTATTTTAGACTTTTTTGTGGAGACTCATATTGTAGAATTAGGAGACATCATTGATGACATTCATCTTCTCTTTGATGAAGATGCTCCTTCTTCAGTTGTTGCGAGGGAACACTCTGACTCTCTTTTTCATTCTCTACATGATCATTCTTTGCAGATTGGTGTGAGTGTGGATACTTTTGGAAAACATTTGGAGGAGGTTTCTTTGTCTTCAGAGGGGATATCATTATCTTTAGATCATGTTCTACTTTTTATCTCTACTAGATGTTGGATTGTCCTCTTCAATAGTGTGGCCTAGAATGCCTGTTTGGTGTGTGTCATCTTTTGACATCGACATGGAGACACTTGAGCATGCTTCAAATAAATCATCATCCATCATCCATATTCTTGACATCCTACATAATATCTTGGTTTTTGGTATGTGCAAGATCATCATGGAAAAAATAGGCCCTTAAGTGGCAATAAAAAGACAGAAAATCAGAGTTAGGCAACTTGACGTAAAATTTGAATAAGTTATCTATATTATTTAAAAAAAATGTAAAAATGGAATCTATAGAAAATTGAATGTAGTTTCTAAACTACTAGACCTTTATTTTTTTTAAATAATCTATTTGGTGAAAATTTGAAATTTCAATGCAGTAGTATTTAAATTTCAGGGTAAAAATAAGAAGTAGGTGTTTGTCTGACACACCCTAACCACAATTAAATGATAATATTTTTTTATAAGATTTTAGATAGAAGTAGAGGACTCATGTCCCAATGTGATGCATATTTTTTTATAATTTTTTTCCAAGTAAACAATTTATTATGTTTTTTTTATTAAAATTTTTGAAAAATATAAAAGCTCGTTGGTCTAACCACCTTAACTTGGTCAAATATTAATCAAATTCTTTTTTTTTTTTGAATCCTATAGTATGCAAAGCGTAGAATGTGATGCATATTTTGGATTCAAAATATGTTATACCATTTGAAAGTTATAGATTTTTTTCAATCAGCCTATCAATCGGGACTTTATTCGTAATTTTAATAGAAAATGAATAATAATTATTTATTAAATTCAAAGTAAAGCATGATTTATATTGGTGGAAAGCTTAGAATATCCTCTAAAAACCCTTTTCATTTCATCAATTTTGGATAAAAAAAAGTCGTCAACCGCATGCACCATCATATGGCTTACATATCACCAGTTTTTGGCCCATCATGATCTTGCACATACCCTTAAATTGTTTCTTCCTAAGGGGAGGAATGTTGTTCGACAAGATTGGATCATCTTTAGCATTCAATGTCGAGCTTCTACCATCATTGCAGGAGACTCAACATTGAGGGGAGCTACCTTGTCTCTCTTATACTTCTCTCTTATGGGGGGGTCTTCTCCTCACATGTGGTTTTCGCCTTCTCATGCATCATTGAGAGAATTTCTTTTTTGTCTTTCATCTTTCTTTTGGGGAGGAGTTTTGTCCCACTGGTTTTTCTCCTTTTCTCTTTTTGTGAGATATTTCCTTGCATTTGTACATGGGTACCTAACATGGCCTAGTTCTTGGGACCCATCTTGCATTGTTGTCTTTTGTGTACCTTCTCTTTAAGTTACACTTAAGGGGGGGTGTTGGTGTAATTAAATATGTTGTACCTTGTCCTATGTCACAATTACACCTTAGTTAAGTTTACTTAGGGACCACATGGGAGGTATTTTGAGCTTTTCCACCTTTGGTGGACTTATCATGTTATTAATTTATCACTTCCACCTTTCGTGGACATATAATGTGGTTATATTTCCACCTTTTTTGGGTGATCCACCATTTGTGGTGATTATCACATTATCACTTTTCCCCTTTAGATGGAGTTATAGCTTTTCATAGTTGTCTCATGTGTCATAATATTACAACACTTGTCATAATATTATGCCCTTCTATGTTCTCACCTTGGCTATATAACCAAGGGGTCTCTCTCATTATAAAAAATCATCTCATATCATTGAATCATATTGAGATGAATATAGTTTATTCTTGTCACATTCTATTCTCTCTTTTTGGTGCTTTCCATTTGGTCTCAAGATCTTGGTAGCCATAGCCAATTCTAACACCCATAATATATCTTGCACAAAAATTGTACCAATTCAATAGGGAGTCTCTTTATTACAAATATTTGTATGAGTGGGTAGTGTTAGTGAATGATAGGGCACCTAGTTTCTAGAGCCAGAACTAGACTAGGTCACACTCATGCAGGGAACAAAGAAACTAGGAGTTCAACTATAGAAGTGATCCTCTACATATGATAGAACCTCTAGATCGGGTTAAAGGGACCATAGAGCACCACCATCAGGACCATCTCCCTTTGGTGATAGATGCACCATAGGCTAAGCCTATTTTATATGTATTTTGAGACTTATATTTTTGATTGGGCTTGGGAGCTCCATTTTTGAGATACATATTATCATTATATTATGACACATTGTTTTTTGATATATGAGATACATGATTTTTGTGGTGACTATATGATATGCATGATTCTATCTATGTGTTTCTCTATGTGATGGATTTATGTGATGCAATATTATGACACACATTTTATTGCTAGGAGATGTTTGTTATATGATGTGGATTATGGATTTATGATTATATATGTTTATGGTATATGGATGGATGCACATGATTCTATCTTATTTAACAACCAAAAAGATTGTATATAGGAAAAAAGAGAAAGTGGATTCCTCCCAAATAGGTCCTTAGGGTTTTTCACCTAGGAGCTTGGTTTAGGATGAATTCCACTCTTTCACCTAGTGATATTATATTTTTGGGGATTGCATTCAAAGGGTATGGCTGAATGGGGTTCTATTTTGTGTAAGAAGTGTGGCTAAATGCCAAAATGAAAAGAAGCTAATGTAACTATGAAATAGAAACAAAAACAAATGTAAACTATATGCAAGCTAAACTAAATACCCTAAATGTATGCAATTTGGAAGGAAATATGAAAATACACTGATTATGTACCTAGGAATTGAAAGTTGTAGAAGAGGACTCCTAGAATGTTCTAGAATCTACTTGAAATCTGCATAGGGACACTTATAGGGTATGTGCAAGATCATCATGGAAAAATAGGCCCTTAAGTGGTGATAAAATTCAGAAAAATCAGAGTTAGGCAACTTGATGTAAAAAATTTAAATAAGTTATCTATATTATTTCAGAAATGTGTAAGAATAGATTTTGTATAAAATTGAATGTAGCTTCTAAACTACTAGGTTTATTTTTAATTTTTAAAATCTATTTGGTGAAAATTTGAAATTTCAATGCAGTAGTACTTAAATTTCAGGGAAAAAATAAGAAGTAGGTGTCTAGCTGACCACCCTAAACATAATAAAATGATAATATTTTTTTATAATATTTTACATATGAGTAGAGGACTCATTTCCCGATGTGATGCATATTTTTTTATAGTTTTTTCCCACATAAATAATTAATTATGATTTTTTTATTACAAGTTTTTAAAAATATAAAAAATCATATGTCTGACCACCTTAACTTGGTCAAACCTTCATGAAATTCAATTTTTTTTTGTTTAATACCATAGTATGTGAAGCATATAATATGACACATGTTTTGGATTCAACAAATGTGATACCATTTGAAAGCTATTGATTTTTTTCAACCGCCTTATCAATCAGGACTTTAGGCGTAAATCAAATAGAAAATGAATAATAATTATTTATTAAATTCAAAGTAAAGCATAATTTATATTGGTGGAAAGCTGAGAATCTCATTTAAAAAGATTTTTCATTTCATTAATTCTAGGTAAAAAGAAATTCATCAGGCACATAGACCATCATATCACTTACATATTTCCACTTTTTGGCCCATCATGATCCTGCACATACCCTACACCAGAATGGCCAACCTAGTCCTTCTCCCGAGAAAATATGCCAGAATGGGTTTCTGATAAAAGGGTATCTAGAAATGGCAAAACCATTTTCAAGGCCTCGTAAAGGAACTTGTCACCAATGATGATGACCTATTCCTCTCGATACTTTTGGGAGTCTCAAGGTTTTGAATTTGTAAGGCTGCACTTGCACTTCCTTCTTTGACATATACTCATGTCCGAATCTTCAAGAAAATGACCTACAAGTTGTCCTTTTTCTCTTGCTAGGGTTTGATATCTTGAGTTTAATTGAATGGAATGATGGTACCCTTTTCAACACTTTACTCCTTGCCAAATCTACATACAACCTACAAAGTACACATGCAAAGACAAATCAAATGTTAAGGTTAGAGAATAGGGCCTTTCCTTAGTCAAACCTCATTTATGGTAATCAAACCCAAATGAAATAAAAATGGAAAAGCAAAGATGATCGAATGATAAATCAATGTAAAAACTCACTTAATCCTTTGGTGTTGAATTATGCAACATACAAGAACCAACTCCAATGGAGGTTGCTTGAAGCACCTTGTGCTTGAATGCTTATTTGAGAAGATTTGAGTGCAAGTGTGCTTGTGAAGATGAAAATGATGTTAGGCAGTGAAATGAGGATGGAAACCCTTATTTATACAAGATAAGCCTTAATTTCCTAGAAAAAACACATGATAGGCCAACCCTAGGGTTTTGGAGGTAAATTCCAATTAGGTTTTTATTTTAATTTTGAATTTTATGGCCAAAGGGACAAGGTTGCGCAAGGTGGCGACCTAATCCACTTGGACAAACTCAAGTGGTGGTCGGGAATAGAAAGGTGTTTAATGATGTTTATCAAACTTTCCTCCCGAACAAAACTTAAGTTGGGCCTAAAAGTACATTAAGGGACCAAATTTATCATTAAAAATGATTTAGTTAGTGATGACAAGTCTAGGAATGTGTGAAAATGCATTAGAATACCTTACAACACTTTGGCAAAAGGCTTGGAAAGGGGTAAAAAGGGGTTGTTTAGGTGAGTTATGTTGAAAGGGTCCTAGAAAAGTTGGAAGATGTGTTACAACACTTAATAACACCTTTGTAAAACACCGTTAGGGTATTGTTGATTTGCAAGAGTTCAAGTGTAATGTGAATGTGTTGACCACATTACAACATCAGATTAAAGAAATACAAGGGAAAAGACCCAAATGAGTGAAAAAAATTTAAGGCTACACTTTTTTACTACACATTTAGCCCCCGCTTTAGTGAGAGGGTGAACTTGCTTCAAACTCACACTAAATTAACCAAGTCATGCATAATGATCAAGATCCAATGTATTCATGCTAGGAAGATGATATGACATCAATCAAGAGGGATAATCAAGCCCCCAAGATCAATATCCCATGGTGAACCAAACATAAGCACAAAAGATCGCACAAGAAGTGATGTGAAAGAGTAAAAAGATAGGGAAAGTCGGATCAAGCATTGATCATTTCTCTAGCTAGTTGTGGATCACATCTAGGTTGTTTGTCCGAAAGGAAAGGTGTCCTCACTCTAGGGTGATGATACTTTTGGTTTTTTGTTAGGTGAGAATGCCCAAAAGGGTGAGAAAAATACATTCAGTTGGCATGCACTCACACACACAAAGGTGGCTTATGGGGAAAGTCACGCCACTAGTTGGACTTCCTGCTCAACCAAACCAAAGTTATGCGTCCTGATAACTTTGATAAGGCACCACAAAAGAAGGGTTTGTGATTCATGAGACAAGAAAAGCCTTGGATACCTAGAACTCATGAACAAGTGCAATATATCACCACATGCATGCAAGTTGTGTTATGCAAGGTGGCAATGTATGAAAGGATGAAAAAATGCAATATGCAAAAAATGCAAAATGTAAAAATGCAAAAATGTAAAAATTTAAAATTCAAAAAAGAGTGTTCCAAGGAGTCTTATTTAGTTCATATGAGGTCTTTGACTTAGGTAACATTGTGTCTAATGTATCCAAAAGAGGACTTATCAAAGGATAGAAAATTCACAACTTAGGGGATGTAGTGTGTCTCATCAATCCACTAAGAGGAATGTAATATACTAAGGTAAGTCACACTTATGAAGGAAATTAGACCCAACACCATCCACAAAGTGAGAAAATACATCATATGAAGTGAAAAGGATGCACTAGGAACCAAGGACAAAGAAAAGAAAATTCAAATTCAAAATAAATAATGCCAATGTATAACCCCACTTTAAAGGAATTGCTAGACACCGCTTTGTGAACAATTGATTTAAAGTAGAGAAAGGAAAAATGAAAAAAGAAATAAAATGACATGAGAGCCTACTTGGAAAGCCCTATGAAAAGTGATATGTTTAAAAAGAAGGCTGTGTCATGCAGAAGAAAAAAGAAAGGGAAAAGAAAAGAGAAAGGAGGTTGCCCCAAAATGAAAAACCACAAACACATAAGGGATCTAGGGATTTGGGGTTAGTATGTTCATTGCTTCAATATGTGTGTAGCGAGCTTGGAATTGTCATCATCTCCCCAAATACATAGAACTGGAAGAAGGACACAAAGAAAGTGAAAACAAATAAAAAGAAAAGGTTTATTTGGTTCAACATGGAAGAGACATAGGGTGTCTCGACACTTTGCATCATCCCCAAAAGGATAACAAAAGAAAAAGGAAAAGATGGAGAAAAATAGCCTTTTTTAGTCAACATGAAGGATATATTGTGTTCTTAATACCTTGCATCATCCTCAAATGGAAGGAAAAAAGAAAAAAAGAAAAGGAAAAGAGTCCATATGGGTAAACATGAAAGAGACATTGCAATCTCAATGCCTTGCATCATCCCTAAATGGAAGGAAAAAAGAACAAAAGAAAAGGAAAAGAGTCCATAAGAAGAAAGAGACAAATAGAAGGTCACAAAGAGAGGGAAAATCAAACAGTATGGGGGAACAAATGACACACACAAGCAAACACAATACTATCAAGGAAAGTGTAATTCAACCACTAAGCAAGTCATCCACCTCACAATCTAAGTAGGTATAAATCGGAGGTGAACAATGAAGCTAAGGGACAAGGAAAAATGCATTACTAGGGAAAGGCTAACAACTTATTGCCCCCACTGATTGCAAGGAAAGAATGAGTTGAGATAGGTGATGGGAAAGAGCATGTAATAGTGAGAAGGATATGCTCTACAACTATTACATGAAAAGGTGCATGGTAGTAGTTTATGGTTTGAGGGGGAAGCAATTATCACCATCAAAGAATATGATGGTAAGCATAATGTGGTACATTAGCATATTTAAGATAAATATCCAACCAATTGCAAGGAGAAAATGTAATGAGCCCTTTGTTTAGGAGGATTTTTTATTTCCTCTCACATTGAGTATGTGGACGAAAAGGAAGTTTGAGTTTTTGTAATTTGTATGGCCTCTTTCATCTACTAGATTCACCAACTTCGAAAGAGGAGACTAGGGCAAGAGGGCCTAAGATGAGCTTAGGATTGTCATTTTTTTTGTGAGGATATGGTGAGAATGCTCTAGGGAGGACATCCAAATCAGGGGGGGGAATCAAAGATCACTATGCCATCATCACAAATCCTGAGAAATTATCTAGGAGGCCTACAGTCATGAGGAGGATCTTGATATCATATTCCCATTGTATGTTCATCAGGTCATAATGGTTCATAAAATTTATGTATTTCATGTTCATTTGTTGTGTCACCACCTTGTTTCCTAAGAATGGTAAACCCTTTTCCATAAGTTTGTTGGAGATTAATTGGATGGTGGGTGACTTGGTTATTGTAAAATGGTTGAGTAGTGACAGGTTTAGATGATATAGGTTCACTTTGGAGAGGGAACTTAGGTTCATTGTTTGTTTCATGATGGAGGTAAGTAAATGTCTCAAGGGGTGGCATGTTAGGAAACCTAGGATGTTTCATGGATTGGTAAAAAGAAGAATTTTCTTCAAGATTGTAAAGGCATTCATTGAGGAACTGATTCATTCTAGCATCATCATCCCCAATGATGTTAACTTTGATATGACGACATGCATTTGGAGTTGATTGAGTAGAAGTGGTTTCAAGATCATTTGGATCAGTGCCAAATGCACAACTGGACATGTCTTCTAAGGATATGAAGGACATCCAAAACTTTTTGAAAGACATAGCCATAGTGAAAGCAAACTAAGGGCAAAAAAATTGAATAAAAGAGAATATTTGAAAACCAACACAGTAATGCAATTATAAAAAACATAAGGGTAGACAATATTTTGAAAATGATAGAAAGGACTACCATAAATATGCAAGAGTATTAGGTCACCCAATGTGGTCTCTTAGTTCCTACAGTGAATTTTTTTCTAATTTTTGAAAGTTTTGAATGTTTTTTCTAATTTTTATACTTTTCCAGTGCAGGGACAAAATGAAAATGCAGATTTTTTTGTACTTTTGTCAATGAAAATGAAATGCAAAGTGAAAACTAACATGAATTTTCACTAATGCACACTTTTTTTAATATATTTATTTATGAACCCTAGGATGTAAACAATGCAAAATCCTAATGCCATGCAAGTTTTTTCCTAAGATGAAATGCATAATCAGAAGATTAACAAGTTGTCTATAGTCGGGTTCACCAAAATGAACCACCAAAAATATGGTTTATGGAAAAAAAAGGGAAAGAGGATTCCTCCCAAATAGGGCCTTAGGGTTTTCACCTAGGATCTTGGTTTAGGATGAATGACACTCTTTCACCTAGTGATATTGTCTTTTTGGTGATTGCATTCAAAGGTTATGATTGAATGGGGTTGTGTTGTGTGTGAGAAGTGTGGCTAAATGTTGAAATGAAATGAAGATAAACTAACTATAATATGGAAACAAAAACAAATGCAAACTATATGCAACCTAAACTAAATGCCCTAAATGTATGCAATCTGGAAGGAAATTGGAAAATACAGAGATTATGCATTTGGGAATTGAAATTTATAGAAGAGGAGTCTTGGAATGTTCTAGAATCTACATGAAATTTGCATAAGGAAACTTACACCATAATGGGACCTAGTCCTTCTCCTGAGAAAATTTTCTAGAATGGGTTTTTGATAAAAGGGTATCTAGAAATGTCTAAACCTTTTTTTAGCAATTGTATAGGGACAACGTCACCAATGATGGTGACCTAGTCCTCCTGAAACTTTCAGGAGACTCAAGGTTTGAATCTATAGGGCTCCACTTGCACTTCCTTCTCTAACAAATACCCATGTCTAAATCTTCAAAAAATGACCTACACGTTGTCCTTTTGCTCCTCCTAGGGTTTGATCTCTTGAGTTGACTTGAATGAAATGATGGTACCCTTCTCAACACTTTACTGATTGCAAGAACCAACTCCAATATAGGTTGCTTGAAGTGCCTTGTGATTGAGTGCTTGCTTGAGAATATTTTAGTGCAAGAGTGCTTGTGAAGATGAAAATGATGTTAGGGGGGTGAAATGGGGATGAAACCCCTTATTTATACAATATATGCTCTAATTTCCTAAAAATAGCACATGATAGGTCGACCCTAGGGTTTTGGAGACTAATTCCTATTAGGTTTTTATTTTTATTTTGAATTTTATGGCCAAAGGGACTAGGCTACCCAAGGTGGCAGCCTAGTCCACTTAGACAAATTCAAGTGGTGGTTAGGAATAAAAGGTGTTTGATGATGTTTATCAGACTTGCCTCCTGAAACACACTTAAGTCGGGCCTAAAAGTACATTAAGGGACCACTTTATCATTAAAATGGGTTAAATTAGTCATGAAAATCATAGGGAAGTGTTAAAATACATTGCAACACCCTACAACACTTTGGCACAAGGCTTGGAAAGGGGTAAAAAGGATTGTTTAGGTGAATTGTGTTGAAAAGGTCTTAGAAAAGTGGGAAGATGTGTTACAACACCTAACAACACCTTTGAAAAGTATCATTAGGTTATTGTTGATTTGCAAGCATTCAGGCCTAATGTGAATGTGTTGACCACATTACAACATCAAATCAAAGCAAAACAAGGCCAAAATCCAAGGGAAAAGGCTCAAATGAGTGAAAAAGTGTCAAGGAAACACTTTTTGGTGACACAATTATGCATATAATATGTATGTTGTGACATATAGATGGAAATATTTGATTTGATGAAATGAACATGCAGGATGATACTATATGATTAGTAAATGTACTATGTACTGCTTATATGGATTATGATTCTAAATGATATGATGTGAAGAATATGTTTTCTTATTGTCTAATTCCATATGGATGACCTATTACATATATGATAATTATACCTATGATGTCCCAACATGATTATGTATGTAGGATGATAATAATAGTGCATTTCTTTTTGTGTGTCATAACACACCATCAAGATGACTGCAAGGGTGAATTGATGGGACATTAGTAAATAAAGAAGATAGTGAAGATGAAAAGAAGAAATGGAATAGGTGAATTAGGATTACTATCTTGAGATCTTGCTAATAAATGATCAATATTTTATTTTATTTCATGAATATCATCATAGAACACATTTATTATGAAAATGGATAAGGAGCACCAAGATATGCCATAGACCATGGTGTAATAGATTATCCCTTGCAAAAAGACATGTGATGGACAAGGAATTCCATGACTCAGTCTAGTAACCATAGGACCTTGTTAGAATATGTGAGGAAATAAACAAAAAACATGTTAGTCCTGATGCAAGAAAGTAGTAGATGACCTTTAATTTCTATAGGATATTTTAATTATGCCAAATAGAACCTCAAGCACACACAAGGAACCTATTTTCCTGAGTCATATTGCCAAGACAAACCACAAAAAAAAATCAAAGAGAAAAAGGTTATGATCCATCATCACTCCTCTCATCACTTGTGGACTTCCTTGAGTCACATAGTAACACGACCAAAGATAAACCAATAAAAATATAAGATAAATTATTCCAAAAAGATTCAACAACCATTTAGATCTTTTTTCAAAATTCTATGATATATTTTGGATAATAATAGCATCTGGTTTCAATAAATGGAGCAAGTCATATAAGACCTAGGATCCCAATGATGTAACATCTTGTATATAAGAAAATTGATAGGATTGTGTCTAGTTTCAGGGATGATACCCTTGTATAAGACAAGGGATCTAATTTTGAGGATACAACCTATATGATACAAGTTGTTGTCCCCACAGTTGTCGTTGCACCAAAAGATCGACAAATTAATACATGATACAATCGCTAGACTTAACATATCCATGGGAGGTGGTCAGTACATGCCATGAATCCCAAGGGGAGCATTCAGCATTTACCAACAATGTCCCCCTCAATGTATACCAAGGGGATTCAAACCCTCCACCTTTGGCTCTAATATAATTTTATGGCCCCACGATTGTCGTTGCACCAAAATATTGACCTATTAATGCCAGATACAATTGCTAGAGTTAATGGAACCATGGGAGGCAGTTATTCCATGTCAAAAATCTTAAAGGGAGCATTGACATTTTGATAACTCTAGTGATAGCTTATGGGTAAATTATTGTTTCAGAAATGAGGTATGTCATATAAGACCTGGATTTGGTTTCGAAAATACAAAATTTTGTATAAGACTAGTTGATAGTTGATAGGTATCACTAATATTGACAGGAAACTATGATTAGGAAATTGATCTATTTGGATTGAAATCTAGCTGGATAGACTATGTGTTTTTTCAAGATTTGCTAAGCTCATTTCTCTATAGGATGATTTTTTTTGTGTCTGATCAAACTATCAAGCTCTACAAGGGATAGTTTATTATGAGATACAAATTAAAATCGATGGAGACCTTGTTATGATAAACCCTAATGAACTTACCTAATGCCTTGGGTGCTCATCAAAGATTTCCTTTCCTATGTAAATCACAAATACAAAGTAGTTTGACTAACCTTGACCATTGATAGTTTATTGTGAATGGTGGATGGACTGACAATTTATGATTACCAAACCGAAGGGATTGACCTAAACCTCAGGGGATCATCGATGATGGCCTTGTGTATGTGAAGTCACAAAGGAAATATAGTTTGACAACTTCAACCAACTCTGACATATTTTTTGGATTTTTTAATGTTTTTTTTTAACTTTTCATTTTTTGATTTTTGATATGTTTTGATTATTTTTTAAATTTTTTTGATTTTTGATATGTTTTGATTTTTTTAATTTTTATTTATTTTTGATATGTTTTGATTATTTTTTAAATTTTTTTGATTTTTTGATTTTATTTTGGATTTTTATTTTATTTTTTAAATTTTTATTTGGATTTTATCACATGATACCATATCTAGGATCCCACATGAAACCTAAGTCTAGAAATTTCCCATAGTCAGGTATATGACCGACTTATTATCAATGAAAGGGTTCGTGAAACTTATTATGGATGGATATGGAAGGAAAAAGACACTAAACATCAATGATTCTCAAGCCATGAGAAGGATGACTAAGCCTTTTTATGGATATGGTTTTGTCATGGAATGAGATATGTGTGAAGGATCATAGATGGGGAAGGAAAACCAAATGGAATGATAATAGATGGTGGAGAAAAGACTAATTACACATGGCCCCTGTTTGCCAAGTTTTCACCATGGTACTTATCCAAAGTGCTAGCAAAGTGGTTTCACTATTGTATGAATTATTTCTCTTTACTATTTATTTATTTTTCTTTTTTTTGGTGTCACCAAGATGCTTATTTTCTAGGTTTTCATTAGGGTGATGATTCTATTTTATTTTATTTATTTATTGGATTTTCTAAAGACTAGGTATAGTACTTGTGAAGGTGCATGCTATTGATAGGATCTAGTAGTGATTCACCTTTAGAAGTAGCAATCCGATAAGCACCAGACCCATATGTTGTAGTTATGATATAAAGACCCAACTATTTAGGCTCAAAATTTTTGGGCTTCTCTCAATCCATTTGATACTTTTGATTTTCTTTTAATACCAAATCACTAATACCAAGGTGTCTCACTCAAAGTATCTTGTTGTAGTTGATGGAACTTCTTAAAAATTCTAGGTTCCATCCAAAATAATTGTGCAAAATCTAGCTTGGTCCTTTTTTTTTTTTCTAATTTTAGGTCATGTTCTCATCACCATGATAAGGTTTTGTCTTCATAGAATTTCCTACAAGTGGCCTATAAATCGAATAAACCCTTGGATATTATAAAACTACAGTGAACTGTCATTCCCATTCTCAGTCACTTTAATTGTCACTTGTGCCATGATAATCATTGTTCTACTAGCCCTTGACCTTAGGTTTGTTAGTTTCCTCAGTTTCTTCTTGGTCTTAATTTCTTATGATTGAAGGCTTAGTCTTAAATTTTTATATCCCTCATTAAAAAGGGCCAGTATTTTGTTGCCTAGGGATGGCCCCTTTTTTATGACTAACTTTTGTTGCGTGTGCAGAAATTGTGCATCATATTTTTTGTCCGATTGTGGGAGTCAATCTTATTCATTCCCTATATGCCCATCTTATTTTATTGCTACTTATTTTATTCTCATGCATCGTCGGGCTTCAGCCACATGTCTCATATAATGGTGGACCTAGTATCCTTGGTAAGGATGACTGGCGCTTCTTTAGAAGGATCAATGGTTAAGGGATTGAAGACCAGGCCATATCTATGTCGCTGCCTGCAAGCTTGCTTTGTTTTATTCCATAATATTTTAAATACACAGGCAAGTGGGTGATGGCCACGCGGTATTGTTTAAATATGAGAACTATTCCTTCATAGGGTGGTGGTTGTTGTTTGAGGTTTGATGATAGTGTATAGTGAAACATGTGTTCCTATTTAAGCTTTCTTCCCGCACTCTCGTTCATCTACAATGGTACGGTGTGATAGTCACATGGGATAGCAGACGATGTGACACCTATCATATGGTGGGACCCATTTGTTTCTCAAAAACAAAGGCTCTTTCGTAAGGGATGAAGTTGGTGGTTTATGGTTGGTGACATGGTCAAGTCTTGACCACTCCCCATTTTCTTGGAAGGGCTTCTCCCATGTACCTTATTCCCTAACGAGTACATAGGCAACTACCACCTAGACCACTCCAAATTTAGAAATCTATTGACAATAATATATGCGGTTGGAGATATTAGTTGAGATTGTCCAAGATAAAAACAACGCTAAAGTGAGATTTTTCTTCAACACACTTGTGAGATTGATATACAATTTTGGAGCCATCAAATCTTTCAAAGGATGGTACACATGGGAAAGTTAAATTGAAGTAAGGTAGGGTACAAGGAGATATGCTTAAGAAAAATCATGATCGTTCTTTGTTGTCCTACTATGATGAATTACAAGTGAGTTATTTTATATGGGCAAGTGGGTAAATGCGACATGACATAACTGGTTTGAAAATTAAGTGTGTGATTGACATTCAAGTTAATAAAATACTTATCCCACTTAAGTCTCTTGATTTGGGATGAGTATCAAATACATGCACTTAATTTTGTCATCATTAAGAGGTTGGAGTTTCTAACCGTTGATTTGGTCCAAAGTTTTGATCAATGGTTGAGTTTTAAAACAAGGTTAGTTGATTGATAATTCTCTCACACAATCTCTCTTGGAAATTTAATGCAAACACACACAAATTTCTCTATTTAATGTGGTTCACTAACTTGATTTTTTCACTATCCAATTGTGAAAAAATCTAAAGTCTGAGTGAGGAAGTAATTTAAGGTAGTCATTTATGAGAAAGTTGGTAATTCTGTTTGGAGAAATTTTTATAAGAGAGATGGAAAATGGGAAGGGTAGGTGTGAATGTCATCCCAGTTCATCGTTCCAAGAGGATCAATCCTCTTGATTTTTAGAATTCTCCTCCTCAGCGTGAGGAGGGTGGACCAGAGGTATCAACAACACCAATGAAGAAGACAAAGGCTACAAAGGATTCATCACGAAGTTTCCTTAAGCGTGCTTACCACCTTAGAGGCCAAAATATCTCAGAGCAAGTGATCAAAGAAAAAGGTAAAATTATTGAGAGGCTAGAAAGGGAAGCTACTAGGAAGAACCAGTATCATTGCACTTATATGGTATGTCATCAATATCCCATTGAGGTTTCTAATGATTCTTTTGACAGTGGGAGTGAAAGTGATTCAAGCTATCACCAATATCTTATGGCCATGAAGGAATGTGTTGATTTTGAGGATGATGTGATGATGGCTATTCCTTTGAAGATAAGGACACTGAGTGGGCACACCTATTCACTAGGTGACAAGGCAAAGTAATATCTTGTTACTTTCCTTGTTAGGTGCTCAAAATTTTGGTCATGTGTGATGATTTTCTTGCTCTTGTTGATGTGTTATGAAGTGGGTCTCTAGTTTTTTTTTCTTTTCTGTTGATGGTGTTTCTTTCTGAGGTTGCCATGACGACACTTTTTGGTGACTAGCATGATGGTTTTGGTTAATGGTTTCTTGGACTCTCTTTTTTTTTCACTTGGGCTTAATGATTGATCCCAAAGTTAGTTGGGATATATTTTTGTTTTCTATTGAAATTCATTTTGAAAAAAAAATGAGATGTAAATTGTAATTCATTCTGTTGCTTGTTACTCCCTTGTCTTATAGAAGGGATTCTACAACTAGTTACAGTGGGGGGGTCAAGAGGTTGAAAGGTGAAGAGGTTAATAGTTAATTATTTTCAAGAGAAATAGATACAATAAAATGGATACTAAGTTCAATAGTACTATGTTTTAGAAACTATTCAACCAATATATGTTTTGGATAAGAAATATAGACAAAAAAGTAGTATAAAGTCTCTATATATTTTCTCTCCTATATGCAAATTATACAAGCTATAAATATGATAATCAATGGTTATCTTGTTTATCTCTGTTGAGTTCCAATGGATGTGTTGTTTCATTCTTGCTTATTCATTCAAGGAATATATGTAACTGCTTGAATTCTAATAATAGATTTGTTATAATCATTGTATAAGGATGCTAGTAAGAAGTTAATGGCAGATATAATTGGTGAGAATACTATAAGGCAGTATTTCTAAGACTATAGGTATTTTCTCTAAAATACAAAAGTGTTATTCAATCATATAGTTCTATGGTTTGACTTTGTTTCCTAGAATATGGAACTGGTTTGGTTTAGTATTCATCTTTCAGTTTGATAACTGACTCGACTAATGATCACACAGATATAATATGAAATTATTTACTAATTGCTTTAATGGGTGTGTTTGAATTTTAAATGAGTTACATCTTCTCTTATTGAAGGTTAGTTGCTATTATGAAGGTCAACCAAATCTTCAAGATATGATTCCTTAAAACCAGTCTAATGAGAACCATTTGTTTACCTTGTGTTTGATACTAAAGACACACTTGTATCTATGAACACAGTTGTTTTGGGATTACCCTCCCTGGTTTGATAGAGCCTAAATTGAAGGAGTAAGGATCAAAAAATCCTATGCTCATTGTGTTGGCCAATCCTTTCCCTTACTGATAAGTGTCCTTGGAAATTTCATGTTTGTGGTAAGAATAAGTTTGGTTCTAAAAAAATAACTAACTGTAGCTATGACAATGATGATTTTGATAGACTTCTAGATGAACCAACACATTATGTCATCACTTATGTAGTAACTCTAGCTCATACAATTGGGATACATGGTATTCTTCATTGTCAATGAAATATTGCATAGATACTCTTACGAATGGTGACTCAGCCTAAATGGGAAGAATGGCTTCAGATCTAAAGACAAGAGTATATGGAGTTGCTCTAGTAGGTGTGTCGATGCTTGTCTAATAGGCCCACAAGGGGAGATTAAGTGGGATATGCCAATCATGGCCAACATATTTAGAAGTATTTTTTAGGATTTTAAATATGGTTTTATTAGATGCCTTGGCTTGACCATTACCTTGGGGATAATATGTAGTAGCAAGATGGTGATGGATATGGAATTTCTTGTATAGCTCACAGACATCCTATTTTTTGAAATGATGAACATTATCTATGAGGATGGATTGGGGAAAACCTTACTAAAATATGATATAACTCAGGATGAATTTGGCTAATTTCTATCTATTAATATAGGTCACTTGGATATCTTTGATCTATTTTTTTAAATATTATTTTTTTGTAAGGATAAACTTATGACCATTGGTGTAGGTACGGTGAATCATTCCAACAAGGTCAAGCCCCCATTGAGATAATGGCCACGATGATGTAATTGGATGAATTTCCTAAGTAGGTGCATGTAAAAGATCTCCATGTATCTAACATTGTTGAAATTTCTTAACAAATTAAATGGCATCATATTTCATAGTAGGCCAATAATATCCCATTTGTATGAGATTCTTGACTAAGGTAGGACCACTAGAGTGAGCCCCACACATACCATTGTGTACTTCATGTAAAGTTGTTTGTGCTTCATCTATATTGAGACATCTAAAGAGGGTTATATCTATACTATAGTGATAAAGGGTACCATCGATGATGACATATTTAGATGCTTTTTGGATAAAGTTCTTACATTGGTTAGAAGACAAGCCAGCAGAGGTAATTTGATCATGAATGTAATTATAAAGGTCTTTGTACTAGGGGGAATCAAGATCAACAATTTCACATACGAGCTCAGATTCTAAGACAATGAATGCAATAATCAACAATTGTTCCACCAATAACTCATAGTATGATAGATTATTAGGTATATCCAAGTGAGGCCCTATGGTGGCCATTGCATTTTTTTCTTTGTTCTAAATTATTAGAATTTGAGTGAATATGATGACATCAAAATACTATTTGAAACTATCAACCATTCTCTTTTAGGGAGTAATATTTTCATATTTTGTATCATACTCATCATTAACCTAACAAATAAATAATTGGGAGTCACCATAGACTTGAAGATTATTGATTTTCCATTTTACATCCATTCAAAGTCTTGTTAGAAATGCTTCATATTCGACCATGTTATTAGTACAAGAGAATACTATTTTTTATGACTTAGGTATCGAATCCCCTTGAGGTGTGATAAAGAGGATACTAGCTCAAAAACCATGATGTGTGAAGGACCCTTTGAAGTACAATTTCCATGTGGTAGACGTCTCTATTATGAAGATAGATTTATCAAGAAAATTAGACACTAAAAGATGGTTTGCTACTATTGGAGCATCTTCAAGTTGATCGGCTATCACTTGTCCTTTAATTTATTTATGATCAACATATTCTATGTTAATTTTTCTATAGATCATTAACCATTTTGTTAGTCATCCTATTATATTTTCTTTGTTCAATAGATACTTCAGTGGATCTATCTTTTCTAACAATTTTATTTGATGATATAACATATAGTGTCAAATATTTTGAGTGACAAAGACAACTACAATACATGCTCATTCAATGGGACTATAATTAAGCTCATACCAAACAACTGTATGGCTAATGTAGTAAATGACTCAAGTTCCTTTCCATCATTATCATCTTGTTCTAACAAGTCTCCCAATGCTAATGAACTTGTTGATATGTATAATATTAGATGTCTTCGATCGATAGGAGGCATGAGAGCTAGAGGAGATAACATATAATATATGATTTGTTGGAATGCTTCTTGACTTCAATTAGTCCAGATGAATGGGACTCCCTTACAAAGTAAGTGTTGAAAAGTTTGATATTTATCTACTAACTAAGTTACAAACCTTTAGATTGATTTTGACTTTCCTTGTAGACTCATAACAGATTTATGTTTGTTGGTGGAGGTATTGGTGGAGGTATATCAACGATAGATTTCACTTTTTCCAAATGAACTACAATACCTCTATGAGAGATAATATATCTTAATACTTTTCTATATTTTACACTAAAGACACATTTCTTTAGATTTGATCTAACCTTGTATTCTTCTAGACTTTTGAAAATCTTATCCAATACTGCTAACTGACAATCACTTGATAGTAAATTTGTTAGTATTTCATCAACATAATCTATCTTGAGTGTATACATGTGTTCATGAAAGATGGTGGTCATAGCTTTTTGATACATTCCTCCAACATTTTTAAGATGAAATGGCATGGAATTCCAACAATAGGTACCCCAAGCACAAGTCAAAGTTATTTTATGTTGATACTTGGAGCCAGTTTTGATATTATTATACTCTAAGAAACCATCCATGAGTGATATAATTTTAAATCTCTAAAATATATGCAAATTCTAATTCCACCAATTCGTTTCATTATGGGTATTGTGTCACCAAAAAGTGTAACCTTGACACTTTTCACTCATTTGGGACTTTTCCCTTGGATTTTGGTCTAGTTTTTCTTTGATCTAATGTTGTAGTGTGGCCAACACATTCACATTAGGCCTTGAATCCTTGCAAATAAAAAAAAACCTAACAAATTCTTATAAGGGTGTTGTGAAGTGTTGTAAAAAAATTGGTCACTTTTCTAGGACTTTTCTACAATAATTCACCTAAATAACCCTCTTCCAAGCCTTAGTCCAAACTGTTGTAAAGTGTTGTAATACATTTTCACACTTGCCCAGGATTTTCATCAGCAAATTCACCCTTATGAAAAATTGGCCCCTTAATGTACTTTTAGGCTTGACTTAAGTGTTTTTCAGGAGACAATCCCATTAATCAACAATAATCACCATTTACTTCCCGAATACAACTTGAATTTGTCCAAGTGGACTAAGTCACCACCTTGGATGACTTAATCCCATTTGGCATAAAATTTAAAATTTATACAAAATTCTAATGGGACTTTGCCTCTCATACCCTAAGGTCATCCTATCATTTCTTCTTTTTAGGGAATTAGGGCATCACATGTATAAATAAAGGTTGTTATCCTCATTTTACCTTCCTCCTCTTCATCATATCTTGCACTCATACACTCTTGCATTCACAAGAAACCTATATTCTCAAGCACTTTAAGCAACATCCATTGGAGTTGGTTCTTGCATATATTTAGATTTCTTCAACAAGGGCTTGGTGAGTGTTTACTTTTGCATGACATTCAATCATCTTTCCTTTTACATTCTATTTCATTTGGGTTTGATTACCAACATGGGGTTTGACTAAGGTAAACCCTTTTTTCTCTAACCCTAACCTTTTCCTTCTCTTTGCATGTGTTCTTTGCAGGTTTGTATGCAGATTAGTCAAGGAGAAAAGTGTTAAAAATGTGTCATCATTCCATCCACAACATTCCAAGTCAACAAACCCTAGAAGGAGATAAACGACAACTTGCAGGTCATTTTATGAGGATTCAAACACGGGTCTTTGTCAAAAACAAAAGTACAAGTGGGCATCTAAAAATTCCAACACCAAAACTCTTGAAATCTCCAAGAAGACTAAGCTGCCATCATTGGTGAATTAGTCCATGTACTAGGCCTGGAAAGTGGTTTATGTGTTTCTAGATACCCTTTTACCTTAAACCTGTTCTAGAAAAGTGTCGTGGGAAGAGGACTAGGTCACCCATTATGATGTAAATGTCCCAGTGAGCATTTTTCAGTAGATTCCAGAAGAGTTTAGAGCTCCTCTTCTTCAAACTTTAGTTTCTAGGTGCACCATTTTTATCTCTTCTAGTTTCTTTATAGTTTGCATACATTCTAGGTCATTCTTAAGACATTGCATATAGTTTACATTTACATTAGTTTACATTTAATAGTTATTTTATTTCATTACATTGCAACACTTACACATAGACATCACACCCATCTCAAACCCCAATCTTTGAATGTACTCACCAAGAATACCTTTAGTGTGAAAGAGAGCCATTTCTCAACCAAGCTCCTCGGTGAAAAACCCTAGGATCCTATTGGGGAATCATGTTTCCCTAAAGTGAACCATTTTGGGTGGTTCATTTTGGTGAACCCATCCTTAGAACACTTCTTTTTCACTTCAGATTTTGTATTTGCATCCTAAGAAAAAGCTTGCATTGCATTAGGGTTTTCCATTGTTTGCATTCTAGAGTTATAGAAACTGCATTAGTGAAAATTTAATGTTAGCTTTCACTTTGAATTATGTTTTCATTGGAATAGTACAAAACACTCTACATTTCCATTTTATATTTGCATCAGATAAGCATAAAAATCATAGAAACTAGTCAAAAGTTCTTAAAAAGTGTCAAAAATATCACTGTTGGGATTAATTCGCTACACTAGCAACTTATTCCACTTGCACTATTTACACTATAATTTTTGGCATTTTCAAAGCATTTTCTGCACTTCTATTTTTTGGTTCTTCATTTCTATTTTATTTTCCAAAATCCTAGTTATAAGCATTTTAGTCTTCTTTGTTTACATTGCATTTGCATCCACCCTGCCTTTAGAAAAAATTGCATGAGTTTTTGGTGTTCTCTTTCTAATACCAAAGTGAGACAAAGCTCTAGACTCATGGCATCTCACAACAATACTCTTGTTGTAGATCTTGGAATCTCTTGAGCTTTTACTCCTATTATCGACAATAGTGCACTAGGCCTGGAAACCACCCTTAGTAACTCTCTAAATTTAGGAAACACATATGTTGACAATAAATTTGTGAACCCCAATCCTAGACCTACACAAACATAGCAGATAAACACAATATTATATTCATATGCAAGTTTGAACTATCATTCCCCATGAAATTCATCTACAATACTCAAAATAGGAAGAATTGAAGAACAAAACATGAAAACTAATTGAAATCCTATTTAAACATGCAAACACTAAATCCCATGGGGGAATTGGTGCCAATTATGTGTAGAAATCGGCCCTTTCCCAACTCCTATGATGCAATGTTGATGAGTGATGCACTTTGATGAAGATTCAATTGAGATCCATGATGGAAGATCTGCATAACCTAGCTAAGATCTTTATAAAATGGATGAAAATAGATATGCTTGAGGATAGATGAAGATGATATGAAAAAAATCAATATAATTATGTTGTATAAGTTGTGGATCCTCGTTCCAAATGAGAGCCTTCTCTTTATAGAAGAGAATTATGGAGGAAGAGGCCAAATGAATGAATGTGGGATTAAAGATGGACCAATGGCATTGTGCCACTTGTCAATATGTGATTGGAGGATGAATGTGCACATAAATGCTATTAGATTCAAATTTGAATTTGATGAAATGAAAAGTTTGAAGGAGAGAGGAATGGAGTAAATGTCACATGGCTCAAGGAAAAGGGCATGCAAGAGGCCTTTAATGCCTTATTGGGAATACTCATCCCTTTTGGAGTGATTTTTGAATTGGAAGAATATTCCTTTTTGATGCCAAGTTGAGAGAAAATAGAAGAATTAATAAATAAAATAAATTGATTTATTGTGAAAGTTGTGAAATCTAGAGGAATTAAGTGAGTGCGATTAAATTAATCAAGATTTAATTAATTTAATGGGGGATTAGTTGATGTGACAAATTTCATTTAGATTTATGGGTTGATTAAAATAAAAAAAGATGAGAACGTGATTTAGATTTAATTAAATAAAGGATTTGATTTATTTAATTAAAGAGGGATGATGATGTTAGATCAAATTAAACAAGGTTTAATTTATTTAATTTAATAACATGACTTTAGAGACTTAATCAAATAAAATGAATTATTTAATTAAATAGAGATATATGAATTATTAAATAACTTTGATTTATTTAATTAACAAGAGAAAATGACTTAATTAGATAAATGATTAGTTAATTAAGGGATGAAGAGTGATGACAAGCTGAGAAGATGATTCGGGATGAAATGATGTTAGTAATCAGGATTAAGTGTGTCTATATATTTTTCATGTCTACATTTTGCCCCTCTTTGAAGCAATTCACTTGTTGCATTGGTTCAAAGAATAAAATATTGTGATCAAAGATTAAAAAAATCCGATTTTTTAGATGCCCCACTACTACCTTGGTGACAAGAATTATGCTGGTATATTTCCCCCTTGAGAGATGGGATGAAAATTTGGATTTTTGGGTGATCTCACGATAAAGAGGTTCAAGAGTAGCTCGAATGTTTGATCTAGATAGATTTGATGATGTAGACAATCATCAGCCATGGGTAGCCTCATTTATATTTTGATATAGGGTATGTGCAGGATCATGATGGGCCAAAAAGTGGCAATATGATGGGTATGTGGCTGACGACTTTCTTTTTACCCAAAATTGATGAAATGAAAATAGTTTTTAAAGGAGATATTTTGCTTTCCACCAATATAAATTATGCTTTACTTTGAATTTAATAAATAATTATTATTCATTTTCTATTGAATTACGACTTAAGTCCTGATTTTTTGGCTGATTGAAAAACATCTATAGCTTTCAAACGGTATCATATTTTTTGAATCCAAAACATGTGTCACATTCTATGCTTCACATACTATAAGATTAAAAAATAAAAAATTGAATTTCATGAACTTTTGACCAAGTTAAGGTGGTCAGACATACAAGTCTTTATATTTTTAAAAATTTGTCATAAAAAAATTATAATTAATTATTTACTTCGAAAAAATTAAAAAATAATATGCATCACATTGGGACATGAGTCCTCTACTTATATCTAAAATATTACAAAAAAATATTATCATTTAAATGTGGTTAGGGTGGTCAGACAGACACCTACATCTTATTTTTCCCTGAAATTTAAGTACTACTGTATTAAAATTTTAAATTTTCACCAAATAGATTTTTTTTTTGTAAATAAACCTAGTAATTTAGAAAATACATTCAATTTTCTACAAATTATATTCTTACATATTTTTGAAATAATAAAGATAACTTATTCAAATTTTTATGTCAAGTTTTTTTTTTGAATTTTTTGCCACTTAAGGGCCTGTTTTTTCCATGATGATCCTACACATACCCTATATACACACCTAATACTTGGATAGAAATGTTAGTAAATATAGAAGAATAAAAAGAGATGTTGACAAGAGGATCCATCAAGCCCATGATCTGCAAGACTTTATTAGAGATGATGATGATGTATTGATTATCATGAATTAGGATTTTAAAATGGTCATTTACCTTATATTTGATAACACACATAGGTATGATGCATCAAGGTATAAAGAACTAGGATGAAATTGTACCTAATGTGATGGCCTTTTACTCAAAAATTAGATAGGATTATCCTTGTTCACACCTTACATATGGAAACCTTGCTAGGATGCACCTAACAAAGCAATTATTTGCCAAGTTATATTAAAAAAATGTCCAACAAGAACAACAAAAAAAAGATAATGATTGATGCCCCATTCCTTTCTCTCTAAATACTTTTGTTTGGACATCATTGAGAGGTCATTGAAATGAGCACAAAATAAGATAAGTCAAAAGACCAAGATAAAGCAAACAATCAAGCTAATGTTCTTCATACTGGTAGCCAAGACTAAACTACGATGATGCCTAATGTTGATGTCCATTGTAGGAAGGATGCATCATAGGAAATGTTGTGATCAGGTGATGATGATATTTGATTGGATGATAAGATGTTGACACTCTCAATTGACTAACTTGCTTACTTACTGACCTAGACTTGAGACTTTGATGATTGAGCTTTCACTTTAGAACCTGCTAGACTTGTTTTTGATTGCTTCACCAAAGGATGAAAATGATGATTGATTTATTATGAGTAGTGATTATTGTGGGTGAAAGCGAGATGAGATGGATGCACCATTTTGGGTTTTTTCAAATATTTGAATGTGTTTGATGTTTTTAAATGTTTTGAAGCTGTTTTGATTTTTGGATTTTCCATTTTTTTGGTTTTTTATGAGATTTTATGAATGTTTTTTAGATTTTGTCTCGGGGGACATTCAAAGATTAGAATTGCCTACATTTAAGCTTAGATATGACGTAGTTTGGATTACCATTTTTTTGATGTTTTTTGTTTTTTGATCTGTTTTGGGATTTTCGAATGATTTTGATGATTTAGATATGGATATTTGATGATATCAGTGCTTTATTTTTGGATTTTGTTGAAAACCAAGCTAGGTTTGATGATGATAACATTGTTGAGGATACACAACAATGCAAGGATAGTGTTAAGCAACACAAGGATTGAGAACGATATCCCAAGATGATGATGCATTCATTGGATTTTGATCGATCGGGATTTGGAAGCTTGGTTTGGAATGAAGTTGTTTTGATGATTTGATATGACGCTGAAGTACACATTAGGTGCAACTGATATTGATTTTTTTGGATTGGTGTTTGACGAAAGATAAAGCTTGATAAGGAACATTGTCTTGTCAAAATATGTCATGGGCTAGTGATTTGGATATTTTTCTCACAAATTCTTGACCAATTTGATTTTATGTTTGCCAATGTTCAAATCACCACATAAGTTGGAAGATATATAGATGAAGATTTATTCCTCAAGCAAGATGTAAATATCTACCCTCAATCTCTAGGAATGTATGGAATTTCATGGGTGGATGCTTGGATAGGTGTGTGGATGGATGGATATGGTAAGCATGCAAAGAACGCCAAGGATTATCTTGTGATAAGATAATGGGTTTGGATAGAGGATGTTTATTTAGATAATGATTCATGGCACAGATAACATTGGGTAGGATAGGATTAATTAAAATGACCCATGTCAAGATGTTTACCATAAGAAAGTGTAAACTATGCACGAAATTTTGTCAAGATCAAGATAATTTGGAATATGGATGGAAATGGGTTGGATAAATGGTTCATGAATGAATGGATTTATTATGGATGTGATAAGATGCTTTCACCCAAAGTGGTGCATGTAGATGCTCAATTCTACACATGATGCATGTTTTCCAGGTTTTCATCATGGTTTTCCCAAAGCACCATCGAAGTGGTTTTCACTAGAGGAGGATTTTCTCTATAATGTTTTCAATCCCTTTTCTGATTTTTTTGGGTTTTTATTTTATTTTTTGGATTTTTGCTAAAATATTTTAAGCTCATGTTGAATCACCTTCTGGTGCTGATGTAGATTCCTCTATCATAATGTGCCAATGATATCCTACTAGAATAATTTTCTTTTCTAAAATACGTGCACAATAAAGCAACTTTTGAGATTCCTAATCTACTTTGTTGATACTGGAGTTAGGTTTGTCTTTGCACGCAAATCATGATAGAGTGCCTTCTCAATCCTTATGATGAAGGGTTGCTACCAATACATGGTCAATGTGAAAATTGGATATTAGGCCTGGAGGAGTGGATGGTGTTCTGTTTTTAGGAATAAAATATGGATTGGTTGATAGTTTGGAACCTTTGACTCTCCAAACTTGGGAAGATGAGAAATGATGGGTGGATACAAAAGTGTGCATGGAATTAGAACCAGCTTCTTGATATACTTTGTATGTTGCTTGATAATCCTAATTTTACCTTTGTGGACATCTTTGATGGATACTTGCCCCTTTTTTATTTTGCCCCATAGTTTCTTTGTTTAGTGGAGTTTGATAAAGATCATCTTTCTTTGTATTTTTTGGTATCCATATGTATTTGATTTGTCTAATATGCTTCTTAGCTTCTTTTTCTTTGATAACATTCTTTGTGCTTTGATTCAAAACCTTCTTTTGATGTTGGTCCCAATTCATTTTGGATTGGCATTGGTTTCACCATAAGGATTCTTCGTGCCCCTATGTTGACATTTTCTTGAGATGAAGTCTCCCCTAGTATGGTGGTACTAGCATTTTTTTTCTTTAATTCTCCCTATTTTGAGATTTCTTGTTCAAAATGCATTCTCTGATAAATGACCACTACAAATGGCGTTACTTCAATTTGCTACTTTGTTGACTCTGGAGTATCCTATTTTATCTAACCTATTTCCTTAAGTAGATAATGTTGGATATCTTCATACATGATGTCCTCAGTTTGAAATTGGGATATATTTGATCCTGATGTTGATAACTCAGTTTGACCATAGGAATCATTAACCTACTCTTTTTGTGTAATAATGTCTAGAGTAAAGGAATCCAGTTCTGAATGAAGATCATCTATGTGTCCATCCACATGAAACATCTCATGGGAAGATGGAGGATTATGTGCTATATGGATGTGATCATCTCACATAGATAGGAGAGTATCCATTATATCATTGCAGTAGCTTGGAGATATAAAAAATTAATCTTGAATGATTTCATAACTACTTTCGACATGCTTTGGATCAAGTTCTTGACATGGGTCAATTTGAAAGAATGGATTTCTTATAAAGGGTTCTTGGATATCTTCATTAGGCATAAGAAGTTACTCAAATGTCATTAGGTCAAAGGATCTCCATATGTTTTGGAAAGCATCATTTATAGACCTAGGTGAAAGATGTTGATCATGCTTTGGAATAAATTCTTGAGATATGTCCTCTAACTCATTAGATGATGTAGAGACATTTTCAACATGATCATTGGTCAAAGGATCTTGATCATCATTTTCAATGATTGTGGTGGGGAGATTGTCAGTTCTATTGCTAATGATTGAATCCTGATCATTGTCCCCAACAGTTATCATCTTTTGATCAAACAGGTCTTGGATGAGATTTTTGAGTTGAATATAATTTGATGTTGTGTGTCCCATTATTTTCTGAAAATCACAAAGGTGCTTCTTGTTATACCTTGGTGGTTTAACTCGGGGCTCTTGATAATTCTCATTAACGGGGATTGTAATGAGATTTTCATGGACTAGTCTTTGCAAGACACACTCAATCGGCTCCCCAAGTGGCGTGTATTTTTGTTTGTTACCTTGTGGTGATTGATTTTGGAGATGTGGTGATTGGGTTTGTTGTTGATTTTGTTGATCTTGATATCCAACCTCTTGATATTTGGGATATTGTTCTTGATATGGTTGTGGATACAACTCAATGCTTTGATGGAATGGTTCAACCAATGGAAGAGTGTATTGATTTTGGGGTGGAGATGTCTCTTGGTGATATGAATCAATGAGTTTTTTAAGTGTAGAAATTTTGTTTCACAAGATTTGACCTTAAATTTATTTATATCATTGACTTGGTTGATGAGAAAGAATATTTAGCATGTATACTTTTGGTGCTCGCATGGAATCATGGACGGATTGATCTTGAACAATGTTCTGATTTGGTATGATGTTTAGATTTGGCACTATTGGTTGACTTTGAACATTATTTTGGTTTGGAAACATATTTCCTTAATTTAGGTAACTTTGATTTTGCATGGTGTTACCTGGACTTTGATCAATACATTGAGTTTTCAATACATTGCTTGGATTTTGAAAAACATTGGTTTGATTTGTAAACACATCTATCCCCAAATTCACCAAGTGTGGATTTGATACATTCATGTTTGATAAGTTTTAACTTGGTATATTCACATTTGGTATGTATGGATTGGATGGTATAATTTTTTATACAAGATTCATGCATTGATTGTTTTGTTGATAGATTTATAAGTTCTGGCTTTGATTTAAATCTATCATAGGCAAAGGTGTTCCAAAATTTAGATTGGGAAAATTCACATTTGTATCATTGAGGTTTGGAGGAGAGAAAGATCCCATGTATGGATTGCACAAATGTGAGTATTGGCTTTGATAGTTTGGTTGACTTGGATTACTCATGATGTATGAATCAATCTTATACTCCATGTTTTCTTTTTTTTTGACCTTGCTGACCTTTAAGGGATTTAGGACCAATGATTGGATGAAAGATGAAAGGGGTGAATGATATGGGTGTTGAAATTTTAGGAACTTTGGTCAATACTAGACTTAGGGTTTGATTGGATAATCATCTTGTAGATCCCAATATGTTGTATGTGACCTTAGGATGAACTTGTTCAAAGGGTTGATAATTTAACTAGAGGTATGAGAAAGGATACACTCTCATACTCATAACTAAACAAGGTGATTTTGATTTGGTTCAATGATGTAGCCAAGTCTAGAAAAGGATGTTTCCAAAGCTCTAAAAGTTGTTTTGTGGGATGGAGATGATAAATATTTGGGATGGATGAAGCATTTGATTTGATCCTAGATAATCCTAAGAGGAATTTGTTTATAGGACCAAGGTAGTGAAGAACATGTTTTTCCCTGACAATAGTTCAAACCAAAAGACCAATGCTTGCATGGAAAACCATATGACCAAAAGATAACAAGCACATGTGTGGGTTTCAATTGATTTCAACTTGATTAACGGATTGCTTTTACCACATCCACTTATTTCTTAGTTTTTCAAACTAAATGACTATCTATCAATTCATTTTCATCCCACAAAGCCCATTATGTGGAAATTAAGAAAATCAAGGCAATAGTTCCTTAATGTTGACTTTAGTGAGAGAAAATGAAGATATAAATCCAAATACTTAGAAGTGTCTAAGGATGAAATCCCTAGGGACAAGTAGTAGCACTTGGATTTTTTCAAAGGTATTTGCTTCCTCTAAAGGGTTTGAAATTTGATGATCATGTTGAATGTTTTTTTTTCCAATATTTAGGATCCAAGCAAAATATTTTTGATTCCAAGAATATGCACAACCCTATGGATAAAATGATACAATATTTGTTGGGTTCCCACTTGGATAAATCTAGCTACGCTTACTCTTAGTGGATGATTAGATGCTTGACCACATAGGCTCCCCCTTACAATGAACTTTCTTCTTAGTTCAACCAAGCATTAGTACCCATGAATCTCCCATGGCATACTTCTCATCTCTACTAAAATTCATAAGAATGTGGGGTGGGTTTAGAATGATTGTTCTTGCACCAACAAATAGTCAAGGATTTTTGCTTCTACACAAATTGGTTCATAATATGGGCACCTGTTAAGAAGGCCACATGAGAGGAAATATCAATTCATATAAAGAGTACCACTTGCTTGTCCATAGGAGCTTCTGTAGTGATGAAATTTACTCAACATTTGAATTTGTATACCGGTTGGGAGTAGCTTGGCATTTAGCGCATTACCGGTCTGAGTCATTCCCTTGCAGTGAGTACTTATTCCCACCAAGGCAGGCTCTCTAAAGGTGGATAATAGAAAAGGAGTGTATTTTTAGTTTGACCACCTGACGCATTTGGGCAGGAGCACACACAATGCCTTTTCTTCACACTCGCATGTTTTGCTCAATATTTAGGCACCCAAATTGAAATGTGGAGGAAATCACTTTCACAACTTAAGATCATCAAAAGCCTTTTGATTCTCAAGATCATCCTGAGATGTGAGACATGAGAGAAGTGCATACAAATTTTAGATGATATTATTTTGGGAAAGTGATTACAAAACAAAGATGCAAATGTTCATTTTAACTCCTCAAATGAATGATTAGATTCTTTTTAAGCACCAAAAGGAAAGATGAAAGTTTTTTTGCTCAATTTTTACCCTATAAAAAAATTCTAGTAATTTTTTCTAAATTTCTTTTTAACCCTTTGTAGAAAAATGAAAGCTTTTGTAGTGTTCTTTTTAGAGCCCAAAATAAATTTAGTGTCTCCTAAAAGCATGAAGGTAATCAAATCCTTAGAAATGAATTATAAGTTCTCCCAAAGTTTTTAAAAAAACTTAATACAATAAGATGATTAAATCCTAAATAACCCTTGTCCTTCATTTTCCTTCACTTTTGATCAAGAAACTTTCCTTTTTTGGCAGATTTCAACAATTGTCAGATTTTGCCATTTTTGGTAATTTCACATGCATAACTTTGAGAGTCCTATTTTTTCCCAAAAACTTTATAAAACTAAGATAGGATGAATTTCCAACTAAATCCTAAATTTGAAACATGAATTTTGATTTATTAACAAAAACGACTTTAAAAAACTAGAAAAAAACACTAAATTCCCATTTTGAGGGCCAATATGAAAGTTTCAAGCCTCGAAAAAGTGCCAAAATGGCCACCAACCGATTTAAGGTCTATTGAGAGTCCAACATTCCACCTCATAATGAAATATCCTATTAAAATTTCAGCCTAAAAGAACATCTAAGTCAAAAGTTATGACCTTTGGAAGTCCTCGCATCACAAAAACTAGTTAATACTGAAAAAATAGAGGCTAAAAAACCAGTTAGATGTCAAAAAACAACCAAAGTAAAAAATCACATGTTAAAAATAACAAAACATTTTCCTGCTACAAAAATCCAGTGGTGCAATCCGCATATGCGACGTAGTTTGAGAAGGTCAGTGATTAAATTTATAGCATCGCTGATGACTGAGAGTGACACTCTACATAGAAACAGTGACCATGATTGCAACGCTATTTGGCAAGTGGTGCTATTTGGAATTTGGAAAACCAATGACACACTTTGAAATTTGAATTTTTGGGGCGGGAATAATCTAGCAACACAATTTGGAGTTTGGATCAACACAATATACTGCTGCTAGACTGATAGTAGTGCAATTTGGCACCACTCGACTAATAGCGGTGGAGTTTCCTATAGGCACAAAAAAGGCAAAAAACCATGGATTTTTGGAAAAACATGATGAATTTCTCTAGATCTGCTCTCCTTCTAGCTCCAAAATGTGAACCCCAATCCTAGACTTGCACAAACATAGAAAATAAACACAATATTAGATTCATATGCAAGTTAGAACTAGGATTCCTAATGAAATTCATCTAAAATTCTCAAAATAAGAAGAAATGAAGAAAATATCATGAAAACTAATTGAAATACTATTTAAATATACAAACACTCAATCCCATGGGTGAATTGGTGCCAACTATGTGTAGAAATTTGCGCTTTCCCAACTCCCATGATGCAATGTTGATGAGTGATGCACTTTGATGAAGATTCAATTGAGCTCCATGATGGAAAATTTGCATAACTTAGCTAAGTTCTTGATAAAATGGATGAAAATAGATATGCTTGAGGATAGATGAAGATGCTATGAAAAAATTGAAGATAATAATGTTGCATAAGTTTTGGATCCTCATTCTGAATGAGAGCCTTCTATCTATAGAAGATAATTATGGAGGAAGAGGAAAAATGGATAAATGTACGATTAAAGATGGACCAATGGCATTGTGCCACTTGTCAAGATGTGATTGGAGGCGGAATGAGCACATTTTGATGAATTTTCACATAAATTCTATTAGATTCATATTTTAATTTGATGAAATGACAAGTTGGAGGGAGAGAGGAATGGAGTAAATGTCACATGGCTCAAGGAAAAGGACATGTATCAAGCCTTTAATGCCTTGTTGGAAGTACTCATCCCTTTTGGAGGGTTTTTTAATTTCAAGAATATTCCTTTTTGATGCCAAGTTGAGAGAAAATAGAAGAACTAATAAATCAAAATAAATTGATTTATTGTGCAAATTGTGAAATCTAGAGGAATTAAGTGAGTGGGATTAAATTAATCAAGATTTAATTAATTTAATGGGGGATTAGTTCATGTGACAAATTTGATTTAGATTTATGGGTTGTTTCAAATCAAAATGATGAGAATGTGATTCAGATTTAATTAAATGAAGGATTTGATTTATCTAATTAAAGAGGGATGATGATATTAGATTAAATTAAACAAGGTTTAATTTATTTAATTTAATCAGATGACTTTAGAGACTTAATCAAATAAAATGAATTATTTAATTAAATATAGATATATGATTAATTAAATAACTTTGATTTATTTAATTAACAAGAGAGAATGACTTAAGCAAATGTCAATGGAGCGGTAGAGTGGAAGAGGTAAGCATGGTGAAAATTCAAATTCAGAGGAGATCATTGCAGATGATGAGGATGATTCCCCTGGCGGAATACTTTGGAGGTTGCCCATCTCGTTCTGGATTGGTTGTGTCCTTTGTCACCGGGATTGGGTGTGCATTGACTCTGAGGATGATGATGTTGGCTGGTCTTTGCTTGGCACATATCCTTTCCTCTGTGATGTGGAATTGGGAATTTTTCTTGATGTCTTGAGCTATCTGTGGTTGGAGGAGGTTTCTCTACTAGGTTGTGCCTCTGCTTTGTTAGTGGGGAATGTGAAGAGAGATGTTGATGGGCTTTCTCTACTTTCTCGTCATTGCATGAGGTGGGTGTCTTTTGTTGGCCTTCCTTCTTGTGTTGGGTGGAGGATTTTCTTTGTGCAAGGGTCTTGCTCTCTTTGTTACTTTCGGGAGAGGCTTCCTCTATGGCGTGCTAGTCGGGGGCTTGCCTTTGTGGTGTGGCACTTTGAGCCTTGGTATGTGGGGATGGAGGTTTTGTTGGGGTTTGTTTTGGAATTTTTTTTGCGGAGTGTGGTGGCCTGTCTTTAGACTTTGTTGGGCATGTAGAGTTGGATGTGGTGTTTTTTGATATGCCCTCTCTACTCACTTTTTGTTTGCAATTTTTCTTGGTCCCCTCTGGCTTTTTAGGATCTTTTTTGCTTCTGTGTGGGGAATTTTTTTGGAGAAGTGGATGTTGGGCTGCTTGTAGTTCGGATTGTGGATACTTTATGGCTTGTTACAGATCTTGTCTAGATAGCAAGGTTTGAGGGTGTTCTTTATTGTTTTTCCAATTGTCTTTTTCCTCTACCTGGTGGTTATTCTAGCATGTTCCTTCTTTTAGGTCCCTTTATTGTGCTGGTTGTGGGACTTGGGGTTCTTGATGATGGGGTGCTTGATGATTTGGATGGCATTATCATAGACCTAGACTAGTATGTCAGGTTGGAAGTGATTTCTTATTGTTGTGTGTCTTCTTTTCTTGCTCCGTCAATTGGATTTTTGGACTCTTCTTCCTCTATGAGGGTTTGTTCATGGTTCTGGGTTGTGGTTGTTGGTCTACCTATTATAGAGTGGACTGATGATGATGAGGATGGCCCCCCTTTGCTTGGTGATATGGCTCCCTTTTTGTGGGAGGATTGCCTTGAATTTTGTAGAGGAGGCCTGAGGGTTTGGATTTATGGTGGGAAATGGTGGGTTTTTTCCTTGACCCCTATTCGTGCTTCTTTGGGATCCATTGTGTGGGTCCTCTACTCCTTTTTGTGAAAATATTTTTATTTTATGCTCTTACTTTTTTGGATCTCCTTTCTAGCCCCTTGGAGATGGGGTCTTCATGCTAGTATGGTTTTGAAGGGGCTTTCTTTTACCCTTTATTTTGGTCAGGCTTTGATCTCTTATATTGAGGTGGAGAGTTCTTGGCTAGGCTGGGTTGTTTTCTCATTTCAACATCTTTGGAAATTCCTATTGAGGTGGTGTTATCCTCTATGAAGGTGGAGATGGTTTTTTCTGAAGAATATAGGAGGTGTTGCTTGGGGGGGTCGAATAGTACTTGGTTGGTTCAGCTTGAGGTATGTTTCCCTTCAGCTCCCATGGAGGTGGGTCTCCTTCATACTGAGGTGGTAAGGAGTTATGCTGGTCGGGTGTTGAATTTCAACTAGTTTGTCTTAGGTGGGTTCAACTTGTTGGGTTTGGGAGCTATTTACAATGGTTCCCTCTTGGGTTCTTGGTCCCAGAAAAAATTGGTTGAGGGTTTAAGGTCCTGGGTAAAACCTATTTGTATTCAATTAAGGGGCCTTGGCCCTTGCCTTTATTATTGCCACTTGTTATTTCTATTGTATTCTTAATGCTACTATTGAGTGGTTTTTGTTTGTATATGTTTTATCCTTTTTGCATTATGTTCTTCTTGGATAGGGTTGCAAGTCCCTTCAAAACCATTATGTAATGGGTTTCAGGTCCCATCAAAACCTATTTTTCCACTAATAAAAAACAAGAGAGAATGAATTAATCAAATAAATGATTTTTTCTTAATTAAGGAATGAAGAGTGATGAAAAGCTCAGAAGATGATTCAAGATGAAATGATGTTAGTAATCAGGATTAAGTGTGTCGGTATATTTTCCATGTCTACAAAACTTGATAACCTCCCGCATGACAAGATCTTTCACATTCATGTCGACCTAGCTGACTCCAACATGAAGTTATTTTTGAGACCATTTCCACCGCTGCTATCCCCACTATAGAAAATATTCACCATATGCATGACAATGATGATGGCCTAGGTTTCCTGAAGAAAAAAGTTGAGATATACCTACAACATGTCTCTTCCACACCTAGGGTCTCTTAAACAACCACCCATATTTTTAGGCAAGGTGGGCCTCCAACTCCTCCTCCCTCAACAACAGTTTCCATTCCTACCTATGCCTCTCCTCATGTGACCACAACAGTGCAACAGGTTAGAAATGTGATTCCTTCCCTTGGTATTCCTACTAGTATTCCTACTTCTTATGTGGCATCATATCATTTAGCCTCTTCCACCATACCCTCCATTAGCATCCCTTCCACTACATTCACCCCATCACCACTTTCCCTTCTACCTAATACCACTTATATCGATCCTCTCATCACACAACTTTTCCACACCATTAATCAAAACCAACATGGTTCACCAACAATCCCTTGTCCTTAGAAATCCTACGCACCTTGATGCCACAAGGAATAGAAATACCTAGATTTCGGAAGTATGGAGGGAAGGGTGATCTTTCTAATCACATGTTAATGATTATACTGGTTTGGTGTAGTGATTTTTCCCTTGATGATAGATTGTTAGCCAATTTTTTTCCTAGAACCCTCAAAGATAGTATCGTGGATTGGTTTTCTTCCTTACCGAATAATTCAATTATTTCTTGCAATAAATTTTTTGATTACTTTATCAGCCATTTCCAAGTACACATGACCCATAAAAAGATCTTGGCTGATTTGATGAGATGTAAGCAAGACATTAATGAAAAGATAATAGACTTTATATCTTTCTATCAGGCACTTTATTCCTTAATTGATGTCAACATACTGGATACACATCTTCACAAGATGTTTACTAAAAAATTGCTAACACCCTTTCAAGACAAAATCACCTTGATGAAGTTCCCTTCCTTCATGCACTTATGCAAAACACTCTGTGATTATGACAATTCAACTAGTAGTTGTGATATGCAATCCACTTCTAGTTGAGTCAAGAATTCTGATGCTACCAGCCAAACCAACTCTCAGCCATTTCAAAAGACAAATAAAGGATTTTTCAATTTGACCCTCCTTCCAAAACTCCTCCTGCCAATAATCAAATAATAGATATTAAGATCGTAGTGCCTTTTAATTATGGATATATCGAATGAATATTCACACCTTTACCTGATACTCTCCATAATACCATGACCCAGCTTCTACAACTTGACAAATGATTTCCATACCTACTATCCATGCACCTGATCCTAATAAGTCTTTACCTCCATCCTATAACTCTACTGCTTATTGCTATTTTTATCGACAAAATGGACATGACACCAAACAATGTAATCATCTTAAGCAGCTTGTGCAAGACCAAATTGATTTAGGACACCTATCCATTACTCGTATTAATGATAAAATAAATAAGTCTATTGCACCCCAAACCAAAATTTATAAATTTGTACCAATCCCATGCCTAAACATAATGTTTCCTTTCTCAAATCTAGTGAAACTTCATAAAATGATGTTATGAATGTCAATACACAAGATGAAAATTTTGATCCTCTTCCACATGTGACCCATGTTCAGCCTATGGATGAAATCGTAGGCATGATAGATGTTAGCCATTGTAAGGGCCAAACCAAAACATCTCTTGATATTACCTTTTCACCTCAATACATACTCAAAAGTCTTCCTGACGGTACTCTCTACATAGTTGACAGAATCTATGCTAAAACCTCTAATGGGATACTCATAGATCCCGCCTCTCGTGAGAATGTGATCAAAGAAGAATTTTTATTACTAAATGATATTTATCAAGATCTTTATGATAAAATTAAAGCATGGATCAAAATGCATAATGGTTTTGTCCGCCCTATGATCGAATCGATCACTCTCCCATTAGATAGGCCCTAAGACATTGGATGTTACATTCTCTATCATCCCATAGTCAAACCAATTTAATTTAAGGCTAGGCCACCCATGGCTTCACTCAATGAAAGTGGTCCCCTTGATTCTTCACAAATGTTTAAAGTTTCCCTTTGATAATGAAATATTCACCGTCCACCATAGTGGATTTAATCCCTTATCCTCCAAAGGAAAATTTCATTAGAAGCCTCTTGTCCTGAGCCCATGGAACCCATCACTCCTTGAAGAGATTTATTTTTCATTAACTATCAGAAGTTTAAAGCAAAGAAAATCTTTGAATTATCCCTTCGCAACATGACCCCCTCAATTTTTGAAACTCCTATCCTTGATGAAAGCATGTTACAACTTGAATCTGACCTACCTAACCAGAAAAAACCTGAAACCTCCCCTACATCATCAAAGAGTCCCAAAGATCATGTCAATAATTCCATCCTACCTCCTTGCATCAAAAAACTGTATAAAGCCAAGGAGAAAGTAGTTGACCCACCTATTGTTCCTCCCATTCCTCCCCCTAGGAACGAAAAGCAACCCATGGTGGATCAACCTACTCCTTCCTATTGGTATGTGGCAACTGATCATGCTATAATGCACACTCTTTAGTATTGTACACTCTAAATGTTTATGTTTCAAGGACTCTAATATAGATCTAAAGGGCTATGTTGACTCAGATTTGGCATGCGATATAGATACTAGGTGGAATACCATAGGTTATGTATTTATAGTTGGTGCGACAATAGTGAGTAGGATTTCTCAGTTGCAAAATGTGGTTGCTTTATCCATCATGGAGGCAGAGTATGTTGCTGCAACAAAGGCAACAAAGGAGATGATATAGCTGCAATTTTTCATGGAAGAGTTGGGAAAACAACAAGATGAAAATCACTTGTTTATAGACAACCAGAGTGTTATACATCTTGCAAATAATTTTTCCTTCCACTCTAATACAAAACACATATATCTGAGATATCATTTCATTCGATCGGTGTTGGAGGATGGATAGGTAAAGCTAGAAAAGATACATACAGATTCCAATCCAATAGATATGTTTACAAAGGAAGTGACAAGGGAGAAGCTAATATCCTCTTCATCTTCTGTTGGTCTTCATGGTTAAAAGTATAATAGATCAGCAAGGTCCAAGGTCCTTATTTCCAGTGGGAGCTATAAGTGCAGTGGTGTCATCCAGGATCAATCTCCAAGTGGGATATTGTTTGTATGTGACGACTGATCATTCTATACTATACACTCTTTACACCTATACACTCTTGATGTATCCTTGCTATGGTCCAGGGCTGGTGCCACTCCCAAAAAGTGAGAGTTTGAGGGTAGGAACTCTTGAGAATTTTTTTTTAACCTTTTTTTGCTTCGTCACTGAAAAAGAAAAAAGTCGACTTTGTAAACCCTAATCTTTCGAAGCGTCTAAAATATTTTTATAAGCGGTTGGGATGGGAAATTGTAGGATTTCATTATTCTCAATATTGTAATATGTTTTGCACTGGATTATAAAATCATTGGATGGTTGCGGTTTGGTGGATGTAGCCCATATTGGGTGAACCATGTAAAACTCTCTATGTTGTCTTGTTTCTACTATAATTTTCTGTGTTTTATTTCTCTATTTTATTGTTTAAATCTGAATTTAACTTGTTATATATATGCCTTCTAATTGTAACACTTCCTAGATGCAACTTGACAATAGAATAGAAAGAAGTAGAGGAGCAAGGGAGCATAGGAATTGCTGTTGTGCTCTTGCTCGCCAGTGATGTGATGAAGAAAATATTGAAAATCACAATCCACATTTTCCCAAGGAAATACCTGATGACCCTCCTCCCCCACCAACGCAGTGTAATCCTATTCCCCCATTGCAACCAATATTACATGCTTCAACTGATATTGTCCTTTTCCCTCCTATTGTCATCAATCTAGATTATGATGATTAGGAGAATGCTAAAATAGATGAAGAGGTGCACGATACTTTGAATACATTATTTTCCTCTTCGATGAGCATACATGATAATTCTCCTCAGACAAGAATTGACCTTCATGCTAGTTCCGCAATTGCTATTATCCCTCTCACTAGTTGCCCACCTAAATTTTATACTAAGCAAGATTGGGAGGAAGATGACTTGCTTGATGATTGATGCACATTTTCCTTAGTAGTCTTTTCTTTTTCTTTTGCATGTTTGCTTGTGTGTGATGTGTTTCCCCCATACTGTTATGTTTGATGTTCTTTCTATTTGTGACATTCTTCTATTTGTACCTTCAATCTTATCCATGTCTTGAATTTTCTTTCACTTTATTTTTTTCTTTTTCTTTCGCCTTCCTTTTGGGGATTATGCAAGGCATTGAGACCACAATGTCTCCTTCATGTTGACTCACAAAGGATCTTTTCTTTGTATTTTCCTTTTTCTTTTTTTGTCCTTTTGTGGATGATGCAAAGTGTCGAGACACCCTATGTCTTTTCCATGTTGACCCAAAATGACTCTTTTCTTTAATTTGTTTTCACTCTCTCTATGTCCTTCCAGTTCTATGTATTTGGGGGAATGATGATAGTTATGCAATCTCAAAACAAACATTGCAGAAAAAACATACTGATCCCAAATCCATAGATCCCTAATGTGTTTGTGGTTTCTCATTTTGAGGGGAACCCCCTTTCTCTTTCTTTTCTCCTTTTCTTTTACGTGATGCAGCTTCCCTTAGAAAAATATCACTTGGCATAGGTCTTTCCATGTTGGCTCTCGTGTCTTTTTCTTTCTTTTTGCATTTCCCATTTCTCTACTTTAAAAAAAATTCTCATAGTACGATGTTTCACAATTCCTTTAAATTGGGCGAACATTGGCATTATTTCCTTTTGTATTTTTCTTATTTCTTTTTCTTGTCTCTTAGTGTAGCCTTATTACTTCATACAATGAGTTTCTCACTTTTTGGATGACATTAGGTATAATCTCCTTCATGAAAGTGACCTATCTTAGCATATTGCATTCCTCTTAGTGGCCCGATGCAACACATTACACATAATGCTCCCTAAGTAAAAGACCTCACATGAACTAAATAAAACTCCTTTGAACATCCCTTTTTCATTTTTGGCCACCATGCATAACACAACTTGCATACATGTGGTTCCATCTTGCACTTGTTCATGAGCTCCAAGAATATGCAACTTTGCTTGGCTCATGAAGCATGAACCCTTTTCTTTTTGGTGTCTTATCAATTTTATTAGGAGGTATAACTTTAGTATGGTTGAGCGGGAAGCCTAACTAGCGGCACACCTTTCCCCATAAGCCACCTATGTGTGTGTGGGTACATACCAGCCATATGTTTCTCACCTTTTGTGCCTTCTCACTTGGTGGACAACCAAAATTCTCATCAAGCCAGAGTGAGTACACTTACTTGCAGACAAACAACCTACATCTGATCCACAACTAGCTGGACAAACGGTCAAAGCTTGATCTAACTTTCCCTCTCTCTTTACACTTTTGTAACACTTTATTATGTGATCTTTTGTGCTTATGTTTGGATTTTCATGGGATCTTAATCCTGGGGGCTTAATCATCCCTCTTGATTATAGTCATCTCACCTTACTAGCATGAATACATTTATATCCCTCTCCATATACATGACTTGGCTACTTTAGTGTGAGTTTGAAGCCATTTCATGCTCTCACCAAAGTGGGGGCTAAATATGTCACCAAAAAGTGTAGCCTCGAGACTTTCACTCATTTGGTCCTTTCCCTTGGATTTTGGCCTAGTTTTTCTTTGATCTAATGTATTAATGTTGCCAACACATTCACACTATGCCTTGAATTGTTGCAAATCAACAAAAACCTAACAAAGTCTTACAAGGGTGTTGTCAAGTGTTGTAACACATTTCCTCACTTTTCTAAGACTTTCCTACAATAATTCACCTAAAAAACCCTCTTGGAAGCCTTAATCCAAACTGTTGTAAAATTTTGTAATACATTTTCACACTTTCCTAGGCTTGTTATCAACAAATTCACCCTTTCTTATGACAAATTGGCCCTTCAATGTACTTTTAGGCCCAACTTAAGTGTGTTTTAGGAGACAAACCCGTTAATCAACATTCATGAACATTTAATTCTCGACTACCATTTGAATTTTTCCAAGTGGACTAAGTTGCCACCTTGGGTGACTTAGTCTCATTTGGAATAAAATTCAAAATTAAAACAAAATTCTAATGGGAAGTTTCCTCCAAAACCCTAAGGTAGGCCTATCATGTGTTATTTTTGGGGAATTAGGGCATCACATGTATAAATAAGGGGTTTTCTCCTCATTTTACCTTCTTCCTCTTCATCATCTCTTGCACTCATACACTCTTGCATTCATGAGAAACCTATCTTCTCAACCAAGAATTAAAGTACTAAGCACTTCAAGCAACAACCATTGGAGCTATTTCTTTCATATCTTCAAACTTCTTCAACAAGGGCTTGGTGAGTGGTTACATTTGAATGCCATTCAATCATATTTCCCTTTACATTATATTTTATTTGGGTTTGATTACCAACATGGGGTTTGACTAAGGCAAACCCCTATTCTCTAACTGTAACCTTTTTCTTCTCTTTGCTTGTGTGATTTGCAAGTTTGTATGTAGATTAGTCAAGGAGAAAAGTTTTTAAAAAGGTGTCATCATTCCATCCACAACATTCCAAGTCAACAAACCCTAAAAGGAGCTAAAAGACAACTTGCAGGTCATTTTCTGAAGATTCATACATGGGTCTCTATCAAAAATAGAAGTACAAGTGGGCACCTATAGATTCCAACCTCAAAAATCTTGAAAGCTCCAGGTGGACTAAGTCACCATCATTGGTGAATTAGTCTCTATACTAGGCCTGAAAAGTGGTTTCTATGTTTTTGGATACCCTTTTACGAGAAACCTATTCTGATAAAGTTTCCTGAGAAGAGGGTTAGGTTGCCCATTTTGGTGTAAGTGTCCTTGTCAGAATTTTCAATATATTCTAGAAGATTCCATATCTCCTCTTCGTCAACCTTCAATTTCTAGGTGCACCATTATTGTCTCTTCAAGTTTCTTTATAGTTTGTGTACATTTTAGGTCATTCTTACAACATTGCATATAGTTTAAATTTACATTAGTTTGTGTTTCATAGTTATTTTATTTCATTACATTGTAGAAATTACACACACACATCACACCCATCTCAAACCCCAATCTTTGAATCAACTCACCAAGAATACCTTTAGTGTGAAAGAGAGCCATTTCTCAACCAAGCTCCTAGGTGAAAAACCCTAGGAGCATATTGGGGAATCCTCTTTCCCTATTGTTGATTAAGTGGTTTCCATTTTGGAAAATGGAAATGATGCAACACTAACTCAAGATCCAACCCAAGCATATCATAGTATGACCAAGTGAAATGTATTTATCTATCTAAACACAAAATGATAAATTTCAGATTTTCTATGATTGTCAAAGATGTTGGAAAGTGAATGATTCTAGGACTATCATTAGTACCAGATTTACCTAAACTGATTTTTCTACAAGTAATGACAATCTCTCTCAGTCTACCAGGAGCTTGGCTAATCCTCCATCCTTGGTGTGATAGAGAGGTTTTCAACCTCGTATATGTGCTTTGTTTTTTAATTTTTCATGGTCTAAAGGTTCCTTTTGGTTTCCTCCTAGAGACCTATTATCTTTAGTATTCTCAATATTACAACTAGAGGGTGGAGTAGACTTTACAAAGTAAGTTGCATTTTCATTTTCTATAATGAATCCAAATTTATGTTGCCCACTTGGTATTGTTTCTCAAAGTCCCATAAACTCAAAAATCGCTTCATCATTCTTGAATATGTCTATACTTAGAGTTCCTTACTGATCCCAATCTATCAATTATGGGTAGATCAAGAGAAAGTCACCATTAGTATCATTATATCTCAAAGATAAGGTAGATATGGTAAACATGGATTTATCACCAAGGTCTTGAAAGGTATTGATCTAGGAATGACTCCTCCTATATTTAGTTTGAGGAGAGGATTGGTTAGGCTCTCGAAAGGCTTCAAATAGGCCATAGTCACTAGAGGATTTGTCAAATCTCCATTCATATTCATTGTAGTTTGTTTTGGTATGGTAATCCTTATATGTCTTGACATCATTAGAAGTATTAATATTTTCATTTGAAGGTAACTTAGTATGAGGACTCGCTTTTAATGGTGTATACCCAAACCCTTTATTCTATTGTAACTTAGGAGAAAACATTGGTTCTATAATTTTGTTCTTGTGTAAGCCAAGGCCACTATGCCCATCATGATATTTCCATAAATTAGGATCTTGAAACCTTTACCATATTTCTCAGCTAGTATTTTTATAGGCTTGGTACCTTCTTCATCCTTGTGGATCTGTGTAGAAATGCCATCCCCTATGGTTTCCTTTCTTGGCTCAACCCACTTAGTGAAGGTAGTGCTAGGAAGATTACGAATGATGACTTTTGGTTCTTTCTTTCTTGGTTTATCATAGGAATTAGGTGATGCGTGTAGCTTCCCAATACAAAATGAGCTCTTAATGTTATATTCTCCATGTCTATGGTCGTAGATATGGACTATACCTTTGGGAAAATAAGGAAATGGAATGGAAGATGTGAATAATGAAAAGGGATCAATATAATGTGATGAGGTAGATGGAGAGGCTTCTCAATTAATAGGTACTTGATTTTCAATGGTTCCCTTCATACTACTCCAGTATTGCAAGGAATCAAGATCGTCTGCTATGGTGATTTTAGTGTTATTATATGGAAACTTGAGGCATTGATGGTAGGTGGAAGGGACAAAATTCATGGCATTAATCCATGGGTGACTAAGGAGAAGGTTATATGGTAGTTCTAGATCTAGGGCTTGAAATACTATATTTTGAATACCAAGTCCAACTATTGTACACGAATGGTAATTACACCTTTGGAGGAATTCTCAGCATCATCATAACAACCTATGATAATTATCTTAGATATATCTATACAAGATTTGAATAATCCTAATGTTGTGACCAATTTTAGAGTGTACATGTTAATACTTGCTCCACCATCTACGAAGACTCGTCTAAATTTATGTTTGTTAATGTATACCTCAAGGTGCGATGGATTATTATGGTTTGGTCTTTGTGTAAGGAAATCTTGTTTAGAAAATTTAACATGATGGGTGGTAGCCAAGTACCTTACCATGGCCTAAAATTGAATGAAATTTAGTTTTGTGGAGATGAAAGTCTCTTGCAAATCTTTATCCAAAATGTCTTTATGTTCAAGGGATATACAAAGTAACTCAAGGATAGATATCTATGTGGGAGTCCTTCTTAGATGATCTAGGAGGTTATATTGATTCTCTGGTTCTGGATAAGAAGTAGCCCCTTGCAAGACCACTTTAGATCTTTGAGTTGTGATAAAACATTTTGGGTTTTTCTTAATAGTAATGGTAGAGACATTATTTTCAAAGGCTCAGATTTTATTGATTGTGTACTCATATGAGATTTTGGTATAATTGGCTCAGTTTCTTGTATTATTCTCTGAAATAGAGGATTTTTTCAACTCATGGCCTTGTATGGTCAATATTCATCTCCCCTTATGAATTATCTATGGATATGTTACTTTGGTCAATAAGATCTTGGACAGTCTCCTTAAGTTTCCAGCATGAAGACATCTTATGTCCTTGTACGATGGTCCTCACAAAAAATCATTATCATTCAACCAAGTTGGATTAAACAATATTGGTCATAGTGTCTAAATTTTGGGAGTTAAATGAAATTTTATTGTAATAGTTTCTTCAAAACTCATTCAATGGATTCCTTTAGGGGTGTATATGTTTTTTTTGGTATTTTATTTGTGGGGGAACTAGTCATTGCTAACTATTTTGAACCTATATTTGTGGATTTATTTTGACTTGTTGGTTTATTGTTTGATGTCAAAGGTATTTGTAGTGGTAGTTTTTTGATTGATTTCAAAGGTGACAAGAGTTTGTTGATGTTTTTTGTCATTGATGTCAAAGAAATGTTTATCAGAGATACCGGGTTGTAGCATTCTTCATTGGTGTTGATTTTTAGTTCTCTTATTTGTTCTATCATGAGTTGCTTCATTCCATAGTCATCATGTTGAGGGTTGATAAGGGAGTTGAAAGTTGAAGTTGATGTAAAGGAAATACTGATGCAATGGTGTTGTTGTATTTCTAGAAAAAGATCATTCAGGGAGTTTCTTGCTTGTTTATTCATCTGATAGTGTAATAGTGCTTCACAAAGGTCCATGTATCAAGAATTCATGAGTGTTTAGGGTTTAGTAATTTTGGAGGTCAAAGTAGTAAAATTATAAGCTAATGTTTTTTCAAATACTTCTTGTCACTTTTAACAGTCATTTTAAATATAAGTATACAATGCATCAAATGGAATATATCATGGCTTGTTGATCAAAGTTTGTCAAATGTGGAAGTTCCAAGACCTAAAACCCTAGGTTTTTTTTTCATTAAAAATATTATACACAAATACTTTATGGTTACACTTATTTTGTAATTTAAAGGTGACTTATAGTTACCAGTCACCAATAACTTAAGGGGATTATATACATTGGTAACTAGTCCCTACACTTAGGGTTTACTAGCTTATAAGGTTAATGTTTCTTATTAAGCCACTCAAAGTAAATAAATGGATATTATTTACTATATGAATTGGAGGGGGTTTGAAGATCAACAATCCTTTCTTAAATCTGGTGAATGGTTACTCCTCAAGTCTATACTCTAATGGGTAGATGAAAGGTCATTGGGCTAGTTTTTTAGTTCAACAATTTTGTAACTATATGAGGTCTTTCATGGAATGAATGTGTATATAGGGTATTACAACTATGGTATCATTTTTATGTTGATATCATATAGTGTGAGGAAAATGTGAATGACAGTCTATAATAGCACTTAATGACTGTATTCATGAACTTTTTCTTCTTTGACTAGTTAAATATGATCTACACATTAAAACTATTTATAGCTAGTGCATTAAGTGAATTCTTATTGTGGCTTGATTTTTATGAGTGTATTGAAGACAATATACATAGAGGAATTTTTTATTAATAGAGTATAAAAGAGTTTCATGTTTTTCCTATATGATAGTGTTTTTGAAGTGTATTTCTCTTTACACGGATATGTGTTATCTGATCTAGTGATCACAAGTTAATTATTTTTGAGTTGAATCCAAGATAGTTTGTGTATGATTTGAATGAGATGTCCATGTGCTTTAGGTCTAATATTGTCTATGTAACAAGGAATATGATTATATAAATGTCAGACTTAGTGTCATCCATTTGATCATTCATAGAAGGTTATCAAAATGTCTATAGAAATGCATTCTCTTTACACTGATTAGTGTGTGAAATAAATCATAGGTAACTGATTCTCTATATGTGCATTAAAAGTAGAATAACTTATTTTTAGAACAGTGATGTTCTATTTTGAAAGATTTTTTACAATGTTGTGATATGGGAGAATAAGAGATGGAGTTTTGATGATGCAAACATAAAGCAGTGGTTTGTATTGAAATAGAGTAACCCTCTATTTTTTCATTCATTTTCTTTTGAATATTATCAATGAGACATGGTGTTTTTTAGTGAGGCATGATGTTTTCTAGTGGGGCTTAGTGATTTTTTAGTGAGGCAATATGGTTTTCTAGTGAGGCTTGTTATTTTTCCACTAAGGCTTGTCATATTTCCAATGAGGCTTGTTTTTTTGCATATGAGGCATGATATTTATAACTAGTGAGGCTTAATGAAAATCATTTTTAGAGTGTTTTTTCACCCTTTCATGGTTTTCCACTCATAAAAAAAATGTTATGTCTCCTCTTAGTGGTTTTTCATATTGTGCTTGATTGGTCATCTTAGTTCAAGTATTATTTTTTGATTTGCATATCACTGTGACTCCCTCAACATTCAATACCTATAATGTTTGAAGTTCTTTCAATTGGTCTCTTTGCATAATACAAGTGAGTAAAATTTTGAAATTTGATTTCTCATTAGACCACTCATTCAACCTCCCTCTCAGTGGTCCTAGAGCATCTCATTTTAATGATTTTTTTTTATTTTCTAGGGTCTTATGATGGATTCTTATCTATCTTCTTTATGGTTTTGTGTATGGACAACAATAGAAAAAATCTTATGTAGTACCTTCAACTCCTCTTCCTACTACTAATGAGAAGAAGGCCTATGAATTCAATGCAAAGGCCATGGATTCCATCTTTTGTGCTTTGCCAAATGAGATTATTTCTAAAGTAATGTATTGTAAGAATGCAAAAGAGTTTTTGGAAAAACTAGTTGATATGTATCAAAGTGAAAATTAGGAAAAAAAGAGTGAATATCAATCTAATAATGATGAAGAAGAGGTTGATTTTGAGGGAGAATTGAGATGTTCTCTTAGTGAAATGAAAAGACTCAAAAAGGAGGTAGTAGTGCAAAGAAAGTAGACCCAAAAGGATACTTAAAATCTGATCAATAGGGTTAATGAGTCTAAAAAATTAGTTTTAGATCTAAAGCTTCAACTTGAAGAGAACAAGAAGGTTGTAGAAGTCACTAGAATAAACTTGTAAAAAAAATGGAAGATTACTAAAAGCTAGAGGCTAAAGTGTTATCTCTAGGAAAACAACAAGAGAAGGTAAATCAGGAGTTGAAGTGGAGTCTTCAAAATGACTAGAGCACTAAGTTATTTGAGAAAATGATTCTAAGTCAAAGGTCAGTAACGAACAAGTTTGGCTTAGGATATGCAGTAGAATATAGTTACAAAGATGCTGCTATGTCCAAGAAGAATGTTGGAAAAGCACCAATAGATAAAAAATGAGAATCAAAAACTACTCCCAAAAGGCTTGCAGGTCAGAAGAACAATGAAGAAGGATACAAAAGAGTGCATAATCCTAAGAAAGGATTGAGGAGAAGCTTATCAACAAAAAAATATAGGCTCACTTCTTATTTTCATGGTTAATGTTATTATTTTAATAATTTTGGTCATATGGCTAGAGAGTGTAGAAGTCGGGAAATAAATAATTTTGAATGGAATAAGAATAAAAGTTCTTGTAGCTTGTTAAATAATAATTATAATAATGCATGTAACAAAGTTAGTTACAATGAAAGAGGTTGTAAGATACAAAAAAGAAGTGCCTATGGATTGTTAAGAAACTACAATTCTTTTACCCCTCTTGTTGGTAATAAGGTCGTATGCTATAGATGCAATAAGGTTGGACATAAAGCATAGTATTGTAGAAGAAATTTAATGGAACCTTTCAATAATCACAAGAAGAAAATTAGTATGAAAGTTAGAGAAGAAAACCAGAGAAAGAGAAAGAAGAACCCAAGCTTGTGCATACTACACAAGAGATATCTATATTTGCATAAACAGTAACATGAGTTGAGGGGGAGTTGATTTTTGATATTTCATTGAAACCCATAAGACAACATAAAATAAGGTACTATCGAATTGTATAAGGATAGTTCATGTTGATCTTTGATAGTTAGTTATATTGTGTGATCTAGTTTTCTTATTACAAAGGTGAATTCAAGATATTAGGCATACGTGTTACTTGAATCCTAAATAGAGATCTTTCTACTCCTCTCAAGTGCTTCAATGTTAGCATCATATGGTTTTTTTTATAGTGTTTTATATCTCTTAGATAAAGTACGGTGATATAACTCATAGTTTGCAAATATTCTCAGCTATAGTTTGACAATGCTCCTTCATTTCTCATTCATAGAGGACATATCTTAGTTGCCTTGAGTGATATTTTATAATGAAAATATTCTATGGCTCTTGGGAAGTGATATGTTTCTTTTAAATTAGTATTTATTTCAAGTGAATATAATTCATTCCATGTCAACTTTCTCAGTCAAGGGATATGATGATAGTGTCTTCACCACATTGATCATTTTTTCAAGTGATATGCATGAAAATGATATGTATGCACTAATTTTGACACTGATTTGCATGGTATGTCTCGTGATATGCAAAAAATTGGTCATGGTCTTTAGGGAGAGTAATGCTATACATTGAATTTTACATCTGTAGGATTAACAATGTAGTGACAATGGAACAACATGTAAACAATGGCAGGATACAATGATGTGGCATGCAGTGTTCAAAAGGTTCATGCAAATGATATAAAGTGACAATAATGCAACTAAATCATTTATGAAAATACTTTCTTCTATCTATGGTCTTATTGTAAAAATGATATCTTAGTATCATTGATTTCAATGCTTCTATTGTCATAGTGGTATTAGCGCTCTTTTTAGTTTGTAAATGGTTTGCAGCATTTTATAATAAAATGTTTAAGGAGTAGTTGATCCCATGGTGGTTTAGTGTTTGACAATACTATTTTTATTTACTGACAGTCTTAAGCACCATGATAGTGCTATGCATGCCATTGGTTTTGTTTATAACTCTAGTATATAACAATTTAGTTATCTACATGATTCCAAAAATATAGTGAAATTCCTTTCATAAGGAATGCACAAGAAATTATCATCTTGGATATGCACAGTGTTATGTTTTCTTTTGATGCAATAGTGATATTCTCAGTTCCATAACAATGCAGTATTCTATTAGGGGATAGTATATGGTACAATATATAATGGTCTTATCTTCCTAATGTCAGTATGATGCATTGGCCTTTATTGTGCAGAGTATGGTGCAATCATGATGCGGTGGTTGGTTTATGTTTCCAATTCCAAACAAATATTTTATGTAGGGGGAAAAATATGTATAGGTTTATGATCAGTATATTGTCTTCACCATTTTACAATATTGGTTGTTTTCTTTCTATATAGCTCTTTTGTAGGAGTATTTTTTTGCAACCAATGGCCTGTTGGAATCAAGGAACACTGAGAGGGGGGATGAATGAGTTTTCTAAAAAATTTAACTTTATTAACCTGATCTTTAAACCACTTACAACATTGAACTTAAAAGAAGGATGCAAGAAAACAAAGCAATCAACCATAACACCATAACACAAGGATTTTTACATGGAAACCCTATTAGGGGAAAAACCACGATAAAAGGCCAACCCACAGTTGAGTATACTCAAATATTAGTGTTTAAAAATGGGAATACACATGCATTCAAGTGCATTTCCTAGAGCTTACTTCTCAAATAAAAAATCAAGACTCATTGTCTTAAAAAATATTCAGATTAAATCCATCTGAAGATTTGAACTAAGAGAATAGAATCTACTAATGCTTCATTATAGTTTTGGTTAAGAATACCAATCAGATTCTTGACCTTATATCTGATTCTGATCTTCTGCTATGTCTGCTTTAATTCGCATCATAAATCCTCTTATGCACAAGTGAAGCTATGCATAATCTCTCTACAATCTTTCCAACTTTCAAAACACACATCAACTCTCTTCGTACATATAGACAAATGATATAAATGATTGCTTAAATATATCTGCATCTAAAGATCTAATCAACCACATGTCAGCTTCAATAAGACATAGAATATTAGAAAATCTTCGACTCAATCCATAGATAATTTTCAATGCACACCATCCAAAGTCATCCACAACATAGTGAGTACCCAAAACAACATGTTTGAGCACAAAAAACTTCAAACAATTTGTGCAAAAAGATCCACAACATGCTATATTCACTTAGCCGACCTTCTTGCATTGTTAAACACAAATTTAATCAATCAGATCTTCTAACTAACACATGAATCAATACGAGGCTCTATGATTCATGGATAGCATATATCATACATCAAAAAACATTCCCTGGGATCCACAACTCAAAATGATAACAAATAGTTGCATATGAATCAAAAAGCACAACTCTATTAGATGCTTTGTTGTAGCTTGACAGTTAATCACAAAACTGCAATTTGACTTCTGGTAGAAGTGACTACTGAAGTACGAATCGAATCACTAACTAGGTTTTCCATTAATGAAAACACTAGATGACATTTACAATGTCTCTTTCCAACAATCTCCCCCTTTGGCATTGATGACAACACTTACTGAAAAATGACTAAGTGTCAAATCAGTACCAACATGAATACACTGCCAACCTTCAAAAATTCAAAACACAACACAACTCCCCTTGAGATAAATATGGTATTTTTAACTTTTCCACTCTCCTCCTTTGACATCAATGGAAAACATGGGAATCCGCATACCAAAAATAAAACAAAATCACTATGAAAAAATTGCATATCTACAACCATACTTTTAGAACTTACATAAACTTGAATGTGTCTACAAAATTACTCTTCAACAAACTCAAACTTGTGTCCCAAATCTTTTTGAGACTTTCCAAAATTTACATGTGACCATAGAATAAGTAAGATTGCATCTCTAGTGACTCAAGGTTTTTTGGATCACTGACAACCATAGCATCCCATGCTTCCTTCAATGCACTAAGAATTGTATTCATCTTAGGACCAATTAGTCCTCTAAGCTCACATTCTCTTTCAACAATTTTTCCTTTTGCATGCTTCATTATTTTTATTTTTTCAAGAAGGGATAAGACTTGACCTTCATGACTACTCACAAAAACTGTTAGAGAATAAAATGCTTTAGAAATATTTGCTAAATTTTTCTCATATTCCTTCATTTTTGTTTTTTTCTCCTCACTAAACTTAGACAATGATAAGAATGATTTATAAATGTTTTCACCTTTAGAAAAATCACCTTGAATATTCTTTACATGGGTAGCTAACAAAGCTTTATCATTAGAAATCATTCCCTTCAGTCTACCAATCTTGTTTACATCAAATTCCTTTTAAACCTTATCCATGGATGACTTTACAAGAGACTCAAAGTGAGTACTTAGATAATTGACAAGTTTCTTCAGTTGATGGGATGGAGAATTAGATGAGTCCTTAACATATGTCGGTATGATCTTTTCCAGAATACCAGATGCAAGATTTAACAACTCACTATCTTCAACATGAGATTTCAGAATCTCGTCCCTTTCCTTGGCCTATGAAAATGATGCTACCTTTAGTTTCTAAATAGGAGATAGAGCAGCCAAGTTGATAGGATCTTTAACTAGTTCAAAATAAAACTCCTATTTTTCTTTTGAAAAAACCTTTATTGCCTTAATAGCTTCTCTTGCTTCCATAGGAATCTCCTATGCTTCAACTTTCTTTGCTTCAATCACCGATTCTTCCTTAACTTCAAGAATCTCAATTTCATAAACTGACACAACTTTAGGAGCTTCAATATCCATAGGAATTTAAACATCTTGCATTTCAAGAGGATTTGCACTATCGTCAAATGTATCTTCTATTCCTTCTTCATTTACTAGACCAGATGGAGTATCTTCACTATGAGCTTCTTCAGAAACAAAATTATATCTATTTTTCAATAACACTGACTTCAAGATTTTCTTAGTGTCTTTTGCAACTTCATTTTTTCCAATCATCATCTTGTTCACCCTTATTTTTTTCATAAAATTCATGTTTGCATCACTTAGGATCTTATTCATTTCATCCATTCACATCACTAGACACAGATCAATAAGTATTTGTTCTCTCATTTTCTCTTCTTAATTTTGTGCCTTAACTCTCCTCATTTCTAGGACTTCATATAATCCTTAAGGACACTTAAACATTATTTCAATGAGTCATTGAAATTTTTCAAATACTTTATTGTGGCTTCCTCAAGAATTTTTTAACCGACACTATCAAAGGTGTCAAACCATTCACATAGAGCCCTAATATTACCATCCTTAATCAAGGCTTTTTCCACTTCTTCTACAAACATACCTGATTTTTTAGGTTTCATCTTTTTATTTTCTTTCTCTTCATTGGAGGGCTTGTCCTTACAAAGTTTTGATTTTTTATAACCTTTTTACTTAATTTATCTGATTTCTTCATCAGATTTAGTTTCTTCATCCTCTAAAACAACAACATAGACTCTTGTTCTTTTATCCATCTTCCTCTTTCTTTCTCTCCTAGATGTCTTGACTTGAGCTTTCATAGGGCTTGACTTCTTTGTAGGACTGGATGAGAGAGCAAAGCTCCTTGTAGATCTAGATCGGGCAAAGGATGCTGCCAGACTAGCTAACTCAGTTTTAACTAGCTCTCCTTTTTTAGCTTCTTCTCTTTTCTTCCTTCCTTCCCTCACAACTTCAATAGATATACTAAGGGTTTCTATTAAAGCTTAAACTTCCCTTCTCACTCTCTTGACTATCACATGATTTCTCAGTTTGTTATGAACTTGTATATTCTTCTTTGAAAAGGTACCAAACATTTCTTCTCTCGGATCCCAAGGTTTACTCAAAAGGTGTTTAGCATATAGTTCCAAAATGTGTTCTTCAACCTCATAACCCATAGGCATTAACCGCACTATTCTAGGTTCTAAAACACTAATCAATATCAACCATGAAGAAAATTATGTCCTTGTACATTTCCATAATAGACTTAGGAGTTCTTTCCCCTGCTTGCATTACACTTTGAAAGTTCTTGAAATAACCCCAAATAGTTTTTTTTCTAGCTTGGATATTCCAATTTTGTATAACATATCCCTGATTTGAACAGCTACAGGTCTATCACCTCTCCAATGAGTTTTTCCAACTCTCAAAACTTCATTCATGAAGTAGAAGAATAGACACAAGAGAAAATTTCCATACTTGAAAATTTTCTTCTTATCCTTCTTGATTTTTCCAAGATTTTCAATTAGCTGGCTTTTGAGTAATTAACATAGATCATACTCTACATTTTCTTTGACCATCTGATATTCTGCATCAATTGTAGTACCAGATACAGAATTATCCCGAATAGAGTGATAGATTTTGTAACCAATAACCATAGAGGAAAATCTGACATACGCTTCAATGATATCATTTATTGTCATGGCTCTTTTGTAGAAATTGGAACTAGTTGCATCTATGACTGTTTGGTTCTTCACGAATTTTAGTGTCGGCAACCCACTAGATGAATTCAAACAAGAAAAAATACTTATAGCTTCCTTTGTAATCTTGAAAGGCTGACTTAACCACATAAAATTATCATGCACTCGACTCAATATATATGAAACCCATTCATTTTCTTCAAACCTGGGAAAATTCACAATTTGAGTGGACCTCTTCTCCTCCAGAGTCTTGAATTTAGGTTTTACATAGAAATGTTCTTCCACAATGTGATTGTTGTAAAAATTCAACAACTAGGAGCTTCCTTATTCTTCGGCATTTGCATGAATGTATGCCCTAATATATTTTATATGCAAAACACCATATAGAACAAAATAAAATGCACCTAATGGTTCTGTCTTGATGGATTTGAATGTGTGCCATTTGAATTTTGGATGGGCATATCCTAAATGTTGACAACTAATGGAGTAGCCATTTCAAGAAATTTCAAGTTCATGAGTTCACTGATAAATACCTTTTTGCTGAATTAGGGTTTGATCATTGAATCTCCTTCAAACTTGAATCTTCACCAAAGTTCACTTTAGAGCTCTCCAAAATTCTTCTCAAAGCGCAAGGTGAAAAATGAGATATAGAAATGAATTTTTATCATTCATGCACATAACCTTTTATTCACAATAATTTGTTTTCCCTAGGTCATCCCGATACCCTATTTTCATAGACTGTGAAAGAAAATTCTTCAATGAACATTGAATATTGTACAAATCTCCTTTGTAAGATATCACGAAACATCTACACACCACTAATGTAATCAATTCTATCTTCCACATTATGAAATCAACTATTGACAAGGGAGTTAAATATTTTCCTAGGAACTCCCCTAGGCCAGAGGCCTTGCACTAATTCCCAGATGAATTACTAGAACTAGATTTTGGTGCTAGTTCATTTCCTACAAGAAAAGAACTCTTTTTTACCCATGTATTTTTCATTTGATTCCTAGTCTCATCTACAGTAACTTTCCATTTTCCCTTTTCATCCTTCTATAAAATCTAGCAATGTGGCCAGATTTGTTATAGTTATAGCATATCACATTTCTTTGTCCAGACCAGTTGTTCCACTAATTTTCTCTTGATCTGCTCTGGTTAGCAATATGGTCAAATCTATTGCATGCATAACATTTTATGTCTCTATTGAGAAAGTTTTTTGACATAATTTTGCATTCAACTGACTTATGACCATACTCATTGCAATTGAAACAATGACCAGAGAATGATGGACCACTTGGATTGATTCTACTTTTTCATTGAGTAGCCAAATGACCAAATTTATTTCAACCAAACTAGTAACCATTGAACCTTTGAGTATTAGGTTTTCTTACCGGATACCTTCTAGCTTCGTTCATTCGATTTCCTTGCCTAAATCTCCTTTGTCTAGATCTAGAGCTTTCTCCTTCCTCATATCTAATACCTCACTTGTCACTTCCAGCTCTCTAACTTTTAATCAATTCATCAAGCTTAGCTAATATAATCTTGAACTTCTCCTTGTATTGATTTATAGTAGAAAGTTCATTCCTTAGAATGACAATCTGTCTTTCAAGATCTTCTTCATTGTCTTTGAATTTTTTCAATTCAAGTGCCAACTGAATGAATCAATCATTGATTTGGTTGCATTCTTCATATTTATCTTTCAAGGACTGAGCAAGATTCTCTTCATTCTTCTTTTTTTCTTCAATCTCCTTGGTCATCTTCATAATAGATTTCATCTCATACTTCAAGATAATGTTTTCTCTAGTGAGATTTTCACATTATTCTATCTTTTCCTTCAAATCTTGACTCAGGTGTTCATCTTCCATGCTTTTATTGTCTTTCTGGTTGATCTGATCACAAAGTTCCTTTCTATTTTCTATTGACTCATTGATTTTATATTTCAATGATTGAATGAATTTCTCAACATTGAGGTGGCTTTCCTACAATTCCTTGACTTCATATTTGGACTGATCAAGATCATATAGTTCCACCAAAATAATTTGTTGAAGACTACTTGAATTTATTAGATCACTTTCCCAGATCTTCCCGAAGATTTTAGACTTCTTCCAAGGAACTAGGTTGTAATACCAATTGTTGGAATCAAGGAAAACTGAGAGGGGGGTGAATCTGTGTTCTACGAAATTTAACTTTATTAATCTGATCTTTAAACCACTTACAACATTGAACTTAAAATAAGGATGCAAGAACACAAAGCAATCAAATTGAACACCATAACACAAGTATTTTTATATGTAAACCCTATTAGGGGAAGAGCCACATTGGAAGGCCAATCCATAGTTGATTATACTCAAATATAAGTGTTTACAAATGGGAATGCACATGCATTTAGATGCACTACCTAGAGCTCATTGCTCAGATACAAAATGAAGACTCACTGTCTTACAAAGAATTCAAATTAAATCCATCTAAAATTTGAACTAAGAGAATAGAATCTAATAATGTCTAATTACAATTGTGGTTAAGCACATCAATCACATTCTTGACCTTCTATCTAATTTTGATCTTCTACTCTGTGTGTTTTAATTCACATCACAAATCCTTTTTATGCATAAGTAAAACTATGCATAATCGCTCTACAATCTTTTTGACTTTTTCAACACACATCAAATCACTTCGTAAATATATCCAAATGATCTAAATGATCACTTATATATATCCACATCTAAATATTTAATCAACCACATGTCGGCTTCAATAAGACAGAATATTTACAAATCATCGGCTCAATCCATAGATAATTTTCAATGCGCACTAGCCAAAGTCATCCACAATATAGCAAGGACCCAAATCAACATTTCCAAGCACAAAACACATAAAAAAAAATACCCACGAAGATCCACAAAATGCTATATTCACTTAGTCGGCCTTCTTGCACTCTTAAACATAAAATTAATCAATCGGATCTTCTAACATGCACATGGATGAATATGAGGTGCTATGATTCATAGATATCATAGATCATACATCAAAAATACTTCCTTGAGATCCACAACTCAAAATGATAACATAGAGTTGCATATGAATTGAAAAACACAACTTTGTCGAATGCTCTATTCTAGCTTGACAATTAATCATAAAAGTTCAATTTGACTTTTGGTAGAAGCGACTACTAACGTACAAATTGAATCACTAACTAGGGTTGCCATCAATGAAAAAAACAAATGAAATTTGTAGTGTCTGTCTCCAATAGGGCCCTATGTTATTTTTTTAAAAGTGGGAGAACATATAATGCTTTGAATCTATTGTGATTGCTTGATGATGGTGTAAAAGGATGCAAAGTTTTGTATGTTGACATCAATGCCAAAGGGGAAATTTTTTGGTAATGGTAGTTTCTTTTATTGATGTCAAAGGTAACTAGACTTTATTGATGTTCTTTTTCATTTATGTCAAATACATGTTTGTCAGAGATACTTGGTTGCAGTGTTCTTTATTGGTGTTGATTTGTAGTTCTCTTCTTTGGCATATCATGAGTTTCTTCATTCAATAATAATCATGCTAAGGGTTGATAAGGGAGTTGAAATTTGAACTTCATCTAAAGGAGAGAATGATGCAATGGTGTTGTTTCATTTTTGAACAAAGATCATTCAAGGAGCTTCTTTCTTGTTTATTCATCTGATGGTGTAATAGTGCTTCACAAAGGTTCATGTATTAAGAATTCATGAGTGTTTAGGGTTTAGTTGTGTTGGAGGTCAAAGTGATAAAACTCTAAGATATTATTTTTTAAAATACTTCTTATCAATCTTAATAGTGATTCTCAATATACTTATACAATGCATAAAATGACAGACATCATGGATTGCTGATTAGAACTTGTCAAATGTGGAGGTTCTAAGACCTAAAACCCTAGGTTTTAGTTTTCATTAAAAATATTACAGACAAATAATTGATGGTTACACTTTTTCTATAATTTAAATGTGACTTATTGGTAACAGTCAACAATAACTTAAGTGAAAACTTAAGGGGATCATATAATTTGGGAACTAGTCCCTACACTTAGGGTTTATTGACTTACAAGGTTAATGGTTCTTATTAAGCCACTCAAAAGTAAATTAATGCATATTATTTAATCTGTGGATTGGAAGGGGTTTGAAGATCGATTGTCCTTGTTTAAACTTGGTGAAAAGTTACTCTACAAGTCTATACTTTGATGGGTAGATGATAGGTCATCAGGATAGTTTTTCAGTTCAATAGTTTTGTAATTGTATGAGGTCTTTGATGGAATAAATGTGTATAAAGGGTATTGCAACTATGGTCTAGAATTTGTGAGTGGATTGTGAAGACTATGGTATCATGTTTATGTTTATATCATATGTTGTAAGGAAAATGTGAATGATAGTTTGTAATAGTGCTTTATGACTCTATTCATGTAGTTTTCCTTCTTTGAATAGTTGAATATGATCTAGAAAAATGAACACTATTAATAGCCAGTGCATTAAGTGAATTCTTATTATGGTTCAAGTTTTATGAGATTGTGTTGAAGACAATATTTGAAGAGGAATTTTTTTATTAACAAATTATAAAAGAGTTTCATATTTTTCTTGTATAACAGTGTTTTTGAAGTGTATTTCTCTCTACACAAATATGTGTGATCTGAGAGTGATCATAAGTTAATAATTTGTGAGTTGAAGCCAAGATAGTATGTGTATGCTTTGAATGAGATGTCCATGTGGTTAAGTTTTGATATTGTTTATGTAAATGGGAATGAGATTGTATAGATTTCCATCTTAGTGTCATCTATTTGATCATTCATAGAAGGTTATCAAAAAGTCTACAGAAATGTGTTCTCTTTCGACATATTAGTGTGTGAAAGATATCACAAGTAAATGATGCTCTATTTGTGTATTCAAAGAAGACTAACTTTCATGGGAGTGAGATTTTAAGACGTGAATGTAGTTTTTAGAATAGTAATGTTCTATTTTGAAAGTTTTGTTACAGTGTTGTGATATGAGAGATTAAGAGAGATGGAGTTTTATTGATGTAGAAATAAAGTTGTGGTTTGTATTGAAATAGAGTAACACTTTTTTTTTCATTCATTTCCTTTTGAAGATTATCAGTGAGACATGATGTTTGCTAGTGAGGCATGATGTTTGCTAGTGAGGCATGATGTTTGCTAGTGAGGCATGATGATTTTCTAGTGAGACATGATGGTTTTCTAGTGAGGCTTGTTATTTTCCTAGTGAAACTTGTTATATTGCAAGTGAGGCTTGTTGTTTAGCTAGTGAGTCATGCAATTTGTAACCAATGAGGTTTTGGCTAGTGAGGCTTAATGAAACTCATTTCAGAGTGTTTTTTCACTCATTAAACATGTGCTATGTATCCTCTTAGTGGTTTGCGATATTGTGCTTGATTGCTCATTTGTTTTCAAGTATTATCTTCTGATTTGCATATCATTGTGACCCCCTCAACATTCAATAACTATAATGTTTGAAGTGTTTTCAATGGGTCTCTTTGCATAATAAAAGTGAGTAAAGTTTTGAAATTTGATTTCTCATTAGAAAATCGATTCACACCCCTCTTAGAGACCCTTTAATCCAATATAATGACCTTTAAGACCAATCATGGGGTGGAATTTATTAACCACTTATGTATCAACTACCCCATCATTGGTGAAATTCTTCTTTCTAGACCAAAATTTATTTTATTCATTGCTATTGTTTTTGTCTTCTTTGAGAATTCTTATTAATATTTGTGGCTCAAGTTCACTCTCAATGGAGACACCCTTCTTAACAACCACTTCAAAATTATTGCAACAATTGATTTGTATCTGATAAATTAGTTCCTTGTTTACATTCTTCATAAATTTGTATAAAAATTCTATATTAGGGATTCACATGGACATCTACTAGCCATAATTCTCCATCTCTAGAGGAAAGATGCAAATGTTTCTCCCTTGTTTTGTTTGGTTGTAGCTAATTTTTTAAGAGTGATGCCACTTTCAACATTGTAGAAGTCTGCAATGAACTTATTTGCTAATTCATTCTATGTACTTATCCTAGGAGGTAGATATGCAAACCACTATAGAGCTTTCCCTAAAGGCTATATGGGAATAACCTCATTAAGTATGCATGCTCGAAAAGTGATTTCCATGCATGCAATATGAAACTATCTCATATGTTCTACTAGATCTCCCTTTCCCTTATATGTGTTGAAGTTTGGTGTATTGAAATGTGGAGGGAAAGGTGGAATGTATATTATTTGATCAAAAGGGATAAGGACATAGTTGTTCCATAAAATAAATTTTATTTGTCCCACCCACTTGCATATTGGATACTTGTCATTGTAATGATTTCTTTTTTTGTGTTAAGGTATCCATAGGTGATAATGATGTGTCTATGGAATTTGCAATTGCATTGGTATACTGGTATCTCATGTTTTTTGTAAGTGAAGGCGAGCTTTGGTGTTCATGATAAATGTGTTAGGGACCTCCAATATGAAATAATATTACCTCAAAATTCTTGACAATATTCTTCATAGTGGAGCAATGTAGACCACAAAAATGGTTCACTAAACACTAAAAACTTTACATTGGGACCTAGGTAAATCTATGAAACATTTGGTCTTCTCCAAACCAACACTAGTGTATAGCTAGAATGGGTTTCCATAAATGACAACACCATACACTTTAATGCTCATAAATCTTCAACCATATCTCCATTCAATAGTTTCCCCACACTATATATCACCATGCTCATATTGCCAACAACCCAAGTATTGAACAATCTCCCCCTTTGTCATTGATGGCAACTTGATCCTCACTCTTCAAAACCAAAAATACTAGTCTCCAAAAACTCTCCATATTTTATAAACTCTCCCCAATTGAAATGAAAAAGGGATCACTAGGTATACATACATACTCCCCTTGACATATATATGCATACATAAGAGTATCTCCCCCTTATTGCATCTCTTTAGATAAACACACTTCTCCAACAATCTACATTAGATTAGCTTCTCCTAATAATGTTATAGATCAAAAGTAACCAAAAAGGTAATAAAACATTATCCACTATGTTTGATTATGTACAAAGAAATCAAAAACTACATAAACAAAACAAAAATGTACACATTCAACTCCTAGAGGGTAAAATACCCTTATTAAACACCTTCAATTTTTCAAGGTTTGCCTCCCATTCTTTCTTTCCTATCTCCCAATCCTTCTTGGTGAATTCAAGTATACTATACTAATTCTCAATTTGACTAAGGATATCTCCTTCATCTGGGGTATTGGGAATTGGAATCTTATGCACCACCTTCTTTGCACTTGCTAACACTTCAGTCAAATATGTAAGATTTTCACTTACCAAGTCTTTAAGTTGACTATACTGTATAATGATTTTTTATTTATTGTTTCAATGTAGGAAGAAATTTCCATGTATATTATTTATTGCAATAGGCTTGTTGCACCATCTGCATTGAGCAATTTATTACTCTATTGAGTCCATTTGGTCCTTTATGCCCCTTGTAGAGTTAGGCCATTTTAAGAAAAAATGAAACAAATTTTTTTCTTCTTCCAAGAACTTATGTACATCTCTCAAGTTACTTTGTAGATTTCCATACATAATACTACACTTATCAGATACTTCAACCAAATCCCTATCATTGACCTTGTTGGAAAATTCTTTTTTTTTCAATTTCTCTTCCAAATCAATATAATAATCCTTGAAAGAATCTACAATAGCTTCAACTTATGTAAATCAGAAAAGGAATCATTAATGGTTGCACTAGGAATACCTTATTGTAACACCTTAATAGCTTCTTCAATCATTTATGTACTCTTTTTTTTTGTTTGTTGTATTTTCTTCCTTGTGGAGGCATAGACTGCATCACCAGTTTGTAGTTTGTGCAAGGGAGAGATCTTGCTCATATCAACTTGTCTTTCCTGCATAGGTATTTGTAGGATGTGTGCAAACACCATTGGTTAAAATTACAATTGCATATCTAACAAATCCTATAAAGAATCTCAAGACGCTTCAAGATTCACCAGTAATTTTTATAATTTATTCTTTATTCTTATCTTTATCCTTCTCTTCATTGTCATAACATTCTATTGCATTATTTTCTTCTTCAGTAGGCTTATCACTATTCAAAGGATGCAAGTTTTCATACTTTTTCCTTAGACATCTTCAAGATTTCTTCTAATTTTTTCCCATTATCCCTCTCCATATATGGGTGCAATCATATTACTATGTCTTAGTTTTTTCCCAAGATGGAAATTTACATCAATATTTTTAACTAAATATTTATCCTCTAAGACTTATAGAAGCTAAACCATTAAGAATTTGAAGATGATATGAACTACTGATTTGTGGAAATTTGTGTATAGATTCTAAATTTATATATTTTTTAATTTTTTGAAATAATTCATGAATCTTTCAACATCTCCTTTAATAACTAGTTATAAACAAAAAAACAACATATTCAAAAAGTAACGTTTGTGTTGTCAAACATAAATGTTTGTATATAAAGGATGAAATTCTAATTTTTGAAATATAAATTCTCAACATTAATTTCTAGGGAAAGGAAAAAATTGAATAATTTTTTGTTATATATTTTTTAATTAATTTATAAAGTCATTGTAACTATAATTTGTACATACATGTGTGTCATCCAACCTAACTTGTTATGTATATATCGAATTTTTTTTTTTTGGGCTGAAACAAGGACATAAATACCTAGGGAAAGGATATTTTTTAAATTTTTATAATGTTTTACTATTTTTCAACATCTTTAGAATAAAGAGCTTGATGTTTGGAGAAAACCTATGTTCAGCAAAAAATATAAATTAAATACATAATCAAATAAAAACATATCAAAAATATACTTTTAGGAAAGATCATTTTGAGGGATACAATATTACAAAATATAATTTCTAAATGATGTTATATAATCCTTCAAAAGGTAAAGAAAATGTTTTTTTCCAACATTTTCGTAGGTGGGAAGGAGACTCCATTGTGGGTATGATTTAATACTAGAGGGGTTGTATCCAAGGGGGTTTTATCTAATGGGGTCTTATCTATCCCTCTTCAATTTAAACCCTTTAGATGGGTGATCCCACAACACTGGTTAACAATTTTTGGCCAAACTAGGCACTGAACTAATTTTTGCTAACTAAATCTTCACTTTCGAACACCTATAGCAGCTAAACACTAAGGAATTTGAAGATGATGCCAACTAGTGATTTGTGAAATTTTGTCTGTAGATTCTAAATATATTTTTTAAATTTTTTTTGGAATCATATTGCAATTCTTTTTTAATCTCCTTTGAAAACTAGTTTTTTCAGTAAACATAATTTTTAAGGAGTGACACTCACCATATAACACATTACTTTTTTTCCATGAAGCATAAAATTCTAATTTTTTTAAATTTAAATTTGTAACTATGATATTTAGTGTTTCCAATTAGTTTCATAGTGTTTTATTGAATATTTTTTCCTTAATCAAGTTTCAAAGTCAAAACCATTATAATTCATAGGCAGACCGTATAACACAACTTCTTTTGTATGTATTGAAATTCATTTTTTTTTCATTGGATCAAGGACTTCAATATCTAGTGCACTCAGATTTTATTTATTTTTTGATAATATTCTATTTTTCCACATGTGAAGAACAAAGAGATTGATTTTTGGTGATAAACCTACATTCACAAGAAATTAAAAATAAATATAATAATTAGATTAAATTTCTTTAAAAATTATACTTTTTGGGAAGCATATAGTAAGGAATACATACTTAAAAATATTTTTTTTAAAATTATTTCATTTGATCCCCCAAAAGGTAAATCAAAAGTGGTTTTGTATCAGCATTTTGATAGGTTTAAAGGAGACTCCATTATAGGTATGGTTTAAAACTAGTGCGGTTCTATCCGAGGGGGTTTTATCTAAGGTGGTTTGATCAAACACTCTTCAATTTGAATTATTCAAATGGAAATTTTTAAGGCTTAAATCATTACATTTTCTAAAAATATGTGATTTCAACAAAAAATAGAATCTCTCATAAATTGCAAACCAACATTGTGGGATAACCCAGATGTAACCTCTCAAAGCTAAAATCATTAGTTTTTCTAGAAAAAGTGGTTTTAGGAAAAAATCAAAATGTCCCAAAAGTTAGACACACTATTGTGGCATCACCCTGGGATGTTGAAAATATTTTTCTTCTTGTCCTCCATCCTTCTCTTGGATATCCTGCATATCATCATTCATCTCTTCTCCAACAATATTCTCCAACACTAGAGGGGTATCATCTCTTACCATGTTTTCTTGCACCTTCTCAAACTCAAGCACATGCTCATGTTGTGCATTTTCAGTCTCATTGGTTTCCAAGATAGATGTATCATTATTCATTTGTTCTTCACTATCCAAAGGGACTCTCAATCCTTTCACAATTTCTTTAGCCTTATATAGATTCTCATTCTTCAATATTTCTATGTCTTCTTTTTCTCTTCTCATTAGATTGTTCACTCTTTGTTTTGTTCTAAATTTTTTGCTATACAATTTAGAAATTTTTTGCATGTCTTTATGAGTTAGAGAAGAACTAATATTCTTAAGGAAAATGCCTTTATCTTTTCGTCTTCTTCTAATTATTCCTATCTTCTTTCAGTTAAAACATTATTTAATTCATCATGAAATTGGTCCTCAAACTTATCTAAGGTAGTGTCACCAGCTACCATATACTTAACTATGGCTTCTTCAATGGTTTTCTTATCCCCTTGATTAGACTCTAGATACATTATAATTATCTCTTCCAAAAGACCAAAATCTAAAATAATATTAAAGAAAGCATCAAATTTAAAGGGATTATGTTCCCTTACTAGAGGGGTCTTTTATTTCTTCTTCCCCTATCCTTTAACTAATTTTTCTCCTTCTTAATACTTCTTTTCTCTTCTCTAAATAATAAATGATTTATTTTCTTTTTCCACCTCTTGTTCACTCTTAGTATCGACAATATCAACCTTTGATTTCTTTGCACTAGTCTCTTTCACAAAGGCTTGATACTTATTATTTTTTTGGATTAGCTATGGTCCTTCTTCTTCTACATCTTCCTCATCCTTACAGTTGATGTATTTTTCTCTAGTGGACTTTTCTTCTCTTCTCCTCTTAGAAGGAATTTTTTGCATAGACAGGCCACATGGTTCTTTCTTCAATAAACTTGTTGTAGCTTTTATTTAATAGGATTTAGGAATAGTTGGAGGGGTGATAGAGATCTTAATTGAATTTCTTGTGTTTGGAGTGCCTTGTGGAGAAATAGTAGCAACCTTTGATTTCTCCAAAAATACCGTGGGATGGTTCACTATCTCTTCCAACTCTACTTTCATCATTTCCACATTTTTCTCAATATCCTTCTTGTTCTTCTCGAGATTCACCTAACTACATTTCTCTATAAATGTGTGAAATGTGTTTATTGATGGATATCTTGGCTTGCTCAACACAAATTCAACAAAACTGGTAAGTTGTGCTTCAGTTAACTCATACCCAAGCTCTAGAACCTAAAAAATTGTAGGTTTAATTGCTTGCATAATGTAGAGATCTCTAGTAACCATAAAGGTTAAATCATTCTTATACTTCTCAACTACACTTTTCAAAATGTTGTTTCTTTCTTTCATTTTTCCTTGAAAGGTCTCTAGAATTTTAACTACAAAGGAATTTTGTCCAACCACACAATATTCTTTGTATTGGGAACTTATCTAAGAGAGTAAAATAATAAGAATCCAATTAAGGTTAAAAATAGGAAGGAGTACCTTGATTCCTTGGTCTTCTGAAGATTCTCCATCAAATTTTATCTCAGAAGTTCACATAAATCAATATCCAAACCTTCTATCACCATTTAGTGAGTAGTCTGAATGGCACTAGCCAACACAAAGTTCTTGTTTGTATAAGATATCTTATATCTGATCACAATTGATTTATATTTTATTGTTTTCTCATCAATATATTTCATAGTGGTGATCTTCATTACCATTTCATTCTTCATGGCCATGATTACTAGAATGGGTCCATTTGAATAATATTTCATACCCGTAAATGGACTGAGCACAAGTGATGAGATCATGGCCTATGAAACAAATGGTAAAGCAAGGTTTGTTCTTCTGACCAGTCTTGAAAATTCTAAACTAGTGAAAGTTATGGATTGAAAAATTGCCAAACAAATTTGGGATAAGACGGAAAATATCTATGGAGATATTATGGTAAAACATCTAAGATGTAGAACCTGAAGAAACAATTTGAGAACCTACAAATTTTTGAAGAATAAAATATCACAAGCTACATGCAAAGATTTGATGAAATTGTCAGTGCATTTAGAGGTCTTGGAGGAAAGGGAAAGGAAGAAAAAGTGGTAAAGAAAATTCTTAGAACCCTTACTAAAGCTTAAAGTTATAAAGTTTTTGTTATTGAGGAATCTCAAAATCTATATTAGTTTTCTAGAGATCAATTGTATGGATTTTTAACTACATTTGAGATGAGAGGGTTTGGTACTAACATTGGTGCAAAGATTGGGACTGTTTTTATGGTTGTTAAAAAAATATATATTTAAGAACCAGTTCAAGAAGATATTGATGATCTAGAGGCTAACTTTGTGAGAGGGATGAAAAGAGGTACTAGTAATTATAAAGGTAAATTACTATTAAAAAGTTTTATTTCTGGAAAAATAGGTCACTATGCTTCAAGATGCCCAAACAACACTGTGAATGACAAAAAAAAGGAGAATAAAGGTAAGAAAGTTAATAATAGCTATTATCTTAGAGAAAATGTTAATATTTTTTATAATGAATCTGATTGTGGAGATCCTGATGATGATGAATGCTTGTTTTTTACTTTAAAAGATGAATATGTTTCTAGTAACTTCAAAATATGTGTGAAGGAAAGTGATTTTGAGACAAAGGAGACAAAGGTTAAGGCTGAAGGTACTTTGATATCTACTTTTCATGTTAGAAATGATAAGAACTATTAGATCATTACTAGTGGTTTCCCAAATCATATGACTAGAGAGAACTAGTTAGTTTTCTGAACTTGAAAAGTATGATAGAGGACTTATTAGATTTTGAGATAATTCGGGTACTAAGATTTGTGGAATAGGTTCAATCTATTTTGATTGCAAGCATAATACTAATGATTTTTACTATGTCAAGGGTTTATGGCATAACCTTTTAAGTGTTGGGAAAATGTGTAGCAAAGGATATAATATTATGTTTTAGGATGATAGATGTGAGATCAAAAACGGGTTTGGAACTGTGACTATTACAGGAAAGAGGATAGATGGAAATGTTTATAAACTCAAGGGTATTTATGGTCATTGATTCATGAACTAGATTAATGAAAGATAGTTATGGAACAAGAGAATGTGTCACATAAATTTTGATAACTTGGTTAGAATCAGTTTAGTTCAAGAATTGAGATATTTTTCAAGTATTACAAATCCTATCAATGTCATCTACAAGGAATGTCAAATTGGAAAACAAACAAGGAGAAGTTTCGAGGGTAAATTAGAATCTTCTACTAGTTTATTATAATTGGTACACACAAACCTTTGTGGTCCTATCAGAGTGAGAATTCTTCAAGGTGATAGGTATTTCATGCTTTTGATTGAAGATTATTCTAGAATGATGTGGGTTACTTTTCTTAGAGAAACATCTAAAGCCCTAGATAGATTCAAAGAATTTAAATTTATGGTTGAGAATGAAATGGATTTGAAGATAAAATGTTTGAGGTATGATAGAGGTGGATAATTCACCTAAAAATAAGTTTGACATGTTTCGTGTGAATCATGATATAAAGAAGAATTTGTCTCCTCCTAGAACTCCTTAGAAAACTAGAGTAGTTGAATGATAAAAAAAGACTATTTAAGAAGCTCCAAGGACCATGATGAAAGAAGCTAACCTATGAGAGGTCCATTCGAGAGGAGCAATTTAGAAAACTATTTACATACTTAATAGAGTTAAAGAAAAGGAAAATAGTATAAATAATCCCCATGAGTTGTGGTATGGAAGGATCCATATTGTCAAGTACTTTTGAGTGTTTGAAAGAAAATGCCATATCACAAGATATGAAGAAAACTTAGGAAATTTTTAGGCAAGGTTTGATGAAGGTATATTCCATGGATATTATACTAAAAGAAAAGAATATAGATGTTACAATAAAAGATTGAAAAAGATTGTTGAGATTGCAAGTGTCAAAGTGGATGAAGATCTATAGAATTTAGTGGTGATATATGGATATGAATTAGATAAACCTACCTATAAAAAAGAAGAATATATAGCTAAGGAATAGGAAGCACAAGATGAAGAGAAAGAAGATCCAAAAAAGAACCCTAAAACCCCTAAGCATGTGAAGAGAAATCATTATGAAGAATAAATCATTGGAGACAAAAGAAAAGGTGTGTTGACAAGAAAGAAAATTACTAAAGAAGAGGTAAATCTATGTCTACTTTCTAAAGTTGAACCTAAGGCAGTGATTAAGGCATACAAGGATGAACATTGGATGAAAGCTATGGAAGAGGAACTTATGCAGATTGAGAAGAATTAGACTTGGGAACTTGGCCCAATACCAACAAAAAAAAACATAATTGGATCTAAGTGGGTGTTCAGAAAAAAACTCAATGAGAATGGAGAAATGGTAAGAATAAGGAAAGGCTTGTGTATAAGGCCTATGCACAAGTTGAAGGAAAAAAAATTGAGGAGACATTTTCTCTGATGGCTAGAATGGAAGCAATTAGGATGTTTTTGGTTCTTCCAACACATAAGGATTTTAATGTTTATTAGATAGATGTGAACTCTGCTTTCTTGAATGGAGAGTTGGAAGAGGAAGTATATATCGAGCAACCAAAAGGATTTTAGCTATGAGATAAACTTAATATTTTTTGAAGATTGAAGAAGGAATCGTATAGATTGAAGCAAGATATTGGAGAATTTTTATGCATGGTTGAATAATTATTTGATACAACAAGGAGATACAAAAAGGAGGGTGATCCCACAATGCTAGTTTACAATTTCTGGGAGATTCTAATTTTTTCTGAAATCACATTGTGGATATTTAAAATATCCCATGCTCCATTCAGGTTGATTTTATGTGCTTTTCTCAGCCTCTTATCACACTTGATAAATTTTAAATGGCCTTCATGCCAAACTTTCAGCATTCTCCTTTTAGTCTCGCCAAGTGTCACCAAATAGGCCATTGAAGGAAAGCTTCCCTTCCCTTCTATTTCAGGCCTCGACTTGCTCCCGTGTACCAAAAATTCAAAAGTGTTGGGCCTTTCTCCATATCATTCTCTTTCACGTCTCGACTACCTGCCACATGGCCTTTTCCCATGTAAACTTTGGCAGGCCCCTCAAGCAATGTCGATAGCAAGAATGCTACCACATGTCTTCTCATCGCACTGTCATCAAAGGTTCACAAGGACAAGCTTTATGTTGTGAAATACTGCCACATACCCCTTCAAAATGACTTCATAAGGGGAAGAAGTGTTGTGAATTCCACGTTGCAATGATGCGTCATGTGTTCACATTGGGTAGGCTGAACCATTTCCATCATTTGTAGGTGATGCACTTGGCTAGCAAGCGAGTAGGTTCATGCTCGAGAATATTTTTGTTGCAAAGATCGCAATGAATCATTGCTGCAATAATTATGATTCATGATGAGGAATTGTTTCTATTATGGGCTCCCAAGTGGTGGTCGCCTTTGGCTATATATACTACTTCTTTTAAGGAGTAAAGAGGTATGATATGCTAAAAAATATCTATAGGAAAATTGGGGAGACACCAGGCCTTTGTTTTTTTATATGACTGTAAAGAATCATAGATTGTGCCCCTTGTAATTTAGCCTTTTTGTTCCTTAAGCTATTTATAAAAATATACTGTGTTGTTTCTGAGTAATTTATTTACAACTTCAATAAAAGATTACTGAATTTAGAATCATGTCTTTGACTCTTTTTGTTTAGTGAAACCCTATGCAACTTGTTTTATGTTATGAAATAAATTACTCAGGTCTTTCTATTTTATTAGTGGTTATTTTGAACATAGTAGACCACTTGAGCGAGCCCTTAGAATGAATCCTCATGATAGGTCTTTTGTGCTTTACATATTAATTTGGCACATCACCCTAGCTAGATATCTTTATTTTATATGTGCTTCCTTTTCTCATTCAAAACCACAGTTATAGAAGAAGCCGACTTCTTTAAAATATGGAGGTCACTTAGTTTGGCACAATATGTTTTCCCCCTAAAAATGAGTTTCCCATAAGAGGTTGTTACCTTGCCAACTTTTGGCATCAATAGTTTTGTTTTTTTGGCATGCCTGGTGGGATCGTAAAGAGATATGCTTAAGTTTTAAGCAAGTTCATGAGCCATCGACCTCTCACGAGATCCCAAACACTAAACAATCTTGGTTTGTTGGTACCTCCACTAGGGTCAATATGAACCAGAACCCATTATAGAAACATCCCAAACCCCCAGCAGTTATGTTTGCTATCGCAAACTAAAATAATGTGGCTTGGTATGTCGAGAGTCCTCTTGTTTCCCTAGTAGCACCTACCATTTGGGCCCCTATTCTAGTCTCTACCCTCAAGTCTATTCCTAAATTTATCAAAGATGTCTCAAGATCACCTCTAAACATCTACAAGATGTTGCAAATGTGTGTCTGGTGCATGGATTAACCGATGAAAATGTAGCACTGAGGTTGCTCACAACTTATTTTAGAGGAAAATCATCAAACCGGTATCATACTCTGCCAACAAACTCCATCGACACATGGGATCAAATCAAAGATCTTTTTTTTGAGAGATTCACAAATGATGTCGATAGATCTTCTTAGTATCACCAACTAGATACCATCAAGCGAGCCTTGTATGAGGCCGTAACGGACTTCAATGCCTGACTCCACATAACTTGGCAAAGAGTTCAGGCTACAATTCACCCACCACCTAACTTGGAATTTATGTTTTACTTGAAATCCATCAACACCAACATTTCCATGATGATTCAATCCCTTGGCAGAACTATGCTACTAGATACATACAACATAGCAGTGAAGGAAAAGAACAATTTAATCAATGTTGGGAAGATTCCACATTGGCCCATCATGCCTATATTCCCTGAGACACCAGCTTCCACCCAGATGATGCCACCTACCACACTAGCTGCTCCTCCTCAATCTATGTACACATACGCAAGATCACAACAGACCATCGCACTTGGCTCCTTGAAGTATGAGATGAGTGACATAAAGGAAATGTTGCAGGCTATGGCCAATGAAATAATCATCATCAAGATCAATTAGGCCACTCCTCAAAAACCAATCTATCAGAATTATCACGGTGGAAGGCCCTCTTACCAACAAAATCAATTCCAAGGAAGTTCTCACACAAATCATCAGGCATCAGAAACCAGTCAAATAGTACCGGTACCTACTCTATTTCCAAACGCCAACCTAAACTCAAATAGAGAGCTGACTGCAAGGAAGAACAATCTAGTCAATGATGGCAACCCCTGGTGTTTCCCTTGCAACAATTCACATATGCCCCAAAATTTTCCATGCGGAAATCTATAACACAAGGTAGTAGACAAGCGTAGCCAAAGGGTGACACCATACAATGGGGGTTATGCATATACCTCCCCACAAATGGAAAATGCGATACTCACCACTTGAATGCAAGGAATGTCTCTAAAAAAAGAGACTGATATAGCTCCCAACCACACCCTCTTTTCATGGATGGAAGGAAAGGAGACGGTGTTCACCTTCAAAGAATCCACTTCAAAATTTCTACATGAGCAGTCCGATTACAACAACCATTCCAAAGGAAGGCCCACCGATGAGACAATCAACTTGCAATTGGTTAGTCAGCAGTCTGAAAATAACTCCGACTACTAGACTAGTGCCCATGTGGTAATGCCACAAAGCCTTTCACAAAAGAAAACCCTAACCACTAGAGCTAAGGAGCAAAGGCAATAGAGTCTGCCACTATTGGATGTGGTAGAGAAGTTAAAGAAATCATTTGCTGAAATTTCCTTGTGGGAAATCCTAGCTATGTCAGAACAAAATACACTACTACAAAGGGCTCTTCAAGAATACTCGATCATAGGATGAAAGGAGCAATCAATTAAGGAGGAAAGTATTGAATTATTTCAACTAGCCAATGTTCTTGCAAATACTATGGAAGAATCTCCCAAGAAATATCTTGAAGATTCGACATTCAGAATGGGTGAAGAAAAACCAAAGTCGAGGCGATTTCTCTTAACCCTTATTGTGGGTAAGAAATTACTACATAATTCCATGATTGACTCTGGCACCAACACCACAGTCATGCCCAAACTATTAGTTGAAGCCTTGGGATTAAGCTATGAACCTTCGAATAAGGGAGTCATGCAACTGGATGGTAATATGGTCAATTTGTGGGGATAATTAAGGACCTTCTATTTAATTTGTTTATCTGCCTAAATATCACAGTCAAGCAAGATACTGTGATCATTGATATCCCTCCAATTTTTGGTCTATGCTTGTCTAGGGAATTCACTTCCAAGCTAAGTGGATACCTTTCTTTAGATTGGTCACACATGATTATAAGGACCAAACATGGATCAAAAATGAAATTAGAGTCTGAACCTTTGCATCTCGAACATGCCACAAATGAAGCTAAGGAAACCTATGAGTCAGCACAAAGCTTCTAGAAGATGAAAAAATTACCAAGGATCAGACTGATCAAGAGGAGGTTCTACTAAGAAAATTTATCAACAAAGACCCTTTAAGAAATTATCATGCCATTGGACTAGAACCATATTTCATTTATGATGAGGATCAAGCAATCTCAAAAGTGCTAGAAAATCCAAAAGGATTTTTGATAAAGGAATTATGGTTTATATATTTGGACAGTGCAAGATATGAGGTCAATACAGAAGCTAAAGTACACTTGACTTCTCAGAGTAACAAGGGCACAATCATGTCCCTTTGACCCCATTTTTTGTGTCCCATAAACAAGGTGAAATGCGAAGGCCTCATAATAATTTTGTGTCCTACAAAACAAATTGACAAAGACCCTTTTGGAAATTATCATGCCACTGGACTAGAAACTTATGTCATTTATGACGATGATCAAGCAATCCCAAAAGTTTCAAAAAAACCCAAAACTGGCAGAAAAAACCAAAGGCTTTTGGGCAACTAAATTATGGTTGCTACATTCCAACAGTGCAAGATACAAGGTCGATATAGAAGATAAAGTAAACTTGACTTCTCAAAGTAGCAAGGGTACAATCATATCCCTCTGACCCCATTTTTCCTATCCTAGAAAAAAGGTGGAATGTGAAGGCCTCATAATAATTTTGAGCCTGACAAAGAAAATCAACATCAAGCTAAGGCAACCTCTGAGTTAGCTCACACTTTCATAAGAAAGCAAGAGATTTATTGCATGGAGATTCTAGAAGATGAAGAAATTACCGAGGATTGAACTAATCAGGAGGAGGTTCTACTAAGAAAATATATTGACAAAGACCTTTTTGACAATTATCATGCCACTGGAGTAGAAACTTATGTCATTTATGATGAGGATCAAGCAATCCCAAAAGTGGTAGAAAAACCCAAAGGCTTTTCGACAACTAAATTATGGTTGCTACATTCCGATAGCACAAAATACGAGGTTGATACAGAAGCTAAAGTACACTTGACTTCTCAAAGTAGCAAGGGTAAACTCATGTCCCACTAACCCCATTTTTCCTTTCCTAGAAACAAGGTGGAATGCGAAGGCCTCATAATAATTTTGAGCCCGCAAGAGAAAATCGACATCAAGCAAACAACTCAGCTCAGGATTTCCGAATTGATGAACAACCAAGTTCAGGTGGATGGCCATACAAGATCCTCTCAAGAAAAGATCTAGGGCATAATTAAGAGCTCTGTAACTTCTAATATTCAAGCTATTCCTCAAGGAGAAAATGACGATATGCAAGGAGTGGCCGAAATTGGATCTCAATCCGAACTAGTACCAGACCCAATGTACAACCAATGCTCTGAGAAAATGATGCTCCAAATCACAAAACTAGGGATGGTTACAAACCATTCCCAATCAGGGATGGCTGAAGGTGAAGATAGACAAGAAGCAAACAAGAACTCCATGAGTTTTCAAGGAATTCAGTCACTTTTGAGGGTCTCCTTTTGGGTAATACCAAAAATAATAAGAGGAAGTTTGTAACAATCGAAGGTGATTACGCCCATGGTCAAATCAGAAAGGAAAATTATCCTAAAGTCAGAGGGAGCATCCTACATCAAGATGATAAAGGATGCACACATTTTTCAAAATAAAATTAATAATTGTTGGCTTGGTCATATGAAATATTTAGAGAATATGATCTTGACATCGTCCAATCAATTTTTTAGTTAGAGGGAGTTTGAATCAATGTGCTAAACCAAAGGTCTAGAAAATCTTAGGACTAAATTTTCAATCAAGCCCAACATTCAGACTTTCAGCCTCATTCTGGATCAAGAGAGTCTAGACCAAACGCCAGCGAGGAATTCTCACTCACCACCCTCTATGAAATCAATTTCATGTGACACAGTAGGTGCAAGCATGTAGTCCCTATTTAATAGTCATTTAGACCAGAGGCCAAATGACAAAGGTCTGGTGGGAATATCTAGTCAATAGGAATCAAGAACTGACCGTCAAGGGAATGCAGATGGTAAGAAGGTTGCACCCATAATGATTCAAGAAATGCAAGGTGTTTCAATAAGAGAGCGTAGAAAGAAAAATGTAAAGGGTTTCCCATCAGGGGAATCCACTTTGAAACTATAAAAAATCGTTCAAACAATCCCACCATGTAAATATGTAATTAATGTGTTTTTTTTCTTCTTTATTCTTTTGTCTGTTAGAATGACCTTCCTAAAATAGTAATACAACAAAAAATATTGATACAATGCAAAGAATAATACATATGCCAGAGGGGTTAAAAAATCAAAGAAGCAAGGCATAAATGTTTAACATTGCTAGGAAAATTTTGATTGTGGAACAAATTTTCCTAATGCCAAGCCTCAGAGGAGAAGAGAGATATGCCTTTTAATGTTTACAATTATAGTTCAATAAGACACACATGAAAGAAATAAAAAATCTCAGATATAAACACATAACACAAATGACACCATATTTACGTGGAAAAATCCTTATAGGAGAAAAAGCCACCACACCAATGAAAGATCACTTGTATTATAGTAAAAAAACTACATACAAGTTACAAACTCTTCTTTTCAGATGACAAATCTATAGCATCAACATTTCCTTGATCAACCTTGTATCAAATTACACTGTTGTAATGCTTCCATTCAACATACAATGAAGTTCACAAAACTCTGATCACTCATCTGTTGAAGTATCCAACCCATTATTGTTCCTATTCATTGCAGTGTATAGCAACTACCATGACTGATTCGTTCTCTACATAGTCAGTTCGGTTCAAACTTCCAACATTTGTACTTCTCAAGAAACCAAACGACCTTTAGCTAAGTCAGTGATGACCTCTAGTAATCAGCATACATATCAACAAAACTTATCCCTTGCTTTTGTCCTCTATACTGCACTACCAATGCACATTCCATAAGCTCTCGTGGTGAGGTGGTTTACCTTTTTATTGCAAGCCAGGATGAAAATGATGGTAGTGTGGTAGTAATAGACTATTCTACTGCTTTGTCAATCCAAGCCATTAGTAGTATGACAGTATACTATCAAACAGGCCACAAATGGTCACCATGTTACCAAACCACCTGTGGTATGGCCATAAGTGCACCACCATAGCTCAAGGGAAGAGCTTATGTGGTATGGTAGTAAGCTACACAACCACCAGACGGAGAGGTTCATTGTGCTACCACGACTCGATTTGATCATCCCAATGGTATGGCAGTTCTACCATGCTACTACGAAGCAGGTTGGAAGCTCCTGCAGTATGGTGGTAACCGCACTACCGTGCTTGAGTAAAATATCACCCGTGGTACAATGGTAAAGACATAATCAAAACCATTAGGAGACTTTTCTACTAGGAGATAATATCAGAGCTTCAACCAGTGATTTTGAGGCATGTTTATCAAAAGTTTCCCACTTGATGAAGAACTCACTGAACCCTCTTTCAATAACTGAAGTCATTAAACATTCTAGACCCCAAGGCCCATCAAACTTGTACACCATCTGAACTTGTTCATACTCATTGGCTTTTTCAATGCATCAACAACATTCTTTTGAGTATCCATCTTATCTAAACTGACCTTTCCATCCTCCACCATATCTCGTACAAATTGATACTATACATCAATATGTTTCATCCTGGCATGGGAAGTTGGATTTTTTGCCAAACAAATAGCACTCTGACTGTCACAATAAAAAAAATAAAATTGTGCATCAAAACCAATATCAGAACACAACCTTCTAAGCCAAATGGCTTCCTTATAGGCATTTGTTTCTTCCATGTACTCAATCTTCATAGTAGATAAAGCGACTACAACCTGTCGCTTGCTCATCCAACTAACTGCACCACCATTCATCATGAAACAATATCCACTGGCGGACCTTCTACTATCAATGTCCCCTGCCCAATCAGAATCGACATATCCAAGAATGCTAAGAGTCTACTATTATCCAACCAAATTTCCATGGTAACACATAGCATATCCTAAAGTGCCCCTTAGATATCTAAACACTCTTTTCACAACATCCCAATGTGTCCTTCTTTGATTCACCATAAATCTGCTAAGAACTCCCACTGCTTAGGAAATGTCTAGCCTTGTAAAGACCATTTCATACATTAAACTGCCAACTGCACTAGCACAAGGGACTTTGTTCATGTCCTCCATCTTAGTAGGATATTTTGGACAATCTTCAACAGATAGCTTTGTTCCCTGCAAAACTGGAACAACTAGTTGCTTGCAATCATTCATAGCAAATCTCTCTAGAATAGTGTTAATGTACTTACTCTGGCTAAGCCAAAGCTTTCTTATTTTCCTATCCCTAGTTATTTCCATCCCCAGAATATACCTAGCTGCACCAAGATCTTTCACTTCAAACTTTGCAAACAACTAAGATTTTAGATCACAAATCATTAACTTACTATTTCCTATAAACAACATATCATCAACATAAAGGGAAATAATAAGAATCCGATCATTTTCAATCTTGTAAAACAAACAATGATCTAATATTGATCTTACAAATCCCAATGACAAAACAAATATGTCAAATTTTTGGTACCACATCCTAGGTGATTGCTTCAAACCATACATAGATTTTTTCAACTTGCAAACCATATTTTCTTTACCTTTTCTCACAAAGTGCTCAGGCTAGGACATATAAATTTTTGCTTCAAGATCACCATGAAGAAACACTATCTTAAAATCCGTCTACTCAATCTCCAAATCATATGCTACAGCAAGTGATAAAAGAAATCTGATAGATGTCAACTTTGCTATAGGAGAAAAAATTTCCCCATTAATCAATTCCCTCTACCTGAGAATAAACTTTTGCAACCAACCTTGCTTTATACTTTTCAACATAGCCATCCAAACCAATTTTATTTTTAAACACCCACTTGTAGCCCACAAGATTTCTACCTTTAGGCAATGGAACCAGATCCCAAGTATCATTTCTCCTTAATAACACCATTTCTTCATTCATGGCTTCCAACTAGGAATCTAAATCAGACATTTCAGTTGCCTCTTTTATAGTGCTAGGCTCATTTTTTTTAGTGATCAAAGAATAGGCACAACTAGAATCTAACATAGAGAATCCATACCTATCAAGTTGTTTCTTCTCACGAGTAGACCTCCTCATAGGTTGAGGCTGAGGTTGTGGTTCTTCTTCTTGTTCAAAACTCCTAGAGCTTCTTGAACTCTCAGTTTTATGTACACTTTCAATGTGTTGTTCCTCTTTTTTTGGAGTGAGAGGTATCTCAACAACATCATTCATCTTTTCCTCTTCTCTCATCCCTGACTATAGATCTACTGAAGAAGGTTTTAGTTCCCAAAATATTACACTTTTGTTGTATAATACCTTCTTAGTCATAGGATTCCAAAGCTTGTATCCTTTCACACTAAGGCCATACCCAATGAAGATACATTTTTCAGCTTTGTTGTCCAATTTAGATCTTTTCACATTTGACACATAAAAATATGCTTCATAGCTAAAAACACGAATATGTCTGAGAGAGGGCTTCTTATTAGACCAAGATTTCATAGGTGTTATATGAACAAGTGCTAAAGAAGGTGACTGATTCCATAAGTAACATGTTGTAGCCACAACCTCAGCCAAAAACTTCAGCTCTAGACTAGCATTGGTCAACATACTTCTTGCCTTTTCCATCAACGTCCTGTTCAACCTTTCAGCAACTCCATTTTTCTACGGAGTGTAAGGTGTTGTCTTATGCCTCTTAATCCCATGGTCTTTGCAATAGCTTTCAAACTCATCAGAATAAAACTCACCACCATTGTCAGTCCTTAGACACTTTATTTTTCTTCCAATCTGATTTTCCACAAGGTTTTTAAATTCCTTAAAATGACTGAACACTTCTGATTTACTTTTTAAAAATTACACAAATGCCCTTCTTAAATAATCATCAATAAAAGAAACATAATATTTAGACTTCGATAATGAAGGAACATCCACTAGACCACACACATCAGAATGAATATAATCCAGAACACCAAAAGATTTATGAGGACTAGAGTAGAATGAAACAAGGTGTTTTTTTCCATATATACAATGTTCACAAAATTCAAAATCAAGATTACAATCATCAAGCCCCTCAACCAGACTTTTATTTTTCAAGGCTTTCAAACCTTTTTCACCAATGTGACAGAGCCTTTGATGCTAGAGAATCTCTTTTTTGCTAGAAGTTTCACTTCCAAGGAATTTTCCCCAATGGGAACATTTTCATTCTTCGCTTTACGAATAACTTTTTGTGACTTTGCAGAGACACTATTGCATTGAACAACCAGTGCATCCAACTTGAATAGAGTACCAATTCGGGCACCCCTAGCTAGCACCATCGAGCCTCTAGTCATTTTATAGCCATTTCTATAGAACGAGACATGCACTCCAACATTGTTCAACTTGCTTACAGAAAGTAAATTTCAAGCCAAAACTGGTATATGCATTACTCCATCAATTCCTTTAACTCTTCCATCAGGAAAATAAATTCGGACTCTTCCATGACCAACTATCTCGAGAGATGAATCGCTTGCCAGATACACCTTTCCACCATCACATTATTCATATACAAAAAACTGACCTACCCACAATGATAACACAACTGGTCAGGCTCTAATACCACTTGCTAGGAAAAATTTGATTGCGGAACAAATTTTCCTAATGCCAAGCCTCAGAGGAGAAGAGAGATATGCCTTTTAATGTTTACAGTTACAATTCAATAAGACACACATGAAATAAATAAAAAATATGAGATATAAACACATAACACAAATGACACCAAATTTACATGGGAAAACCATTACAAGAGAAAAACCCACCACACCAAAGAAAGATCGCTTGGTTTATAGTAAATAAATTACATACAAGTTACAAACTCTTCTTTTTAGATGACAAATCTATAGTAGCAACATTAACCTGATCAACCTTGTATCAAATTACAATATTGCAATGCTTCCATTTAGCATATAATGAAGTTCACAAAACTCTGATCACTCATTTGTTCAACTATCCAACCCATTACTGTTCCTATTTGTTGTAGTGTATAGCAAATGCCATGACCAATTTTTTCTCTACATAGTCAGTTCGGTTCAAAATTCCAACCGTCAAATTTCTCAAGAAAGAAAACAACCTTCAGCTAAGTCAGCAATGACCTCCAATAATCGACATACACTTTAGCAAACACTCAATCTATTCTTTTGTCCTTTATACTGCACTACCTCTGCACATTCTATAAGCTCTCGTGGTGAGGCGGTTTACCTCCCTACTGTAGGCCAAGATGACAATGCTTGCAGTATGGTGGTAACACACTACTCTATCACTCTGTCATTCCAAGCCATCAGCGGTATGGAGATAGACTATCAAACAAACCACAAATATTCACCATGTTATCACTCCTTACCCATCAACCACCTGCGGTATGGTGGTAACTGTGCCACCATAGCTGAAGGGAAGAGCTTCTGCGGTATGGCAGTAAGCTACACAACCACCAAATGGAGAGGTTCACTGCACTACCGTGACCCGATCTTATCATCCCAGCGGTATGGCAGTTCTAACGCACTACCGCAAAGCAGGTTGAAAGTTCCTCTGGTATGGCAGTAACTATGCCTAAGTAAAATATCACCCATGGTATAGTGGTAAAGACATAATCTGAACCATTAAGAAACTTTTCTTCTAAGAGACAATATCAGAGCTTCAACCAATGAGTTTGAGGCACGTTTCTCAACAAAAACAAGCTATATTTTCATTATATTTATATACTATTAATAGTACCATATAAAAATGGCCTCGAGGCCACACTTCAAAAGATTATATACTTATATCACGAAAGCCATTTTTGGGCTATATACAAAACTAACAAAAATTTCGATCTTAGTGAAGTAAGGGAGAAAATTTCAGTCCTGCTCATGAGGAATGACATTAACATCATCAGGTACCACCTCATCCTCGGCTACACTAGTAGAATCTTCCAGAGCAGCATTGGCAAGTGGCAGAAGGAACACTAGGCTCCTAAAGTCAGTATACCAGTCAATATTGTAGAACAACACCACATTATAAATTTGGAGCAAAAAGTAACAAGAACGAGAAGCCTTCTGGCGATGAACTTCTTGTGACTGGAGGTGAAAAACACTTAGAAAAGGGGTGATCCCACAAAGCTGATTTACAATTTCCGAGAGGAATTGATTTTTGCTGAAATCTCATATTTTTAGAAAATATAATGATTTAAGCCTTTCAAAGTTCCATTTCAAGGATTCCAATTGAAGAGGCTTTGATCAAACCACCTTAGGTCAAACCCTTGTGGATAGAACCTCGGTAGTTTTAAACCATACCTATAAATGAGTCTCCTCTACACCTATCAAAATATTGATAAAAAGTCACTTTTGATTTACCTTTTGGGGGATCAAATGAATTCATTTAAAATTTATTTGAAACTATTATGGTAGTCCTCTAAATGAGCTATCCCATTAATATAATTTTAATATGTTTTGGTTTTATTATGTATGTGTTTTTTTAGTTTTATTAAACATAGGTTTTTCACCGAAAATCAAGCTCTATATTTTGCACATGTGGAAAAATAGAAAACTATCAAACAAATAAAATTTAAAATATGTTCATGCTGGGTATTGATGTCCTTGATCCATTAAAAAATAAAAAATTGAATTTCGATACATACAAAAAAAGTTATGTTGTATACAGTCCGCCTATGTGTGAATTGTAATTGGTTTGACTTTGAAACTCTATTAAGGAAAAAATATTCAATAAAAAACTATGAGACCAAATGAAAGTGCTAGATATCATAGTTACAAATCTAAATTCAGAAAAATTATAATTTTATCCTTCATACCTAAAATTTTTGTATACAGTGAGGGTCACTATTTAAAAATGTTTTTTTATGAAAAAAACCAGTTTTCTATGGGAGATGGAAAGAGAAGTGTAATCTTATTCCAAAAATTTTGAAAAAAATATTTTAAGAATCTATAGAAAAAATCTGATGAGACTCTAGTTTGCGTCATCTTCAAATTCCTCACGGTTTAGCCGCTATAGGTGCCCGAATGTGAAGATTTAGTTAAATATAATAATTTCAGTGTCCTTTTTGGCCAAAAATTGTAAACCACTATTGCGGGATCACCCATAGGAAACCATGGAACAACTACATCCTCTTGAATAAACCAACGAAGGTCTCTCGCAATCGATATCCTTTAGAAGGTAGCATGTGCTAATACCTCTCTGAGGTCGTTCAAGTATTTCTTTGGAAATATCTTTGTCACCAACCAGAGAATAAGTGGATTTGAGACTTGAATGTCGAGTAGCAACACCACAAAGTGAGAGCTAACGCCAGTATTTACCCTATACTTTTCCTCGTATTCGAGGCAATCACAACCAATCACCCATTTCATAGCTGAGATAGCCAACAAATGCTTATTCTTCACCATCCTTTTCAAATGCCTAGTCAAAATCTCACCAAAGAAACCCATTATAGGTTTTGGAGAGGCCAGCCTAATGGGGGTGTCCATGGCATCAAATCTATATGACTATCAGGAAAAATCCTATGCAAAAGTGTCTGAATTCAAACCCTATTGTAAATACAACACAAATTGCAATTACCAAATCCTAAGCAAATCACCTAATGAGGATTATGTTAAAGCTTGCTATGTTAATCTCTCAACTAACTAGACACCTATTTATAGAAGTAGCAAGGATAATTGTAGTAATCCGCATACCATAAGCATGAGGTTAGCTAGGTACTACCTCAAATACTACACCAAGGCTTGTTCAAAGTATTCACCAAGTTTTGATTGTAGGTAAGATTTGATACAAGCAAGCTAATTAGTTAGCACAAGCTACTGGTAGCATTTGACAGTAGCCTTTTTCAGTTGGACAATGAGGTGTCATCCTTCTTAGTGTTCCTCAAAGCTTGAGAAAAGATACAGATCTATGTGATGGTTATCGCTCACTTTGGCATAATCATTCCGTTCGTGGTATTAATTACCATGACATATGATGCCTAACCTACTTTCAAATCACTGGCTCAATTTCCAAGAAAAATCACGTCAAGGGTTGTGAGTACTTTGATTCATCAGGGAGCCTTGTCATTTCAAAATAGAAGGTATTTCGCTTTACATAAACCCAAGGGTCAACAGGTACATGCCAAATTTAATGCAAGAAAAAGAAACCGTCATCTACCACTTAGAGGAGGATAGAAAAGAAAGATATTGTATGCAATTGTTTTAAAAGAAAGAAGACAATTTTGAATACAAGAACTATTGAGAGAATTTTGAAGCTCAAAGTTGCTAAAAGACAAGTAGCGAAAATGAAAGAATTTCAAGAGAAAAATGGCATCCATTGTCCCTAAAGTAATGAATCATGCCAAACATCTCAGAGCTTGGCCAACACAATAATAAATGCACCTATGGTCAATATCTTCTTGGAGAAGCAGTCCTATGCTACGCCTGTAATCCCAGAGAAACTAGAATGGCCCCGCACACAACCAACTAAGAAGGGAAGCTTCTTTCGCCCAGATGAAGAAATCCCAAGAAAACCAACTACCATTCAAGCAATGGCAATGTGGACTTCCCCAGTACATGGTCCCCTATGTGCCCCACTACCCATAAATGATTCATGAAAGTATTTGGTGCTTCAATTTGGTGACTAGCGTCATTGAAGGAAGGAAATTGTGGGTGGTGCTAATTGCAAAGGCTCTCAAACACATGTTGTGCATTCCCAAAATGGGAACCATGAAATAGCCAATGGAGCACTTCAGTCGAAGAAAGGGTTCTAAATTTTGGAGGACTAGGAGAGATGCCCTCGACTTTTATAATGTTGAAACTAGAAGGCCCCAAGATAGAAAAGTGCCATTGAAAGATTTGAATCGTCGTGTTGAGTATAAACTAGCAGACATGAAGGATCTACCTTTATGATAGCTTTTGTGTGTGGCTTTGATAATGAAGAGATCATGTCTGAGGCTCAGTTAGGCCTAGGTTTCCAACTTCGAAGGCAAAAGGAACCTTTCTAGTATGATTTCTTGGAGATGATTATCAAAGACATGAAGAAGCAGATTAGCGAGTTTTTAACTATGGGAAAGTTCATGTATCCTTCTCTTCTCGCCTATATGTTTCTACATCAAAATCTTGATTTCTTTAGGGAAATAATGGAGTTGGCAATATTTGATGATAGAAAGCATCGAAAGCCAATTTTGGTATGAACTCCCATTCTTTGTTCCACTTAGGACTATTATGCATTTTCAAAAAAAATCCAGAATCTAATTTTGCATGACCTAAGTGAGGATGGTGACTATTATCGCCTATTGGGCGATTAGATGAGCTAGATGCGATCCCTGTTCCCTAATTGTGACTAGTTCCATGGTGAACATTTCACATGTGTTTGAGTACATGGCTTTAGCGAAGAGTCGATCTGACTCCCCGCATCCCCCACCGATCGGGTATTGACCCTGGAAGTCTTCTGACAGATGGTTGTTATGGACTGAAACTTTTGCTCTAACCTGAAGAAGAAGAAAGTATTTTTTTATTGCCCCATGAACTACAAAATGGTGATCATTGTAAGGAGGTGATCAATAGAGCTACTTGAGGTAAAGCTGGAGCACCTTGGGTTGGTTTTTATTTGCGATAAATCAGACTATAACCCCGAAGATGATTTGGGTGACACATCTATTAAGGTGACGCATAGCCCTTGGCCATACTAGGAAGCATGAAGAAATCCAACTGAAGATGACAAAAAATTATGGGTGGACCTAGCACTCATGCCAAAAGATAATTGAAGGCCTTGATGGCTCGATTTCTATCTCATCAAAGGAAAGGTGGATGAAAATCACTGTATAAGTATTATCCTCCAAGGCAGCTTGATAAAGGAGCATGGTTGGAAGCCAGAGAAGATACATGATTTTTGGATTGACCACCAGGAGATTAAGAACCTTGATGCCCCTTTCCAAGATGAATCAATTTTTGATGTCGATGATCAATTTGACGCCCTCTGGAACCAAGGACATCCAGAATCTAACACAAGTGATGTAGAGGGGCCTAATGATGAGGATGTCCCACAATGTTATGACAAAGGAAAGAAAAAGCTTAAAGTGGTGACACAACCTGGTACTGTGATTAGCAGGAGTGTGCGGGTGAATACTTTACGATCAGGGTCATCACAGTCTCGACTAGTAGCCATGGCTAACCATGGAGCAATGTAGCAATCAACAAAGGTTGTGGATTTGTAGAATGCTCTGCAAAACAAAAGGCAGTGCATTGATACCTCTTCGTGAGTTGGTCCACAAGAGGTTGTGATCGACCAAGCATCAGAGATGAAAACAACTGCTCAGGTATCATTCTCTCCCTTTTTTCTTGGATAAAAATCTCTTATTTCTTCTATCATCCCTGCAACACCTGTCAATTCTGGTTTGAACCCATCTTTCTCTATCTTCTCTATAATGACTGTGGGAGTTTTTCCCCTTTTCTCTTATATCAGAAACATGGCTTTCACTCCCCCTTGGACTACCCTACCACTGGTTACATCCCCTTTAGCCACCCTATCTACATCCTCATTTGCATCCATGTCTTCCACCTTTTTGGTGTTTGAACCTATTGTCTCTATTACATTATCGGAGTTGATTTCAACTCAACCGTCACAACCGTGAGAACTTGGTACATCTCCTTTGCCACAAACACTTTCTATGAACCCCTCCACACCTTCATCACTGGGGATTTGGAATATTCCTCCCTTCTCTCTATGCATATCCCCCCTTCCAAAGAAGAATATATCTGAGGTTACTTGCCTCTCTTTCCCTTTTGCTGTCCCTCCTGGTGCACCATTTGCAGGTGAATGAATTAGGTCGCCAGCTCAATTCTTGTCTCAAAGCAATACAACAAAGCAGACTCAAGCTCTCTAGCTCTAGAAGTGATAAGAAAAGGATGCCAAAAGGCTAGAAAAGCCCAGAGCCCATGCAATTTTTAACGAGGCTCAACAATTGTTGCATTTCGCAACCCTACATCCAAATTTTGTCAAACCGTAGGGGGAAATGTAACCTGATGACTATGACATCCATGTCATCGAAATGGACTTGTGTGTTGCTCGACCACCGAACAAGGTTGAGCTAATGGAGGAAATGCAATGGATGGTGACTTTCGACTTCCTTAAGTCTGGGCGTAAGTTTTAAAGGATGGAGGACCAACTCAAGACCGTCAAAGCAAGGCTAGAGGTTGTGCTAACCAAGGAAAAAGTGCAGGAAGCAGATAAAGTGTACCTCACACAAAATGTGCAAGTTGAGTAGGCTAACTTGTAGATAGAGCTTGATAAATTCCAATCCCAGGAATCTAATCAGATAGCTGAGTTGTAACAAAGAAAATAGGAATTATCCAGCAGGTTGGCCAAATCGGAGGTAGAATTTTAGTAGAATATCAAATAATTACAACAATTGAATACCCATCTAGAGAAAATGTTACGAGTAAAAGTGGAAAACCAAGCAAGAGCATAAGCTCAATATTAGGAAGATCTCAGATAATTTAGGCTTACCCTAGATTAGAAGTCTACAACTCGAAGCCAGGTTGAGGAAAAGTGGTTAGTCACACAAAATGACCTAAAGGAAAATCTCACCTCGACTACAAACAAGATCACAGGGTTAATGTGGGAGATTGAGACAAGGGATGCATAAATTAATTCCTTGAAGGAGATTGTCTAGCCTCCTACTCCACAATCAGACCTTTTTTTGGTAGCCCAACAAGTATACGCCTCCTACTAGGAGAAGGTCAAGTCCTTATGCCCTACCCTCCAGCCCACACTCCAATTCATGGTGGAGGTGAAAAATTAATGTGGGGAGGTTTGTGCTACACTGGAGAAATTTCCACAATTCATAAGGGAAAAGGTTCTCGAGGAAAAAAGGCTACTAGATAATATCTACACAGTGTTGAGTGAGGATCTAGAATGAGCAGTGACTAAGAATTGAAGAATAGCCACTGGGGTTGCAAAAGATTTTAGCCACTACAAGGAGGCCACCCTTCATGCACAATGATGTTCAGCTTCAATATGAAAAACTATGGATAACATTCAAGCAAGACTTTCAAAGCTAACCAAGATGGGCTTGCCCTCTTTGTTTCTTCCTAATGAATCAGTGCCTACCACGAAGTAGATTGCAGCTAGAATTGAAGAAAGGAAGCAGAATTTATTGGTCTTCCAAAGTCTAAGCCAACCTCCTAATTCCAAGGATATTTAGGGTATAACTAATCAGATTGCATGGCTACTTTTTCAGCATGAGGATGGGTCTAGAATATGTTTGGTGATTCCTTTTAAAGAATTGATCGACTTGCACAAAGTACACAAAATATTGTGTGCCATATCAATTCCTTTCAAGGCCAACTGGTTGCTCTTGTAGGTTGCTCTTTCTAAGCTTGGAATCCCAAATTCCCAATGAATAAAACCCTAGTTTTGAACCAGATAATTTTCGATTCACCGTTCTGCACACAAAATGCCCCTATTAGTCACCAAAAGTTATGGATATTCGAAATACCCCATGCTCCCTTTGGGTTACTTTTATGTGTTTTGCTTGGCCTCTGATCTCACCCAATAAATTTTAAATAGCCTTCATGCCAAACTTTTATCATTCTGCTTTCAATCCCACCACATGTCACTAAATTGACCATCAAAGGAAAGCTTCCCTCCCCTTCTGTTTCAAGCCCCGACTTGCTCTTGTGTGCCAAAAAATCGGAGGTGTTAGGCCTTTCTCCATATCACTCTCTTTCAAGTCCTGACTTCCTACGACACGGCCTTCGCTTGTGGAAACTTTGGTGGGCCTCTCAAGTGGTGCCCATAGCAAGAACTTTGCCACATGTCTTCTCATCACAATCTCTCATCAAAGGTCAGCAAGGACAAACTTTGGGCTATGAAATACCACCATGTATCGCTTCGGCATGACTTCATAATGTGAAGAAGTGTTGTGAATTCCATGTTGCCATGTTGTGTCACATGTTCACATTGAGTAGGTCGAACCATTACCATGATTTGCAAGTGATGCACTTGGCTAGCAAGTGACTAGGTTCATTCTCAAGAATATTTATGTTGCAATGACCATGATGAATCATTCCTGCAAGCATTATGATTCATGATGAGCAATCACTTCTATTATCGGCTCCTAGGCGGTGGCCACCTTTGGCTATATATACTTCTTTCAAGGAGTAAAAAGTTTCAATATGTTAAAAAATATCTATAGAAACATTACGGAGACACCAGGCCTTTGTATTGTTATATGACTATAAAGACACACATACTGTCCCTTGAAATTTTGCCTTTCTGTTTCTTAAGCTATTTATAACAATATAGTTTTTTTTTTTTGAGTAGTTTGTTTGCAACTTCAGTAATTTTAATAGATTACTGAATTTAGAATTATGTCTTTGACTCTTTCTATTTAGTGAAACCTTATGCAGCTTGTTTTATGTTATGAAATAAATTACTCACATCTTTCTATTTTATGAGTGGTTATTTAGAACATAGTAGACTGCTTGAGTGGGCCCTTAGACTGAATCCTCAAGATATGTCTACCGTGCTTTAGATCTAAATTTGGCACATCGCCCTAGTTAGATCTCTTTATTTTATATGTGCTTCATTTTCTCATTCAAAACCTCAATTATAGAAGAAGCTGAATTCTTTAAAATCCAGAGGTCACTTAGTTTGGTGCAATATGTTCCCCCCTAAAACTAAGTTTCCCATAAGAGGTTGTTACCTTGCCAAATTTTGGCATCAACACACATATTTTTAGCAAATATAATGATTTAAGCCTTTAAAAGTTCCATTTTAAGGATTCCAATTGAAGAGGGTTTGATCAAACCACCTTAGATAAAATCCCCTTGGATAGAACCCCACATGTTTTAAACCATACCTATAACAAAGTCTCCTTCCTATCAAAATGCTGATAAAAAATATCTTTTGATTTACCTTTTGGTGGATCAAATGAATTCATTTAAATTTATTTTTTTGTAAGTATGTAGTCCTTATTATAAGCTTCACAAAAAATATAATTTTAATTAAATTTAATTTTATTATTCTATTTATTTTTATTTCTTGTGAATGTAGGTTTTTCATCGCAAATCAAGCTCTTTGTTCTGCACATGTGGAAAAATAGAAGATTATAATTTTTTTTTGAAAAATATGAGTGCACTAGATATTGAAGACCTTGATCCAACAAAATAAAAAAATGAATTTTGATACATATAAAAAAACGTTGTGTTATATGGTCCATGTATCTCTAAATCGTAATTGGTTTGACTTTGAAACTTGATTAAGGAAAAAGTATTCAATAAAACACTATGAAACCAATGGGAAACACTAGATATTGTAGTTACAAATTTAAATTCAAGAAAATTAGAGTTTTATCCTTCATGGAAAAAAATTATGTATTATACGGTGAGCGTCACTCCTTAAAACTAGTTTTTGAAGGAGATGGAAAAATAAGCGCAATCTGATTTCAAAATTTTTGCAAAAAAATATATTTAGAATCTAAAGACAAAATTTCACAAATCACTAGTTTGCATCATTTTCAAATTCCTCACAATTTAGCATCCATGGGTGTCTGAAAGTGAAGATTTACTTAGAAAAAATTAGTTCAATGTCTAGTTTGGCAAAAAATTGTAAACTAGTATTGTGGGATCAACCAAGATTCAATAAAGGCACCATAGATAGTAACCTTTACTTTAAGCTTGAGAAAGATAAAATATTGAATTTATTTGTATATGTTGATGACATAATTTTTGGAGACAATGAAGCTATATGTAAGAATTTTACCAAAGAAATGCAGATAGAGTTTGAGATGTCTATGTTTGGGGAGATGAATTTCTTCCTTGGGATACAAATCAATCAAACAAATAAAGGCATATTCATTTCAAAATAAAAGCATTTCAAATAAATATTGAAGAAGTTTGGAGTGGAAGACTCCAAACCAGCATGTACTCATATGGTTATTGGTTTAAAATTGAGCAAGAACAATGAATCCCCTTAGGCTGATGAGAGAAAATACAGATCTATGATTGGTGGACTGCTATATTTGACTACTACTAGACTAGATATCATGCATTCATGTTTATCTTGTGGCTAGATTTTAGGAATATCCTAGAGAGTAACATGTTGTAGTAGTGAAGAGGCTATTAAGATACCTAAAGGGAACTCCAGATCATGACCTATGGTATGTACAAGATACAAATTTCACATTGAGTTCTTACATAGATGTAGATTGGGCTAGTTCTATGGATGACAAAAAAAGTACAAGCGATCGTGCATTATTTCTTGAATGAAGATTACTGGCATGGCTAAGTAAGAAAAAAGATTGAATTTCATTATCTATTGTAGAGGCTGAATATATTATAGTAGCATCTTGCTGCACACAAGTTTTTTGGATGAGGAAAATATTGAAAGATATCATAGTAGTGTTTTCTGAGCTTATTTATATTTTTTCTAATAATAAAACTGCAATAAACATTTCAAAGAACCTAGTGATGCATTAAACAACAACATATTTCAATCAGGTATAACTTTCTTAGAGAGAAGGTTGTGGAGAATGAAGTGAAGCTTGAATATGTACTTGCAAAGGATCAGATAGCTAACATATTCACAAAGGCTCTTTCTAAGGATACTTGTGAGTATCAATAGGAGAAGTTGGGGGTTATTTTCGCTCCCTGAACTAGATGTATATGGATTTCCATTAGAGCAATGGATCTCATGATCTATCCCTTATTATGGACTGATATTGGTGGCTACCTTTTTAGTGGGATCATGTATTGGTATTGCAGATTGTTGCAGATTGTTGTGTGCTCCTAAGGGAGTATGCTTAGATTTGAAAATAAAAAAAATTGTAGCATAGTTGTAAGTAGGTTGTGTAATGTCAAAGGGGGAGAATAATGTAAAATATTATTTCCTTTGACATTGATGTCAAAGTGGGAGAGATAATCATGTGAAAATTCCTATCTCTAAAGGGGGAGAGTGTGTATGTTCTATAATCATTGTTGTCAAAGGGAGAGTGTGTATGTTATCTTTGATGGGTTTTTCACATCTTGAGCTTCCATCAATGAAAAAGGGGGATTGTTGCAAGTTTGGAGAAGTTGGTGTTGTCATTGATGTGAACCACTTTTTTTTCCATTTGTGTCAACTCATTGATGGAAGAGGCTTTAATTGAATTTTCAAGGTGTGCATGTATAGTTGAGATATTGAAGAAGTTTTGTGAGTACATGGATCTATATTTATGACAAAGAGTATATAGAATATGTGAGATGCTATGATAAGCTAAGATGATATCTTTGGTGCTTGGTTTCTAGGTATTTTTGAGAAAATTTGAAGAAAATAGAAAATATTGTGATGAAGGTATATTTAGTGCTTCAAACTATGCTCTTAGATGTGCTCCACATTTCTTCTATGTTGATTCTATTACCATGGCATTTAGATAGCTTGCTGAGAGACATTCATAGATGTTACATTCATGAGATGGTATATTGGATCATTATGTAGTAGAAGTTTCGTTCACCAATGTTTGATTGAGTATTGTTGAGATGTCTAGGAGAAATATTTTGGCTCCATATTTTTCCATAGTTTTTCTTCAAGTCTTGTGATTCTTAATTTGTATGGATGATGCTAGTAGTCTACCTCAGTCCAGAGGATTTTAGGTTTGGTGCTTTGGAAGATAATTTTTCAAGTAACAATGTTTAGCAAAGTCATTCGAGTGTACGAGGTTTGTACATTTTTCAAATGGAAGTTGTTGTGAAGGAGTTTTATGGATTTTAAGGTATTGTAGGAATATTCTAGATAATGTTCAAGTTTGTATTTTGGTTTACAAGTCATCTTTTGGTTTGATGAAGTGTGTACTTAATTGATTAATGGTGTTTGCACAAGTAACGACCAACCTTATGTTTACACTATATGTAAAGGATAAATATTTTTATAGTAGCATGTGGTTCAGTGGTATTTTTTATTTGGATCACAATTAAGTTTTGATATTGTCCACTTTAACTTCCATCCACCACGGAGTGTTTTGGTACTGACCTAATTTGAATTTGCATGTTTGAGGTGCATTAATGACCTTGGAGAGGGTTTCATGGCTGAGGATCGTATAAGTATGAGCTGAATTGTTAAAAGCAGTCAAGATAGATGCATGATAGATTAATATGAAAATTCATGATGCAAGTGATAAAAAATTAAGTAGAACGATATGAACTTTCAAGTTTTGGATTATCGAATGTAATGAGCACAAGGTGTCTAAAATAATTCAAACAAACTACAAAGGTGTTGGAGCTATTCTAGTGGAATCTTTGTTGCATTGAGATCAATTTCTTTGTGTATCATTTCTTCTCTATCTTGATTTTGTACTCTAACATTGAGCCTTGGCTATGAGCCTTTATGGACAATGTGTCATATTCTTGCAGTGATTTCTTGTAATTGGTTTTTCTATTACTTATATTGTGAGTTAATCCTTTCTATGGTTTTTCTCTTCTTGGATTTTAACCATAAATTCAATGTTCTCTTGTGTTTGGTGTTGAATTGTTTAATTTTTGTTATTTGCTTTTCATATTAAAACTTCATAATGAATTAACGGTTTAATGAATGCTTATTGATATGAATTTTAATGAGATTTTTTATGATTTGATAAGATACAAATGATTCAACCCCCCTCTTAGTTGTCTTGTTCACTCAATAGTATGATCATAGTCTTCTATTTTTTTGTGAATGTAGATTCACACATCCTCTTTGTGCATCGCACCATATGGAACCCTAAAAAATACTCCCTTAGGTTTCGTCTCTATTGATTTATAAGGATGTTTCTCAAACTTAGGTCTTTGCCACTCCAAGACATCAATTACTTATGGAGTAAACATCTTGAATCACTTATGAAACTAGGGGTAGGTAAGAATTGATAAATACTTTGTAATTTCTTCGCATGTAGGGTTTTAGACAACTCAAGATTGCTTGAAATCACCTCTACTATCCTCTTGAGTCTTCAAATACTCAATGAAAATGACTTAATCATATGTGAAATCATGTATAAACACTTTTTTGATGACCTAAAAATGCATTTATTGTAGTTGAAAAAGTGAGATTAAAAAGCTAGCAAACCTTCACTATGTTATCACAAGCATCTTCAATCACTCTACAAATCTCCGCAATAGGAAATTTCATACCTAAAATACTATCACTAAACCAACCATGTTGATCTACACTCATCTCAGTATGTTGGAGGCATCATCTCCACATCTTCAGCAGGGAATTAAAGATCTTCAACTAAAACATTTGTACTAGGGATTAACATAGATTCACATTTCACTTGGCCATCTTCTTTCTTTTTCTAGATCTTATTTGTTTCTTTCTTCATCTCAATTGGATCAATCTTCTTCTCTATCAGATTAATATTCCTCTTTTGTGAAATAGAGGGTTTCACATTCTTGCTTCTAAAAAACTTAGCTATGTGTCCTAGTTTGTTACACTTGTCACATGTGACACCATTTTGTTGACCAAACTAACTTCTTGCCATTTTAGATCTATATTCAAAATAATTATGTCAAAATCAATTGCATGTATAATAGTAACTATTAAAATATTGAAGAATCATACCATTTGAAACATAGGGAAATGGGGAGCAATGATATTACCCTCTTCTCCACTATTTCATTCAAGAAATGAGATCAAAACCATGAAGTACCTATCAATCCAAAAGGTGAGTTAAATCAAGGTTTGTATCTTGCAATTTCTCCTTTATGCAAGGATGTGATGGTCATCCAAATCACACCTTGGGGAGAAAGACTTAATCTAGCAAAAAATCTCTAAACCTAAATCTACAATGTGCAATGAATAAATCAATCACAAAATAGGAGAGTGAATTTTCTGCAAAAATGAGAATAAGGAATGTTTCACACCTAGTCAAAACTTGTTTCTGCAAACCTAATAGGGACTCATTCATGAGGTGGTGAATGGGTCCTAGTATAATTTTCCAAGAGGATTTGAATCTCGAAATGAAGCTTGTCAAATGTTTAAATTTGTTGCCCCTAAAACCCTAACATGGACTCATTCACTAGGTGGTGAATGGGTTCTGGTAGGCTCTTCCTAAAAAATCTGAATCTGATCTTTAAGTTCCATACTTACAATTTATTTGTGCAACATCAAATCCCCAATTTCGTATCTAGATCTACTAATAATATGCAAATAAAAGTTTAAAGCTTGTTCAAGGATGGGGGTTTGCCTCAGTCAAACCCCAAGTTTGGTAATTAAACCTTGATAATAAATGAAAGTTTGAAACATCAAATGTGTGTGCAATCCTAACCTTAAGAGTGCATAATATTAATATCTCTAACAATGCAAGGAAACCCTACTCAATTGTTCTAGAATAGGATCTTATAATGAAAGATGAACAATACAAATGAACTACTTTAGGACATCCTAAATCCCCTTAATAAGTTATAAAACTGATTATACCTCACTTTAGGCTAAAAATAGAATGATCATATAAGATGGAATCAATTAGCAAACAAGTCATTAGGCTTGGTTGACTCTCATGGTGATTCTCCATAGGCATCTATCATCACTTCTTCAATAATTATTGATCCTATGGTTACAACAAAATGAGCTTGAAGACCTGCAAAAACACAATAATGTTGCTCCAAGATTTCACTCTTGCTTGCTTCTTGAATAAAAATGTTTGATCTCATGCTCTCTTTTTGTCTATATTCTAAGATAAAACTATGTGAAATAACCTTGTATTTATAGATAACTTAAGATTAATTCTTGAAATTCAAATAACACAAGCCAACATCAAATCTAGGATTTGAAATCACTAAAATACCACCAAAATATATTCCAAGGTGGGGTCCTTAGCTAAGTGAGTACCCATTCGCTATAGGGTGAATGGGTCCTAGCATACTTAACTAGGACACACTTTGAGAAATATGAAGTGTTATGAAAAAAGAGGGTCCTAGGACCTAGTGATTACCCATTCACCAAGTGTCGAATGGGTCCTAGGTCACTAGCCTAGGACACGTTCCTTGTAAAATTAAGTGTTCTGTAATATTTAAGAGCGTTCAGTTTTATCCCTTGAAAAATGTAATTAATTGGGCTTGGATTTGAATTAAATGGGCTCATTAAGAAAAAATAAACTTCAATTAATTAGTATATCCCTAGATTAGTGTGAAAGTATAAAGATAAAATTTACAACATCCTAAATAAGGCTTCATTAATTCCATTTTTATTATTGATTATTATTTCCCAAATTAAGTGTGAAAAAGGAATACTTTTTTCTAAACTATATTTAGCCCCCACTTTAGCAACCATATGATACTGCGTGCATATGCAATGTAAATGAAATAAACTTATATAAAATGATACTCATATAGATTCTTTAGGGAGAATGAAGTTCCCATTGTAGTTACCTGAAAAAAAACAATGTTAAGGACTGTATCCTACAACACAAATTCATTAGTCACCCAAAAATCCTCTTATCAAACTTTTATAGAGAATGAAATTTTAGAGTAGATGTGTACCCCCTCTAATTTCACTTGTTTTATGGAGGTGGAATTAGGGTGAATATGAAACCACATTGAATTACTTAGGTCATATCATATCGTATCTCCAAGTACCATACCATATAGTTATAGACATTTGATGAGGCTGCGAGTGGAATTATGAATCCAATGCAACAAATAGAATTAAAAATGGAGTCCTCTAGCTCCCAATATTCTAATTTGAATAAAATACCCTTTAAATGAAATAAGCTTTATTTAATAGGGTTTTACTATATACTAATGAAAATGACACTTTTTACTATTCATTTTACATTTACCTATTTGAAAATTATCTTGGTGTAAAGTGATTCAAGATGTCAATTTGAAGGACCGACAAGCCCCTAGACTGGACGTAGTTCACATCAAGGTGGCATGAGGCACACATCAATAGATGGTGAGTGGATTTTATTCTAATTTTTCATCATTTTGATTCATTTACTATACTTTTTCATGTAAATTAGAGTAATTTTAAGACCCAATAAAATATTGGTGCAAAGAATCCATCTTTGTCGTAAAGCATCCATTTATGGTGCATAGTGTCCAAAATTGTCTAGAGTGCCCAAGACACCCCATTTAGAAATGGAATAAGTGTCCACATTGGCCATAAAAGTGTCTTAGATCAACTCTAATGTTATTTAATTGATGGATTTAGTATTTATTTTGTGTATTTTTCTATTTTAGATTCCTCCTCGAGCTTGGCAACACCTTAGAGGGAGAGAGTTTGGTTTCCTTCAAGATTCTATCACTCGACTATCACAAGAATAGATCAGCCTTTTACATGATGCATGATTTTTTTAGGTATACCTCATGCCACCTATGAGGTATCATGATGCCATTCTACTATCCCTAGTAGAGAGATGGGATGCAAACTCCGTTAGAAACCAAGATCAGACATGCAAACTAGAAAAGCCTTCCACATAAGAGAAAAAAAAAGTAGAGCTTTGCATGAAGATGTGAAAATTGATATTATTCAGAATTGAGAAATTACATGAGATGATTTTCTTTATAAAATAAATGTATTCATAACACTAATGTTGACCTAAAATCAACTCAACTAAATAAATCTTACTTATTAATCAAGTAAACTAATTATTACCTAAGCAAAAACCTAAGTAAACTGAATAAAGTGTAATTAAATAATTAATTACACCAACACCCTCCCTTAAGTGAAACTTAGGGAGAATAAAAAAGCATGCACCTAAAACTAATATGAATGCAAGAAAGCATGAATGGGTCTCAACAACAAGGCCTGATCAAGTACCCATGTACAAATGCAATGAAAGAGGATAAAACCCAGTGGGACAACCCCCCCCGCCCCCGCCCCCTCAATGAGATGACCTACTGTAAAGAAGCATTGGAAGAACACTGTGGAGTAACATTGGAACTTGAATACGATAAGCAAGGAAAGATACTTCTATTTACAAAAAACCATATCGGAATCATAGTAATGCAATAGCAGACCTGATGCTATGGAACACTCGAAAACTCAAAATGGGAAGAACCCTAGAATCTATGAAGCAACAGTAGATATAATTATGCTCCCCATAAGAGGGAATGATATGATGAAAGAATATAGAAGCCATGTATCTCGATGTTGATGCCAAACTATGACTAAAATTGATCCATAGGAGTGACTCCCATAAAAAAATTGGAAAAATTAACCATAAATTTAGTCACCCTAAAAATGAGATGTGACCCAATGAAGATCAATAACCATAGGCTCTCAATCTAAAGTGTGAACTGATGTGAATCTTATATCTATCAAGCAAGAGCAAGATGTGGCCAAAAGAAACTAAGAAACCAGATACAACCCATGTGAGTTGTCGTTAATAACCAGTATGGAGATCAAAGTGCAACTACACTCTAACTAAATTATTATCCAAGAAATCCCCCTAATGGAACTTTATATCTGTTCATTTATTACAATAACCCTTGATTGTAAAAGGAGAGAATTCTAAACATGCATTAACTAAAGATAAAATGCAAACCTAGAGCATGAAAACAAAAACAGAATGCATGCACAAGAAAAATTTCACATCTACCTCCCTAATAAAAATGGACCTCAAATCTATTTAGAAGACTGAATCATCTTTCCAGTGCCATGAGAATGGAAAAAAAGGGATCACTGAGTCAAAAGATATGCCCTTTGGAGTGAAAACAACAACATCTGAGTTCAAGGACCTGCAAAATAAAACTAGAGCAAAATAAAAAACAACTACCTCCACCACTTGATCTGCATGAGAATCAGATTTCCAATGGTATCTCATTTGCAAAAAAAAGACACCATACGCAAAAGTTACACCCAATTTTGTAAAAGTGCTCGACAATTGCCAATTTGGCATATAAGTAGCCTAGGGGGCTAAAAGAAAATTCAGCCCCTTGTCCTATGTGTGACTAGGGACTAGAGGGAAGGGGGTGGGATTGCAACTCGTGGTCATCCATATGACCGGTGTAGGTGTTGGGAGGCCGACCGGTGGTTGGGAGCATAGTGCTCGGTCCCCCATGTGACCGGAGCTCAGTAGAAATGGCCCGTGGGGGTTGAGAGGCCTAGTAGTAGTTCGGTGGTGGAGGCTGGCAGCGGTGGCCACCCGGTGGCTGACTGATGGCCGCTTGGTGGCCACCAAGTGGTGGGAGCCTTCAGAATTGGGAGCATCAGCCCCAAAACCAAAAAACACTTTTTTTAATTTTATTTTTATTTTTGTGCCTCGTAACACATGTTGGAGAGGCCGTACCACCTCCTTTGAATTTTTTTTTTTCTCTTAAACCAACTGCTTCAAAATCAATGAAAAAATAGGCATTCTTAGGGTTTTTGGCCACTGTGAATGCAATGTTGACCTTTGTTTGTGCCTAAAATGCTCTGAAAAATCGGCTACCTCCAGAGCTTGCAAAAAATCATCGAGGTTGAAACTCTCATAGATCTCTTCAACGATGACCAAAATCAAAAAATAAAAGCCAATCTTGACTTTTTCCAGCACTCTGAATCCAATGGAGATGCCTGATTTGATCGTAAATGCTGCGTAAATGAACTCAAGGCTTGAAACCCTTAAGGAACCCCGCACTTGCTCTGTAATGGTTTTCTACAAAATCTGAGAAGGGGTTGCATATCGAGGCTCTGATACCATGTTAGAAACCAAGATCACATATGCAAACTAGAAAAGTCTTCCACAAAAGAGAAAAACAAAAAAGCAGAGCTTTGCATGAAGATGTGTGAATTGATATTATTCAGAATTGAGAAATTACATGAGATGATTTTCTTTATAAAAGCAATGTATGCATAACCCTAATGTTGACCTAAAAACAACTCAACTAAATAAAGCTTACTTCTTAATTAAGTAAACTAATTATTACATAAGAAAAACCTAAGTAAACTTAATAAAGTGTAATTAAATAATTAATTACACCAACAAACTCATGTTCCTTTCATCTTCCTACTAGGGAGATGACTATTACTCTAGAGGACGTACATCACATCTTGTAGATTCCTATCTGGGGTGAGACTGTACACCTAGTAGATAATCAACCTTTCAAAAATATGTGAGATTGTATTGTATATTTTCTATAGTGGCCTATCCATCAGTCGATCATCAGTCTACACATTGATCTTAGATGGCTTCTACATTTATGGATACCACTTATGTGATGGATTTTGATCACTACCATAGCACTCACAATGGTACCAAAGGGTTGAGGAGAAAATTTATATTATCGAATTGTACATATTATTAGGGATATTGAGGACCATAGGATAGTGTATGTGTGGAGTCATAGTATGCTTTCATATCTATACTATGATTTAGGATGATTTTTTTACTAGGAGCTTGAAAACATTGTACATTGTACGCTCTTGCAGGTATGGTACTTCAAGCACATAACATGTACCAGGCTGACCAAGTTTCCTACAATAGTTGCCATGGTCTATCCACCTGACTTCATTTATGCAATGAGACCATGGAAAGAGGTAGATTTACTACACTAGTATATTAGGTTTGATCATCTAGATAAGGATAACACTAGATGTGGACCATATCTCAGGATTCCCTAGTTGGTGGAAGACAAGAACAAGCTAGTTAGGCTATAGAAAGATCAATTTCTATTAGGAAAACATGATCACATAGTGAAAACCTTCTACTATGATCATGTCATGTATCATTTTGGACACATTCAGGTAGCATCATGGGCCAAACCAATATTGATGATTAGCACATAGTGCTTCTAGATTTAGGGATAGTTGTTGTCTCACCAATGGCAATGTATATATTAGTGGTTCAGAGGATGATAGCCAAAACATGGTCCCAATCTCTAAGTCTGATGATTTAGGCACTACTTAGGCCTATGATGAGTGGTGGGTTGCACCACGACCAGCTCCCATCTTTCCTATACACTACCTTGTAGGTCATGTCAGACCTAGATTCCTAGAAACAAAGAGGATAGGGATGATGAGAAGGTAGATAGAGATATAGATGATGAATAGATGACAATGAGAGGATGACGAGGAGGAGTCCTAGTCAATTTGTGAGGATACTGATGAGACACAGGAAGATCCAGTTGCCCCCAAAAAGAGAGATACACCCCCTATTAGAGTCACCAGATCACATGCCATAGCCATATCAGTGATCCACACTCAGGAGCATGGGGAGGCTAGTAGTAGTAGGCCATTCACACCTCCAACATTGAGGGGGACCAATATTGTATGGTTATACCCCGACTGGAAAATTGGAGATCCATGCAATGAATTGATATTTATGTTATTTGATTATTCTTTTTGTTTTTATGTATATTATTTACATATGATGATGATGTGTACTGATATCTATTATGATTTATATCTTGTAGGGTCCACATGAGAGTGGAACTAGCTCTACTAGTGTGTGACCACTAAGATAGTGCCTTCACTATGCACAAAGGATGATACACTCGTAGAGTACATTCCCCCACCTTTTGTGGGGCAAAATGTAGACCTCTTCAAGTTAGTAGTGATATTAGGAGATACATACAAGAGATCCACCAATCATGCAGACTAGCTTCTAGTGAAACTTTTAGTAGTTTGAGAATATTGAGGTCCCATTGATAGTAGGATGGATGATTCCTTATGAGATAATATCGCGAGGCTACAAGAGGAGATTGCTAGGGTATAGGGATATAGAGAGTGGATAGATTGGGAGTGCACCAAGGCACTCATATAGGTGGCAAGAGCAATTGGACTAGTAGAGGGCCTACAAGAATCTTCAGGTAGGTAATGATTGCATTCTAATGTATCACAATGAACATGAGGACCACTATCCCTTGAGGGTTCTAGTAGTCATAGACCTTACTAGCATTGTATGTAATGATGTATATGTAAAACTTTTGATAATATATATGAGCATTGATGTTTATGTTTTTATGGTCGTATATTGACTTAAATGTCAATGTGATTTATTAAATATCCTTTGCAAGAATTTATAATAAAAATCTCCATGAATTAATTTTTATGTGATATAATTAAAGCATTTTCAATTTACCTTAGATACTACATTATGATTAAGTATGCTATGTTAACTTAAATGCACCTATGATCTAATAACATTAAATGTATACAAGGATATAAATTAACATAACACACAAGATTTTATTTTGAATAGTATGGAAACTAAAGTAATAATTCAAACCAATTGAACAATCAATTTAGACTCTAAGATAGACTATTATCATTTGTCAAAAAATGGAGCAATGCTAGATAAAATAGGAACTATCTACCTAACAAAACTGCTCTAACACACTATTCCAAAGATGGGATTTTATGTGTAATACCAATGCAAATGTGTGGCATTGATAGGTTCTTTTAATGGTGTATTTTCCATTTTGTTAATGTGTAGGCTCCAGAACCATAGTTTTCTTTGATGAGATAAGGTCCTATCAAATTAGGGCTGAATTTTCCTTTTTCATTCAAAGGAGCATTGACATTACACTGATTTTGATTTAACGCCAAGTCACCATTATTAAATTCATGAGGGATGATATTATTATTATAGTTGTGTTGCCAAAAAGTGTAGCCATTGACAAATTTTCACTCATTTTTTGCTTTTCCCTTGGAGTTTTTCCTTGTTTTGTCATGGTTTAGTCTTGAATTCCTGCAAATCAACAACAATCTAATGGTGTTTTACAAAGGTTTTTTGAAGTGTTGTAACACATATTCCTACTTTTATAAGACCCTTTCAACATTATTCACCTAAATAACCCCCTTTTACCCCTTTCCAAGCCTTGTGCCAAAGTGTTGTAAGGTGTTGTAATGCATTTTCACACTTTCCTAGTCTTGTCATCACTAATTTTACCCTTTTCTTATGTTAATTTCTCCCCTTAATGTACTTTTTGGCCAGACTTAAGTGTGTTTCAGGAGGCAAGACTAATAGACTTCATTTAACACCTTTTTATTCTCGACCACCTCTTGAATTTTCCCAAGAGGACTAGGTTGCCACCTTGGGTGACCTAGTCCTTTTTGGCTTAAAATTCAGAATTCAATCAAAAACCTAATGGTAATTTGCCCCCAAAACCCTAGTGTCAACCTATCATGTGAAATTTTCAAGAAATTAGGGCATAGCTTGTATATATAAGGTTTTTCACCTTCATTCCCCCCCCCCCATAATCATTTTTCATCTTCACAAGCACTCTTGCACTCAAGCTTCCAAAGAAAGCAATCAAGCACAAGGGAACCTCAAGAAACCTCCATTGGAGTTGGTACTTGCATGTTGCAAACTTCAATAACTAAAGGTTTGGTTAGTGTTTACATTGTTCTATCATTTAATCATATTTCCTTACATTGTTTCTCATTTGGGTTTAAGTTACCATCAAAGGGGTTTGACTTAGGCGAACCCCTATTTCCTAACCCAACATTCTCTTTGTATTCACATGTGCTTTGTAGGTGTTACTCAAAATTTTCAAGGTTCAAAGTGTTGTGAAAAGTGCAATCATTCCATTCAATTTAACTCAAGACGCCAAACCCCAGGAGGAGCAAAAGGACAAGTTACAGGTCATTTTCTTGAGATTCAAACACAGGATTTTGTAGAAAAGGGAAGTACAAGTGGGGACCCATAAAATAAGACCCTGAATATTCTGAGAGTACCAAGAGGACAGGTCACCACTATTTCCAACCTTGTCCCTATACTAGGCCTGAAAAAGGGTTTTGACTTTTCTAGAAACCCTTTTTCCCAGAACCCAGTCCAACAAAATTTCTTGACAGAAGGACTAGGTCACCCATTCTTGCATAAGTGTCCCTTTGCATATTTGTGGAAGATTCCAAAACATTCTAGAGATTCTCATCTATAACTCTCCATTTCCAGGTGCACCATCTCTACATTTTCCAACTTACATTCTATTTACATACAATTAGATCATTTAATTAGCTTGCATTTTATTTACATTTCCTTTCATTTAAATTTCATAGTTAGTTTAGTTTCATTTCATTTATATCATTCAACCACACTTCAACACACACAATACAACCCTAATCAGCCTATCCTTCCTTTGAATGCAACACCAAAAATAACTATATCATCAGGGTGAAAAAGTGTCATTCCTACACTAAGTGCTCCTAGGTGAAAAACCCTAGGGGCCTAGTAAAGGGAATCTTCTTTCCCTTCTTAGAATATCCATTTTTGGTGGTTCAATAACCACATTGAATTTTTTTGGAATAAGCTTGGAGATGCTCAAGAGCATTGATACGTTGTTCATAAAGCATTTCAAGTTGATGCAATTTTTTCTCCTTATAATTAGTCTCATCAATAATCCCTTTAAGAGAAATTTGCAATGAAGAAATTAGAACTCTAAGGGAATTATGGCTTAAGCACCATAAACACAGTTATAGGGAGTGTTTCTAGTAGATGTTCTAATGCCTGTAGGATAAGCCCATAGCGCATAGGTTAGTTGAGTATGCCAATCTTTGTTATGTTTATTTATTGTTTTTCATAAAATTTGTTCAAGAGTATTCTTAGTTGATTATGCTTGTCCATTTGATTGTGGGTAATATGGTGTTGAAATGAAATGCTGAATATTAAATGTTTCCAAGATTTTTTGCACGTCATTATTCTTAAACAGAGTGTCGTTGTCTAAAATTAATGACAAAGGGATACCAAAGCGAGAAAGAATGTGTTCCAATATGAAATGATATACTAAATAAGCTATCATGGAATGAAGAGGGATAGCTTATGCCCATTTAGTCAAATAGACGGTTGTAGTAATGATAAAAGTGTGTCTAGTAGAAGAAGGCAATGATATCTTTTGAATAAGATCCAAACCCCAAACCAAGAATAGAAAAATAGGAACTTGGGCACAAAGCTCAAAAGTAGGAAAATGAATCAAATAGTTATGTTATTGACATTTATGGAATTTATTCATGTACACAAAATAATCTTGTTGCATGTGTCTCCAATAATATCCTATACGAACCATAATTTGAACGAATGATCTTCCTCCAAAATGCCCCTCACAAAGAAGCTGCATGAGCTTCTTCAAGTGCTTTGGGGATTTCATATTTTTTAAGGAATTTAAGTAAAATACCATTAAATGATCTTCTATATAGCACATCCAAAAGGATTATATACTTAGATGTGAATTTTTTAATATGAGCCCAAGTGTTCTTAGTTGTAGGTTCATGAAAGGTACCATATTTTAAATAGTTGAATATCATAGTGTACTATTTGTTGGAGTTATCAATAGTAGTTAAGAACACTTCTTTTATTTTATCATCTATCGACATTTTAGGGATCATTTGAATTTTAAATTTGAAATCAACAAAGGGATCTTCACGAGATACAAGAGAATCAATGCTTGCCATTGCGTTTGCATGTCAATTATCCTTTCATGGTATTAATGCAATCGTATATGATTCAAACTTATCTAATAATGTCATTGTGAGGTCCTTATATTGAATTATTTTATCATTATTTGCTTGATATGATCCATTTATTTATTTAATAATGAAGAGGGAATCACCAAATATAGAAATGTGTTTGACATCTAATGCTAGCATTGCATGTTTACTAGCTACTAAGGCTTCATACTCTATAGTGTTGTCTATAAATAAGAATTTTAAATGGAAAGATAAGGGGATAGGCTTACATAAAGGAGGAACTTATATAATCCTTGGCCCAGAGCTAGTTCGACACTTAGAACCACCAAAGCAAAACTCCCATGTTTCTTTTTCTTTTTGAATAGTCAACACACTCTCATTAAGGAATGCATGTATATTAGGTAGTGCTAGGGGAGAGGGAGCATTAGATAATTAGCTATTTGAGGATTTTCCAATTTATTACCTTTTGAGAGACAAATTTAAGATAAAACTTAGTTAACAACATAACCCACTTAGCTAAGCATCCCGATAAATCTATTTTACCGAAAAGGTATTTTAAAGGATCAAATTTTGTCATCACATGGATTTCAACATTCAATAAGTAATGTCTCAATTTACTAGTAGTGAATACAAGATCCAATCATTTTTTTCTATCATTGTATATTGTGTCTTGTAATCAATCAGAGTTCAGATAATGTAATAAATAGGATTTTCTCTACCCCTGTCATCTTGTTGAGCCAAAAATGTTGTGAGAGCATGGGTTGATGCTACTATATAAAGGATAAATGGTTTACAGTCTTGCATATCATGTTGAAAAATAGGTGGAGTAGAAAGATAGTATTTTAAAATATCAAAGGCGTGTTTACAATCCTCATTCCAATTAAACTAAACCTCTTTCACAAGGAGTTGTGTAAAGGGTAATGTTTGATCTGCTAAGGATGCTACAAAATGATGGATAGCTTGAATCATTCCTTGTAAAGTGTGTATTTGCTAAATGTTTTTAGGAGGTGGCATGTTAATGATAATATCAATTTTCTTTGTGTCCACCTCAATGCCTCTGTGAAATACTATAAAACTTAAAAGTTTTCAGCTATCTGTGCCAAAGACACAATTTTTCATGTTCAAACTCATGTTATATTTTTGCATTCATTCAAATATTTTTTGAAGGATATTCACATTGTCTGGTTGAGTTAAATATTTTTCTAGAATATCATCAACATAATATTTCAAAACCTTATGTATTTAATCATGAGATATCAACTTTATAGACCTTTGGTATGTTTCTCCTACATTCTTTAATCCAAAAAGAATAACCACCCAATAAAATGTTCCCCAATTTGTAGTAAATATTGTCTTGTATTGATCTTGAGGGTTGATAAATATTTTCTTATATTTAGAGAATCCATCCATGAATGACAACAAACCATGTCCCATAGTCGAATCTACTATCATGTCAATATTAGGAAGGGGATCTTTTAACAATACTTTATTCAAGTCACAAAAGTATTTACACATCCTAATACTATTATTAGGTTTCTCTAGATCAATAATATTCAAGATCCAAGGATATTAATCAATAGTTAAGATAAAACTAGCTTCGAGGAGTTTCTCAATCTCATCCTTAACTAATAAAGCTACCTAAGGATTCATCTTTTGTATCTTTTGTCTCATGAATTTAGCATCTTCTTTAAGGACTATGTTGTGTGTCACTATCTTAGCATCAATTCCCAACATATTTGAATAAGTCCAAGAATATTTTTTGTGAAAGTCATGAATTAAAGTTGCATTATCTTCTTCTTCATCTTCATCAAGGAACTTTCCTACTTGAATCACTCTATCATCATTAGTTGTATCCATTGGTATGTTGATTCTATCTCGCAAAGGAAGTGCATTTTATTTCAGAATTTTAGGATTGTATTATTCTTTTTCCTTACCATTGTCATTATTTTCCTTCTATTCATCTTCTTTTTAGGCATTAACCATAGCACATGTAACCAGTATACTTTTAGGAGGAGAAAATGACTTATCATAAACTCCTAACATTTCTTTCAATGCTTCATCATCTTCAAAGTATTCCAACGATTCTCCACAACTTGGATCAATCAATTTATGATGCTTCAAGGTGAGAGTTTTTTTAATGGAGTTACATATGACCATGTTGATGTTGAGTGAGGCTCCTTTTTTTGCTTGCGTTATCATAGAAGGACAATACCCTAAACCATATTTTGTTTCTTGTGTGTTAGGCTCTATAGGAACACAAATGCCTTTTTCCTTCTGTCTACATCTTTTTTGCTATAACTTAGGTTTTTTAGAAGATCATAACCTCTTCCATAAAGTATCTCCATCTCTTTTGAGTCTAGTGGTTGTTGATAGTCTATCTCATCAAAGTTTTTTGTATAGCCTATCTTCTTCTAGAGTAGATGAAGTAGATGCTTGAGAGTTTTCTTCTAAATTATGTGTTGACATTATCATTGGTTGATTTTTCCTTTTAGTTTCTTTTGTAATTTTGTATTCTCTCATAAATGTTCATTTGAAATCTAAGGAACCTCAATCATCTTCTAACAACTTGGCGACTTCATCAATATTTTCCTCATGTCCTTCTTTCTTTTTGACTTCCACTTTTGTATGTTATTTCCATGCTTTCAAAGGAACTCATCCTTCTTTCTTACTAAAATAAAGAAAAATGGTGGCTTTATGGTTTAGGACATAAATCAAAAAAGTTCAAAATCATTCATTCAAGGAAAACCCTAGAGATCTCAATCTAAAGTATGCAAAGGAGAAAGAGATCTTGCAATAGGGTTTGATTATAAACTAAAGAGGGGTTCACTAGCAATCTAGGGCTTGGAAAGATTAATGAAATGCAAGACCTAATGTTTAAACCTAATGTAATGTAATACTTCACTAAATGACCTAGAAAAGCATGTAAAATAAAATATAAAGCAGGAAGATGAAAGGTGTGCACATGGAAAATTGAAGAGGACTAGATGAAGACTTGGAATGCTGAAAACACTAAATTTAATGTTGACTACGAATCACACACTACACTTGGTGATTTAGTCCCAAGTTAGGGTGTCTAGACATAAACTAGAATCTGGTAGAGATATGATTGAAACTCCTGAAATCTACAAATTTTCCTATACTAGAACTCATACACCAGAAGTGTTGTATCAATCTAGTTAGGGTTTTCTAGAAATTCAAAGTATGATTCTACTCCTCAATGTTTGCTCTATATCCTTTCCACCAAATTTCCAAATCTGAATCTCTAATTTGTAACTTGTAGATGTCTTCCAATGATCTCTAGTTCAAGGTGATAATATTGACAACTCTAAAAACTTTGACAAATTTCTCCAAACTTTCTCTTCAATATGTCTTCAATATAGACCTACAAATCACACACTAAAGAGAGGGAAAAAGTTTGAACCATTTTGTTAGTGGAAAGGGGTTTGCCTTGGTCAAACCTTGTTTTGGTAATCAAACCTTGAAATGAAATGAAATAGGAAAGGAGAATGGTAAATGAACAAAATTCAATATTACAACTCACCAAACCTTAGCAATAAATTGCTGCAAACATGTATGAAGTGGCTCCAATGGATGTAGATTTTGACTGTTTCTATAATTTAGTAGATCTTGAGTTTAATGCTATCTTGAATCATGAAATAGTATATCACAATTGTTAGCTAAAAAATAAACATGATGCATGATGAATTTTGCTTGATGCTTAATAGTTGAATAATGCTCTAAACAGCTTGATAATCAGCCCTAGAATTCTCTTGAAATTTTTTTGTAAACACTTCAATGCTCTTGTGAACTTAAATTTTCTATAAGTATGCTCATTCAACCTGCTAGGTGTAAAATGAGTGAAATAACCTTGTATTTGTAGTGTAGAAAAATTAATCCCTTAGCATTTTCACACTTGTTTGGGCCCTCCTTGTAAATTTTGGCTTAATGTTACCTTGATTTAGTGTTGTAATGTGGATAACACATTCACATTAGGTCTTGGACCCTTGAGAACTAATGGATTTTAATGGTACCTTTCTAAAGTGTTGTAAAGTGTTCTAACTCACTTTCACACTTTTCTGGGGTTTTGTCAAATAACCAAGCATAATAAACATAATTTTAATCAAAACCAACTTTAATCTTGCCTTATTTGGAGTGTTGCAAAGTGGTGTAACACACTTTCACTCTTATCTAGGCTTTTCATTAATAATTGGGCTTCTTTATGCTTTAATTGGCCCATTTTGCATCCACGAGCCTCATTTATTAAATATTTTCAAGGATAATCCTGACACCAATCAGTAACCAATCACAATTTAGTTGTTTCTAGCTTATGTGGCCCTGAGTTGGTTTTCACACATTTCTAATAACTTTTCATGTTTGGTCCCATACATTATGTCTAATGGGACTCATTTACCACCTTGGGTGAATGAGTCCCATGTGACCAAAATTAAAATTTAATTTAAATTTCTAGTGGGATTTTATTCTCCTAGATCTAATGTCATCTTTTAGTGTTGTAATTTACAAAATTCTTACATAATTGAGTGTAATAAAGAAGGTTATTTCACTCATTTTATCCTAGCTAACAAGAAATCAAGTGACCTAACATTCAAGAGATGTCACAAGAGAATTAAAGAGCATTTAAAGGGCATATTATCAAGCATTTTAAAGTAGCATTCAAGCTCCAATCATCATGTCAAATATTACATTCATCATGTTTGTTATTGTGCTAACAATTGTGATGTAGGGTTTATGATTCAAGCAAGTGTTTCAAGCAACATCAACATCACTCGAGCAAAAGTCAAGAATCACGTCCATGGCAACAATTTCAATCATTTTTGTAGCATATTATTGCTAGGGTTTTGTGAGTTGCAACATTGTCTTTTGTTCATTCAACATTCTCTATTCATATTTTCTTTCATTTCAAGGTTTAATTACAAATAAGGGGTTTGACCAAGAAAAACCCCTATCCACTAACCCCACAAGATTTTTCCCTCCCCTTTGTGTGTGATTTTTAGGTTTAGGTTGTAAATTTTCTTAGGAGAAATATTGGAGAAATTTTTTCAAGTGATCAAAGTTTTCAAAGTTGTCATCAACAATTGGAGAAACTTAGTGAAGACCTACAAGTGGCAATCTGTAGTTCCGGATTTGGAAATCAATCAAGAAGAGTAGAGCAGGATAAGAGGAACATAATTAGGTTTATAACTTCTAGAAAAGAAGGATTGGATTGATTCACCATAAGTGGAAAATGACTCCCATTGTACAGGCTTGAAAATATTTATAGATCTCAATACCCTTTTGGTAGAAACCTGTATCTACACATTTTCCCAAAAACCAAACTGATTTAGCCAACTTGGTGAATGAGTCCTAGTTAGCCTTGATAGCATATTTTTTAGTGATTCAAACGTCCATTCTGCTTCCTCCAGATTCCCAAGTGGACACTTTTCATATTTACAATTTTCTGTTACATTTCTTTATATTTCTAGGTCATTTAGAGTTAGTTTGCATTCAATTAGGGTTTTTTCTTACATCTTACACATAATTTTATTTTCCAAGTCTAAATTTGGTGGTGAACCCCTTATTAGATCTCATTTATCCTTTAGTATAGCCCTCTTTTGAGATCTCTTTCCATTTTGCATTGAGATCTCTAGGGTTATCCTTGAGTGGAACATCTTTGAAAGTGGGTGTGAATACATCATCATCATTTCCCCCATTTTTCAGAGATTTCATTTTGGTGAACCTACATTTATGACATTAAAATTTTGATTTGGAGTGCATCTCCATCCTAGATTTATCTTGCATTAACATTTCATTAAGGTTTACATTATTTAATTTGCATTCTAGGGTTTCAAATTTTTCATTAGTGAAAGCTCATTTAGCTTACATTTTTTCACTTAATTTCATTGAAAATTATTCAAAAACTGAATTTTCATCTCACACATAGATCAAAATACTGAAAAATCATTAAATCCAATTCTAAAATTCTAAAAAAAATCTAAAAAGTCATCACTGGGACTCATTTGCCACCCTAGGAAAACCAGTCCCTCTGCACATTTCGCACTGTATTTTCTACCATTTATAGTTTCTATTTTTTTTTATTACTTTTCTATTTCAAGTTCTCTAATTTTAGTTATAATCATTTCATTGTTCTTAGATTACACTGCATTTTCATTCACCTTGCATTTAGTAGCCTTTGCATGAGTATCTAGTGTCCTATTTTTAATGTGGTTGTTAGATGAAGTTTGAGACTCATGTCATCCCATGATAGCACAATTATTGTGGATCTTGGATTTTCTAGCTCTTTCACTCTTGGTATGGACACTAGTACACTAGATAGGGACAATACCTTTAACAAGTTTTTTCCTTCAAGTAGTGTGATGCAAGTTGACATAAAAAAAATAGTATCCCACAAGAAAACATAATTTAAATTCATGAGGACCTAACTACTTCCATCCCTACTATAGATGTCATTCATCGCATGCTTGACAGTGAAGAAGGACTTGATCTTGTGAAAACATAGCAAAAATATTTCTGAAACATCTCACCACAAACACTAGTTGTCCTTTTCCAATAGTCAATGTTACAAGTCAAGGAGGAACTCAAATTCCTCCTCCTACAATAATAGCCTGAATAACTACCTATACCACTCCTCAAGTCACAACAACAATGCAACAAGTTATTAATTTGATTCCTTCCCTAGGTATTCTTCCTCGTATCCCTAGTTCCTATTTGGCATCACAAGTTATATCTCCTACCACCTTACAACCTATAAGAATTCCATTCACTTTTCCTACAAACACATACAATCGTTCCACACTTTCTCATCCATTTCCCAACATAAACAATGACCCACTCATAGCTCAACTCTTCCAAACTGTTTCATCCCTTCAAACAAAAATCCCACCATAAACCAAAACCAAAATGGCCCACCCACATATTATTTCAAAATCATTCCAATGTCCTCGGAAATATTGTGAACACCGATGCCACAAGGTGTAGAGGTGTCTATATTTGAGAAATATAGATGGAAGGGAGATCCTTCTAAACATGTTAATGCTTATACTGCCTTATGTAGTGATTTTCTCTTTGATGCTAAACTGTTGGAAAAACATTTTCCTAGGTCTTTGATAGATACCTCCTTGGAATGGTTTTCTTCTTTGCCAAATAACTCAATTCATTCATTCAATGAACTTGTTGACGCATTTTTAAACTATTTCCAAATCCATATGAATCCCAAGATGACCTTGGATTATTTGATGAGATGCAGGCAAAAAGAAGAAGAAAGGATAAATACTTTTATCTCACGCTACCTATCGCTTTGTTCCAAAATAGATGTCAAGTTCCTCGACCCTCATCTCCAAAAGATGATCATAGAAAATTTGCTAAGTAAAATTCAAGACAAGCACACCATGATGAAATTCCAATCCTTCATGCACTTTTGTACTGCCCTCTATGATTATCAAAACTCAGTTAGTAGTCTAGATAGAAAGTCCACTTCTAGCTAATTTGAGAAATCTAATCCTAAAAACCAAAATAGTCCCCAACCTTTTGAAAAATAGAACAAAGTGTTCCTTCAATTTAATCCCCCTCAACAAAAAAATTATAATTTCAATAACCAAGTAGCTACTATCAAATCCACGGTACCCTTAAGCTATGAAGACCTGAAAAGACAGTTCACTTCCTTACTCGATACCCTTAATGACAAAATGTCCCAACTTTTACAAAAGAAAATGATTACCTTGCCTCCTATCAAAACACCCAATCCTAATAAGCCTTTACCCCTGACCTTTAAATCAAATGCTTATTTCCATTATCACTAACAAAATGGACATGACATGGAACATTGCAAGCGTCTTAACCATCTTGTGAAAGACCTCATTTATTTCGACCGTCTATCTATTAGAGATATTCGTGATCAAGGAAATAATTTTTCTACCCCTCCTAAGCAAACCTTGAAAATCTTCAATAACAGCATGCCAAAACATAATATTTCATTTTTCAAAGCTAGTGAAACTACAAAGAATGGTATGGTGAACATTGATATAGATGATGAGATCAATGATTCTATTCCAAATAATGCTATCAATTTCAATCCTATCGATGAAATGGTAGGGGTGATAGACGTCGAACTAAGAGTCATCTTGACATTGCTTTATCCTCTAAGGATATAATTAAATATGAACATGATTGTCCTCTCTACATAGCCAATTGTATCTATGACAAGCCTTATAATGGGATACTACTAGATCCTACTTGTTGAGAGAATGTGATCATCAAGGAATTATTACTTTTGCATGAACTCTATCAAGATGTATATGATAAACCAAAAGCATGGATCAAGACACACAATGGTTTTTATTTCCTTATGGTAGGATCAATCATCTTACCATTGCAAATAGGACCAAAAAAATTAGATGTCACATTATTTATCATCCCACAATCATACCGATTTGATGTGAAGCTAGACCACCCATGGCCTCACTACATGAAAGTTGTCCCTTCGGTTGTACATAAATTCTTAAAGTTTCCCGTTGAAAATGAAATATTCATTGTTCATCATAGTAGCTTCAATAATTTGTCATCCAAAGTAATTTTTTCCCTAGATGCCTTTTGGCCCGAGCCAATGGAACCTATAAAACCATGAGAAGAATTATTTTTCCTATCCTACCAAAAATTCAAAGAAAAGAATATAGCTAAACTATCTCTGTGAAACATGTCCCCATGAACCTCTCAATCTACCATCCTTGACAAAACCATGCTTGAACCTAAATAATTCCTAAACAACCAGGTAAAACCTAATATACAACCTTCACCAGCATCTTACAAATCACCAAGAGACAATGAAAACAATCATGTCACACCTCCTAGAATAAAACAAGTATATAAAGTCAAAGAGAAAGTGGTCGAACAACCTCTTGTGGTTCCTTCTCTTCCACCACTGAGGGAAGAAAACAAACCTATGGTTGATAAACCCACTTCTACACAAATACAACTTGAAAAAAAACCTAAAATAAATAGAGGCAATAGAGAGCATAGGCGTAGACCTCATTTCATTGCTCATCGGCTACATGATGAATTAAATAAAGAAAATTAAGATCCAAACCTGACCAAAGAAATGCACGATAATTCTACCCCTACCTCAAAACTAAAAAATCCAATTCAAGAATAACAAAAATAATTGAACCCTTCTATGGACATTATCCTCCGACCTCCTATTGTGATTAATTTTCATGATGATGAAGAGGTTGCTAAAATTGGCAAAGAGGTGAAAAATGAATTGAATACATTGTTTTCCTCTTCCATGAGCTTCTAGATGAAAAATATTCTATGAAGAGTATTGAACCTAGTGCTTCCCCTATTTCAACACTTTCTCTTGTCCATTTATATAGTTTCCTAGCTTCAATATACAATGAACATGATTGGGAGGCAGATGACCTGCTCATAGGTTTACTTGCCCATGCCTTACTAACATTTTTCATTATTTCTTTCTTTTTCCTTTTTTTCCATGATTTCATGTGCATAATTTGATCCCATGTGATGTTGTATTTGATGTTCTCTCTCTCTTTGTGAAATTTCTCTATTTTTATCTTCATTCTTCTCTATGTCGTAAATCTCTTATTTCACACTTTTTATTTCTAGTTCATTTGTCTTGTCTTTTCCTTTTAGGGATGATGCAGGGTCGAGAAATTCATGTCTTTTCCATGTTGACCCAAAAGGCTTAATTTTTCCTTTTCCTTTTCCTTTTCTCTTTTTTTTCATTTATCTTTTGTTTTCCTTTTGGCAATGATCAAGGCATCAATACATTCACATTTCTTCCATGTTGACCTGAAAGATTTTTCTTTGTTTTTACTCTCTTTGTGTCATTCTTGTAGTTCTATGTGTATTTGGGGAATGATGAAATTTATGAGCTCTCTAAAAAATTACAACAAAGAAGATACTAACCCCAAATTCATAGATCCCTTATGTGTTCAATATTTTTATTTTGGGGGCAACCCCTCTCTTTTCATTTACATGACATAGCTTTACTTGGAAACATATGACTTGACATAGGGATTTCTAAGTTGGCTCTCATTTCTTCCTTCTCATTTAAATTTTTCATTTGCTACATCAAGTTAATTTCTCATAGTATGGTGTTTAGTAATTTCTTTAAAGTGGGGCCATACATTGGCATTAATCTTTTGCAGTTTTTTTTTTTTTTGTTCTTTGTGTAGTTTTCTTAATTCATATGATGCATTTTTCACTTTGTGGATGAAATTGGGTGTGATTTCCTTTATAAGTGTGATCTCTCTTAGCATATAATATTCCTTCTAGTGGCTTGATGTGACACACTGCATCCCCTAAGTTATGAATTTTCTATTCTTTGATTGGTCCTCTCTTGTAGACATTAGGCACAATGTTTCGTAAGTTAAGACCTCACATGAACTAAGAAAAACTCCTTTAAAAATTTCCTATTTTTCATTTTACATTTGTAGTTATAAGGCCACCTTGCATAACACAACTTGCATGCATATATAGCCATCCTATTTTTTTATGATCTCCAAGCATACAATGTTTCGCTTGCCTCATGAAGCTCAAAGATCATTTTTTTGTGGAACCTTATTAAAGTTATTAGTAGGTATAACCTATGTATTTTTTGAGAGGGAAGATCGACCAAGGCATGAAATTAACCATATCCACTTGTGTGTGTGAGAGTGCATACTACTGTGTCATCTCACAATATGACCCATTTTCTCCTTGGAAAAATGGACCCCCCTTTTTCTTTTTCTTTCCTTTTTCTTTCGCTTGCTTTTGCATTGTTTTGGGGATTGGTGAAATTGGAGGTTTAATTTTCAATTTTCTTGGTATTTGATTAAGACCTTGTTCTATCCTAGATCTGGTTTCTTGGTCATCTTACCAAATTTCTATCAATCTATTAGAAAAAAAATCTAAGAGTTGTTGTGGTTGTATCAGGGATGTATCTTTGATCAGTCTTGGTCCCACCTGATAAGTTATCACCTTGATGTTTTTCGCAGTGTTCATGTTTTCCTACATCAGAAAATCCGATGGTTTTTTTCTTTTTTTTTACCCAAAGGTCAGAAAAAAGAGGTTTGGGTATGAAATGTTTGAATCACTTTTGATATGTCTTGAGCTCGGTTACTTGTTCTTCTCTTTTCTCCTAGTTTTCTCTAGGACTTGGAGGTAAGTATCCTAGTTCCTGGTAATCTTTCAAATATTTGATACTGCAAGTTGTCAATCCAAATGATCATAAATGAACACACATCTTGAAGCCTTTTTTCTCATAAAGATTAGAGTGACACAAGAGTGCCACATATGCTTTTTGCAACATATTTTCCTCTAGTAGTGAGCCCATACAAAAACCTAGGTGTTTATAATTTGAACCCTAATTCACCATGATTACACCTTTATTCAAGAAGTTAATGCATTGTAATAGGTAATTAATGGAGGTGGTGAACTACACATACTTGATATAACCTTGAGCATGTAGTTGCTTTTATAACACTCTACTTCATGTCATACTACAAACTTGCAAAAGGACATTGAATACGCAAAATTAATATTACAACATGCAAGGAAAGGTAATTTTCAAGAAACTGAGCACACAACTATTAAGGGTTTAAGGGTTACATTATGAAAAGATCACTATCAGCAGCAGAATCAAGTATGTATCGAATAACAAAAAAATTTTCCATCACTTTCATGCATGAAAATCTCGGGAAGATGACATTTCCATTTGAAAACTAAAATGTCAATTATTTTGATTTGAATTTAAATGAAAGGGTGAATTGAAAATTTTATGAATTTTTAAAAAATTGGTTAAATTTAACCCTAACTTACACACATAGCACGTATTTGAAAATGCAAAATACACTGACGAAATTGAGTACTTCTGAAGAAAAACCACAGGATGAATTCAAATACTGTAATTCACAAGCTATACCAATTAATGCAATAGATAATGACACTCATATGGGATGGTCTTCTGATGTCAAATTCCTCACATGGGCATGGAAATAAAATGCTTCTTAATGAACAAGAATATTTATAGCAAGTGGGTTAATTTTAGCAGGATAGTTTCTACTAGTAATGGAGGCCCTTCAATTGGTCATGGAGTGTTTGAACCACTATGACCTAGATAAAAGAATCATTAAGAAGGAGGGAAGAGTTTATGTAGATCTATTCGAGAAAGGATTTATATTTACATTTGGTCTTCCTACATTTACTCAGATGTATCACATTGATATGAAGGAAAAAGTCAAAACATACTTGAGTTTTGAAGAACATAACAAAGAAATTATGAACACATAGTGGTGCTAAGAGAAGATTACAAAATAGACAAAACCAATTATAAGGTCTATGTTCAACTCAAATGTCCAAAATATTATTGTATACACCTAAAATTGGTCTGGAGAATCCAATTAATTAAATGCAATTTATTTGATTAATTATCCTAAATTCCTCTACTATTGAGTAAATAGAAATATTTATTTATATAGTTCATGTTTAAATTCACATTTTTAAATTCTTCTAATTCTACTATTATCTCACCTTAATTAAATAAACAAAAATAAATACTTTGTTTTATTTAATTATCAATTTTCCCTATTTATTTCTATCACATCTATCTAAATTAATTAAATAGAGGTTATACACTTTATTTATTAATTATCACATTCTTCTATTTTAATTTAATAAACAACTCTTATAGTTTGTTTTATTAAATTATTTATTTCTATTTTGCTAATTTAAAGAAAGGCAATAAATCAATTCCTCTATTTTATCAAAACCAAATTAGATATCATATGTCTAATTTATGTCAAAATTATGTCTAAATTCATTGATTCAATCTTCATAGGAAGATTTGGAGACAAATTGGAGACAAATTTGAATCAATCTCTCAATTCTCCTCCATGAATCCTTCCTATCTTCTTGCCTGGTGTTTTCATTGGTAGGAACAATTCCCAAAATCTTCTCAATTTTCCCCATCTCTCCCCATCCAATCCTCTAGATTGAATCCAAGCCTCTATTTGCGGCCCCTATGTAAATCTATTGTCAAGAAATCTATAAATACAACTTCATTCAATAGTAAAAGGATCCCGAATATCCAATTTTATGCAATATTAGTCTGCAAGAAAGCATCAAGCATCAAGCAGTCAAGCCTCTCAAAAATAACAATAGCAATAGATTTCATATAATGGCTACACACTGTAGCTTCATTCATAGTTTTCATGTCAATTCAACATTACAGTAGTTTCTTTTATCATTTAGATATTATCACATCATTTCATTCAACATCATTCCATTCTTTAGATTGTCATTTTAACAGTCATAGTGTTTCGTTAAATCTGAGAGCATTGTAGCTTAATAAATCTTTAAAGATAGTAAACAATGAGACGCTTTCAATAGATTCTTGCTTTAGATTAGTTTATTTTTTCAATCTTTGATATAATGTTTCATTAAGAAGTGTATTTACTCTTGTTTACTTATTCACACTTACAATTTGGCACCCATTGTGGGGCCTTAACCCCATATTTCACATTTTTTCTGAAAAATGTCGCACAGGTCTTCGGCATGTTCAGATTAGTGCAATCACCAATTTTTCTTGAGCTTCTGTCAAAAACTATAGCATTTCTATGGAAAACTATGGTGCTTTCATGCTCTATTTCAGTGATTTTGTAAAACTATAGCGCATCCATGAATTGTCTTAGCACTAATGGGAAGGAAACTATACCTCTTCTGTGATTTGTTTTAGGGCATCGGCCACCCATCTCTAGTATAGCTAATATTGTGCTTCCATGGAAAACTTTAATGCTTTCAAGCTCTATTTCAAGGCTTTTGATTAGAACGCATCTGGTAAAAACTATAGCGGTTTCATTTTTTATTTAAGCACCTCTGTAATTGTTTACCTAGATCTGACATGATAGCGGCCAAAATTTTATTTTGATGCATTTCAATTAAAAAGAATCAATCCTAGGGTAGTCACTTGGTTTAAAATTTATCAATCCTGGGGTAGCCACCACACATTTTCTATATCAATTCAAAATTGACACCATGAATTTTGTGAAGCAAAATCTTCACATAGATTAGAAAAATTTGTTTTTTGGGCTTAAAACAAATCATTATCTGATGTGTTTGTGTGGTGAATAGGCTTATGCTCTCCCCTTAACTGGGTGATCAAAGTGCCAGACTCATCCTTTATTTTCATGTAATTTTATGCTTTTGTTGAAACCTTTAGAAGGCCTTTCGTAGTGGGAAAAATTACTCACCCTATGGGAATGACCTAAGTGGGAATGCCTAAAGACAAGTATTTCAACCCACTCTAAATAAATATGATTTGTTGAAGAAAGTCCAACTCGATGGTAGTGTGAAAGATAACCATCCCTAAAATCTGTGTTCTAAAGATTGGGAGGTCTCTTGAGGGAGTTTATCATTTTTCGCACCACACAAAAACCCTATCTAAGAACCATAGCATAGTATCCAGCTGAGTCAGTAACTAGACATTGTAATGATCAAATTGCAAGGGGAGGGAAGAATCTGCCCCCAAGACACTCACCATATAATTTCCAAGGACCATTCGCTCAATAGATGAGAAATCCATCTTTGAGTATGCACTTGGAAATGACATGGCTGATGGGTGCCCTCTAGGGGGTGACACGGCTGTGTGAGTCAACACAATTTTAAGATGTGTGTTGTTGAGTATAACGATGATCTTTTGACTTTAAGAGTGGGTCTGTCTAGGGAATATATTTGTTAAATCAAACCAATGAAAATCAATAAGGACCATTCGTGGTTCTTAAATATACACTATCTGTTCAAATTCTAGGACTAAAACAATTATTCTATAATTTTCTACTTGTGTTTTCAAATCATTATAACTTGGAGAAAAGATCATCGAGAAAACCGCAAATCCATTCAGGTTAGAAAAATTCATGATTCGAGATTGGAAATTGAAATTTTTTTCCAAGAAAACCATCAAAGTCGAGAAACCCAAGAGACCACTTGGTTATCAAAATATTTTAAGAAAAAGGCATTTCTTATATCAGAGTCAAAAAATCTTGCTACAACATAGAACCTTCATACATAGGTATCACAACTTCGCTAGAGGTTACACTAGGGATTACACCTTAGAACCTCTTTATTCACAAGCCTTCATCCAAACCAAAGCCCTTACACAACATCATAATCATAGTCAACCCATACACCAATCCTACATCCCACAACCGATGATAGAATACTCCACAAGGCCAAGTCAAGTTTTGCAATAAAGAGTCTTAACCATCCACCCTTCGTTTTAGCAATTTGGAGATTTGTTTCAACACTTTGGGACTCTATTTTAGCTCTTCCAAAAAATAGCACTTCCACCATCTATTTTAGTGCTTTCGAGCACTTTTTTAGTGCATCCATAAAATAGTGCTTCCAAGCTTTGTTTCAGCACTTACGGGCACTACTTTAGCATTCCCACAAAATAGCGCTTCCATAATCTATTTCAGCACTTTTAAAATCTATTTTAGTGCTTCTATGAAATAGCGCTCCCAAGTCCAATTTTAGTGCTTTTGAACTCTGTTTTAACACTTTCAAAAAAAATATTTTCAAAACATATCAGTTAGTTTGATTATCACCTAAACATGGATTTTCCGTCAAACAAAAATATCTTTTTAATAGAGACACTGTCTAGAAACCAAAATCAGACAGGTTCCTACAAGTTACCATTCTTTTTCAACTAAAACATAGATCTTGCAAATCATAAAGTGTCAAATGAAAACAAAATTTTGGCTATCTAGCTAAAAGCTTCATCATCAGGATATTATCATCCTATTATCACAAAACGAGGCATAGTAATTAAATTTTTATCCTAGTCTTATCAATAGGGTATATCATCCTATTTGACTTTGTTAAAAAATTCACTTGACATTTTTCCAACATAGAAGATCAAAGTTTGGTAGGAAGAACAAAACACTTGCATGCCAATCTTCACCAGGTTACAAAAATAGAGGCTCTTAGAAAAGGAACTTGAAACATCAAATACAATGGCAAAAGAAAATCCCTAGAATAGTCTACATCAAAGTGACAAAGATGAAATAACTCCAGAAGACATAAAAACAACACAATAGGATCCGAAATTCCATAAATTCATGGAAAAGATCTTAGAGCAGGACATGGAGAAATATCTCTTAATGTTGGTTGAATCGGGTGCTAAGATTCCCAAAGACTTCGACGTAAATCGCTTAAAAGAAGCACCTGGAATAAGTGAAATTGAAATACCACCACACACACAAGGTGTAGATCCAATTGTTGCCTTAACAAACCAAATGCAACACTTACAAAAAAAACTACAAGACATAACAAAAGAAAACACAAAAAGATACGTATTACATGACATTTGTCCTTATCCTTTTGACTCAACGGTAGACATGATACCTTTTCCTCAACACTGTGAATTCCCAAAGTATAACAAATACAATGGAAAGATAGATCCAATCAATCATATCCAGGAATTCAAGACCATGAGCCTCGAGTTTTCTCAAGAGGAAACTTACCTGATGAGGTTATTCCCAAGAAGCTTGGGAGGTCTATGTATGGAATGGTTTTCCAAATTACAACCAGGGATACAAACTTTTGAAGAGCTGGTCAATAGGTTCATGTCCTAGTATTATTTTAACACCCAACACGATTTCATGATAAAGGATATATATAACATGAAACAAAACAAAGGGGAGACATTCTTGTCCTTTTTACAAAGATTGCAACAACTATTCGCTAGATATCCTCGCTCCATTCCTGAGGAAGAAAAAATGGAGTTGTTCATAGACAATTTGATGGACGAGATGAGTTACAGACTCAAATTATAATGTCCTCCTATGTTTGAAAAGGTGGTAGGAAAATTTCCTTAAGATTGAAGAAGCACTGGTCAAAAGAGGGGTTATTAAACATTACAACGAAAAAACAAATAACACCAACTCCTCAAATCAATACCCCAATAATGACAAACCAAAATTCTGGCAAAAGAACAGAAATATGGGGACCAATGAAATAGAAAATGATTTACAAAATGCCAAACTAGTTTTCAACTTGAAAAAAATCTACTTCAAAAGCAAACCAAAATAACGATCAAAACGTCAAGTCAAATGTCATTCAGAACACCAAAAATACAAAACCGCAAACGTACCGAATATCATCAAACTGGCATAGGTTCACACCGTTAGGCCAAACATTAGAATAAAAAATGAGGGAACTAGTTGTAAGTGGTCTTATCACTACACGGGAAGCGAGATTCTAGGTTCCAAAGATCAAACCACCATGGTGGAAGGATGCAAATTATTGCAACTTCCACAATAATAAAGGCCACAAGACTATTGATTACATGGAGTTAAAACACATAGTTCAAGATCTAATCAACAATAAAAAGGTATATTTAGAGGGACACAAAAACAACAATGATCATATAGCCTTCAAGGACCCTTTACCAAATTATGACAAAGGAGCATCATCTTCTATGAACAATAAAGGTAAAAATTTCAATCATGTCTACGATACCATGATCCTTTGTATTACTGAAGTAGAAAATGATAATACCATTGGTCATCACATGTACAAACTAAAAACCAAAAAAATTACCCCACTGGATTTTCTCCCAAGCATACAAGTCTCTGAGAATAAAATAAACATTTTAAAAATCATAGAACAATAGGACTATCAACCAGTTAATGTAATGACAAGGGGACAATCCAAGGTAGTCTTAAATGGAGTTGTGCCTAAGAACACAACTACACCTCCATCTCAATACAACATTGTTGATCAGCTTCAAAAAATTCCAGCGTAGATATCAATACTCGAACTCCTTAAAATATCAACATCACATAAGGAAGTTCTAGAACAAGCTTTAGTTTCCACCACGATACCTAACAATCTAGATGTTTTCCAATTCCAAACTATGGTGGGAAATTTGACTACACCACATTGTCTATCATTCTCTGAACAGGATGATGTGTCGCTTAACCATCCCCATAACACCGCCCTCCATATTGAAGTTTTGATCCACAATAATTGTGTCAGAAGAGTCTTAATAGATGGGGGGGATGGTTTAAAAATTTGCATTCTAAAGCTAATTCGTGCACTAGGGTATTCAAATAATGCTATTGATGCCTGAAGTAAAATGACAATAAAGGACTATGATGAAGAAGAGAGATCTTCTAAGGGACTGATTGTGTTACCCATTCAAGTGGGACCAATGATGAAAACCATAGCATGCCAGGTACTGGAAAAAGAGTTAACTTACAACATACTCTTAGAATGCCCATGGATTCATGAAATGTATGTAGTACCTTCCACCTATCACCAATTCTTAAAATTTCTAGTTAATGGATAGGAGATGACTATATCAGTAGATTATAACCATCCTCAGCATTGTGACACACTCAAACTCTCTCAAGAAACCTTTGTGCCTCACAATAGGGAAGCATGCAGTTCAAATTCATCAAATGAAGAAAATATACAAATATTACCACCAACTAGATTGAGAAAAAGGATAAATCAAAAGATGCAAGTCTTTTTGAAACTAAATTAATAGACAATCAAGATCTTCAAAATTATTTATCACATAAATTCCAAGAACGGGTCCAGCTGACAGACAAGGGAATGGGATAATATTCTATTGAGAAAGCTCTTAATATTTCACAATTTATGCCATCTCCAAAGACATATGGCCAACCATCAATGATCAAACATCAAAAATCACTACCCACCATAGTTTTAGAAGAAAGATCTGTGAAATCTAGTACTATAGAGGATGAATCAAAAGACAAATCTATCCTTGATTGGTTATACAAAGATGAAGAATCATCGACATCAACAAACATCAACATCAACATAGATAAGTATGGTAAAGGGAAGGCTATTTTAGAAAAAATGGGTTATGAAGGACAGGGACCTATTGGAAAAAGAAAGGAAGGCATCATAGAACCTATTCAGCCTCTTACTCTTCATTCAAAAGATAAGATAGGACTAGGATACATAGAAGAAGAAAAACACGAAATGACAAAGAAGGTTGTTGAAAGAATCCTTCAGGTTAGAGATAGTTCTAAAATGGATTCAAATGAATATGAATGGGATCTATGTTCCGATATATCTTACACAGATGTGCAAATTAATGTCATAAAATAGTATGCACCTACATGTGAGGAGGGACAAAGCTTTGGGTCTAGACCATTCGTATTAGGATCACAAAATATCGATGAATCAAGTGAGGATGAATAGACATCGAGTGAACTAGATAATCTTGAGGAGGGCACCATCATTGATCTCAACATCCAAAATAACAACTATGATGAGATAGCTATCTGAACCCTTATGGCCATTAATCTTATTTAAACTGATGACTTTATGCCTTTAGTCCATCCCGAACTTATTGACTGAGAACCTATTGAGCCTATAAATGTACCCATATTTACAAACGATGATGCCATCGTAAATTTTGTATGTTGTGATGAACCTGATACAAGTTCTATCCATAACTCTCATAACAATGTGACTTGGTAGGAGGGTCTCAAATCTTCCAGTTATAAAATCAAAAATAGGAATAATGGATGTAATGGTGAAAACCATTCTATGGCAGCATTAGATATTGAAAATAATAAAATAAAGAATGGATCTGACAGTGAAAACCTCACTGAGGCACTGAAATATATGAGATTTGACACTCTTCCAGAGCATTATCATGAAAGGTCATTAGTTCTGGTGGAGCTTACATAGTCTATAAATATTGGCACCGAAGAAAGATAAAATATATTAAATCTAGAAGAATCTATGATAGAGCAAGAAAGACCCGAATTTATCAAATTCTTTGAAGAAAGAAGCATTAACTTTGCTTGGTAATATTCTGATATGCCAAGTTTGGACCCAAATCTTTTAATGGATCATTTTTCTTTGCCTACTGGAATCAAACCTATGAAACAAAAATTGTGAAAAATGCATCCACATATCACATTAATGGTACAAGTTGAGCTGAAGAAGTTATTGGATGTAGGATTCATTAGGTCTATTTATTATGCCAAATGGATATCCAATATTGTACCTATCTCAAAGCCAAACAATAGTATTAGGATATGTATATATTTTAGGGACCTGAATAAGGTATGCCCCAAGGATGATTTCCCATTGCCTAATAAAGACATCATTGTAGACTTAACAACATGGCATGCCATATTGTCAATAATGGATGGTTTCTCTAGATACAACCAAATTAAGATAGCTCAAGAAGATCAAGAGAAAACTACATTCACATGTCCATGGGGAACTTTTTGCTGGAATGTCATGCCCTTCAATTTGAAAAATGCAGGGGCAACTTATCAAAGAGCAATTCCCACTATCTTTCATAATATGATTCACACCTTTATGGAGGATTACGTAGATGATGTTTTGGCTAAATATTATTCTAGGGAAGGACATCTGGATATCTTGAGAAAAATATTCACAAGGCTAGAAAATTTCAATGTTAGACTAAACCCTAAGAAATCTGTCTTTGGGGTCACATCAGCAAAACTCTTAAGATACATAGTCTTAGAAAAGGGTATTGAGGTAGATCCGGAAAAGGTAAAAGCAATAATGGAAATGCCACCACATAGAAACATCATTCAATGAAGATCACTACAGGGAAGGCTACAATCAATCAGGAGATTTATCTCCCAGTTAGTAGACAAAAGTCACCCATTCAATCATCTATTGCATAAAAATATTGTATTCAAATGGGATCAAGGATGTGAAACAACCTTCAACCAAATAAAGCAATATCTAATATTGCCACCTATTCTTATTCTGCCTACAAAAGGAAGACCTTTAATACAATACATTGCAACAATGGATATTTCTTTGTGAGCACTATTGGCACAAGAAGATTATGAAGGAAGGGAACAAGCCATTTACTACATTAGTAGAACTTTGAATGGCTATGAAATAAACTAAAATTTCATTGAAAAATCTTGTTTGGTGGTGCTATTTCCTACTCAACAATTGCGGCATTACATATTGACTCACACAATCAGGCTCATAGAAAAAATTGACCCATTAAAATATCTACTCAGTAAGGCATCTTTAACAGGTAGACTGGCCAAATGGTTCATGCTATTAAGTGAGTTTGATATTCAGTATATGGAAAGAAGAACCATCAAAAGATAAGTAATTGCCAAACAATTAGTTGAAGCTCCTTAACCAGATGATCGACCTATGCCAATGGAGTTTCCTGATGTAGGCATTCTTACAGTGATACCACAACAATGGATACTTCACTTTGATGTATCATATACAAAAAGAGGATCTAGAGCCAGAATTTTATTCATTAGACCCCAAGGGCACACTATTCCAAAATATTATAGAATAATGTTCCTATGTACCAATAATGTGGTAGAATATGAGCATTAATCATTAGGGTCAAAGTCACAATTGAATGGAAAATCATAGAGTTACAAGAATATGGGGATTCTCAACTAGTCATTTATCAAGTAAATGATGAATATCAGACGAAAGATGAAAATTTGATGCCCTATAAGTAGCTAATAGATGATCTAAAATAATAATTCGTCAATATCAAATTCGATCAAATTTCAAGGGTAGAGAACAAAGCGGTAGATGCTATGGCGACAATTGCTTCACTCTTACAATTGCCAAAGAAACATGGTCGCTATGAGTTCATGGTAGAACAAGTATCTAATCCTTCCTATAAAATTTTGGAATCTGAAACCATATCCCATTTAGATACCATTGAACCCTCCATCTATGAAAAAACTTATGCATACCTAAAGGACAATATCCTTCCTCCTGATCTTTCCAGGAACCAAAAACGCAACTTCACCTGCCAATCTGCCTGACATAATTTGATTGCCGACATACTTTATCATCGAGGTCTAGATAGTACTCTTCTCTGATGTTTAGAACATAATGAATCTAAGATAGCTTTGCATGAGATTCATGAAGGTATTTTTGGCACTCATTCTAGGGAGATAACTCTAGCAAAGAAACTCCTCTGTTTAGGATATTACTGGCCATGTATGGAGAAGGAGTCTTATCAATTTGTCAAGAATTGCCAAAAGTATCAAATTCATAGTAATTTGGTCAATGCACCAACTCAAGAATTACATCCTTTCACATGAACATGGCCCTTTTTTCAATGGGGAATGGACTTGCTAGGAAAGATAAATCCATCTTCCCCCAATGGACACAAGTTCATAATCACAACAAAAAAATACTTTACAAAATGGATAGAAGCAGTTCCTCTCGTAACTATAACTGGAAAACAGATCTTGTCATTCATATTGAATCACATAATCTGTCGTTATAGCATACCTCAATCTATTATCATTGATAATGGATGGTCATTCAAAAACCAAGATGTCCAAGATTTTTGTGATAAATTTTATATCCAACATCATATTATCCTCAAGGAAATGGCCAAGCAGAGGCCTCTAACAAGACAATTATGAAAGTACTCAAGAAAATGGTAAATGATGTTCAACGTGATTGGCATGTTCAACTTAATCTGACACTATGGTCCTATAGAACCAATGTCAAAACACCAACTAGAGCTACACCATATGCCTTGGTATATGGATCAAAGGCCATATTAGCCATTGAGGTAGAGATTCCATCACTCCGCGTATCACTCAAAGGAATCATTTTAGATGAAGACTATAGAGTATCCATGCTTCAAGAACTAGAACTATTGGCGTGCATCGTTAACAAGTTCTCAACCATCTAGTAGATTACCAAAAAAGAATGCCAAGGAGCTACAATCATAGGGTAAAACCTAGAGTCTTTCAAGTTTGGGATTTGGTCCTAAAAGAGAACCCGAGAAATCAGCAGGATAGAGAAAAGAAAGGGAATTTTGAACCTAATTGGCTAGCTCCCTTTGTCATCACATCAGTTTATGGATCAGGTGCTGATCAACTATCAACACCTGAAGGGGATTTATTTGATGAACCTCTCAATAGTATAAGAAGATAATACACTTTAAATCACCTAGTGCACATGTCAAACTTCTGGAAAATGGTTTCCTTAATGAAAATCTGGCAAACAAGCATCTTGGTAATAGGAAAAATACAAAAAATTATATATACAAAAACACACAAAAAAAGAAAAATGAGAAAAGAGAAAATACAAAACAAAAGTGGATTTAAAACATATGTTGAAAACCTGGAAATAGGCGTCTTATGTGATTTCTAAACCAACTTTTCCATCTATTTTGATACATGTTAGGATCATTAGTCTTGCCATCATTGCATCCATTATCATTTCATTTCACATAGTCATGTCTCACTCTGGCTTTGGGGCAACATCTGAATCTCACTGTGGGAAACAAAACATTAGCTTAGCCAAATGGGAAAACAACGATATGACAAATAAAACAAATACACTAATCGAAGAAAAACCCAACATGGAAACATCAATCACCATTAAAAAGTTCATCAAACATCTGTATCGTATAAGAAAATCCAAAAACAAGTCAAAAAGGTAAGTCTCAAAAATTCAAAACCAAAAACATGAGGTTGTGTCAGTCAAACTATGTGGTCTCTATGTGTATAACATAGGCAAGACTAATCTTTGATCAGCCCCTGAGGCCCCTAGGATAGGTCTATAGGTTAGGTTTGATCCAGAACCACAGAAAAACACAAAAACATAAAAAAATTGAACATAAAATCAAATCAATATGGATGATCTAATCTAAATAATGGTTGAAATACTTTAAGCAAAAGTTAAATTGTTGTACTTTGATCTTTTTTATCATTCCTTTGGAGCAACTCAATGATGTATTGAACTAGAGAAGCTAGGAAGAATAATGATATTTTTCTTTGTCTATTGTTTGTGAGTTAATCATTATTATTATGTGAATTCTTGTGAGACGTGCTCTACAAAGTATCACAGATGACATTCAGAATACACACTAAAATGATTGATCCTTGTCTGTTTACATAATAAATGCTCAGGTCATCTCAGTGTAATTATACCTAGATGCTGGTGTTCACTTGCAATATTAAAAATCATGAAATTAGTACTCATGTCATCATTTTTCTAACATATACCATTGATGCTTGTACTCACTTTCAACATTTTTAAAAGCTCAATGATGATACAAAGTGCAATAAAAGTTTTGTTAAGATTCTAATGCTTGCATATGTAGATTTGCATGGTTAAATTAGATTGCATTCATATTATTTTTTCACATCGACTAATGATATCTATATCAGCCTGCACCAAATGCAGAATAATGTCCCACATCGTTGGGAAGAACTCTAAAATCCTCCTATGATCATAACATATCATAAATCAGCAATATTATCAATCAATCAGCCAATCAATCTAATCAACTCTGGTGAGACTTTGATCAAATCTCGTGAGCGACTATCATTGAACCTTGCCTATCATGAGGTCAATCAATCCATCTATCATTGATCCTCACCTATCATGAGGTCAATCATCAATATATCATTGATCCTCACCTATCGTGAGGTCAATTATCAATCTACCATTGATCCTCGCCTATCGTGAGGTCAATAATCTATCTATCATTGATGCTCGCCTATCATGAGGTCAATCAATAAATCAATCATTGAATCTCACCTATCATGAGATCAATAATCTTCTAATCTATTAGGATCATCAATCAATATCGAATCAAAGGCTGACACAATCAAAAATCATCAAAAATAAGGAGGCTTAATACAAATTCATCTAGGGCAAAACTTTCTACATTTTTAATCGGGAGATAAATTATTTGACTAACAAATCTTCATCAAATCATCATCAAATCATTGAAAAATCATAAAAAAATTGAAAATTTCAGAAAAATCCCAAAAAATCAAAAAAATCATGAATTTATCTCCCGAGAGGGAATATTATCATCAATAAATTGAAAATCAATGTATGGGGCATGTTTAGGGCATACTAAATAAATTTTTCGTCGATACTAGAAGTAGCAACAAAATTTTCTTTGAAGCAATGTGTAAACACATCACTTCATAGAGGGGCAAATGTATACACCTAAAATTGGTCTAGAGATTTCGATTAATTAAATACAATTTATTTGATTAATTATCCTAAATCCCTCTACTATTGAATAAATAGAAATATCTATTTATATAGTTTGTGTTTAAATTCACATATTTAAATTCTTCTGATTCTACTATTATCTCATCTTAATTAAATAAACAAAAATAAATAATTTTTTTTATTTAATTATCAATTTTCCCTATTTATTTCTATCACATCTATCTAAATTAATTAAATAAAGGTTAAACACTTTATTGATTAGTTATCATATTCATCTATTTTAATTTAATAAACAACTCTTAAAGTTTTATTTATTAAATTATTTATTTCTTTTTTGCTAATTTAAATAAATAGAAATATTTAAATAAAGGCAATAAATCAATTCCTATATTTTCTAAGAACCAAATTAGATATCATATGTCTAATTTATGTGAAAATTATGTCTAAATTAATTGACTCAATCTTCACGGGAAGATTTGGAGACAAATTGGAGACAAATTTGAATCAATCTCTCATTTCTCTTCCATCAATCCTTCCCATCTTCTTTCCTGGCATTTTCATGGGTAGGAAAAATTCCCAAAATATTGTCAATTTCCTCCATCTCTCACCATTCAATCCTACAGATTGAATCAAAGCCTTTGTTTGCTGCCCCTATACAAATCTACTACTAGGAAATCTATAAATATAGCGTCATTCAATAGTAAAAGGATCCAGAATATCAGAGTTTATGCAATCTTACTCTGTAGGAAAGCATCAAGCATCTCAACAATAGAAATAGCAATAAATTTCATATCACAGTTGCACACTATAGCTTCATTCATAGTTTTCATATCAATTCATGTTACAGTAGTTTCTTTTATCATTTATATATTATCATATCATTTCATTCAACATCATTTCATTCTTTAGATTGTCATTTTAATAGTCATAGTGTTTCATTAAATTTGAGAGCACTGTAGCTTAATAAATCTTTAAAGATAGGAAACAATGAGACGCTTTCAGTAGAATCTTTCTTTAGATTAGTTTATTTGTTGAATCTTTGATATAATGTTTCATTAAGAAATGTATTTACTCTTGTTTACTTATTCACACTTACAATTATAACTATGCTAAGTAGGATTGTTGGATTGTGAGATGCTAGTAAATTTGAGTCATGGATGTTTGTGATTATATCGAAATTGATAGAAATCTATGTACCAATGCATTGGGGAAGATTTATGAGCAAAAAATTGCATGGAAAAATAAGGGAATTTCCTAAGTCTTGATTTTTTTATGTCTTCATATGTGATTTATTCCTGCACCTTAAGGGAAAATAAGCAAGGATTGAAAAGGTTTGGTACTCTATGTAGGGAAGTAGGAAATAGTTTAATATATGCCCATTTACCTCAAATTACTATCCATGGTTACAAGGACCATTACAAGATATTTAATGATTTGTTTTTAATGAAGCTAGTTAGAACAATGGAAGGTGACAAGGCTAAAAGTTTGTCTTTGAAAGCAACAAGTGTTATTAAACCTTTTGGGGGTTGGTACATTTAGTTTCCAACTTTCACTTACATTAGGGTGGAAGGGTTTGATGGACATAATTTTATACTACCCAAGTACCCTATAGATAAAATTATCTTTCTAGAATTGGTAAGATAGCTAAAGTCATCTCAGCCTCTTTATAGTGCTAATCACAAAAGGGCCTCTTTCAAATTTCATATTGTAATAGGGAACTACAAGAGCATTGCAATTAGACTAGCCAATCTATGTGAAGAAGAGTGGAAAATGCATAATTTGAAGTATTTTCCACTCCAACGATAGTATTATGAGCTATAAGGGAATATTTCCAAGAATATTGTTGGCTATCATGCTCATGTCCAACATATTGAACATTATTGGTTAAATTGTGAAGATAAGCACATAGTAAGAAAGAGAAAATATGAAAGATTGTCATTAGAGTCTGCATGAATCCTCAAGGTTCATAATATTCCAGATCAGATAGAGGAGGATGATGGTGAAGATTTGAATAAGGATTATAATGAAAGTAGAGTCTATGATGAACCCATCCTAGACCGAGATTATAACAAAGAAGAAATAACATCAGTGGAGGAATTATCTACACCGGTTCTACTATAGACTCAGTAATGAGTAAATGATTTTTGTAAATTTTTAAAAAGGAAAAGCATAAAACCCACATAATTGTAAGATAAAAGAAAGAAAAAAAGAGAAGAAAATGAGTCCATGTGCAGGGAACCTACCAAAAAGAGAGGAAATCTGGTAAACCAACAACTGGTATACATATAGAAGAAAGAACCCTTGAGTCTGTCACATATTGATTATTTAAATGCAAATTATTAAACATGAGATTGATAATTATTATGTTAAATGATTATTTAAATTGAAGTTAAATTGAAATTGAAATGAAATTGAAATTAAAATGCAATTGCAATGAATTGAAATGCATTTTTATTAAAATTGGGGTTTGTAATTGCTGATGAAAATTCGAGTGCAAGTGAACGCAGGAATAGGTGAACGTGAATGAAGGTGAGAACATCGATCAGGTAGAGTTGTTTTAGCCTTTAGAAGTTTATGAGGATGATGGAGTCTCACACACACACTTAGTTATATTTTAATGTATTTTTGTGATTATTGTGCTTGCAAATTTTAAATTAAGTTTAATTGAGTTCTCCAATATGTGAAAATAATATGTCGATTTAAATATTGATTTGATTAATTTTTGAGGAAATTGATTTTTATTTAAGTAAATTCGATTCTTTATGTCAATATTTTTCCATCATTTAAAAATAATGAAGCTCTTATTTGAAAATAATAGAGTAGACTTTTAATTGGGAAAATTTATTAAAACATGTAATAAAAATTATGTTATAATTTTTTTATTTTTATTTTTCTCGTTTGAAAATATGAAAGAGAAAAGATTTATTGAATAAATAAACAAATATCTAAAACTAAGTTAGTGAAATCAAATTGGAAAACAAATTATGTACAAATTGGAAATTGAATTCAAACAACAGTTGAGCAGATTGAAAAAAATATCTTCAATCAAATTGGAAGGCAATAAAATTCTAAAATTTTGAGTTTCATGAATTGAACTAGAGATCAAACTACAAGTGTGGATCTTGCTTTGGGAATAACTCCACCAATGCATGAGAAAATAAGAATTCAGTGAAGAAATTTCAATTGGGGGAAAAACAGAGTGAAAAATCTGTTTTTAGAAGCATAGACCAAAAATACATTGGGATTTTGATATCTGATGGGAATTCATTTGGTTGTTCTCTCCACGCATGGCTAGAAGAAGATGCAAGTTGTTTGACTTTATTCAATGTTACTCTCATCCTCCAGATGCTCCATGCGCAGTTGGGAGGACAACACCAATTCTGTTTAGTTTTCAAAGGCCTTCCACATTCCTTTACTCCCCACGTAGCCAGTAGAGGAGAGGAGTATTGGGTGTGCAGGAAGTGAGGAAGGAGTTAACAAGGTGCATTTGTACTCAGAGACTCCCCACTCACCCACTCTTTTCCACGTGACCAGGTAGTAGGGAGGTGAAAAGAAGAGGTATGCGCTTGGAGGAAAAGGCACGCAAGGGAAGCAAGACTTAGGGAGCAGTAGGGAGGAGATAGTAGGTGGGAAGATAGGAAAGAGATAAAGAGGAAGGTGCACAGGTGGGAAGATAGGAAATAGGAAGTAAAGCACGCCCCAAGAAATAGGTGGACAGGGAAGGAAGAAGATAAGGTAGCAGGAAGGAATTACAATCAACAGCAATAGCAAGAAAGAGAATGAAGAAATCACAGTCAGAGCAGCTACAGGAAATCGATAGAGGAAGCACACAAACAACCATTTCTAGATTTAAGAATTACTAGGTAAGAGCTATTGAAATTGATTTAACAAATTCAAGATTATAGTGTATTATCTGGAATCATTTTCTTTTCTTATTCTGATTTTAAATATATTAAAAGTATCTTTGTTTCCATCTAATTCTAATTAAATTTTTAAACATCAAACTGTGTTTTTCAGAAACCATTGAAATTAGAAACATAAAATTCTAGAAAAAATATTTCATTAGAAAACAATGAAAACAACTGAATTATAAATTTAGGAGAAATTCGGACTTAGAAAAACATTTTTGACAGAAAACCTTATTCTAAATTAGATTTGAAAAGAATTCAAAATTGAAAATGATTATTTCATTTTGATTTAGAAGAACTTTAAAAATCCAAATAGATAGATAGTTTTTAATTCTCAAAAGAAGGAAACAGAAAAGATTTGATAAAATACTTGTTGAATATTAAACGTGATTTCAAAATAGAAGTTAAAATCAGTGAATTTTGCGTATAAAACTCAAAATATTTGAAACAAAAATGAAAATGATTTATTTTTATTCTTTTCTTGAAAAATTAATTATTTATTTTCTGAAAGTATGGAAAATAGAAAATAAATCAATTAAAATAAAAATATGATTTATTTGAAAAGAAAAGGAATTAGGATTATTTGAAAGAGGAAACCAATTAAATGAGTAAATAGAATGAAAGAACCTGTGCTCATTTATGCATGTTTATATATGTATTTAATTTACTTACTTGAGATACACCTTCTTCTTTTTTGTTATTTAATTTATTCAATTTAAATATTAGTTCAATGTTAATTATGGTTTAAAACGATGAAAATGCAACATTTAAACTATTTTTTCTTAAAAGAAGATTTTCGTTAAATTGTTTTTGAAAGATTGTATTTATTGGTATGGAATCATGCATGCTTGATAAATGAATGTGCATGTCATGTGTTTGGAAAGTTACCTTCCAAGACAGGTGCCGAATATGGGTTATTAGAGAGTGTAATTTTGCTTTTCCAAAATTGCTTTTATCTGTCATGGATGATAGTTTACTTGGCCAAGTAACTTAAGGACCATTGAAATAGATGGAATGAATGAAATCTCTAACATATCCTAGTATCAAACTTCCTTGTTTCTTAAATGAATTAGAAAAATGAAAATGCTTGTGGTTTTATTAGTTATACTAGGCACGCACTAGATTCCATCTTGCTTGTCGACTGCTTTTTGCTAAGCCATTCATGCAGGGTCAGGTATTATTTGAATGACTAAGGAATTCTAGCAAGCATAAGCTTCGAGGTTGGGCGGAAAAGGAGCCTAATAGTTGTTCTCATGTTCATTATTAAAGATATGCTATTGGATTGAAGATCAAAGGACGTCATCTTCATTTATGTATTATTGTATTCCTTAATTATGTATTGAAGAGCTTAAGGCTACTGAATGCCTAAGTCTTGAATTGTAAACTTAAATTGCAATTACTTTTGTATTATTATCAACATCGTGTACTATGACACATGTATGATTTTAACTAGAAATGTATATTGAATCTATTTTATCACCTTCAAGTCATTGTTTTGGAATCGATTGGATTTTTATGTTGTCTATTAAATGAAGTGATGACTTTCTTTTGAATATAAATGAATTTATTTAAAGAATTGTTGATGTTCTAAATTTAAGAGTTTCACTCTTTACATTTGGTATTAGAGCCCTAGGTTTGAACACTAGGGTCCTTTGTCCATTATGCTAAAGAAACATTCCTTGATGTAGGAATTGTTGATACATAATGGGTACAAGAGGAATAGGAGCTGCTGCAAGTAATGATAATGATAGGTTGGATCAAATTCTCAGTCTTTTGAATCAACAGGGTTCCAGAATAGATAATCTAGAACAAGAAGTTTAAGGAGTCAGAGAAGGAAAAAACCCTTAGAAAAAAAATTCCCCAAAATGAGGAGCAACCCAATAATGAGAATCCAAGGGCTGAAGTACCAAATCCTCAATCTAGGATTGAAGGGGAGTTGGCGAAAGACTTGAAAAGGGTAGCACCACCCAAGTTTGATGGTAATACTATAGGTGATGGAGCTGAAGCCTAGGTAATTGAAATGGAAAAGTACTTTGAGCCCAGGAATATGTCCAATGAGACCAAGGCAGTTTGGGCTGCATACTAGCTTACTGGAGAAGCTGCTACTTGGTGCGATAATGAGAAGAGTGAGAAGAAGTTACTACCATGTGGGACTACTTGGTAAGTGTTCTTGTAACTTTTCAAAAAGAGGTCGCTTCCACAAATGTTCCTTGATAGGAAGATGACAGAGTTCCAGAATCTTACTCAAGATGGTTTGACAGTTACTCAGTACTGGGAGAGGTTCACTAATCTTCTGTTGTATGTACCACAATATCAGATGGATGAATGGTTCTGTATTTAGAAATTCATCCTAGGATTGAGGCCACATATTGGAGTTAATGTGGATATTCATAATCTATTGACTATGGATGAGGTCTTTGAGAAGGCCATAAAACAGGAACAAAAATTGCAACAGGTGACAATCTATAGAAAGAGTGTGAATGCTAAATCTAGATTCTGAGATAAGATGTTCTAGAATAATAACAAAAATAACAAGAAGGGTAAGAATAATTAGCAGATTGGGAACATGAAGAGATGAACAAACACTCAGGATAAAGGAGAAGGAAGCAATGGTGGAAACAAGAAAGTGAATAATAATAACACCAACTTCTCCAATAACAGGAATAGGACAAGTGGTCACCCAGGGCCACGAGGTGGATGTTATAATTGTGGAGGAGATCACTATACCTCCAATTGCACTCAATGTATAGGAGATCAGTGAGGTGGGAATTATAGGCGAGCATCACAACACCAGATTCATGCAGCAGTTGACAACTGTCAAGCAAACTTTCAAGCTTCACCTATTCAGCTGTTAGGTAAGATTTTTGGTCAATCTTTTCTATTTTGATAGATACATGAGCTACTGAATGCTTTATTGATCCTAAATTAGTTACTAAATTACCTATTAGACCTAGTTATATGTCACATGCATCGATGGTTCAGTATGGAAACCGAGAAAAGAAGAGGGTAGATTCATGTCTATCATGCAACGATTTAGAGCTACCTAATTTCCAAACCCAAGTTAACCTATATGTAGTACCGTTGGATTTTTATGATGTGATCCTAGGGATCAATTGGTTAATTGAGTATAAATCCATAGTGAAATATGAGGATAAGGTTGTGAGTTGTTTGGATGATTTTGGACATCCAATTGAGATTTCAGGATCTCGAGAGCCTCTAGAGTTGAGACATATCTCGACCATGCAGCTAAAGAAAGCACATCAGAAAGGATGTTCCATATATGCTATATTAGTGAGTGACTTGGATAACGTCCAAAAAAGTCCAGAGGGCTATCTAGTTCTTAGGGAGTTCTTGGATATCTTTCCCGAAGAACTTACTGAATTACCACGAAAGAGAGAATTTGATTTCTCTATTAAACTTTTACCTGGAACGGAGCCTCAATCCAAGGATCCATATAGAAATACTACTACTGAGTTATATGAATTGAAGGTTCAATTGTAGGAGCTACTGAAGCAGGGATTTATTAGACTGAGTGTATCCCCATGGGGTGCACCATTAATCTTCGTTAAGAAGAAGGATGGAACCTTGAGACTATGTATTGATTATAGGATGCTGAACAAGGTTACCATTAGGAACATGTATCCTTTACCTAGGATAGATGAGTTGTTTGATCACATGAAAAGGTCTACAATTATTTCTAATATTGATCTTAGATTAGGTTACCACTAGTTAAGGATTAAGGATGAGGATATTCCAAAGAAAGCTCTCATAACTCGGTATGGACACTACGAGTTCACTGTGGTACCTTTTGGTCTAACAAATTCTCTAGCGGCATTCATAAATCTCATGAACAACATCTTTAGAGATTGTGTAGATGATTTCATGCTTATATTCATATATTATATTCTAATTTACTCTAAGACAGAAGAGGAGCATGAGAAGCACTTGAGAATAGTCTTGCAATGACTAAGAGATCGAAAGATTTTTGGAAAGTATTCGAAGTGTACATTCTTTTAGAAGAATGTTCACTATTTGGGACATGTCATATCTGTTGAGGGAATCTCAGTTGATCCTACAAATATAGAAGCCATTGTAGATTGGCCAACACCATCAAGTGTTACTAAAGTTTGTAGTTTCATGGGACTTTCAGGATACTACAGGAAATATGTGGAAGCTTTTTCTAAAATAGCAGCACCTATAACTTCTCTTCAGAAGAAGGGAAATAAATATTTACATCGACACCAATATTGACTATACTAGATCCTAATGGGCACTTCATTGTGATTACAGATGCTTCAAGTGAAGGTGTAGGAGTTGTGTTGATGCAAGAAGGGAAAGTGGTTGCATATGAGTCTAGGAAATTGAAACAGTATGAATTGAATTATGCACCACATGATCTTGAGGTTACAACTATTATTCATGCATTACATATGTGGAGACATTATCTCATAGGGAATCCATTTGAGCTTAAGACAAATCATTTAGGACTTAACTACATCTTCACACAGCTGAACCTCAATGCGAGACAGAGGAGGTGGCTTGAGTTCTTAAGTGAGTATGATTTTTGTATTGAGTATATCAAGGGTATGGAAAATAGAGTTGCAGATTCTTAGCAGGAGAATACATCTCTCTGCTATGTTGACCACAAGGTCAAATTTGAGATAGCAAGTCTTGCAGTATCTTCCAGGTGATGACCATTATGACAAGGTCAAGCAAGCCTTAGAGGCAGATCCTTCAAATCATAGATTTGATGGTTATGTGATGGAGTATGATGGTATTATGAGATATCAGGGAACAATGTATATCCTTGAGGGTAGAGACTTGAGTAAGTTGATTCTTGAGGAAGTACATTATGCACCATATTCAGGGCATCCAGGAGTTACGAAGATGGTAGTAGAGTTGAAGGCTTTGTATTTTTGGCCTAAGCTCAAGAAAGATGCCATGGAGTATGTGGCTAGATGTTTGGAATGCTAGCGGGTTAAGGTTGAGCATGTGCATCTAGTAGGACTTTTGAATCCCCATGATATACCTGAGTATAAGTGGTAAGTAACAAGTATGGATTTTATCCAAGGATTACCTTTGAGCAGGAATAGGAATGATACCATCTTAGTAGTTGTTGATAAGCTAACGAAGGTTTCACATCTCATACCTAGGAATCTAAAGGATGGATCATTGACTCTTGCAAATAAATTTGTGCAAGAGATATTTTGATTGCATGGTGTATCAGAGACCATTATTTCTAATAGGGACACTAGGATGACATCTAGGTTCTAGAATACACTGAATGCAACTTTAGGAACTAAATTGAATTTTAGTTCTACATATCACCCAAGAATTGATGGCCAAATAGAAAGGGTCAATCAAGTTGTTAAGGATTTACTGAGGGTGTACTGCATGGATCATCAATACAAGTGGGAAGAATATTTTCCATTGGTTGAGTTTTCCTACAACAACTGATTCCATGCATCTTTGGGTATGCAACCTTTTGAGGCACTTTATGGTAGGAAATGTCGCACACCCATCAGTTGGGACAGGATGCAAAATAGGATCATCATTGGTCCGAATATGCTCAAGGAAATGGATGAGGAAATGAACTTGATCAACGGTAGGTTTAAAGAAGCAGTCGATAGACAAAAGAGCTATACTGATAGGAACAAGACTTTTATGCAGTTTTCTACGGGAGATAAATTCATTTTGAAGGTTAAGCCTCATAAGTGCTCTATCTCATTTGGGAAATCATCAAAGTTGGTACTGAGATTTGTTGGACCCTTTGATGTAATACAAGTTATTAATCCAGTTGCTTATAGAATAGCGTTACCACCTTCTCTAGCTCACCTCCATAATTTATTCCATGTTTGTTTGTTGAAACCATACCATCATGATGCATCTCATATTCTTGATTGGCATTCATTACAGGTAAAGGATCCAGGGGTGGTGCTAGTTGAGACCATCTGAATCCTAGATAGGCATAGCATTAAGCTATGTAATAGGGATAATACTCAGTACAAGGTCCAGTGGGACTAGTATATTGAGGATAGTGCTACATGGGAGGATTTTGAGGTGATTGACCATCATTTTCCTCATTTTCTTTCATAGATTAGTATATTCTTTATGCAAAGATACTTGATACTCTGGTTTTTGATTCACATGTTGTGAACTTTGATAGTGTGTATGCTACTATGATTTTTTTATGGTTATGTTTGAGAACTATGCTGTTAGTTACTATTTCATTATGATCGAGATACTATGTTTTACCTATTGAGATACTATATTTTACTTATTGAGATACTATTTTTTATTGATTGAGATGCTATGTTTATTAAATGATTAATAAGACATCGAGATGATGTCTCTTCCAAGAGGGGAAGGATGTCATGTATTGATTTTATTGATAATTTAAATGCAAATTATTAAACATGAGATTGATAATTATTATGTTAAATGATTATTTAAATTGGAGTTAAATTGAAATTGAAGTGAAATTAAACTTGAAATGCAATTGCAATGAATTGAAATGCATTTTTATTAAAATTGGGGTTTGTCATTGCTGATGAAAATTCGAGTGTAAGTGAATGCAAGAACAAGTGAATGTGAATGAAGGCGAGAACATTGATCAAATAGAGTCATTTTAGCATTTAGATGTTTATGAAGATGGTGGAATCTTACTCACACACTTAGTTATATTTTAATGTATTTTTGCGATTATTGTTCTTGCAAATTTTAAATTAAGTTTAATTGAGTTCTCCAATATGTGAAAAGAATATGTTGATTTAAATGTCGATTTGATCAATTTTTGAGGAAACTGATTTTTATTTAAATAAATTGGATTCTTTATGTCAATATTTTTTCATTATTTAAAAATAATGAAGCTCTTATTTGAAATTAATAGAGTAGACTTTTAATTGTGAAAATTTATTAAAATGTAATAAAAATTGTGTTATAAATTTATTTGTTTTTATTTTTCTCATTTGAAATTATGAAAGAGGAAAGATTTATTGAAGAAATAAACAAATATCTAAAACTAAGTTAGTGAAATCAAATTGGAAAATAAATTGGAAATTGAATTCAAACATAAGTTGAACAGATTGAAGAAAATATCTTCAATTAAATTGGAAGGCAATAAAATTCTAAAACATGGAGTTTGATAAATTGAACTAGAGATCAAACTGAAATTGTGGATCTTGTTTTGGAAATAACTCCAACAATACATGAGAAAATAAGGAGTCAGTAAAGAAATTTGAATTGGGAGAAAAATAGAGTGAAAAATCCGTTTTTAGAAGCACAGACCGAAAATTCATTGGGATTTTGATATCTGATAGGAATTCATTTGGTTGTTCTCTCCACACATGGCCAGAAGAAGAGGCAAGCTATTTGAATTTTTTTAATGTTACTCTCATCCTCTAGATGCTCCATGCATGGTTGGGAGGAGAGCACCAATTCTGTTTACTTTTCAAAGCCCTTCCACATTCCTTTACTCCCCATGTAGCTAGCAGAGGAGAGGAGTATTGGGCACACAAGAAGTGAGGAAGGAGTCAACAGAGTGCAGTTGCAATTAGAGACTCCCCACTCACCCACTCTTTTCCACGTGACCATGTAGCAGGGAGGTGAAAAGAAGAGGTACGTGCTTGGAGGAAAAGGCAAGAGACAGGGGTAGGCAAAGGCAGACAAGCAAAGAAAGACTTGGGGAGTAGGAGGGAGGAGATAGTAGGTGGGAAGATAGGAAAGAGATAAAGAGGAAGGTGCGCAGGTGGGAAGATAGGAAAGAGGAAGTAAAGCATGCCAAAAGAAACAGGTGGACAAGGAAGGAAGAAGACAAGGCAGCAGTAAGAAATTACAATCAGCAACAGCAATAGGAAAGAGAAAGAAGAAATCACAGTCAGAGCAGCTATAGGAAATTGACAGAGGAAGCACACAAACAACCATTTGTAGATTTAAGAATTACTAGGTAGGAGCTATTGAAATTTATTTAACAAATTCATGATTACAATGTATTATTTGGAATTGTTTTCTTTTCTTATTCTGATTTTTAAATCTATTAAAAGTATCTTTGTTTCCATCTAATTCTGATAAAAATTTTAAACATCAAACTGTGTTTTTCCAAAAACCATTGAAATTAGAAACATAAAATTTTATGAAAAAGGTTTGATTAGAAAACAACTGATTTATAAATTTAGGAGAAATTCAGACTTAGAAAAATATTTTTGATAGAAAACGTTATTTTAAATTAGATTTGAAAAGAATTCAAAACTAAAAAATGTTTATTTCATTTTGATTTAGAAGAACTTTAAAAATCCAAACAAATAGATAGTTTTTAATTCTCAAAAGAAAGAAACATAAAAGATTTGATAAAATACTTGTTGAATATAAAACATGATTTCAAAATAGAAGTTAAAATCAGTGAGTTTTGCGTATAAAACTCAAAATATTCGAAACAAAAATAAAAATGATTTAGTTTAATTTTGTTCTTGAAAAAGAAATTATTTATTTTCTAAAAGTATGAAAAATAGAAAATAAATCAATTAAATTAAAAATATGATTTATTTGAAAACAAAATGATTTAGGATTATTTCAAAGAGGAAACAAATTAAATGAGTAAATAGAACGACAGAACGGGTGCTCATTTATGCTTGTTTATATATGTATTTAATTTACATACTTGAGATACACATTCTTCTTTTTTGTTATTTAATTTATTCGATTTAAATATTAGTGTAATATTAATTATGGTTTAAAATGATGAAAATACAACATTTTAACTGATTTTGCTTGAAAAAAGATTTTCTTTAATTTTTTTTTGAAAGATTGTATTTATTGGTTTGGAACCATGCATGATTGATAAATGAATGTGCATGTCATTAGTTTGGAAATTTTTCTTCCAAGACAGGTGTCGAATATGTATATTGAATCTATTTTATCGCCTTTAACTTGTTGTTTTGGGATCAATTGGATTTTTATGTTGTCTATTGAATGAAGTGTCAAATTACTTTTGAATATAAATGAATTTATTTAAAATATTGTCGATGTTCTGAATTTAAGAGTTTCACTCTTTACATTTGGTATCAGAGCCCTAGATTTGAACACTAGGGTGCTTTGTCCATTACACTAAAGAAACATTCCTTGATGTAGGAATTGTTGATATATAATGGGTACAAGAGGAAAAGGAGCTATTGTAAGTGATGATAATGACAGGTTGGATCAGATTCTCAGTATTTTAATTCAACAGGGTTCTAGAATGGATAATCTGGAATAGGAAGTTCGAGGATTTAGAGGAGGGAAAAACCCTCAGAACGAAATTCCCCAAAATGAGGAGCAACCCGATAATGAGAATCCAAGGGTTGAAGTACCAAATCCTCTAGATAGGATTGAAGGGGAGTTGGTGAAAGACTTGAAAAGGGTAGCACCACCCAAGTTTGATGGTAAGACTATAGGTGATGGAGTTGAAGCCTGGGTAATTGAAATGGAAAAGTACTTTGAGCTCAGGAATATATCCCATGAGACCAAGGCAGTTTGGGCTGCATACTAGCTTACTAGAGAAGCTACTAGTTGGTGGGATAATGAGAAGACTGAGAAGAATTTAATATCAAGTGGGACTATTTGGGAAGTTTTCTTGCAACGTTTTAGGAAGAGGTGGCTTCCACAGATGTTCTTTGATAGGAAGATGACAGAATTCTAGAATCTGACTTGGGGTGGTTTGACAACTACTCAGAACTGCGAGAGGTTCACTAATCTCCTAAAGTATGTACCATAGTATAAGATGGATGAATGGTTCTGTATTCAAAAATTCATCCTAGGATTGAGGCCATAGATTGGAGCTGATGTGGATATTCATAATCCATTGACTATGGATGAGGTCTTTGAGAAGGCCATAAAATAGGAACAAAATTTGCACCAAGTGGCAAACTATAGAAAGAGTGTAAATGCTAAATATGGATTTCAAAATAGGAAGTTCTAGAATAATAACAACAATAACTAGAAGGGTAACAATAATCAGTAAATCAGGAACCTGAAGAGAGGAACAAACACTTAGAATAAAGGAGAAGGAAGAAATGGTGGAAACAAGAAAGTGAATAATAGTAACACCAACTTCTCCTATATCAGGAACAGGACAGGTGGTCCCAGGGCCACGAGGTGGATGCTATAATTCTGGAGGAGATCATTGTGCCTCCAATTGTACTTAGGGTACAAGAGGTTAGCTAGGTGGTAATGATAGGCGAGCACCGAAACACCAGATTCATGCAGCGGTTGACAACCATCAACATACTTTCAGGCTTCACCTAGTCAAATGTTGGGTAATATTTTTGGTCAGTCTATTTCTATTTTGATAGATACAGGAGCTATTGAATGCTTTATTGATCCTAAAAGAGTTGCTAAATTACCTATTAGACCTAGTTATATGTCACATGTATGGATAGTTCAGTATGGAAACCGGGCAGAGAAGAGGGTAGATTCATGTCTATTATGTAGCGATTTAGAGCTACCTAATTTGTAAACCCAGTTTAACCTATATGTAGCATTGTTGGGTTCTTATGATGTGATCCTAGGGATCAATTGGTTAACTAAGCATAAAGCCATAGTGAACTATGAGAATAAGGTTGTGAGTTGTTTGGATGATTTTGGACATCCAGTTGAGATTTTAGGATCTCGAGAGCCTCTAGAGTTGAGACATATGTCAGCCATGCAACTAAAGAAAGCACATCAAAAAGGGTGTTCCATATATGCTTTATTGGTGAGTGACTTGGATAATGTCTAGTAAAGTCCAGAGGGCTATCTAGTTCTTAGGGAGTTCTTGGATATCTTTCCTGAAGAACTTACTGAGTTACCACCAAAGAGAGAATTTGATTTCTTGATTGAACTTTTACTTGGAACAAAGCCTCAATCCAAGGCTCCATATAGAATGACTACTACTGAGTTATATGAACTAAAGGTTCAATTGCAAGAGTTACTGAAGTAGGGATTTATTAGACCAAGTGTATCCCCATGGGGTGTACCGTTAATCTTCGTTAAGAAGAAGGATGGGACCTTGAGACTATGTATTGATTATAGGATGCTGAACAAGGTTACCATTTAGAACAGGTATCCTTTACCTAGGATACATGAGTTGTTTGATCAAATGAAAGGGGCTACAGTGTTTTCTAAGATTGATCTTAGACAAGGTTTCCACCAGTTAAGGATTAAGGATGAGGATATTCCAAAGACAACTTTTAGAACGCGGTATGGACACTATGAGTTCATTGTGGTACCTTTTAGTCTAACGAATGCTCCAGCGACATTCATGAATCTTATGAAAAATATATTTAGAGATTGTATAGATGATTCTGTGCTTATATTCATAGATGATATTCTAATTTACTCTAAGATAGAAGAGGAGCATGAGAAGTGCTTGAGAATAGTCATGCAACAACTAAGAGATCGAAAGCTTTTTGGAATATTTTTGAAGTGTACTTTCTTTCAGAAGAAGGTTCATTATTTGGGACATGTCATATCTACTAAGGGAATCTCAGTTGATCCTATGAAGATAGAAGCCATTGTAGATTAGACAACACCGCAGAGTGTTACTGAAGTTCGTAGTTTCATGGGACTTGTAGGATACTAGCATAAATATGTGGAAGGGTTTTCCAGAATAGCAACACTTATAACTTCTCTTCAGAATAAGGGAAAGAAATACGAGTGGACTGAGAAGAGCGAGGAAGCATTTCAAATTCTTAAATAGAAGTTGACATCGGCACCAGTATTGACTATATCAAATCCTAAGGGGCACTTCATTGTGATTACAAATGCTTCAGGTGAAGGTGTAGGAGCTATGTTGATGCAAGAAGGGAAAGTGGGTGCATATGAGTCCAGGAAATTGAAACAATATGAATTTAATTATGTGCCACATTATCTTGAGCTTATAGCTATTTTTCAAGCATTGCAGATGTGGAGACATTATCTCCTAGGGAAGTCATTTGAGCTTAAGACAAATCATTTAGGAGTTAAGTACATCTTCACACAACCAAACCTCAATGCGAGACATAGGAGATGGCTTGAGTTTCTAAGTGAGTATGATTTTGGTATGGAATATATCAATGGTAAGGAAAACAAAGTTGCATATTCTCTTAGCAGGAGAAGACATCTCTCTGTTATGTTGACCACAAGGTCAAATTTGAGACAAGTGTTGCAGTATCTTCCAAGAGATAAGCATTACAATAGGGTCAAGCAAGACTTAGAGGTAGATCCTTAAGATCATAGATTTGATGGTTATGTGATGGAGTATGATGGTATTGTGAGATATCAGCGAAGGATGTATATCCATGAGGGTGGAGACTTGAGGAAGTAGATTATGCACCATATTCAGGGAATCCAGGAGTTACGAAGATGGTAGCAGAGTTGAAGGCTTTGTATTTTTGGCCTAAGCTCAAGAAAGATTTCATGGAGTATGTGGATAGATGTTTGGAATGATAGTGGGTTAAGGTTGAACATGTGCATCTAGGAGGACTTTTGTAGCCCCATGACATACCTATGTATAAGTGGCAAGTAATCAGTCTGGATTTTATGCAAGGATTACCTTTGAGTGGGAATAGGCATGATACCATCTTAGTAGTTGTTGATAAGATAACGAAGGTTTCACATTCTATACCTACGAATTTGAAGGATGGATCATTGATTCTTGTGAACAGAATGTTCAAGAGATATTCCGATTACATGGTGTACCAGACACCATTATTTCTGATAGGGACACCAAGATGACATCTAGGTTCTGGAACTGAATGCAGCTTTAGGAACTAAATTTAATTTTAGCTCTGCATATCACCCACAAATTGATGAACAAACAAAAAGGGTCAATCAGGTTGTTGAAGATTTACTGAGGATGTACTGCATGGATCAGCAGTACAAGTGGGAGGAATATTTGACATTGGTTGAGTTTTCCTATGACAACTCATTCCATGCATCTTTGGCTATGGCACCTTTTGAGGCACTTTATGGCCAGAAATGTTGCACACCCATCAGTTGGGAGTGGAGGGAAGATAGGATCATCATTGGTCCTGATATGCTCAAGGAAATGGATGAGAAAATGAAGTGTGATCAAGGGTAGGTTGAAAGAAGCAGTTGATAGACTGAAGAGCTATGCTGATAGGAATAGGACTTTTAGGTAGTTTGATGTGGGAGATAAACTCTTTTTGAGGGTTAATCCTCATAAGAGCTCTATCTCATTGGGGAAATCATCAAATTTGGCACCAATAATTGTTGACCTCTTTGATGTACTGGAAGTTATTAATTCATATGCTTATAGACTAGCATGACCACTTGCTCTAGCTCGACTCCATAATGTATTCCATGTTTCTTTGTTGAAACAATACCATCGTGATGCATCTCATATTATTTATTGGCAATCATCACAGGTATAGTATCTAGTGGTGGTGCTAGTGGAGCCCATCTGAATCCTAGATAGGTGTATCATTAAGCTGCGTAATAGGGATAGTACTCAGTACAAGGTCCAGTGGGACTAGTATATTGAGGATAGTGGTACATGGGAAGATTATGAGATGATTGACTATCATTTTCTTCTTTTTCTTTCATTCATTAGTATTTTTCTTTATGTAGAGATACTTGATACTCAAGTTTTTGATTCACATGTTGTGAACTTTGATATCGTGGATGCTACTATGATTTTTTTATGCTTATGTTTGAGAACAATGTTGTTAGTTACTATTTCATTATGATCGAGATACTATGTTTTACCTATTGAGATACTATGTTTTACTTATTGAGATACTATATTTTATTGATTGAGATGCTATGTTTATTGAATGATTAATAAGACATTGAGACAATGTCTCTTCCAAGAAGGGAATGATTTCACGTATTGATTTTATTGATTATTTAAATACAAATTATTAAACATGAGATTGATAATTATTATGTTAAATGATTATTTAAATTGAAGTTAAATTGAAATTGAAGTGAAATTGAAATTGAAATGCAACTGCAATGAATTGAAATGCATTGTTATTAAAATTGGGGTTTCTTATTGTTGATGAAAATTTGAGTGCAAGTCAATGCAGGAACAGGTGAACATGAATGAAGGTGAGAACAATGATTAGGTAGAGTCATTTTATCATTTATACATTTATGAGGATGATGGAATCTCACACACACACTTAGTTATATTTTGATGTATTTTTGTGATTATTGTGCTTGCAAATTTTAAATTAAGTTTAATTGAGTTCTCCAATATGTGAAAAGAGTATGTTGATTTAAATGTTGATTTGATTAATTTTTGAGGAAATTGATTTTTATTTAAATAAATTGGATTCTTTATGTCAATATTTTTCCATTATTTAAAAATAATGAAGCTCTTAATTAAAATTAATAGAGTAGAATTTTAATTGCAAAAAATTATTAAAATGTAATAAAAATTGTGTTATAAATTTATTTGTTTTTATTTTTCTCATTTGAAAATATGAAAGAGAAAAGATTTATTGAAGAAATAAACAAATATCTAAAACTAAGTTAGTGAAATCAAATTGGAAATTGAATTCAAACAATAGTTGAACAGATTAAAGAAAATATCTTCAATCAAATTGGAAGGCAAGCAAATTCTAAAACTTGGAGTTTGATAAATTGAACTAGAGATGAAACTGAAATTGTGGATCTTTCTTTGGGAATAACTCCACCAATGCATGAGAAAATAAGGAGATAGTGAAGAAATTCGAATTGGGGGAAAAATAGAGTGAAAAATCCGTTTTTAGAAGCACAGACTGAAAATACTTTGGGATTTTGATATCTGATGCACCAATTATCTTTAGTTTTCAAAGGTCTTCCACATTCCTTTACTCGCCACACAGCTAGCAGAGGTGAGGAGTATTGGGCATGTAGGAAGTGAGGAAGGACTCAACAGGGTGCAGTTGCAGTCAAAGACTCCCCACTAACCCACTCTTTTCCACATGACTAGGTAGCATGGAGGTGAAAAGAAGAGGTACACACTTGGAGGAAAAGGAAGGAGATAGGGGCAGGCAAAGGCACACAAGAGAAGAAAAACTTAGGGAGCAACAGGGAGGAGATAGTAGGTGGGAAGACAAGAAAGAGATAAAGAGGAAGATGCACTGGTGGGAAGACAAGAAAGAGGAAGTAAAGCATGCCAAAAGAAATAGGTGGACAGGGAAGGAAGAAGACAAGCCAGTAGGAAGAAATTACAATCAGCAACAACAACATGAAAGAGAACGAAGAAATCACAGTCAGAGCAGCTACATGAAATTGATAGAGGAAGCACACAAACAACCATTTCCATATTTAAGAATTACTAGGTAGGAGCTATTCAAATTGATTTAACAAATTCATGATTACAGTGTATTATTTGGAATCATTTTCTTTTCTTATTTTGATTTTTAAATCTATTAAAAATATGTTTGTTTCCATCTAATTTTGATTAAATTTTTAAACATCAAACTATGGTTTTCAAGAAACCATTGAAATTAGAAACAAAAAAATTTAGGAAAAAGATTTGATTAGAAAACAATGAAAACAACTAATTTATAAATTTAGGAGAAATTTAGACTTAGAAAAAGATTTTTGACAGAAAACGTTATTTTAAATTAGATTTGAAAAAAATTCACAATTGAAAACGTTTATTTCATTCTGATTTAGAAGAACTTTAAAAATCCAAATAGATCAATAGTTTTTAATTCTCAAAACAAGGAAAGATAAAAGATTTGATAAAATACTTGTTGAATATTAAACATGATTTCAAAATAGAAGTTAAAACTAGTGAATTTTGCGTATAAAACTCAAAATATTCGAAACATAAATGAAAATGATTTATTTTAATTATGTTCTTGAAAAAGTAATTATTTATTTTCTGAAAGTATGAAAAATAGAAAATAAATCAATTAAATTAAAAATATGATTTATTTGAAAACAAAACGAATTAGGATTATTTCAAAGAGGAAACAAATTAAATGAGTAAATAGAACGAAAGAACGTGTGCTCATTTATGCCTATTTATATATGTATATAATTGACATACTTGAGATACACCTTCTATTTTTTTGTTATTTGATTTATTCGATTTAAATATTAGTTTAATGTTAATTATGGTTTAAAACGATGAAAATGCAAAATTTAAACTGTTTTTTCTTAAAACAAGATTTCAGTTAAATTGTTTTTGAAAGATTGTACTCATTGGTTTGGAACCATGCATGCTTGATAAATGAATGTGCATGTCATGTGTTTGGAAAGTTACCTTCCGGGACGGGTGTCGAATATCGTTTATTAGAGAGTGTATTTTTTCTTTTTCAATCTCTAGGGCAAGGAGTTTCATTAAAACCAACTGGTAAACAAAGATATTTTGAATCAATCAAAGTTCAATAAAAGGTAAAACAAAAAGTGGCATTCTCTTCTATGGAAAAGCTAAGGACCAAGCCTACTACTGATGAAGAGGAGGGGATAACATAAAACAATAGTACATAGACAAGGTCTGCATATCAGAGAGTTGTAGCATTATTCACTTCTCCCTCTTAAGTTAATATGGCTACTATAAAACAAGCATTGGGGAAAACTCTTATGGTTTTGGATGAAATTTTTGAAGTTGATGAATCTCAAATTAAGGAAAAAATGGATAAGTGGGGCACCATGTGGGAAAAAGTAAAAGAAAAGAAGTCTGAAGAAAAACCCATGGTACACCAAGTGGTTGAAGAAATTCCAAATATAGGGTCAATTCCTATAAAAATTGAAGAAGAAAATTTTATAAAAGGAACACTCACTTTAGAAGTAGGAAACCCTTATTTTCTTGAAATAGAAATAGGGGAGACTATAGGAAAAAATCCTACTGATAAATTGGTTATTGAAGATACCCTTGATTCCCAGTATTTGCTTCAAAATGATCAAAATTTTGATGAAGAACCACAGGTCACTAAAAAGTAAAACAATGACTAAGTTGGGATTGAAAATGAAGAACCTTCACAAGTTTCAGGTGATAAGTTTAGAGATGGAGAAAATCCCTATATGATAGGATATGAAGAAACTAATGTCTTAGGAATGGATGTTGAAAACTTTGCTAGACAGGAAAATGCAAGTCTTGGAACTGAAGAGACGAAGTCTAATCCCGGTAATCCAGAATCCATGCTAGAGAATATTGAAGATGTTCCTATTTTGGAGGACATGATAGATAAAGCTAAAGATGTAAGAGAAGAATGATGGAGTGAATCAGTGATTTTAACTGTTTTCACAATTTTAATAAAACTGAAATAAACTAGATGTATTCTCTCATTTATCAATGATAAACTCATTCATTTACTAAATGCAATCAAATAAAATTAAACGAGAATTATAATAGTAAAACATAGCATATTAAATAATTCATGCAATGAATCAGATTAACCATGGATAAGAAAATAGACACAAGATATATCGAGTGGAAAACCCTCATGGGGTAGAAAAACCACTCCTAAATTGCTACCTTTTTAGGCTTTCATTTCAATAATCATTTTTGACAATGCCTCATAGGCTGATTTCTGAGCACCAACTCAAGGAGCACCAACCCCCCTTCTAGAAACACCAATTTCAAGGAGCACCAACCCATTTTTTATTTTTTAGTATGTCATACAATGATACAGAGGATCTCTTTGTTTCTCTAGTTTCTGTCAAGTGCCTCTTGACGGACAATGTTTACAATCCTCAAGGTTCAAGCATGACCGTTTAGAATTTTAACCATTGTCAAGCCTTAAGACAACTTGATGAAATAACACATAATTTTTTATTTTCAATTTCAATTCACAACTTCTCAATAGATTCATAGTAATATTCTCACTCTAGTTTTTCACTTTGTGTTTCATACATTTCTCATTGTTTTTCAAAAATAGTTAACTCCACTTTTCAATGTTTTCTCGCAAAAATCATAACCCTTATTTATCACTTAATTTCCAAAACAAGAATTGAAAACCCTAGTCTCTCTACTTTTCTGCTTAAATAGATTTCATCATTAAAATTTTAGATATTGTAACAATAGTTCATTTTTCTATTACAAAGAATAAAACATAGGTGATTATCAGAATACTCATTTTCTGTCAAGCAACAATGCCAGACATTACAGTGTTCCTAAGAGAAAGATCAGCATGTATAATTTCTTCTAACAAAAATACCCAAGCACCATGCAAAATAAGAAAGAAAACCGAACCCTTGTCCCTACAAGCAGCCTACATAGGCAGTGCTTATCCAAACAAAATTAAAGCATGTATGTAAATCATGAACAATACCCTCATAAACAAAGTGCAACAACAATGTAACTAAAACCACAATGCAATGTAACCAAAATCATATAATGATGCATCCAAGAACAATTATCAGCGAATCTAAGTAAGAAACAAAAAATATTTGAAGACTTCATGATTACCCACAAACCAAAAACACTGACCCATAATTTTGATATTGTAAACTATAGTGAGATGCAGTTTAGATTAAGTGAATTCATGCATTTAGTTCTGACCATGAAGTGAGTGAACTCATTTTCCATCTTCCATACAGAAGTAAGCACATATTTTCCTATTATCTTTTCCAGTAGAAGTAACAATTCTGCAAATTAGTTAAAGAGATGAATACCCAAGAAGACCGGAAGAGAGTTTGACATGTAGCAAATTACCAGATCGACAGAACAACAAAGTACCATGAGTACTTCTAGTTTTGAGCTCTTATCCAATGACAGAAGAATCGACCATGGTGATGTTCTTTCATATTTCCCCATATGCTATCCAAGAGAGTCAGAAAGCCAATATATACAGTGAAACAACTGTGAGGAGATTTCCATGGTGGCGGCTAAAGTAGGGCTTGAAACCACAAACAATGAGACAAAAAGTTTGCCCTATTCTTTCCAAACCAAAATAGTCGATATCCTTTACCAAACTTGATTGATTTTGAAGTTCGAAAGGACTGAATTAATAATACAAAAACTCATGATGCATTTTGAAATCCGTGGACTGTCCAATGCTTTGCATGCCGACTAACATCATTTCCATTTAACAATTATTGACTAAGTTAAATTTCGAGCACATAATGCCTTGACTTATTTGACATGACCATTATACACATCAAATACTAATTACCTTAGAATTTTTTGTTTCCTAGTAATCAAAGCCAAGTCACTTCCATGGTGACATTTTAGAACATCATAACCTTATACCTCCTATCGGCCTTAAGACCAAGTAATGTGTTGACCAATAAACTGAATCACATGCATAAGAATGATCAAATGTTTGCGAATGTTCAAAATCAATTGCCACCATAATGCCATATATACCCAATGCCTTATGAAATATAATAAAGGCTAATATTTATGCTATGTTCAATATGCCATTCACCCATTCCAAATTCAGTATACCGAATGCTCAAGCCATTAATAGATATTTAAGGAAACTCGATAGGGTTTTCTTAAGAAAAAGAGCCAACTAAAAGCATTACCTGACAGAGAAGCCTAACTCCAATATTGTTCAAAACAAATTATTAATGTCATAATGGTAGAAAAATTGAATAAGCCAACATCATATAAGCAAGTGTTCCATAGAAAACTGAATAAGCCAAAAACAAGCGAATCACTGTGGCACAAAATGTCAAATTAGAAAAATGTCACCTGAACAAGGGAACATTAACTTGTAACCAAGATGCCTTATGATCTACACATGGAGTCAAGTGATGAGTGCCACCAAAGATAATATCATGAATGAAGTAAGTCTGCCAATGATAGAATCAAAATAGTTCAACTTAGTAATCAACCACCAAGATGCCAAACTAAAACAAATATTGTCATCAAGGACAAATAGAAAAAGAGAGGTTCAACAAAGAAGTTCCTGAAAAATACTAAAGGAAAGGAATGTAGAAAAGTCACAGAGGTAGAACAAGATGAAGATGTACTTGATTGGTTAATCGGAGAATTGACTTCCCCATTGGAAGTAGAATTGGTACCTATGGATCTTAAAAGCTTTATGCAAGAAGTGGAAACTCCTAAGCCTAGGTAAACAGCTAAAACAAAACATGTCATACAAAAGAATGCAGATGAAGGTAGAACACTCCATAGAGCTACCCCAATAGTAGATCAAAATAGACATGAGATAATGCCTAAGGAGTACAAGATAAAAAGTATTTATGTTGGACACTCATCCTAGACACAAGAATTAGAAGAAATGAAGATGAATTTAGATACAAATATTTCTAGGGTACAAAAAAGTAAATGAAAGAAAAGAGAGTGAAAGAACAGATTGATAACCTAGAGAATTTTGTAAAATCATTAGCCCAATCTAATCAAGCACAAACTTAATTGCCTCATAATCTAATACTTATGTCACAAGAGCAGGTGGATGCAATTGCAATGATTCACCACATGATGAATATATTTGAAGAATGGATTGAGTATAGGGTAAGCCAAGGAGAAGAATTGATTGCAAATATAATTTGGAAGTATAAAGAGGCTCACTGTTGGTTTGAAAAATCCAAAAGATTGGAAGGAGAATTTAGATTTCTCTAGGAGCAAGTTGATGCTAAGAAGAAAAATTTGGAAACTCTCATACAAATGGATGTGCAAGAACTGATTAGAGAAAAGTTAATTTTAGAGCAAGAAGGTCCATTGTGAAAAGTGGAAGAAACTGCTAAATTGGGAAGGTGATAATTTAGTGCAATGCATAGAAATATTTGAGAATTTTATCGAGAAATGTGGTAAGATGATTGATAAAGATCAAGACATTATTTAAGTGTTATCACGTCAAGATTGTGAACCTTGAACGATGGCATAGGAGGGTAAAGAAGAAAAAGCTTTCAAGGAATGGATTGAGAGAATAAATAAAGACCTTGATCAGTTGTTAACCCATGAAGTTATTGATGAGATTATAAATTAATAAAATTAGATTTCCACAATCCATATGAAATAGTTTTGCTGCTTCTGGATTCGAACGTGTTGGAGTTTATACATTACAAAAACATTATAGTCATATATAAAATAGAAAAAGTGCAAAGGAATTCCAATATACTCCAGATATCAAAGGATTACAATAGCTTAAAGTTTAGTTTGAAGGAAATTTAGGGAATTCAAAAAGAGCGAATGCATCAGATATTAAGTTCTTTCCAAGAATATCAGTTAAAGAAAAATGAAGAAAGGTTCTCCTTGAATAAGAGCTCTAAAAGATATAAGGAGGTACCAGATATCAGGTATCAAAGGTGTCATGAAGATATTTTTCTTGAAGCTGATTTTGTAGGTTGTTCTCAGTCCCAGTAAAAGTTTCCCATCTAGTATTTTATCGAATGCTGCTAGCCTTGTTTTATTTAGAGTATTGCATACCAAAATTTGAATTTGAAGAGTGTTGATGTTGAAGAAGTCAAAGACTTGATTTTTTCTAGAATATTCTGATGAGAACTAGCATATGCCACATGCTACATTTTGCTTTTCTAAATTCGATTCTCTTGATAGACTTTGTGTTAAAAAAATTTGGGCCTTCTTTCTATAAAAGGTCATTTATTGCTTTATTTTTATTTTAAGTTCATAATTTATGGATGTCTGAAGAGCCAAAAATTCTCTAAGTTTTGTTCTTTTTTCTTTTTTTTTTGAATCATTCCAAATTTAAAATTTGTATGCACATAGAATTTAATCAATATCAAAGAAAATTTGATAGCTAGTTTTGTTAGTTCAATAGAACAAGACTGTATGATGCACCATTTAAGGGTGCATACAAAACCTACTCAATCTCCAAACTAAAACCCCTTCTTTAAAAGCTTGCACCATATTATGCATAACTATGCAGCAATCTGGTCAAGTATAAAGAGATTTTCTTTGATTTTATTATATCTTGGGGGATGCATGGATAATAATCAAGATAAATTTTAATTTTCAGTATTTGGATGCTTTATTTTAGATTAGATGTTTAAATTTCTAAAATTAAATTCAAAAAAAATAAAATCAATGGATGGAAATTTATTGAAAATATTTCATTTTCTATGAATTTGTTGAATGCTTAAAGCTAAATCTACTTAAGTGATAGAAAAATTGTTTTATTTTGATGAGATTTTATTGCAAATATTTTGATTTCATGATATTATTTTATGATCAAGTTGGAAATATTATGCTTAATGTTCATTATTTTTAATGAAACTAGAAATAATAGTGAAACTATAGATAATCATATACCCATTGAGATTAACAACATTATGACATCGTACCCTAAAGTAAACTTAGTATGGTCAATACCCGACTACTAGAGACTTGTGATTGAGCTAATTCAACCTTTTCCAATTATATAGACACACCCTAAGGTTGCCTTGGTTAATTCTTTCAAGAAGATAGGTTCATTGTGGTTTGCCTATGAGGACTTTATCTTCACTGTTGCTACGAGTGACATCATCAACAACAAGAACTAGCGCTAGAAGGATGGCCTATTATTGTTCTTTTGGTTTTATTAGGTATAAAACCTGGATTTCTATCGTATTAGTAGATCTTGATCTGATGATCCTCATGTGAATTTAGTCGATCTTAGTGGTCGAATTTCATCTAGACCTCAAAAGTCTGGAAGTGTCAGTGAAAATTCACAAAATTTGACTATTGTTATACAGCTACCACCTCCCATAGCTATAGATTTCCTTAACATAGAGCACCGATTCAATTTTTGTTGTATAATAATTTACCAGAAAATCTTGAAAAATTGTGTCCTAAGTATTATCTTCACAAATATGCAAAAGAACATATCAATATCTTTAAGGATACATGTTTCAAAGCGAGAATTCATCATGAAGATTTTGTATGTAGGTTGTTCCTATATACCTTAAGTGATGAAGTTTAATAATGGTACATCAACCTACCTCATAACTCAGTTAGATCATGGCAAGATACGGAAAGTTGATTTTTGGCTAGATTTAGAACACCGATTGACCCTGCCTTATTATATCATCAATTTTCTTAAATCAAGAGGTTTGATGGAGAAGCTATAAATTTTAATGATAAGTTCTAGAAGGCTTATTCTAGATTACAAGAACCTTATGGAGTGTATAATTTTTCCACTATTATGGTTTATTATACAATAGTAGATCCTTTAATCGCTATGTTTGTGAAATGAGGGGAAAATCCTCCAACTACCTTACCTAAAGCCTATGTTGAAGTTGTAAGTGTTAATTTAGAAATGAAACACCTCAGATGTGGATCATTCACCAATGGAAGAAATGGATTCAATAATTATCCTATTCTAAGTTTGAGTGGAGTCTCTTTAAACCATCTAACAACTCCTAATGTTTTTTCTTCAGCGGTCGAGAAGGGGACATTTCCTCATAATGCTTTCGTTCAACCAGGAAATTGTCAAGCTTTAGTCCCTGACCCTGGTCCAACTATCACTGAGCTACATCCTAATAGAAATTATTTCTTCTCACAAGCTTAGGAAAAGCAGAATGCTAAAACTTTAGATTATAAGGAAGAAATTAGATAAATTAGAGCTCAACTTAAAGAATTAACCATCTAAGTTATGCAATTAAGAAATTAGAACTTTTATTCTCAAAATAAAAATTAGAATTCATAAATTCGAGTGTATAACACTCCTAGACCTCCTAGACCTTGGAATACATGGCTAAATAATGGAGGAATATCCACACCTTTGGATAACACTAATCATTCTAATGGTAGATCCACATCAAAGGTGAATTTAGATGACCTTGTGATGAACAATTGGTGTGGAATTTATAATACAAATTCTCATGTTGAAGTTGCACACTATCAAGAGTCTAAAACTGCTTTAGATATTTTTTAGGCTGCTACACATTATAATGAACATTGTTACTCCCATCCTCCTAAGGGAAATGAGTTGGTTCCAATAGGATATGATTCTACTTTGGTTCTTGAAAGATATGATCATGCTGTGTCACCTACTATTGTCAAGAGTTATAATAATGAATATGAATTAGATAGTTTAGCAATGACTTTAGAAACACATATGTTTCCTTATCAAGATAAAAATGAACCTCAAGATGCATTTAATGAATTTCATGCTTTTCAAGAATATCAAATAGGACATTATTACAACCTGAGAAGTAACACAAATAGTGGTAGTAAATTTAGCAGGCCATTGACCATGGGAATCCCTCCTAACAACTTTAGTACTCCACCTAATGATAAATCAAGCAATACCCAAGGTTACCAAAGGTAGGCTCTCATTATAATTTGAAAAATAGGGGAAATGGGAAGATGAAAGGGGGTACCCTTTCCTCCTATTATACCTATTTCATTCAAGTATGTCCTAAGAACCCTAATAATATTGACTATCAACCTCTCAAGGTGAGTTAATACACAATTATGAGGACTTAAGAGGGGGTGTTCTTTCAAATTAAGGGGATCACCACCAAGAAAATGCTTAGAAAATACAATGCTTGAAAACACACTACGATATGAAAAGCACTTAAAATGAGCTAAATAAAGATTAAAATTGTTGAAAATGAACTCTAAGTTAGGGTATGTGTACCTAGGAAGATGACAACTTTGCAATGCAAATTTGCAACTTTGACAAATTTTCACTCAAGTGATCTTCAAGTCTTCAACCTAGATCTGCAAATACAAATGGACAAGATGGAAAAACTTGTTGATTGTTAGTGAATGGGGGTTTTCCTTGGTCAAACCCATTTTTGGTAATTAAACCTTGAAATGGAATAGGAGTAATGAAGGAAATAGTGAATGAACAACATGCAATGCTGCAACTCACCAAACCCTTGCAAAGGTTGCAAACTTGTGTGTAGTGGCTACAATGGACATGGATTTTGAAATTCTTGAAGTATCTCGAATTGCTCTCTTTCTTAGATCAAAACACTACATCACAAATGTTAGCACAACAATACATATGATGCAAGAAAACTCTTTGAAATGATGCTTGAAACTTGATGATGGATCTAAATGCTTGATGAATTTTTCTTGAATGCTCTTATGAACTCAATTATGCTATGATCAATGCTCTCACAAAAGACTTAGGTTGAAATGAATGAATGAATGTTGTATTTATACTTGTCTATGCTGAATATCCCAAAATCATATCACACCAATCTGACATATGAATTCAATGAATAAAGGAGGTCAAATCTCGCCAATATTTGAAATTAAATCTTGAAAATGACTCAAGGAGGACTAAGATGCCCTAGGTGGCATTTAAGTCCCAAGTGATGAAACTTGGGGCACAAACACCAAAAAGGGGACCAAACAAGATGCCTCAAAATTAGGTTCCCAAGACCTTGGGGGGAAAAAGATGCCCTTAGTGGCATTTTAGTCTCGACTAGAAATTAGGGACATGCTAATTAGATTCATTAGTAGGTCACATATGCATTGGAGAATGTCAGGATTAGCTAGAAAAATATGTCATTCATAAGACTTTTGGACATAAAATATGACCAAAGAAGCCATAAACAAGGATAAATAAAGCAAGGTGGGCCTAAGTAAGTGTGAAAGTGCAAGGGTATGCATTTTACTACACTGCATTTAGCCCCCACTTTAGTGAGAGGATGAACTTTCTTCAAACTCACACTAAAGTATCCAACCAAGCAATCAAGATGGGATCAAATATACAAATTTTAGTAAGATAGGATGACAACGATCAAGAGGGTGGACAAGCCCCCAAGATTATGATCCTATGGAAAACCAACATAAGCACAAAGGAACATGCTTGCAGATGATATATGAAGCCAAAATAAAATTGAAAACATACACCATCGAAGACAAGAAAAATTCAAAAAGAAAAGAAGCTAAAGTGGATCAAGCTTTGACTAACCATCCAACATGGTGAATCGGGTCTAGGCTTGAAGAGGGTTTACAAGTGGAATGAGCTATCCACTATGCAATAAAAATGCATGCTCACAAGGGCTAGTGGGAGCTAGTTGTCCACTAGGTGAGCCCCAAGAGAGACCATATAAAAGCCATACCTCCATGAATTTAATAAATTACAAAAGGAAAATGCACACCCACATGGTCTAGTGAAGATAGGTGTTCACTAGGTGAGCCCCAAGAGGTCCATATGAAATCTATACCTCCATGACTTTAATAAATACAAAAGTACAAATTCATGCAACAAGAAAGAGAGAAGATGTTCAAAGGGATTTTTTTTAGTTCATGTGAGGTCGTACTCTTAGTGGACATTGTTCCTAAAATCTCCAAGAGAGGACCACTCTAAGTATAATAGATTCACCACATAGGGGATGTAGTATTTCACACCACCACTAAAGGGAATATAATATGATAGCATTGATCACACTCTTGAAGGACATTACTCCCAATGTCGTGACAAAGAGGAAAAAACATCGTATGAAGAAAGAAAAATAAATCAAGCTGAAATAATGCCAATGTATGCCCCAACTTTAAAGAAATTGCTAACACCATTCTCTAATAAATTACTTTAAAGTAGACAAACATGGAAAAGAAAATTGAAAAGAGGGTTTCCCCCCAAAAACATAGAAGGTTTCTTTGGATTCGGGGTCAGTATCTATCTTTGTTGCAATGATATTAGAGAGCTTGAAACTGTTATCATTCCCCAAATGCACATAGAATTGGAAGAATGACACAAAGAATGAAAACAAAGAAAATCATTTTGGATCAGCATAGAAGAGACATAGGGTGTCTCAACGACTTGTGTCATCCCTAAAATGAAGACACAAAAAAAAAGAAAAAAGAAAAGAAAAATATTTTGGGTCAACATGGAAGAGACATAGGGTGTCTCAACACCTTGGGTAAAAGTACAAACCTGTGTCACCCTTTTGGGCAAGTGTGCGTATTCTATCGAACCTATTTTGTTTGGAAGGGATTGGACCAAGTAGGTTTTGGTCGAACCTACATGGCGACGAGATGGTGCCTACATGGCTTTCATCTTTCAGCCGAGTGAGTTTCGGCCGAAACCTACTCAGTTGAATCCCTTCCGACTGAAGCCACTTAATATGAATCCAAAAAAAAAATCATGCATGCAAATTTTGCATGTTCGCCCGAAGAGGTCATTTTCGAAGGCTAGTCGGGTGAATAGCAGGTCAACAAAACTGATTGAACCTAGGTATTTTCTATTTAGCTACTTCATTTGGTCAGTAGCGTTTCAATAGCCGATTTCATTTTGTGATTTGGTTTACTGTTTATTTGGAATGATGTGATTCATTGCAAGTGAAAGTTAGGGTTTCTTGCTATATGTATTTGTATTTTTAGTTTTCTTAATGAGAATACATTTTCTATGAATATTTAAAAGGCATGTATTTTGACTTTCAAAATAGGGGTTTTCGTATGTGATATTAAGGTTTTATTAAATTATCCCCTAAAATCACATATGTTCTAAAAACCCTACATATCTGCGTTCTCTAAGTTTTTGCTACATATCTGGTTTTTGTGTTAGCTTAACTCGTGGTTGATGGCAATTGAAGACATATAGCTAGGGCATTACTGAAATTTATTCTAATAATATTGATTAAAATGTCCTAAAATTTGGAAACCATTTAATTTAAGCTAAAAGAATTATGATTGTTTCTTAATATCTAAATCAGACCCAACATTAACCCTCTTTTGTAGAGAGGATGCTGCCAAAGGTTAAGCCTCATTTGACATGAGAAGGAATAAACATGATGAGCACTATTCCTTGGTGGCATTCCTCCAAAAATCCCATTGTTGCATGGGTTTCCAATTACATTTTCTTAAAGTCTTGAATGTAATATTCAACAAATATATTTAATGTTTGTGCTACCATCACTGTATCAGAGAAAGGTAGTGGTTTAGAAATTCAATTGCAAGGAATTTTGATCGCAATAGGGTATAGATCACCATATCTTGAACTTTATATAAAAACCTATAATATATCGTTCACATATATCTACTCAAGATGCAACAGACAACTTTTTTTCAAGGTCACAGTGAATAGTGTTCACTTGTATACGATGAGAACATAGCGTGTTTATCTTTGCATGTCTATTATCCTCCATTAATTCATCAGAATTCCATTTTCCATCGAAAGATTAGTTGATGCATAAATGGAACTTGAGAGTAAATTAATTTGCATGCTACCTTTTTTATAACATTGGTAATGGTGAATCTAATGTTATGTTTTTTTTTGAACCACCCTAAATTATACATTGATACTTTTGTAGATTGCAGATTAGATTGAAATTGGAGTGACTACCCCTTTTTCATAGTGTTTAACACATTCTTGAACACTATTTATCAATATATTTAGTGCAATTATAAGCTCTAAAACCTAAATAAATGAATTTAATAAAATGCATCATTTGTGTTGAAGTCATTGATTTGACTATTTCCCACATAGCCTTTAGAGTAACCCACGACCATTTGTCTTCATGCCAAGTCATATCCCAAAATACATTGTCTTAGGCAACAATTTTTTTTCCACTTATCTATTCACATAACTCCAATTAATACCCTTCGAAGATTATTTCAATAAAGTATTTGATTGATCATTTATTGTATTCGATGTATACCATCATGGATAATGGCGAGAAGGGCCAATTATTACTCTTCCAAATTATTTTAATAAATTGTTATTTAATATTCTTTTGTATTTGATTGATAATTTAATGTATTGAATGTGGGAAAACTTGGGTTCAAAATGTTTTTGTAGACTCACTCTTTGACATATCAGCCTTCGAATGTAGTCAATTCACTTGAACATGCAAAATGCCAATCAAATATAGAAGAATATCAAATAATTAATTTATTGAAATAATTTGGAAGGGTAATAATTGACCGTTTTAGATGCCTCATAATAAATTAATGTTTAATAGGTCATGCTTGGTGATGGTGTACATTCAATACTATAATTGATGAATCAAATACTTTATTGAAATAATCTTGGAAGGGTAGTAGTTGGAGTTTATGTGAATGGATAAATGAAACTAGTTATATAGTAGAAATTTTGGTGCCGACAATGTATTCTAGGATATGACTTATAATTTCATTTAAATGCATTGGTTTTATGAATATATTTAAGTGGTGAATTTAAATGAAACTCCGATCTATTGGAAGTGGATTTACTCTGAGAAGGGGGGGAGTGAATTAGAGTGGAATAATTTTAAATTTTAACCTTGAAAGAATAATGAAACTTTTACTCACTTAACCCAAAGTGACAGATTTGTTTAAGCAAGTGAACATTAACACTTTAGAGATTAGATTGACATGAGACTTGACTAACATTTACAACCCATATTAAAAGAATCATATGATATTGTTCAATTAAAGCTTTATGAACAATCTTGTTGTGCTTTATCAATAGAATTATAATACTTCATAATATGCAGCTTTGACTTGCTTTTGACAAAATTTTGAGAATTCATATAATGAGCACAAAATGCAGAAGTTAATTCATTTTATGAGAGACATTTTACATTATATTTGCACAATCTAAATTTCAATGATAAACTTGAGCAAGTTGAATGTAAAATTTTAAACAACCTTAAAGTATCAAAGCATTGACCAACTGAATGAGCAAAATAACATAAATCACTGAAGGAAAGATTATGCAAGATAAACATAAATCACCTAAATGAGAGACATAGAAATTTCCAAGTGGAAAACCCTCCCGGGGTAGAAAAACCACTCCTAAACTACCTTACTGGCTTAATTTCAAAACCACTGCTTACAATTCCTTATAGGACAATTTCTTAGCACCAGCTCAAGGAGCACCAACCCCTCATTTAGAAACACCAATCTCAAGGAGCACCAACCCCTTTTCTATTTTGAATAAAAAACACAATGATACAAAGGATCTCTTTGTTTCTCTATTATCTGTCAAGTGCCTCTTGAAAGACAATGTCTAAAATCCTCAAAGTTCCAAAAATGAACTTTCAGAATTTCAGCCACTGTCAAGCCTTAAGTCAGCTTGATTATCAACTCATATTTCAGATTTTTTATCTTAGAGCTCAACATTTTTCAATACGATCACTGTGATGTACTCACAATAGTTTTTTCATTTTTGTTTCATAGTTTTCTCATTGTTCTTCCTCATTAAAATTAACTCTCTCTCTCTATTTTTATACTATTTTCATAGATCTTTATAGAAAACCAGTTAACCCCCTTTTTGCTCTTTTTTTTTGCTTGATATTAAAGCCCTAATCTCTCCATTTTCTTCTAATTACAGATTTCATCATTACATTCAAGGAAGTTTACAATAGTTGCTCATTTTTGTATTTTAGAGAATAAAACAAAGATGATTATTAGGTTACCAAACTTCAATCAACCAAAAATGCCAGGTGTTATAGTGTCCATGTGTGAAAGGTCAATATGAAGAAGTTATTCTTATAGGAATACCCAAGAATTATGCAAATATAGAAGGAAGAATGAAACCTATCCTCTTAAGCAGCTTGCATAATCAATGCTAATACCAAAACAACATTAGATCTAAATAAACCATAAACCATAGCCACTGAAACTGCTACTATATTAAAGTAACTGACATCTCAATTTAGTGAAACCGAAATCATAAAATGATGTATTCAAGAATAGTTATGAGTGACTCCAAGTGTGAAACTAAGAAGATTCTTCAGGCATCATGATTACCCACAACCCAAAAATACCATTCGTTAAATCTAATATAAAAACACTTGAAATGTAATTCTAAGCATGCGAAATCATAAGTGTTCTGACTGAGGAAAAAATAAACCAAATCTTCAACTTCCATGTAGAAGCAAACACTTATCCCTTATTAACCTTCCAGTAAAGGTAACGGTTCTACAAAGATAAATAGATGAATACCTGTGAAGACTAGAAAATAATTTTCCATGAGCAATTTAATGGATCTGCAAAGTAGCTAAGCAGCCCGAGCTCCTTCCTCATTCGAGCTGTTACCCAATGGCAGGAGAGTGATAGGTGAATTGACCATTATCATGGTCTTCCAATCTTTCCTATACATTGCCAAAGATCAGTAAGCCAATGAGTGCGAAGAAATGGCTGAGGACAAGATTCCATGGTGCTGGCTAGTGTAGGGTTCCAAAAATGTGAATAGTGAGAATCAAAAATTAATGACCTAAAATCCCAAATGAACCAACACACAAATTCCTTTCTCCCTCGTGCTACCACACCCTTCATTTTGTTCACTCGTGGTATAACGGTGACTAGCATTGACTGTTATTGCTTCCTTTACCGCTTCCTTACCACTTCTTTACCGCTAACCACAGTCTCCCTTCGAAGTACTCATGTTATAGTAGTAGCTGCCTTGCATGCCACTAACCGCTTCCACCACTCTACCATGGTTACTTTTCTGACTACTCGTGGTATAGCTGTAGCTACTTTGCATGCCACTAACCACTTTCACTGCACTATCGCGATTACCTTTTTGACTACCCGTGGTATAGCTGTAGCTATCTTGCATGCTACTAACAGCTTCCACAGCACTACCAGGATCACTAGCTTAATTGCCAGTGGTACCATGGTAAGACCTTTGAAGTCCATGGCCTTACCAAAGTCAATCATGTCGACTAATATGATGCCATGCATTATTTCTATCAAATGTCAATTTTCTTTACCCACGGTCAATTTTCCACCATTCTAAGATATGTATACCCAAAGACTTGTGTTGACCAAGGAACCAAAACACATGCATAGGAATGATCAATGTGTTTCTCAAAGCCCGAATGCAATATAATAACCAATTTCATATCATGTGCCAAATAATATCCAGTGACTTATAAGGTCTAATGAAGGAAAATGTTCAAGTTAAATTCAATATTCTTTTCACCCAAGCCAATATCAATTTTTTAAGGAAACCTGATAGGGTTTTCTTAAAACATGAAAACCACCTGCATTTTATAACTCAAGCACCAAGAACTAGAGATCATTACCTGAACATGGGAGCATTAACTTGTAACCAAGATTGTTGCACATGAAACCAAATAATAAATGGAATAATTAGACTAGACTGAGAAATGCTTCCAAGGCACCAACCTAGAGCAGTTTTGACATCAAGGACAAATGCCACAGAAGAAGTCAAAAAACTCCCCATTTTTCCTTGATGGCAAAAATCGGAGCCATCTAAACCACCATTTTCTCCCCCTTTTTGTCATAAGGACAAAGGAAGAAACTTGTGATATAAAACAACCATTTTCTCCCCATTTTCTCCATCAATTACAACAACTAATCGATACCGAGCTGCAGATATGACAAGAATGCAACAAAAATCCAGACCTAATACCATGGTCACTTGATATACCTATTCATACCTAAAACAAATACATGCCCATGCAAAACTGTGACCTGTAACATAAACTGAATTCATGATATTGAACAACCATTAATGCCAATGGATATCGTCTTAATGTCATGAATTTAACCAAATTTATCAATCTCGGGTTTGACATCAAGAGTAAACCAAACTAACTGAAAAATCAGCAACACTGTAAGGCTGCAAATCTGAACATCATTGTACAACCACAAACCAAGCCACTTGTCAGAGATTCATAACCGAAACTAAACACCAAGGCCAACTATTCCACCTTTTGATCATATTAAACTTCATTCTCCATTGTCAACTATAAACACACTATTACTAGTATGAATGACCATGCACAAATGCATATCTTTCTATAAAAAAAATGGCAAACATCAATACCAACATATAAAAGTTAAGTGCATGTTAGGAAACATGTGAACCAACAACCAAACGTTCATAGTATGTGCCCACCTAGACTATGTAAATGTGTCATCAAATCCAATATAGTTACCAAAGACAAGCAACCACGATAAACCTCTAAAAGCCAAACCACCAACGAAACCAACTGCAAATACAATTAGCGCAGAAAACAATGATAAGCAAGTTGTAAGAGAGAAACCATAGAACTAAGCTCCCCCTACAAAGAAGCTTCACAAAATAAAATCCTTTCTGATCTGTAAGACACCATTTCTTTTCTCAAGATTATTGAAAATGTGCCAATTCTTCAATCAATGACTCTTTATCGTTGATAAAATAACTTACTGCACATTTCTCCATGATCATAATGAAACATAATATGATGATCAAATTAATTTGCAAATGAAACAATGAAGTATAATACTACCAAACCATATTTATATACATCAACAAGAAAGTAGATACCACTGCATATTCAATAATTACTTAAAGAACCAGTGGTAAGATAATTAGGCCAGCACGTTTTCATTGCAACTAACCTTGCACTTGAGAATAACATCTTTTCCAAGAATAGCACAAAGTAGCCAAATTTGTAGCATACAGTCCACTACATAAGTCTCAAGTCACCAAACTATCAATATCATGTAAAATTCAACTATCAAGAGAAAATATTGATCATTACATGCATATTGAAATTATTATCATCCAAGAATACCCAAACTTCTATCAATGTTGTTTTTCTGCTCTCAAGTACTCATATACTATACCAACATAATCAATGTCAAAAATGCCACACCGGTAACCACAACTCTAGAAAATTGATTTTATAGCAACTACTTAGCATTTTGTTCATGTTTTCCAATCACAACACAGCAGAACTCAGCATTTACCGTAATGTTTTTTAACTAACTGCCTCTATCATTCTTTCAATTAAGACCTCAAACAATTCACTGTCTTAACATGCTGTGTTGCTGATACATCATTCAAAAACATCAAGGCACTGTAATTTATCGGGTTGCTGTTAGATAAGGTTTTCAATGTATCAAACAATTATGAGACAATATAATAGGATTTGATGACAATGAAAAAATGAGCACTGCTTCACTATTCAAGCATCTTAATCTCATGTATCTCTTGAGTAACATAGACCATCACTAATTCTGATAAGTATAAAGGAAAAATTGATCCTTCTGGCCCAAACAATGCATTACAACAGAGTAAGGTTAATAACAATTTGTCCACAAATGGTGGAAAACGTAACTGTTTTACCACTATCTTTTACTAAGCACACTCCCAAAGAAACAGAAATCATCAATTGCTGCACCACCAATAGTCATATGAGAAATTATCTTCTAATAGAATGATGAAATAAATGAACCACAACATTAAGACAGTTATCATCAACTCATTGTCATTGTTATTCCCAACATAGACAATAAAACACATCTTTGTCATGCATTTTGATGATAAAATAGGTTATGAAACAACAAGATTCTACTACTTACTATTTGATATCAAAGGGGTTTATTCAAAATGCATTAATCATCTCCCCCTATCTTCATACTGTCTTTCAAATTCTTAGTGATGATTTAGTTCTTCATTTTTCTTTTCTTTCTTTCTTCTCCATACTTGTATAGGCTTTTTTTTTTTTCCTTACTCATGATATTCTTTTCCTTTTGTTTGAACATGTAGTCCCTAGATGGATTTATCAAACTTTTCTTACACCACTGTGCTTTGTGTCCAAACCCATTACACCTATAACATATAATAGAGTTATCAATACCAAAGAGAGAAGAATTTATTTTAGGTACATTGTATGAACCTCTCTTGAAATTTGTCTCATGATTATGAGTTTTATTCATCCAACAATTTCTTTCTCTATGTCCATAAGCATTACAACAATAACAATAGCCATGAAATTGAGAGTGGTTATACCTGATAAATGAAGATTTTGATGGTCTTTTTGTCCTAACCCATTTTTCCTCTATCTGAGCAACAACAAATTGGTGACTGAGATCAATCTTCAATCTTGGTGTTTTCTTAGTTGTAAATGACTTTCCATCTGCAATAGAAAAAACTATTTCATTTTTAGATTCTTCTATAGAGCCTTGTCCAACCTCATATCCCACTCCTATAGTATCTTTAAATCACTTTTGTTCTCCAATCATCTCATTCAATAAATTAGTACTGCAATCAAATTTATGATTTTTATTCAATTGAACCTTAACAGTTTCAAGTTGTTTTCTTAATGCAACTACTTCTCCTTCAAGTTTTAGACATTCAATCTTTTTAACTTCCAAATCAAACCTTACAACATTTGCTATCGTTTTACATTCTTCAATTTCAATTTTCTGATAGATAATCAAATCATCTTTAAGAGTTAGTTCTTTTAACACATAATCATTATCTAAACATCTTTTAAATGAGGCAACCTCATTTTCCAATTTATTACATAATTCATTCTTTTCTTTTTACTTGACTGCTAATCCCTCTCTAGTCTTTTTCTTATCAACTATTTGGGCTTTATGAAATTCAATAGTCTTTTTATCATCATTATGATCTTGTATTATAGCTTTATTGACACTGACATTTTCCTATAACCATACCTTAAGATCCATATTTTCTTTTCTAATCCTCTTAAGCTCATTTGAGGCAACAAGTAGTTTTGTCTCCAAATCAACTTCAAACTCATCACCTTCACAATCCTTTCAACCAAATTCTTGTTCAAAGTCACTTACCAAGTGATCTTCTTCACCAATTGCATGATCATTTTTAGTATTAACTGGCAGGGGCAATTCTTGAGACAAAACTTCACTGGACTTGGTACGGGTTGATTTATCAATTGTTTGCTTGACACAAGTAGCTTTATTTCGACCTTTTTTCCTTTTGCACTTAGCAATGACGAATACTCCATGACACACCAAAAAGAGACTTCCAAGACTAGAATCAAGCCTAGGTATGAAACCTAATGCAGGACCCTACGCTTTGATACCACTTGTTGGAAATGGATTCACTCTGAGAGGGGGGGGTGAATCAGAGTGGAGCAATTTTAACTTTTAACCTTTAAAGCATAATGAAAGGTTTACTCAGTTAACCAAAAGTGACAAATTTGTTTAAGCAAGTGAACATTAACACTTTAGATCAGATTGACATAAGACTTGACTAACATTTACAACCCATGTTAAAAGCATCATATGGTATTGTTCAATTAAACATTTATGAACAATCTTATTGTTCTTTATCAATAGAACTATAAAACCTCATTATATGCAAATTTGACTTGCTTTTGACAAAAAATTTCAGGATTCATATAATGAGCACAAAATGTATAAGTTAATTCACTTTACGAGAGACTTTTTACATCAGATTTGCACAATTTAAATTTGCATGAGAGACTAGAGAATATTGACTTTAAACTTTTAAAAAACCTTAATGTATCAAAGCATTGACCAACTGAATGATCACAATAACATAAATGATGGAAGGAAAGATTATGCAAGATAAACATAAATCACCCAAATGAGAGACACAAAAATTGTTGAGTGCAAAACCCTCCTGGGGTAGAAAAACCACTCCTAAACTGCCTTACTGGCTTAATTTCAAAACCACTACTTACAATGCCTTATAGGCTAATTTCTTAGCACCAACTCAAGGAGCACCAACCCCTCATTTATAGACACCAATCTCAAGGAGCACCAACCCCTTTTCTATTTTCAGTAAAAACACACAATGATATAAAGGATCTCTTTGTTTCTCTCTCATCTATCAAGTGCCTCTTGAAAGACAATATCTAAAATCCTCAAAGTTCCAAAAATGATTTTTCAGAATTTCAACCATTGTCAAGCTTTAAGTCAGCTTGATTATCAACTCATATTTTAGCTTTTTAATCTCAGAGATCAACATTTTTCAATACAATCACTATGATGTACTCACACTAGTTTTTCCCTTTTTTCCATACTTTTCTGATTGTTCTTCCTCATTAAAATTAACTCTCTCTTTATGTTTTTATACTATTTTCATAGATCTTTACAGAAAACCAATTAACCCCCTTTTTTCTCTTTTTGTTTTTCCTTGATATTAAAGCCCTAATCTCTCTGTTTTCTTTTGATTGCAGATTTCATCATTACATTCAAGGAAGGTTACAACAATTGCTCATTTTTCTATTTTAGAGAATAAAACAAAGATGATTATCAGGTTACCAAACTTTAATCGACCGACAATGCCAGGTGTTACAGTGTCCATGTGCGAAAGGTCAATATGAAGAAGTTCTTCTAATAGGAATACCCAAGATTTATTCAAATATAGAAGGCAGACTGAAACCTATCCTCTCAAGCAGCCTGCACAATACGTGCTAATACCAAAATAGCATAAGATCTAAATAAACCATAAACCATAGCCACATAAACTATTGCTATATTAAAGTAGCCAATATCTCAATGTTGTGAAACCGAAATCATAAAATGATGTATTCAAGAATAGTTACCAACGACTCCAAGTGTGAAACTAAGAAGATTCCTCAGGCTTCATGATTACCCACAACCCAAAAATACCATTCGTTAAATCTAATATGGTAACACTATTGAAATGTAATTCTAAGCATGCGAAATCATTAGTGTTCTGACTGAGGAAAAAATAAACCAAATCTTCAACTTACATGCAGAAGCAAACACTTATCCCTTATTAACCTTGCCAGTAAAGGTAAGGTTCTACAAAGATAAATAGATGAATACCTATGAAGACTAGAAAAGAATTTTCCATGAGCAATTTTCCAAATCTGTAGAGTAGCTAAGAAGCCAAAGCTCCTTCCTCATTCAAGCTCTTATGCGATGCTAGGAGAGTGATAAGTGAATCAACCATTGTCATGGTCTTCCAATCTTTCCTATACATTGTCAAAGATTAGTAAGACAGTGAGTGCCAAGAAATGACTGTGGACAAGATTCCATGGTGGTGGCTAGTGTAGGGTTCCAAAAATGTGAACAGTGAGAAGCGAAAATTAATGAGCTAAAATTCCAAATGAACCAACACACACATTCCTTTCTCAACTGCGCTACCGTACCCTTCATTTTGTTCATCGGTGGTATAGCGGTGACTAGCACTAACTATTATCGCTTCCTTTACTGCTTCCATACCGCTCAACCGTGGTCTTCCTTCTGACTACCCATGGTATAGCGGTAGCTTCCTTGCATGTCACTAACCGCTTCGACCACACTACTATGATTACCTTTCTGAATACCCGCGGTATAGAAGTAGATGCTTTATATGTCACTAACCTCTTTCATCGAACTACCATGGTTACCTTTCTAACTACCCGCAGTATAGCGGTAGCTATCTTGCATGCCGCTAACAGCTTCCCTCACACTAACCTGGTCACTGGCTTAACTGCCAGTGGTACCGAGGTAAGACCTTTGAAGTCCATGGCCTTACCAAATTCAATCATGTCGACTAATATGATGCCATGTATTATTGCTACCAAATGTCGATTTTCATTACCCACATTCGATTTGCCACAATTCTAAGATATTTATCCCCAAAGATTTGTGTTGACCAAGGAACCGAAACACATGCATAGGAACGATCATTGTGTTTCTCAAAGCCTGAATGCAATATAAAAACCAATGTCATATCATGTGCCAAATAATATCCAATCTTATGAGGTATAGTGAAGGCAAATGTTCAAGTTAAATTCAATATGATTTCCACCCAAGCCAATATTAGTTGTTTAAGGAAACCCGATAGGGTTTTCTTCAAACATGAAAACCACTTGCATTTTATAACTCAAGCACCAAGAACCAGAGAGAATTACCTGAACATGGGAGCATTAACTTGTAACCAGGATTTATGCACATGAAACTAAATAACAAATGCCATAATAAGACCAGACTAATAAATGCTTCCAAGGCACCAACCGAGAGCAGTTTTGACATCAAGGACAAATGCCACAAAAGAAGTCAACATAATCATACTCTTACATTAAGTTGTAACTCATATCCTAAAATACATTGTGTTAGGCAACACAATTTCTTTCATTTATCTTTTCACATAACTCCAATTAATACCCTTCGAAGATTATTTCAATAAAGTATTTGATTGATCATTTATTGTATTCAATGTATACCATCATGGAGAATGGCAAAAAGGGCCAATTATTACTCTTCCAAATTATTTTAATAAATTGTTATTTAATATTATTTTGTGTTTTATTGATCATTTGATGTATCGAATGTGGGGAAACTTGGATTCAAAATATATTTGTAGACTCACTCTTTGACATATCAACCTTCGAATTTAGTCAATTCATTGAACATGCAAAATGCCAATCAAATATAGAAGAATATTAAATAATTAATTTATTGAAATAATTTGGAATGGTAATAATTAACCTTTTTAGATGCCTCACACTAAATGAATGTTTAATAGGTCATGCTTGGTGATGGTGTACATTCAATACAATAATTGATGAATCAAATACTTTATTGAAATAATCTTGGAAGGGTAGTAGTTGGAGTTTATGTGAATGGATAAATGAAACTAGCTATATAGAAGAAATTTTGGTGCCTACAATGAATTTGAGGATATGAATTATAATTTCATTTAAATGCATTGATTTTATGAATATATTTAAGTACTGCATTTAAATTAAACTATAATCATACTCTTACATTAATTTGTAAGTCATATCCTAAAATACATTGTGTTAGGCAACCAAAATTTATTTCACTTATCTATTCACATAACTCTAATTAATACCCTTCAAAGATTATTTCATGAAAGTATTTGATTGATCATTTATTGAATTCAATGTATACCATCATGGAGAATGGCAAAAAGGGCCAATTATTACTCTTCCAAGTTATTTTAATAAATTGTTATTTAATATTCTTTTGTGTTTGATTGATCATTTAATGTATTGAATGTGGGAAAACTTGGGTTCAAAATGTATTTTTAGACTCACTCTTTGACATATCAACCTTGGAATGTAGTCAATTAATTGAACGTGCAAAATGCCAATCAAGTATAGAAGAATATTAAATAATTTATTCATTAAAATAATTTGGAAGGGTAATAATTGACCTTTTTTGATGCCTCACACTAAATGAATGTTTAATAGGTCATGCTTGGTGATGGTGTATATTAAATACAATAATTGATCAATCAAATACTTTACTAAAATAATCTTGGAAGGGTAGTAGTTGGAGTTTTTGTGAATGGATAAATGAAACTAGTTATAGTAGAGATTTTGGTGTCTAGGGCAATGCATAAATTAGGATATTAAATTATTTTTATTTAATATTCTTTTGTATTTGATTGATCATTTATTGTATTTTTCAGGTACACCATTACCAAGAATGGTATTATACATTCACTTAGTGAGGCATCAAAAAATGCCTAGATGTGTGTAATGACAAAAGGATAAACAATTTTAAGACCTCAATCGTAATAGAATATCTCCTTCTCTAACATAATTATAGTGTAGGAGTTCATTCAAGATTTATGTATTTACATGCTTATTTGTTACTTTTACATGTGAATGTTTCATTAGGATATTTTAGTACCACTTCTTTTATAGGAAATTTTTTATAATCTTTATTTCTTCCTTTCTCCCTCTTTTCATAGATAGTTGAATGAACTTAAAATTGTTCTTATTAAATTACTTCATGATGTTCAAGCCACTCATTGCTCATGTATTTCCTATTTTTAATAATTTCCTACGGAGCATCTTACTAGAGAAATGGTGATTGCATATATTTTACTAAATTAGAGAGATATAATTAGTACATATTTGTAATTTTTTTGTTTCAATTAAATTTGCAGATCCTTACATATTTATATAGATATGGTTGATGATCAAGGATCACGTGATTCTACTCAGTCTCAACAGCAAGCTGAGGCTAGATCTAATTTATATAGTGATAGTATTAGGAGATTAGAGAATGCTTTGAGATGTTTGGATCAAATAATACTTACCTCCCCTAATATCACTAATAGAGATAGATTAGTTAGAATTCAATAGGAGATCCATCATATGATTCACACAATTCAATCTTATAATCCATATGATGAGGTCAACACGGAGGAGTTTTATAGGTCCCTTGCCATCAGTGTTGTTGGCACAAAGAAAATTTATTCCATTACTAGTTGAGTTTTGACACAAAATGTGCACAACATGTTCCCTCATTATATGGGACAAAAGAAAGTTAGAGCATATGTTGTTACTAGATGTACAGATGAGCTTGTTTCTCCTTTTATATATCCTAGATGGTTGGCAACCCATCACAGATGGCCTCATAATGATGAGTTTCCACTTTATTTTTGAAAACAACTATATGTTGAGCTTCATTTAGGGTTAGCAGTGGACTACACATCTATTCCTTCACATGTTGAATAGGGAAAAGGGAGGTTTGCTGACAAACCTCAATTTATACGTGCAGATTTGCCACTGCCCATCAACAAGAGGGAATTAGTTGGTCCAAACCTTTTGGTTCTTCCAAAAATTTTGGAACTATCAGTAGAAGGAAGTGTAGCAGTAGCACCTACTCAAATCGACCTTTCTGATAGTACTATCATGATTTCTATTCAGGTCGATCAAATGTCATCTGATCGTGTAGGCAGATACTTATTACACATACGGATTATCTTGCCTCCTACTGAGGCTGCATCTTCCAATTATGATCCCTACATTTTGAGCATAGATACCATCACCATCGAATGTGGCCCAGATGAGTGAAGCCACTATATATAATGTTGCTTCGGTTTCCATTGCTGATTTACTATCATCATACTGGTTTATCAGTGATGAGTCTAGGATTCCTTTAGATGGTGTAGAATCTCATATTAGATGAAATTTTGGTAGACAGTCAGGTCAGGGTGAGGCAACTTCACAAGATGTACATATTCTAGACAAGCCTACAGCCCCTGAGGTTACTGCACACGATGTACATGGCACAAATAGCTCACTTCTCTTTAGCAGTGGTACTCTACATGATACAGGTGTCCCTGATTTGACTATGCATTCTCGTGACATTAATGACATTGGTAGAGTACTCCAGGGTGAGATGTAGGTACATTCAAATAATCAGATATATTTTGAGTTCCAAAAATTCACATACATATATAAAATAAAATTGACTTTAAAATAGTTCTCACTCTTCATTGAAATCTGGTATTTTTAAATTTGTAGCAAAACGAGGGTTTTTCAGGCTTTGGATATTTGGACCATGCAGATGATCCTATGCATGGTACATCTAAGGTACACATTTATAATATTTAAAGTACTCAATACATTCAGGTATGTGCAGGATCATCATGGAAAAAATAGGCCCTTAAGTGGCAAAAAATTCAGAAAAATCAGAGTTAGGCAACTTGACATAAAAATTTGAATAAGTTATCTATATTATTTCAAAAATATGTAAGAATAGAATTTGTAGAAAATTAAATTTAGTCTCTAAATTACTACGTTTATTTACAAAAAAATAAAATCTATTTGGTGAAAATTTGAAATTTCAATACAACAGTACTTAAATTTCAGGGAAAAAATAAGAAGTAGGTGTCTCTTTGACCACCCTAACCACATTAAAATGATAATAATTTTTTATAGTATTTTAGATATAAGTAGAGGACTTATGTCATGATGTGATGCATTATTTTTTGAAATTTTTTTCCAAGTAAATAATTAATTATAATTTTTTTATGACAAATTTTAAAAAATATAAAGACTTGTATGTCTAACCACATTAATTTGGTCAAAACTTCATGAAATTCATTTTTTTATTTGTTAATATTATATTATGCGAAGCATAGAATGTGATGCATGTTTTGGATTCAAAAAATATGATACTGTTTGAAAGCTATAGATGTTTTTCAATCAGCCTAAAAATCAGGACTTTAGTCATAATTCAATAGAAAATGAATTATAATAATTATTAAATTCAAAGTAAATAATAATTTACATTGGTGGAAAGCTAAGAATCTCTTTTAAAAACCCTTTTTGTTTCATCAATTTTGGGTAAAAAAAAAGTCGCCAGCCACATACCCATCATATTGCCTCTTTTTGGCCCATCATGATCCTGCACATACCCATTCAAACATTGAAAGTACATAAATTTAAGATGAATTTAATACATTTACACATGTGTACATTAAATTAATTAATTATGTACTTTCTTTTGGAGGGAGACAAATCGGGACATGGATTGAGACAAGGATCGAGACAAGTATCAAGCCACAGATCCAAAGAATCAGGACATGGATCAAGATAGGGATCAGGAGAAAGATTGATCTGTAGTCATGTTAGGCATCCTCCACTTTGATTTATTTTACATGAAGGTACATGATTTGTCATATTATGGTTCTTAGATGATGATCTTCACATTATATACATTTGACATTATGGTTTCACATTATGGTTCATCTTATTATGGAAATATAAATTCTTGAAGCTAATCAAGGATTACAAGATCCATCTTTTTAACTTTTCCAGGAAAATAGAAATATAGATATACAACTAACAAGATAAAACAAGATAATTCCACACCCTCTAATGAACATATCAAAGAATCCATATGGACCTAATAATGATCAACATCACCCAATAATGTGTGACCATAAGGCCCACCCCTTCGTACTAGGAGCATATTGATAAGGTAGTCCAACAACACTCACACAAAACAAAGTGGTTGAATAATCAAACATACTAATTGCATATCATACATGAGCCATCCAATAGTAACATTTGGTGTTAGCCACTAATAACACACAAAGTAAATGGTGATAATTTATAATAACATACAAAGTAAATAATGATAACTACTAATGAAAATAAAAATCAATAACATACAATTAGAATGGAAAGGAAAACCAATAATCATGTGAATATATTTATGTCCACAAATTGCATATAAAGATGTGAATATATCATGATAATGTCTTGAGTCTTAATTATGTTTATGTTTATTTGATCTCATTTTAAATTATATATTTATATTCTATCCATTCTCAAGCTCCTCTAGTTTACCATTCAAATTTGAATGGAAATAAAAGTTCACTCTACTCCTAACTCTAGAGTTAAATCCTAAAACCAAAAGTTCCAAAGTGATTAAAATATTGTGACACATAAATTGAGGTAAAAAGCAAAGACACTCATATCCAAAAGATAGATAAATGCATTTTCATAAGGAAAATTTTCAACCTACAAAACAAAAAGGTTTAATATGGTCTACAACTCAATTTTGTTATTTAACAAAAACCATGCAAACTTCCCAAAAATATAATTAATGAATTTTAGAAAATTTTCAATGTTAAAATAAATAAAAATCTAAAATTGAATATACCTTTTTGAGAAATCAAATTAGGAGATTACTCAAGTTTCAAATGGTAATGATTTAGCAAAAGGAATCCATAGATCTAGCATAAAATGTAATTTTCCAAATCTAAAAACTTACAAATATAAATTTCACAAGTAAAAATATAGATCTTGATTCAAACTTAGCATACTAAAAATGGAAAGACATAGAATCTCCTTAGGTGAAGTCCTGAAATTTAATATGAAAACTATCTAAGCATGTTTGTATAAATCAAAATAGAATAATACATTCACAAATCAAAATCCTTGACAACAAAAAATATCCTTCTTGAATGTAGTGCACAGAATCCTTTGGCAACCCTATCCTAATCCACAAGAAATTTTTAAACAATAATTTTGCAAAATAATAGCTCACACCATGGAGGAGAGGGAAGAGACAAATAAGGAAATGAACCAGTGTTTCAAAAATGACTTTGTGTTTCGTTTTGTCTCAAAAATCCCTAACCTCTAATTAAACTTGTTTACTCCTTTCACATCCAAAATAGTTATTTTTCACAATTAAGACACTAATTTTTAGTGATATCAAAATGGATTTTAGAGTTAATTTGAATAATTTTGTGCAAATGTAATTGGATTGTAATTTAATAGATATTTTCAATGAAGTTTTGGAATATGCATAATATGTTGAACTTTAATATAATTAATGAAATTTAAACTATGTATGTACTTAACATTTGTTAAATCTTACCATCCTAAGCTAACCACAAAACACTTTATTTTTTATTTTTTTAAATGTAGGATTAAAATACAACAGATTATGATAGAAAAGATGTAAGCTCCCAAATAATCACCACCATTTTATCTCCTACATACATATATTTACTCAAATATTTATAGCACCAAAATATTGGATTCTAGAAGTACAACCATAATTAAAATCTATAGACTATCACAAAAAAGAAAGCTTCATGGGCTACTATTGATTGAAATTATTCAAGAATTCAACATAAAATAAAATAAATTCAAATTTAGGTCCAATTTTTTTTTTTTATTATTCAAGGGGTAAACACTTTTGACCTGGAGCTATGAACTGGTGAGGTCACAAATGGGGGACCTCATCCCCAAATGTTACATGTATGTATTGTCATAGAAAATATATATGCACAAAAATATCTTAAATTTCTTGGTACATATAATCTGGATCCTCTCTATCTTTTATTATCTCTAAAATCTTTTCATGGTCTTCAATAGAAAACCTCCACCTTTGTTTGGCACACCCTCTTTTTGGTAAATTTTTTAACATTCAATCTTGTTGCTATAACTAAATGACTATAATGTAAAACCTTTTGGTCTGACATATAATCAATAAATGTAATGCCATTTGTATCTATCTTTGTTTGTTGATAGTATGTGCTTTAAACAACCATTGATCTAGTAGGATACTCTTTTCCTTCACCATCTTTCATTGATTCTGACAATTTGCATTTTGGTTGCATACATCTTAGTAGATAGTAATCTACACCTTCTACATTGTCAGGATTTGCAAGAACAACAAAAATATCTCCTGTACACACCATGTAGTAAACCATGCTCAACTTAGGTAGAATAAAAATTATCAATTGTTAGAAATAAAATTCAATTTAAAATTTTAAAATTTACTTGTAACAACTAAATCTAATACACGTTCCTAATCAGTTGAATACAAAGGATCATAGATATCTACAATGTAATTATCTTCAAAATGGTTTGATGTGTCCACTAATTGTTTTGTTTCCCATTGTGAAACATATCCATCTTTAATATTCTCACATTGAAGAGTGTTTGCATTTTTCTCAATGCAATCAACACAAAAACATGATTTGTCTCACACTTGCATTACTGGAGGCCTATTACGTCCTACTGTCATGATTTGATGCAAACTTATAATACCACTAATTTTTTGGCAATTAGTACAAGTTGATCGATCAATAAATGTAAATTTCAAATGTATCCAATTAAAAAGTGTATAGAATTTAAAATTCAATTCATGTACACATTGAAATTTAAAAAAAAAATTCATTTATGTACCTTTAACTTCCCAAAAATATCATGTGTTGTATATTGAGTCATGGGCAACAAAATGAATTTTGCACCATTCAACAATTTCATGTGCATTGCTTATGGAATCACCTACAATTTCATGTTGGTGAAATGTCAAGTTACGAGGTTTTCAAGTTGAAAGGAAAAGACGGATCTCAAAAATCATAATTAGATTTTTTCTAAAAATTCATATGGCGTTACCTGCAAGTTTATGTTGGTGAAGTGCATGCTTCACACATGCTCTTCGTTTCCATGTCCATTCTCATCGAAATTCCACAAAAATTTTATGCCGTGTCTAATATGTTGTTGGCTAAACCAATTAAAACATTTTGAAGACTTAAATTGTCCTATGACGTTACAATCAGTTTCATTTAAAACCAAGATAGTAAAAATAAACTATATGTGTACAACTAATTAAGTTTGAACAAGTTAAGTAAAAAAATGAACATATAATTTCAAAAAAAAAATCAACACTTACCAGCACATCCATGAGACCATATCCAGTGTTGTGAAGCATCTATTTGATGTCGTCTCAAGTCTTAAAAAAAAAATTTAAAAACAATGGGGTACATAGCTTCTATCATGACCTATATCATCACTACTATAAAAGTGAACCTCTTTGATGATAATTCGTTCATCTTTACTATTTTGTAGAAGATCCAAATTTTCTTCACCATGCCTATAGAAAAATTGTACAAATATTGCAACTTGCTCTCAATGATAATATCGGCGTTGGATGTCACTTTGAGGACTAAATGTATAGTTCTCAAAGAAGTCAACAATAAAGAGAATACAACCTACTGGAAACCAATTCTTTGAGGCATGAAACTACTTAGCTTTCCATCTAGCACCATGACAATGTTTAATATGTGGATATATGATATTGCAAAATTTGTTTATAACTCATTGTAAGACAACTCACTCTCTTTGAGAACAATTTTTCTGGTCTCAACTCCTGAATTTGTTGAGTATTTCTCATATTAAAATATCTTCCACATAACTTGCATTGAATGATCAATATTTTCAACCTGTAAAAGATTCTTCAAATTTCCACATTCATTACATATATTTTTTATACACTGCACTTTCAATTCATTTGAATCTTCTATTTTTTTCACATAGAAGAGACTTCACAAATTGTGTTGTACTTCCAGGGATGACTATTTTTGGATTGATTGCTGCCATAGCTTTTCTATATGTCTGAAGGTATAGATCAAATTCAACATGATTTTGATAACAACAAGTCTCATATATCTTATTTATGCGTACAAAACTTGGTCCTAGTCTCTCAAACATCCTTTAACAAATCTTCACATCTGGAAATTCTTGCTTGAATACTTCAAAAAACTCACTTTGAGTTGTATCTATAAAATGTTTCAGATGTGATTTTTTTTTACCATTTGCACCTTTTATTTTTATAGTGTCCCTTCTATTGGAAGAAACACGAGAGTGGCTAGTCCAATATTAAATCACCTGTTCCTTTAAAACTTCAAAGATTTTATCTTTTTGGGGGACCCTACAAATATTTACCCATTTACTCTCAAGATTTCCATCCAATATATTTCTCTTTTTGATATATCTTTGAATATTTCTCTTATAAACATTGAGTAATTTAGAAATTGCATTAACTTGTCTTCTATGTGATAATTTCTTACTAGAAATTACTGACATCAATGCTCTATGTGCAAGACTTAAATCAACACCTCGACTCTTGCTTTCAATAGAATTCAATGCTTCTTGTAGGTTTTCAACTATTTTTTTCTTTATTGATCCTAATGAATTTATTTTATTATCAACCCCTAACAACTCCAAAACAGGGGTCATTTCTTTCCTCCTAAGTAATTTTGCAAATAGCTATGCTCTTCCAACTATAGAATTTTCTTCAAAATATTCATCCCATATTATTTTGCAGTGTAATTTTACTGTTCTTTCAGGTAACATATCTTTAGATGAAATAGTATCAAAAAGTGATTCCTCATCCATCTCTATAAGATTTTCCACACCAAGGAAAATATTTCTATGACCACCTTCAGTTTGTCTTGGTACCTGTACTCCTTGGTCGTCATCAATTTCCATGGGTTCTTCTTCAGAAGATTTAGTTTCATCCACATTTATACAATCTCTTTTTCGATCATACAACCTTGTTCCATATTTTTATTCCCTGTCACAAATTTCTCAGGTTTGAATTCACTTGCATACACAAAAATAAAATGCATTCAAAGTTTTTGATGTTTATTTTGGATAAATTGCCCTAATATCATGGAGGTATGACTATTTTTAATAGTGAAAATAAGATTTAAACCCATCATATGCATGTGGAAACTGTTGTCTAGAATCTTCTCTATCAGAAAGCCTAATTTGATAAAAGTGGATGATCCTAGTTGATAGTATATTATGGCCATATCATTCATTGTGCTCAACTCTTCTTGATCATTTGGGATATAAATTTGATCCATGGTATCTTTTGTATGTTCTTTAATTAGAATTATTGTTGTGGGTTATGTTTGACCACCTGTGTAAGATGTTTATTGAATCTATTACCATTAAGAGCTTCATTTATAGTGGATTGGGTTATTTCTTTGTCCTCAGTTTCACTTGTCTCACTAGCTGCAATACTAATGCGATCTTCCCCATCAATGTATTTTCCCCAAGGGTTCCCTTCTTCTTCAATTTTTTTTCTCTTGTTCTAGGGGTCATATGTGATTGTTATGATCTTCAATCTAAGGTAAGATAATGTATGAGACCTAAGACTAGGAAGCAATAAAAGGATATGATTCTAAGATGGGATATGAAAATGGTATGGTATGATATGACAAGCTAAGAATGTAAGAGCTCAAAGGAAACTCTAGGTCAAAAGTTGGTTATCATGTAAAGGCTTTACTTGTGTTATGATGGATAGACACGAGGACCAATGATCAAGAGAGGGTATGTAGGAGATGATGGACTCCAAAATAATTTCCTTACTCAAGGGTACCGGTATATTCCCTAATGTAAGGATGATGAACCTCAAGTGATGGGGGTGATAGTTAGACAATGGTTTGATTTCAAGACCTAGGAAGAGTAGTCTAAGGTCAAGCTCAAGGTTTATTTGAGAAATAGTGGATATGCAAGGGTGGAGGATATGCAAGGACTATGTGGAATGCAAGGATTGAAAGATTAGAACTGAAGGATTGATAGCCCCAAGAAAACTAAGTGATAGGTTCATTTTGGATGTTTTTGTTGTTTGACATTTTGGGGTTTTGCAAGGTTTAAGGTGTTGCAAATTACTAAGCGTGATGTTTGTTTTAGGTCTATTTTTGAACACACATGCAAGACATAGCAGACAAAATGTTTTATTATACCAATACAAGCACAAATCCTAAGGTTGGGAAGGACTATATTCACTGGATTCCACATGGGTTTCCCCAACCGCACTTATTCTTAACGGGTGAGTTAGAAGTTTGGCCACACTAACTCACCTCCATGACACTCACTTCTTGGGTCAACCAAGCTATCATCCCTGATGAATCTCCCATGATAGACTCTTCACCTCTACTAAGAACTATGATAATGTGGATGCCTTGGCAATAACCATTGTTGCACCAACAAATAGAAAAGGATTTTGGCAACTACATATAAGACATATCTAGTAAGGGCATCAATTCAAGTGATTATACATCCACCAAGATTAGCTGCGATAAAGAGGATTCCCATCCTGCAAAGGTTATGCTCTATAGGGTTTATGGGGATTCACTTGTTGGCATAGCACATCCACACTCATGGTACTTGAACTTTCCTTAAGCACCCATTTTTTATACCAGCTGAAAGTAGCTTGGATTTAGCCTATTACCAGTTGGGTCCTTCCCTTGGGGTTAGTACATTTTCCCACAAAGGTATACCCTCTAAAGGATTAAACACATAGACGATGGGTCTAGTTTCCGATCACCAAGTTTGCACATGGTAAGAGAATACTCCCTACCATCTCAAGCATAAAAAAAAGTGTTCATTCATCCCCTAGTTAAATCTATATGGCATAAGACAATTGTTCATCTTAATGCAACAATTGAAATGTGCTCTAAGCTAAAACACAATCGGTTTCAAAAATAAAAAATCTTTGGCCAAATGTCTTGCAAAACCAAAGATTAGTAGTTTTTCAATATTAGTCTTTGATAGTTGACAACTACACAACTTTTTAGTCCAAGCATTAGCTACAAATATTCATAGTAAAGCACAATGAAAATATAAGCATGAACATAAAATAATCTAGCAATGAACATAAAAACATCAGAACAAAAAATAAGGTAATTTTTTTTACCAAATCTTATGTATTAGATACTTGATTTTCCTATTCAACCCTACGACAAATGAAAATGATTAGAAAAGTATCTTATTGTTCAGTATTAAATAGTTATTTAAGAGAAAAAATAAATCATAATAGAAATAGTTCATTAAAAAGTGGATAAAAAATAGAAAAAGCCAAAAAAAGACTAGTAAAAGCTGACTTAAATAGTTATTTCAATAAAAACTCAACGAAAAATGGGAAAAATCTAAAAAACATATTCAAAAGAATAGCCATTTTATGTTGTAGTACACAATCCATGAATTTTTTTTTTTTTAAAAATCAAATTCGAATAAATCATACTTTCGGCCGAATACCATCCAGTTGAATAGTATTCGACTGGATAGTATTCGATCAGACACCATTTGGCCAAAACCATCCACATGGCAGGTGACATTGTAGAAAAGTCACCATTTTATCAAATTTCTAGAAATTTTCAACTTCTACTGAATATTTCTTCAATCAATTTTAAAAATAAAATAAAAATAAAAATACCCTTTTTTAGAGCTCACATTATTGAATCCAAAAATATATATAAAATTATTGACTAATTTTAGTATATAAATACTTGAAAATATTACAAATAGGTTGTTTAATGTCAAAAAAAAGGTCAGTTGAAATTAAATAAAAAATAGTAAATCATCATAAAACAAAATTAAAAATATATGATGCCCTAGAGGAGAGAATGTTCTTCAAAAGGGTTTTTTTTTCTTTTTGAAAATGAAAAACAGAAACAATAGTTCACGTCAACTATGTAGGAAACAAAAAGTCAGTAGAAAATGAAAAAAAAAATTGTATGTTTCTTGACGTCAACTAAAAGTCACTTTTTCTTGAAATTTTCAGCATAACAAAATGTGCTTTTAAACTGATAATTTTTTTTAAAAAATTGAAAAATTACAGGAATAAACTTCAAAAAAAGTTCTACATTTTATTAGTTTACATCATTTTGAAATTCCAAACATAAATACCACTTTTATGTGGTTGAAGTTGAGAATTTTTTCTCATATTGGTTCATTCCTTTATAAAGTGTGACACAGGTTTGTACTTTTACCCCATCCCCAAAAGGATGAAACAAAAAAAAAGTGAAAAGATAAATGAAAAGTGAAAATATTATGACATAGAGAAGAATGAAGGTAAAAATAGAGGAATGCACAAAGAGATATAAACATCAAACAAAACATCATGGGGGATCACAATATGCACATGAAAAGAAAAAGAAAAAGACTATTAAGGCACATGTGAGTCAACCTAAGGTAGGTTATGCGCTTCCCAATATCAATCTACATAAGCAAAAGGTTGATAACAAACCAAAGGGACAACAAGAAATGCTTGAATATGACAAGGCCACCTACTTCTTGTCTCCACTGAGTAGAAGAAAAGAATGGGCTGAGTTAGGTGATGAGAAGGGTCATGTAATGCTGAGAATTGCAATATTCTGCAATTATTACATGACAAAAAAGGGGGCTAAAGCTTATTCAATCACTAGATGGAAATCATCACCATCCAAGTGAAATATTTTTAGTATTAGCTTGAATGTGTAACACTCCTCGGTGCTATGTCTGAGAATTCAATGGTGTGTGCAATGTGGGACTTTAGCATCCTTAGGATAGAGAACCAATTTATTCATAGGAGGCAATGTTATGAATCCTTTATTGAGAAGTATTTGTGACTTCCTTTCAATTTTAGGTGGTTGACGATGACATTGTAATTTTTGTAATTTGTAAGGTGTTTTTCATTTTCTAGGTTCACCAACATCCTTGCCATTATTGGGAGTTAGGAAATTAGTATCTAAAACCACCATACCATCACTATAAAGCTTTAGGTATTCTCAAGGTTTTTTTGCGTTGTGAGGCAGATCTTTATATCCTAACCCTTTTGTGTTCTCAATAGTTGGAATTTTCTCTAAGATTTAATGAATTTCATGTTCACTTGTTGCATCACATCCTTGTTTATTGAAGGTTATGAATCCTTTTCCATATGTTCCTTCAAGGTTGATTGGAGTGTTTGTTACTTGTTTATCATAAAATGGTTGAATGTTTTCTTGTCTAGATGAACTAGATTCACCTATTATAGGGAACTTAGGTTCGATGTTTTCTTTAGTTTTAGGATGTAAGTAACAAAACATCTAAAGAGGTGGTATTGTAGGGGGTTTTGTTTTTCATGGATGGGTAGAAGGATGCATTAGCTACGAGGTTATCAAGACAATTGTTTAGGAAACTATTCATGTTGTCATCATCTTCTCCAATGATGTCAACATCATGAGGAAGACATGCATTATGAGTTGATAGAGCATGAGTGATTTCAATTTCATTAGGATCATTACCAAAGGAACAAATGGAGACATCTACTAAGGATTTCGGGGACATCCACAATTTTCCAAAGAACATATCCTTCATGAAAAATTAAGCAAATGCACTTGATTATGAAAGAAATTGGAATAAAAATTTTGGAAACTGAAACAACAAACTGAAAGTAGTGTAGAAAAACACAAAAAATGAAATTTCAGACCCTGAAAATTGGAGAGTCAAAGTCAATAGGGACTAAGATGCTAGTAAGGGCATTTTAGTCCTCCTAATGAGATCTTGCAGTTCTAGAGGCTGAAATAGGAATCAAATAGAAGATAGATGATTATGAGAAAAAAAAACTGAGAGGGACTAAGATGCTAGGATGGGAGTTTTAGTCCTAGCAGAGATTTTTCTAAAAGAAATAAGTTTTGGATTCAAAACAACTTTCTTAGGTTACCTATCAAGAGACTTGATGTTTGGAAACATAAAAGATGCAAATAGATGCAAATAAAAGCAATGACTAAAAATAAATTGAATGGAAGATTTGGAATGCAATTTTTCAATTGTAAATGCAAGAATAATGTTTCCAAATGCAATTAAAAGAATGAGCAGTGCACTTTTTGGTTTTTCAATGGAATATAATGATGTAAGAAGAGAAAATAGCAACCTATATGCACTTCAACTATTTTAAAGATAGGAAACCCTAAATGAAATTTTACTAATGCAAGATACAAGGAACCCTAGATGCACAATACAATGAATCCAATCTAGATCTATGACTCTAAAGGAATCCAAATTAGGAAAGGAGTAATGCTTAAACAAAGTCAGGTTAACCAAAATGAACAATAGGGAAAATGGGAAGATGAAAGGGGCACCTTTTCCTCCTATTCTACATAAGTCATTCAAATATGTCCTAAGAACCCTAATAGGATTGACTATCAACCTCTCAAGGTGAGTCAATGCACAAATAGGAGGACTTAGGAAGGGGTTTTCTTTCATATTAATGGATTCACCATGAAGAAAATGTTAGAAAAGATAATGTTTGAGAGCATGATATGATATGCAAAGCACTTAAATTGAGCTAAATGAAGCTTACTAATACTAAAAATGAACAACTCCAATTTAGGGTATGTGTACCTGGGAAACTTGGAGATGCAAATAAGAATTTGGAAATGTTAATAGAATACCAAAATATGCCTTGGAGGACTAGGATGCCTTTGCTCTCATCTTAGTCCCACTGTTATTTTTAGAGGAAAACACAAAATATTTGGATAATAGAACAAAATCCCATAGAATCTCTAAAATATTCCACTTGGAGGACTAATACACCTTTACTCCCATCTTAGTCCCGATCTAAATTTTTGAAAAGTGTGAATGTGGTCATGAGGTCCTAGATCTGCAATGGATTTCTCTCGAATCTCAAGTCTTGAAACACCCGGATCTAACATTTAGGTGGGTTTCCGTGAAGATGACAAATTTGAAATGCAACTTTGTATCTTTGACAACTTTGCACTCAAGTGATCTTCAAGTCATCAACCTAGATCTATAAATACAAATGGACAAGATGGAAAAACTTGTTGATTGTTAGAGAATGGAGGTTTTAGTTGGTCAAACCCCTTGTTGGTAATTAAAACTTGAAATGGAATAGTAATAATTAAGGAAATGGTGAATGAACAACATGCAATGCTACAACTCACCAAACCCTTGTAAAGGAATTTTTGTGTAGTGGTTGTAATGGACATGGATCTTGAAATGCTTGATGGATCTAGAATTTCTTACTTGCTTAGATCAAAACCTGACATCACCAATGTTAGCACAACAACACACATGATGCAAGAAAAATCTTTGATAGGATGCTTGAAACTTGACAATGGCTCAAAATTTTTGATGAACTTCTCTTGAATGCTCTTCTGAACTCAATTATGCTATGATGAATGCTCTCACAAAAGATTTACTTTGAAATGAATGAATGAACCTTTTATTTATACTTTCCTATGCTTAATATCCCAAGATCATATCACACCAAGCCGACATATGAATTCAATGAATAAAGTAGGTTAAGTCTTGCCAAGATTTGAAATTAAATCTCAAAAAGGACTCAAGGAGGACTCATACACCCTAGATGGAGTCTTAGTCTCAAGTGATGAAACTTTGGGCACAAACATCAAAAAGGGGCCCAAAAAATATACCTCAAAATTAGGGTCCCAAGACCTCGGGGGACAAATAAACCCTTAGTGGTGTTTTAGTCCTGATAAAAAATCAGAGACATTCCAATAAAATTCCTTAGGATAGCACATATGTATTGAAGAATGTCGGGATTAACTAGAAAAATATGTCATTCATAGGGCTTGTGGACATAAAATAGGACCAATTAATCCATAATGAAGGATAAATAAAGCAAGGTGGAAATAAACAAGTGTGAAAATGCAAGGGTATGCATTCTACTACACTACATAATTCATCAAATGTTTCACAAAGTGAAAAGGTGGATTCCACTTATTAGAACAAATTGACTAACTATTTAACAAAGGAAATCAAAAACGTAAAAATCAACCTTTCTTTATTAGAATTTCTCGAAACACGTATGATTAGGAAAGCTTTCATGGATACTTTAGAAGATCTCCCAAAAGAAAGAAAATTTCAGGAATTTCAGGTAAAAGATAATTCTATTAAGGAAAAAGACAAGAGCATTGTTCCTATGGAAGATGCACAAGTAGCCTTTTACAAAGGAAAATTAGAATCTCCACCATTCCTACTCACACTAAGAATATTTGGTAAAAATATACAAAATTGTTTAGTAGAGTATAGAGCGTCTACTAATGTGATGCCTTTTTCCATATGTCAAATGCTAGGATTGACTGCAGCAAGTTCTTCAAAGAAGGTTACTAAAATTGAAAAAACTAAAGTAAATGTAGTTAGGGAGTTAAATAATATTCACATGTAGCTAGCATCAGATCCTAGGATTTAGTACTATATAGATATTCAGGTCGTCAAGATACCTAATACTTCTGGCATGTTATTGAGCAGGGATTGGTCAAAAAATTTGAATGATACATGGCCATGGATTTGTCACATATGTGGTTACCATGGAAAGGAGTTCCTAATACAATTATAATTGAAAGGGAACCATGAATGAAATACATGATCACTGATTATGATAAAAGAAATGAAGTTCTATATATTAATGTAGAACTGCGGGTTTATAAGATCTGAAGTTCAAGAGTTAAAATAGAAGAATTTTTTACATGCAATGCTAAAAAGAATAATCAGATAACTCCCAGAATTGGTGTTTTAAGTGAATCAAACTATGATTCTTTAGAAGAATAAAATAGTCCTTATGATAGATTTTGGAAAAGTATTGTTACAGAAGCTCGAAAGAATGGTAAAATTGAAATCTCACTGTAGATTTTTTTAATGCAGGATTGATGTAGGTTGCATAACTCTACATATTTTGAAGATAGTTACATGATGTGCTTGGAGATAGTTTCAAAAAATCAAGAACCAATATTTTCTAGAAAAAAGATAAGATGAAAGGGTCTAAACCAGAGATACGCGAAGACAAAGTTCAAGCTACGTAGACCAAGAATGCTAATTTGGTGACTTTTAAAAATGGTAACTCTCATGATACGAATGTTTAAGCCTATAGTCTTAAGTTTTATAAATCTAAATCAAAACAAGGAATTAGAATTGGAGTTGAACTCATCATCCCATAGGGTAAGTCTTTCCTTTCTTCTTGTCGATTGCAATTTTAGTGTACTAAAAACTTGGCAGAAAATGAAGCTCTTATTCATGGTTTGATGCTCGCGATGGAGAAGAAAGTAAAAATCATTAAAGTGTTTTTTGATTATGAATTGGTGGTAGATCTGATGCCTTGGCCACTGCTGCCAATGCTTTAGAACCTCTAGATGCCTCATATTTTAGGAGATTTATAGTTGAACTGGTGCAGTTGACTTCGATACCCAACAATGTTACAAATTTGCAAGTTTTCGAAGATGATTGGCATATATCTGAGTTTATCACTAATTCTGGTATTTTCAAAGAATAAATAGTCAAAGAAATAGATTGCCTCGATGAAAAAATTCAAGATGAACAATTAGCTCAAGCTAAGGATAATAATATTTAGAAAGGGATAATTCAGTTGGAATGACTGTTTGATATCGATGAAATAGTTTAACTAAAGGATTTTCTTGGAAGTGATTGGGGTAATCTGAATTATATAATTTGTATACTAAAGAAGATCCTAAAAACATGCTTATAGGGAAGGTTTGTAATGAAAAAGAGAAGAGAAATATTTCTTAAGCACTTAGAGATTATTGGAAGGTTATAGCATGTACATATGAATATTTAAAAACTTATGATACTTCCATCATCACACATACAATACTGTTGAAGCCTTATATGAAGCTTTTCGATAGAAACAAGGACCAGTAATTACCAACTTAGAACCATTGGTACAAAACAAATTCCAAAAGCTTCTCTTAGTCTAAATAATATTTCCTATCAGACATTCTACTTGGGTTCCAAATTTGGTACCCATAAGGAAAAAGAATGGAGACATACAGTTGTGTGTAAATTTTCAAAATCTAAATACGACATCTAAAAAAGATAATTATTCACTACCTTCACTAGAAGAAGTATTAAAAATCATAAATGGTTCAAATATGACGTCCTTTTTTGATGGACTCTCTCGATATAGTCAAGTAATGGTGGCAAAGGAAGATCCAATGAAGACAACATTCACCATGAAGTGGAGAACTTTTTCTTGCAAAAGGATGCCATTTTGATTGATAAATGTAAGAGCTACATTTTAGAGAGCCATGGATTATGCTTTTTGAGATTTGATAATTAAATGTATCATCATCTATATAGATGACCTCACAATATTTTCAAAGAATAGAGGATATCACATTTGAGATCTTAGACCAATATTATAGAAGTGTGGAACTTACAGAGTTTCACTAGATCTTAAGAAGCGTATTTTTGGGGTGACTAAAGGTAAATTGTTGGGAAACATTATTTTTGAAAGTGTTGAATCAGTTGCATCAAATTATTTACTTCTTAATCAATTCCACTTTAACCTCTGTCTATTATTAAGTATGAACATGAAATGCAGATAACATAAAAACAATACTAGAGACACCAAATTTATGTGGAAAACCCTAATGAGGGAAAAACCATGGTGAGGATTAACTCACAATATAGTAGTAATGCAATACCGCATAAAAAAAGCTCACTTCTAGAGGGCTCACTGCCAAAATACAAAGGCTCACTAGCCAAATCAAAGGCTCACTACCTTAGGACTCACTGTCCAAAAAAAAAAAGAGGCTTAGTACCTATAGAAAATACAAAGAAATAAATAATGATCCACCACTAGGAGTTACACACAGTTCACAACTTGATCATGAATACAATGAAGTATTGTTTCCTTAATTCGCTCCTCCACACTCTAATTTTCACACTTGTCTACACACTTTTCTCTTGCTCGAATCGAATGATGGATGGATATGAAATTTTCTACAACTTAACTTGCATTTATACCATATTCAACCTCAAGAATATTCTCTAAGGTTGTCTATTCAAATTCAATTTCAAAATTCAAACTAGGTCGGCTACTCAACATTCCCGTGGTGAATAAGAATGTGAGGGGACCAAATACATATTAATTAGGACCCAAAAAACATATTGGATCACGTACACACTTTATTAGATTGATGCAAAAAAGTAATGTGCCGTGTAAACATCAGGTTAGCCAAACCTAATGAAAACACAAATTAACTTTGAAGTACATGCATCAGCAACAAGAGGAACACATGTAGATTACTCAACATGCTTAACCAATCAAATTACCATATCTGAGAACAACTTCAACATAGTAGAGAAAACTTTACCAATTCAATCGAGACAACCAACAAAAACACAGGAGCTCTAGAGAAAGTCTTCCAGAGTGCCAAACTACATGAATTTTTGTCCAAACATAGAAACCATCAAAAGGAATAATCCTCTAGATCCACAAGATCTAAAAGAAAATACTAGAGGACTACAGAGAAAAAATGTTCTCCCAGCCAACAGCCATATAACTTTGACAAACCAGTTCACACACTGGTGAACATAGCTTTTTCTTTTGACCACGCCAAAAGATGAAATTCAAAATATGCGATCCATTTAATCTCATGACCACACCTATAAATCCACATAGGAATTGGGTCAGCATATAAGAAACAAAAACCCAAATATTGCAACACGCTCAAAAAAAAATTCAACACAACTTTCATTATATTTCAAATTTTCTCAAAAGCACTTGGAGAAAACCAACTTACTCAACCTATACAGTGTTGATATCAATGGCACCATTAATGAAAACACCATCAAATACATCCACACTTGCAATAATTTGCCCCTTTGCAATTCATGGCAACACATGATGTGAAAAACCATCAAAGACATCATGCATGATTCTTAGAAGTGACAACAGGCCAAGCATAAAAGTTTCACATGATTCTCTCTCCCGCATCCTACATGATTTTCACAAGCAACAACCTACCAAGCATACAATTTTCACATGATTATCTCTCCCCCTTTGAAATCAATGGAAAAGGACATATAAATCTCTGTTCACTCCCCCTAAGGAGTACATACACATCACATTCTGCAATAATGCACTTCTCTAATCCCCCTAAGGATTAGACCTCAATCATCAGTCCAAAAACGAGGAGTTTGTGAATCCACTAGACTGATGCACCTCCATGTGCAATTAGTTCAAAGAAGGAGGGCCAGAAAACCATAACTTCCTCTGAGATACTCAAAAGTATCCTTTGGAAGGGCCTTGGTTAATATGTGTGCAACTTGTTCTTTGGTAGATACATATTCAACTCTAACTTCATTCCCCAATACATTCTCCCTCAAGAAGTGATCTACTTGATATATATATGCTTTGTTCTAGAATGCATAACTAGATTCTTTGAAATTTTTATAGCACTTGTATTGTCAAAAAAGATAGAAGTAGGTTCATCACTCACCACACCTATTTCCATCAAAAAAAAATTCATCCAAAGTACTTGTGTACAACAGGATGTTGTTGCAAATTCCAAGAACATTTGAATGGCTTCCATTCTTTCTACAGGTGCAAATATTTCTTCAAAATTTATGCCTTCAACCTATGAATATCCTTTACATACAAGTCTTTCTTTATATCTTACCACTTCACCATCTTCATTTAATCTATTTTTGAATACCTATTTGGAAACAATTACATTCTTGTTTGTAGGTCTATGGACTAGTTCCCATGTCTCATTCTTCTCTATCTGTTGTAATTCCTCTCTCATTTCTCTAACCCAAATTTTATCATCACATGCTTCATTCATAGTCTTAGGTTCTATTTTAGAAAGTAAACAAAAGTTTACATCAACCACTTTTCTTCTTGTCTTCACTTGTTCACTTTTGTCTCCAATTATTTGTTCCTCCAGATGATTTCTCTAAACATATTTAGGAGTTTTAGGTGTAGGTTCCAAATTTTCTTCTTCACTTTTCTCTTTCTCTTCCTTTTCTTCTTCTTGTATTTGCACATAGATAGGCTCATCGAGTTCAAGTTCAGTTATCTCCACCAGTCTATACATAATATCATCAACTTTCACATTAGTACTTTCAATGATTTTTCTTAGTCTCTTATTAAAAAATATTTAAGCCTTATTGTTATTTGAATATCCAAGGAAAATTCATTCATCACATCTAGCATCAAACTTTCAAATATTTTCTTCATCTCTTCTAATGTAACATCTAATACCAAATACCTTAAATTATTTCATAGTAGGAGTCTTTCTAATCCCTAACTCATAAGGAATCTTAGTTTTGTTACCTCAGACTTGAACTTTGTTAAGAATGTAAACAAAAATGTGAATAACTTCTTTCCAATACATATCCAAAAAAAAATTATTCTTTTGTCATGGTTCTATCTGCATCTTGCATAGTCTAGTTCTTTCTTTCTACAACTCCATTCAGTTGTGGGGTTCTAGGAGCAAAAAAATATATTTTGATGCCATGCTCTTCATAGACTGCATTGAACTCACAGGATGTAACCTCTCCACCTTTATCAGATCTTAAGCATTTAATTTACAAGTTTGCTTCATTTTCTACACTTTCCTTAAATACCTTGAATCTATCAAGAGTCTGAGACTTTTCTTTAGAAAATGTAACCCATGTCATCCTAGATTAATCATCAATTAAAAGAATAAAGTACCTATCACCATTTAGGCTATTTGTTCTTGTAGGACCACAAAGGTCTATGTGGATTAATTCAATCATTCCAATAGATGATTCATCCTTTTTTTTAAAGCCGTTCCTTGTCTATTTTCCCATCTAACAACTTATGTAGATTTAATTTAGAGGCTTTGTGATTCTAGGAAGATCTCTCACAAGTTCTCTAGAACTAATCCTAACTAGATTATCAAAATTCACATGTCCCATCCTTTAGTGCTAGAGCCAAATATCATTGATTTGAGAGAAAAACATTGACCATCACCACCTTTGAGTTGATAGGTGTTTCCATGAGTTCTTCCAGCTGGAACCATAGTTCTAGATCTTGTTCTGATCTCACAAGTGTTGTCCTGAAACTCAATCTTAAAACCTTTGTTTCACATTTTTCCAACACTCAAGAGATTATGCCTTAAACCCTTTACACAATAAACATCAACAGTGCTATGTTTTCCATCAAAACTAATTGTTCATTTACCAACAATCTTAGCACCAGAATCATCTCCAAACATGACTATACCTCCATCATACTTCTCAAGTTTAGTAAACTTAATCTTATCTCCACTCATATGATTTTAACATCCACTATCAACTACCCAAAATTCTTCATCCTATCTGGTATGAAAAGCAGTTACTAGAGTACCATCTGATTCATTCTTCTTACACTTCAGACTAGGTTATTTTGCACATTTCTTTTCCAAGGCTATAAAAAAAAATTCATCTTTATCTTCCTCAAGGTCATATTCATCATTAGAAATTCTTGCATCTTCTTTGACATAATACAACTTCTTGAAATTCCTATCCTTCTTATCCTTGTAATTATTGTTATTATCCTTGTTCTTCTTTTGTGTAGCTCTATTAGGACATCTTGATGCATAATGACCAATATTTCCACAATTGAAACACTTAAATGGCAACTTACCTTTATATTTACCAATACCCTTCTCCAATCTTCTTGTGAAATTTTCTTCCAAATCTTCTACATCATCATCATCATCTTCTATCTTCATGGCTTTAAAGGTTGTTTCAGTCTTCTCCTTATCTCTTGTAGACTTTCTCATCTTAAATGTATTCAAGACACCAAATAGATGTTCCCTAGTAAATGTCTTTAGATCATACTATTCTTCTAGAGAATATACTTTCTCACTGTAATTGTCTAGTAAGGTCATCAAGATCTTCTCAATTATATCTTCATCCTTCATCTAGTACCTTCTTGATTCTTGATTTTAGTTGCTATAGTTTCAACTCTCTGATAATAGCTTGCAATGTCTTCTCCATCTTCCATTCTCAGGTTCTCAAATTTTCACTTAGCAATTAGTTTCATTGATAACTTTACTCTCTCATTCCCTTTATAAATTTCTTTCAATTTTGTCCACATTTCATTATTTTTAGCTAAAGAAATATCTTTTGATCTTTCAGCTTTAGATAATGCACTAAAGATGGAAAACCTTTCTTTTTCATTTTCTTCAAAGCCCGCAACTTCATCAACAGAGGAAGGTCTGGCTGTTGGAATCACATACTTTGTCTCTGGACAACTTTCTAGGTATTCAAACTAATTGAAATCAAATAACCTATCATATGTTCTTTCCAATCACTGTAATCAGCTCCATAAAACATAGGAAGATGCAACTTGTGCACTAGATGATCTACCTCAAGTGGTTAAGCTTTCATCGAGGAATCAAATCTCTAATACCAATTTTTGAATTACACAAGATAACTAAGAGGAGGGGTGAATCATTTATATCAAATTCTTTACTTCTTAACTTAATCAATTCCACTTTAACCTTAGTCTGTTATTATGTATGAACATGAAATGAAGATAAAAAAAACACAATACCAGAGACACCAGATCTATGTAGAAAACCCTAATAAAGGAAAAACCATGGTGAGGATTAACTCACAATATAGTAGTAATGCAACACAAGATACAGAAGGTTCACTGCCAAAATACAAAGGCTCACTACCTAGATCAAGGGATCACTACCTTAGGAATCACTATCGAAAAAAAAAGAGAGGCTCACCACCTATAAAATATACAAACAAATAGATAATGATCCACCACTAGGAGTTACACACATTTAACAACTTGATCATGAATACAATGAGGTATTGTTGCCTTAATTTTCTCTTCCACATTCTACTTTTCACACTTGCTCACAAACTCTTCTCTTTCCTGAATTGAATGATACATGGATATGAAATTCGCTACAACTTAACTTGTATTTATAGCATCTTCAACCTCAGGAACATTGTCCAAGGTCAGCTATTCAAATTCAAATTACAAATTCAAACTAGGTTGGCTACTCAACATTTCTATAGTGGATAAGAATTTGAGGGGACCAAATACATATTAAATCAGGGCCCAAAAAACATCTTGGATCACACACACACTTTCTTAGATCGATGCAAAAACATAATGTACCCCGTAAAAATCAGGTCAGCCAAACCTAATGAAAACACAAATGAACTTTGAAGTACACGCATCACTAGCAAGATAAACACATGTGGATTGCTCAACACACTCCACGAGTCAAATTACCATCCCTGAGAACAACTCAGATACATTTGCAAAAACTTCAACAAATTTATTTGGTAGAGAACACTTCACTAGTTCAATCAGAACAACCAACAAAAACACAAGAGCTATGGAGCAGGTCTTCCAGAGCGCCAAACTACATGATTTTTTATCAAAACATAGAAACCATCAAAAGGAATAATCTCTTGGATCCAAAAGATCTGAAACCAAATACCAGAGGACTGCGGAACCAAATCATTTCTCCTAGTCAACAACCAGATAACTTTGACAAAACACTTCACACACCGGTGAACATAGCTTTTTCTTTCCATCACACCAAAAGCTGAAATTCAGAATATGCAATCCATTTAAGCTCATGAACACACCTATAAATGCACATAAGCATTGTTTCAACATAAAATAAGCATGGACCACAATAGAGCAACATGCTCAGAACACACTTCAACACAACTTTCATTATATTTCAAATTTTCTCAAAAGCACTTGCTAAAAACCAACTTACTCAACTTATACAGTGTTGACATCAATAGCAACATTCATGAAAACACCACCAAACACATCCATACTTGCAATAGAAAGTTCAACTTCATTTAGAATTTTATCACTAGATTAGTCGAGATAGTAAGACCACTCAATGATATATTAAATAAAGATGCAAAAATAGAGCAGACGAATGAGGCTAAGCTTGCCTTCGAGAATATAAAAGTTGCAATTGCGAAAAAACCAATACTAGTAAGCCTTAATTATGTTAAACCTTTTTATATTTTGTCATACTTGTGTAGAAGTGCTAACACAAATGGGCAAGAATAAGGAAGAAAAGCTAATTGCTTTTATGAGTGCTCCATTTAAAGAAGCAGAGCTAAGATACACAAATGCTTTTTAAACAAGCCTTTGCTTTGGTCAAAGTAGTACAAAAATTGAGGCATTACATTCTAAGAAGTGTGATCGTAGCTATTTTTTCAGATGCTACACTTAAAATGTTGTCAACATAGAGCGAGGTTGAAGAAAAGAGAGCCAAATGGGTTACGATTTTACAAGAATTTGATTTAGAAATTATACCCATAAAACTGGTTCAGGGACAAGCTTTAGTCAAATCTATTGTAGAAATGGATCCACAAATTTCAAACCAAAAATATGCTTTGGATGTGAAAGACTAGGAAGATTGGTATTCTTACATATGGAATTTTTTGGTTAGTCATACTTGCCCTGATCATATGCAAAGAAATCAGAGAAGAGCTCTGAAGAAAAAATTACAAATTTATATGATCAAAGGAGGAGCTTTATTCAAAATAAATCATGAAGGAATATAATTGAGATGTTTGAGTAGAATGGAAGTGAACAAAGTGTTGCAGGAATTGTATAATAAGTTTGGAATATCTCACAGAGCACCTTTAGCTACTGCACACCTCATTTTGAGAGTTGGTTTGTACTGATCAACAATTTTTAAGGATACATACGAACATTGAAACATTGTCATGTACATGTCAGATTGTGGAAGACAAGGGAAGATTCAATGCTCAACCATTGCAACTGGTAATGGAGATGCATCCTTTTTTGCAATGGGGACTATATTTCATTGGTACTATCAATCCTCCATTGTCCATAGGTCACAATTTTATATTAACTGCTATAGATTATTGTACTAGATGGAACGAAGAATGTCCCAACAAACAATGCACCATAGAGGTGGTAATAAAATTTTTGGAGGAAAAAATTATTACCACGTTTGGAGCACTGTACACGCTTGTATGTGATAATGGCCTTTATTTTCTTCATTAAAGTTTTCCAATTGGTCATTTGAATACAATGTAACATTAAAATTTTCATCTAACTATTATCCACAGGGAAATGGATTACCAGAGTCATAAAACAAAAATCTACTCGATCTAATAAAAATTTGGTTGAAAAGTATCCTAGAGAATGGCATTCTTTATTGAAATTTTCCCTTTGGGTAGATCATACTAGGATGAAGTTCATGCTAGGAAATTCTCCTTACCACATAGTTTATGGAGTAGATCCTATATTGTGGATAAATTTAAAAAAACCTACTTGTCAATTTTCTCAAGAATACATTGGATTGGATGATTAGACTGAAGCTTGATTGTTTCAATTAATGCATTTGGATGAAAAGAATACCCAAGTGATTGATCATTTTGCTAGGCATCAATCTATGGTAAGAAGATGGTTTGACAAACGGGATAGATTAAAAACTTTTAGAATCTTTGAATTTGTCCTATATTGGAACATAGCCCATGAATGCAAAGGTGAACATGCCAAATTTCACAAATTATGGGTAGGTTTGTATAAAGTTTTCAAAATTTCAGGTGATAGTACCTACAGGCTTAAAACCTTGACTAGTGACGATGTCCCATTGCCTATCAATGGGTAGTTTCTAAAGCATTATTTCTAATGATAGTTTTGTAATTATATTTTTGTAATTAGTTTTGTAAATAGATTATTTTTCTTTTTTGTAGGGTATGTGCATGATCATCATGGAAAAAACAGGCCCTTAAGTGGCAATAAATTTTTTTTAAAAAAGAGTTAGGCAACTTGAAGTAAAAAATTGAATAGGTTATCTACATTATTTCAAAAATATGTAACGGTAGAATTTGTAGAAAATTGAATTTAGTTTGTCAAATACTAGGTTTATTTATGAAAATAAAAAATCTATTTAGTGAAAATTTGAAATTTCAATGCAGTAGTACTTAAATTTCAAGGCAAAAATAAGAAGTAGGTGTCTATCTAACCACCCTAACCACAATAAAATGATAATATTTTTTTATAATATTTTAGATATAAGTAGAGGACTCATCTCCCAAAGTGATGCATATTTTTTTGTAATTTTGTTTCCAAGTAAATAATTAATTATGAATTTTTTATTACAACTTTTAAAAAATATTAAAAACTTGTATGTCTGACCACCTTAACTTGGTCAAAACTTCATGAAATTCAATTCTTTCTTTTTAATCCTATAATATGTGAAGCATAGAATGTGACACATGTTTGCGATTCAAAAAATTTGATATTGTTTGAAAGTTGTAGATGTTTTTCAATCATCCTATCAATCAGAACTTTAGTCGTAATTCAAATAGAAAATGAATACTAATTATTTATTAAATTCAAAGTAAATAATAATTTATATTGGTGGAAAGCTGAGAATTTCCTTTAAAAACCCTTTTCGTTTCATCAATTTTGGGTAAAAAAAGGGTCGTCGGCTACATGGGTCATGATATCAATTACATATCGCCACTTTTTGGCCCATCATGATCCTGCACATACCCTATAATTAATTTTTGTAATTAGTTTTGTAAATAGTTAATTTTCCTTCTTGTAATTACTTTTTGTGATTACCTTTGTAAATATTTTTTGTAAATAGTATTTTTTAGTTAGTTTTGATTTTTCTTTATAAATAGTCATTTGTTACTTTTTTTTGTTTTCTTTTTTTTTAGGGTTTTGCATTGTTATCCTATATGTAACACCCCTCTGTTTTTCTCTTTTAGATTATGATGCTTTGTTGTTTTTTGTTAATCGCTATTTATAGAGCGATGTGGATTATATGTTGTGATGTGATATTATTCTATTTTGATGTTATCATTTGACATGCCTTGGATTAGTATAATGATTATTTGGAATAACATGGTTATTGCACATAAGTAGTTTATATATGTTAGAATTGTCAATTTCATGATAGTGTATTGGTGAAGGGGGTGAAATTGCATCGCTTGCTTGTGAGCGCCTTGCGATTCCACGATTTCCTCTTCGCAGTGAGTTCTAATATGATGTATATATGAATGTTCGATATATGTCATGTTTACAGGTTTGCAGGTACAAGACATCGACTCCACCTTGTTTCATAGGTTTGAGCATGTCAACCCAACAGTTATGTTAATTGGGATATAGTAGCTAGGATACTTGTGTCAAGTCTTTACCCTAGTCTCAGTGTGTCATGTGGTTTAGTCGATTTTCCTTCTTAAAAGTTGTTATTATTGCTTTGATTTATTATGTTAAAATGCTTTAAAAGGGAATTTAATGAATTTAATCATTTAAAGTTGATCATTAGATTAATCATATTTTAATGTTAGAAGTTTTGAATTAGTAAATAAATTAATTTAATTTATTTGATAAATAGTTTAATCCTAGGATTATATTGTTTATTGATTAATTAAATTACTTAACTAAGTTATATTTGAAAATGGAAATGATTTTAATTATTAAGCATTTTAATTTTAAATTCTGGAGGATTTTATGTGAAATGGGTTGTTAAAGATATTTTGAGAAGAAATTAATGAGTTCGTTAAAATAATTATTTCATGGGAGAAGATTTTGGCTTTGAGAGAGGAAGTGGAAAGCTTCTTCATGGTAGAAGCACGAGATAGTTTGGACTTCTTTGGGTAATTGTTTAAGAATGAGTTTTTTTTGTGATTGGTATGGGATCTGGATAATTTTTCAAGAAATTTTCTATAGAAAGTATGTTTGTATTCTTGAATCTTTAGAAAAATTCTTCTCAAAAATTCTTGTGTTCGCGATTATTGTTGTGATGGGGAAATCATATTACTTTGGAGGAAGCCATTGTTTGTCAAGAAAAAATGCTTGGAGTTGTGGAGGAGGCACTACTTTAGATCTACAAATACTTAAGCATTGGACTATAGGTTCTTTCTTTTGATTTTATTAAGTTTTTAATTGAAAAGTTTCTAGATTGCATCTTCTCTGTAAAATATTACCTGGGGTTAAAATTTGTATTGCCGTAAATGATTTCTTTGTAAATAAATTTCTCTGTAGAATCATCTTATTCTATAGGTTGAAATTATTTGTGGAAAACTTTAGCAAATGACAATTTGGTATTATAGTGAAATTACAAAAACCAAGAAGGAAATGTTTAGGGATTTGGAAGAAATTTTTTTTTTTAGAAAAGTTTCACTATAGGTTGAACTCTCAGAAATTTTGTGTAAAATTGATTTGTGAAGATAAATTGCTTTGCTCTCTCTTCCTAAAATTATTATTTAAGAAAAGTTAAAGATTCTCTATATTTTGGTTGAGAAATTTCACCTATAAATAACCTCTTTGAAATTTTAGTTTTCCATGATGTCTGTAAAATTTGCCTATAAAATTCTTTATGGAAATTATTTCTCCAATTTTAGTATTTGAATAATCAAATTTATATTAATATATATATATATATATATTACCGAATATATATATATAAACATATATATAATATTTACTGTTGAAATTTTTGTTTAAAATAAAAAAATAGTTTTTGATATTAGTTGTTGTTGCCATACGATAAAGTTTTGTCTTGGTTCGTAGGAAAATTGTTTGAAGCTTTTTTTAATATATTCAAGGAATATGGGGCGGGGAAGGCTTGGGGAGGCGTTTCCCTCACCGCCACCCCCTTAAGGGAACAACGTTGTGGAGGAAAGGTCTCCACAACCCCTCCCCTCATACATAAGGGCGCACCCATGTTATAAAGGGGGTTCGACTGTGTATGAACACAGCCTCCCCCCCCCCCTCCCATAAATATTACTTGGCTTCCTTTTTTATTAATGAAAATTGTCCACCTTTTTATTGGGTTCGGATTTTGATGTAATTCCAATATTTTATATTTTGTATTGTTTAAAAAATACATATATATTAATTTATTTATTTTTTTAATTTTGGATAATAATGTAAATTCTTTGGAATATATGTTGATATATATATTATATATATATTGGGTATATATAATTGTATATATAAATATATAATTATGTATATATATTTAAACATATAATTAATGCTTTTAATTTTAAAAGGGGTCCATGCATATATGCACAGGTAGAATAAATTGGTTGAGTTTATCTTTCAGTGAATTTATATTGATTTTAAAAGTAATAGAGGAATTTTGACTTTTTGTTAGTTTAAATTTTCCCTTCTCTCGGTCTGAAGAGGCTTTAAGTTTGTTTTAATTAATTTATCTACTAGGGCAATTTTTTTAGTGTAAATTCACTATAGAAGGGAAATGGATTTAATATATCCAAAATTAGTTAATTTCCTATATGATTGCCTTTCAAGTTATTTCCTCTATTTATTTATTTGGGGAAATTGGTTTAGAATTGTTTAAGTCTTCCATTCATAGTATGTAGTTGGGGGTTGTGATTTATTTTGTGTCAACCCAATACGTTACCCTTGGATTAGTGCATTTTTTATTGTCTGTGATTTCCTAGTTTCCACGAATGGGGATTTGTGTCTCCTTTGTTTGGAGTGGATTAGGTTTTGTGTTGCCTCTTATGTTTGGAGTGGTTTTGTTCCACATGTTGACCATAGGAGAGTGATTCTCAATGGGGGTTGGGGTTAGGAAGATCTGTCGGGTAACACATGCACCTTTGTGGTGATAATTCTCCTAGGTTAGCAGTATTTATGGTTATATGGTGTAACTCGTTATTTAAACTCTAGTAGCATTGTATCCTTTGAGATATTATTGTTCTAGTGTATGTTAAGTTTAGTTATGTGTCAACCTATGTCTAGAGGTAGTAGGTTTGGTCTTGCATCCTTGTTAATATCTCCTAGCATGGGGGGTGGGCCTTCAGATACCACTTGGTTGGTAGGAACGTGCACCCTACACCATTTGGTCCCCTTTCTTCAATTCGTGATGGAAAGGTCTTCTAATTGGAGAGCTCATGCATGCCAGTTGTTTTATTTTTTTCTCTTGATGTATTATATTTCAGTTGGCTCTTATATTTAATTTACTCCTCAGTTATATTTGAGGAGGAATCCTGTAATTTGTAATAGTTAGGTATGATCTTCCTCATTTTGGGAAAGAGTATTGTAACCTTAATTGTAACTTAATGTTTACAATCTAGATCTTGATGTATTTTTAATCTTTGTAATGTAAATTAAATGCTCGAATGAATGTACTTTGATTCTTGTTTAGTAATTAGTTAAATGCTTTATTTGAGTATTGTATATGTTATGGATTTATATGTAATATTTTTTCATGTGCCTTAGAGGTTGTTGTGAAAGTGTAGTGCATCTTCCATGTTAATAATGTACTTTTAAGAAAAAAATGTGTACTCTTCCGTAGTGTTGCAACTTCCTCTAGGGTTTCATGGTGGGGCATTACACTATACAATGTTTATCAACTCTTGAGGGTGAAAAAGGTAATAAAACATCAATTCAAGAGGTTTGATATATGTTTTGATTGGAAGTAGTCCTTTAATTATGAATAATTAGGGAATTGTTCGGTTCTTTCTACTCTAGTTATCATAAATCATTCAGGTAACGTTGAGGTACAAATGTGTACATATCTTAAACCATTCTACTAAAATCTGGAATAGCAGTTATTTGCATTGGGTGAAAAATCAAAAGGCTACCTTCTTTACCACTGTAATTCCCAACCTAATAGCAGGCTTCATTTCTTGCAAGTTGAAAATGAGCTATCAATGAAATATCAAATGTTAAAAAATGAGTTATAAATGAAATATCTATAAAAAATAAGAGAAATAACTCTTTAGGCTATCCAAATATCTCTATCAAGGATATAGACGCCCAGCTAGTAGTATAGCTATGTTTAGGGGAATTATAGAGATAACCTTGTCGAGGCTATAGATGCCTAACTGGTAGCAAGGCTCTATCTGTGGTTGGCTTAAAAGGGAATTGTCAAATTATGTAGGTCAATACAGATAATTGCTATACTCTAAGTTTTTCATAGTAGAAATAATCAATTACACACACATGAGCTTAGTAATACTTAATCTTGTATGCTAGCTAAAGTTGAATTGGAATGTCAGAATGAAGAGCTGACTATTTATAATTAGAAGACTAAAAAAAGTTAGTGCATGGTTTCTAGGTCAAAAATTGACTTTCTATTGTTTTGTTTATTTTGGTTGGTTTTTAGTTGTTGTGTCATCTCACAACATGCCCCATTTTTTTCCTTGGAAAAATGTGGACCCCCTTTTTCTTTTTCTTTTCTTTTTCTTTTGCTTGGTTTGCCGTTGTTCTTGGGGTAGGTGAAATTACAGGTTTCATTTCAAATTTTCTTGGTCTTTGCTCAATTCCTTTCCTGGATTTGGTTTCTTGGTCATCTTACAAAACTTCTATCAATATATAGGAAACTAGTATATTGGAGTTGTTGTGGTTGTATCAAGGATGTTGTATCTTTGATTGGTCTTGGTCCCACATGGTAATTTATAACACATAGGTTGTTCTTAGTGATCCTTTTCCTACATCGGATAGTCTGATGGTTGCTTTTGTTTTCTTTAGTTGGAGGTAAGAAACAAGAGGTTTGATTATGAAATGTTTGAATCACTTTTGATCTCTCTTGAGCCTAGTTCCCAGTTCCTCTCTTTGCTCCTGATTTTCTCTAAGACATGGAGGTAAGTATCTTTGTTCCCAGTAATATTTCAAATATTTTATACTGGAAGTTGTCAAACTCGGTGATTGTAAACAATCACGTATCCTAAAGGATTTTTCCTTGTAAAGATCAAAGTGACACAAGAGTGCCATGTATGATTTTTGTGCTATCTTTTCCTCTAGTGGTGAGCTCATGCAAAAAACTAGGTGTTCATAATTTGAACCCTAATTTTCCATGATTACACCTTTATTCAAGAAATTAATGCATTGTAACAAGTAATTATTGAAGGTGGTGAACTAAACATACTTGATATTACCTTGAGCATGCATTTTCTTCTATAACACTCTACTTTGCATCATATTGCAAACATGCAAAAGGACATTGAATGTAAAAAATTAATATTGCCGGACATAATGAAGGGTAATTTTTGAAAACTGAGAAAAAAGTTACTAAGGGTTTCAAAGTTGCATTTTGAAAAGATCACTAACAACAACAAAATCATGTATGTCTTGAATGACATAAATTTTCTCAATCATTTTCATGGATGAAAGTCTCAAGAAGATGCAATTTCCCTTTGAAAACTCAAATGTCGATCATTTTGATTTGAACTTAACCGAAAGGGTGAAATATGGACTCTTAAAAAACTAGTTAAATTTAACCCTAAATCACACACAAAGCACATTTTTTAAAATGTAAAATACAATGATGAAAATAAGTACTTTTTAAGAAAAACCAAAAGACGAATTCAAATACTACAATTCAAAAGCTATATCAATTAATGTGATAGCTAATGATACTCATATAGGATGGTCTTCTAATGTTGAATTCCTTGCACAAGCATGAAAATAAAATTCTTCTCAATATAAAAGAAATGTTATAGCAATTGGGTTACTTTTAGCAAGATAGTTTTCACCAGCAATGGAGGCCCCTAAATTAGTCATGGATTGTTTGAACCACTACGACCTATAAAAAATAATCATTGAGAAGGAGGGAGATTTTATATAGATCTCTCTGAGAAAGGAATTATATATCCATTTGGTCTTCCTACATTTACTTAGATGTATCACAATTATGTGAAGGAAAAATTCAAAATCTACCCGAGCATAAAATAACATAAAAAAGAAATTATGAACACACAGTGTTGCCCTAAGAAGATTACAAAACAAAATAAACCAATTCTAAGGTCTATGTTCAACCCAAATTTTCAAAATATTATAACTACGCTAAGCATGATAGTTGGATTGTGAGATGCTAGTAAATTTGATTCATGGATGTTTGTGATTATATTCAAATTGATGGAAAGCTCTATATCAATGCATTGGGGAAGATTTATCAATGAAAAATTACACGAACCGATAAGGACATTTCCTAAGTCCAGATGTTTTTATATGTCTTCATATGTGATTTATTCCTATGCCTTTAAGGAAAACATGCAAGGGTTGAAAATGGTTGGTACTCTGGGGAGGAAAGTAGTAAATAGTTTATTATATGCTCATTTACCTAAAATTACTATCCATGGATATAAGGACCATTACAGGAGAGTTAATGACGTGTTTTCCATGAATCTAGTCAAAACAATGGAAGGTGGCAAAGCTAAAAGATTGTCCTTGGAAGCACAAAGTGATATTAAACCTTTTGGAGGCTTGTACATTTAGTTTCCAACTTTCACTTACAATAGGGTGGAAGGGTTTGGTGAACACCCATTTATGCTTCCCAGGTACCCTAAAGATAAAATTGTGTTACTAGAATTAGTAAGAAAACTAAAGGTGTCTCAAGCTCTTTATAGTATTGCTCACAAAATGATCTCTTTCAAATTTCCTACTATAAAAGGGAACTACAAGAGAAGTGCAATTAGAGTATCCAATATGTGTGAAGAAGAGTTGAAAATGCATAATTTCGAGTATTTTCAACTCCAAAGATAGTATTATGACCCAAAATGGAATATTGCCAAGAATATTGTTGGTTATCATGCTCATGTCCAAAATATTCAAGATTATTGGTTAAATTGTGAAGATGAGAACATAGTAGGAAAGAGGAAATATGAAATATTATCATTAGAGTCTGTTCTAATCCTCAAGATTCATGATATTCCAGATTAGATGGAGGAGGAAAATGGTGAAGTGTTGAATAAGGCTTATAATAAAATTAGAGTCTATGATGAACCCATCCCAAACCTGGACTATAACAAAGAAGAAGTAACATCAGTGGAGGAATTCTCTTCATCCGTTCTATTGTAGACTTAGCAATGGATAAATGATTTTTATAAAGTTATAAAAGGGAAAGGGATAAAACCCACATACTCGCAAGGTAATAGAAAGAAACAAAGAGAAGAAAATGAGTTAGAGTGTTGGGAACCTGCTAAGGAAAAGAGGAAAGCTAGTAAATTAGTTGTTGGTATACATATTGAAGAAAGAACCCCTAAGGCTCCTAGCCAAGGAGGTCCATTAAAACTAGCTGGTAAACAAAGAGATGCTAAATCATTCAAAGTTCAATCAAAGGTAAAACTGAAAGTGGCATCCTCTTCTATGGAAAAACCAAGGACCAAGCCTGCTACTGATGAAGGGGCGGGGATAACCAAAAACACTAGTACACAAAAAAAAAATCATCTCAGATAGTTGTAGCATTATTCGCTTCTCCCCCTCAGTTAATACGGTTACTATAAAACAAGCAATGGGGAAAACTCCTGTGGTTTTGGATGAAATTTTTGGAGCTGGTGAAGCTAAAATTAAGGAACAAATGGATAAGTGGTGTTGGTGTTTTTCTTTTCAATACACCTTAGGAAAACTATAGAGGGTAGCCAACCTTCTTCATCAAGAATCCTAAAGATGAATGATGAACTCAATGGGTAAAGGTTTTCATGCTCTTCACCCCTACACTTTAGGCTCTGTGGAACTAGGGATGGTATTTTCTAATTGTGTTCACAAGGATTTTGTTATAATGGAGAACACTTTTACATAGATAAGTTTCTTTCTCATGCAAAAATACATCACTCATCAAAAGCTTGGCCGACCTTTACACAAATAACCATTTATTTGCTAGGAAAAAGGGTATATTCTAGACTTATATCTCAAAATTGATAAAATTTGATTCAACATTGAAATTATTTTGAATCCATGACTAGGTATTTTAGCTAATTCATTAGATTACAAAAAATCAAACAAATAGTCTAGTGTCTCATCAATTGGGGACAAAGTCGAATGTGTAATAGTCAATAATACATGAATTATTTAACCCTAAAATAAGTGAACTATTTTCATAATGCCTTACATTATGAAAATTCACCATACCTAAAACATTACTTCTTATTAGAATCCTATGCAAGTTATTATACACCTACAACTCCCTTCAAGTATTTAATTAACTCCTTGAGTTAAAAAAGAAATAGAGTCGTACATTCAATTAACCATTGAATATAAATGAAAAGACACTTGATATTTTAATTTATAATATATAAAAATTGCATACATGAGAGTACATGCTCTAGTTTTGCAGATTTGTTTTGATATTGGGAATCCATGCAAAATATTTAAGATTATTACATACGAAACTTATACCCAAGACAATTTTTTGGAATATCCATCATGTGTTATGTATTGTATTGGTTTACTATATTCTACCTGAGCCGTTCTAGACTTGAAATTCAACCACTATGATGAGCCTTGAAATATCTTTTATAACCCAAAAGAGCAACAAGCATCAGGCTCATTATAGTTACATTTTATGGTAATTCAAAATTAATTTAATTTCATGTGGTCCCATTGTTGAACTGTTATAGTTATTCATTCATACACAATGGGAAAGTAATAGGCAAAAAGGAAAAAATAATTCCAAGCCATTTGCTTCAAATTCCGTAAGCCTTCCAAAAGGCATTATTCACCAAAATTTGCATGTCATCCAATACTGGGGAAAGTCACCATCATCACCAATAGCAAAAAACCATCAAACCAGCCATGTAGGAATCAAACACCACAACACCTAGAAACCAGACACCAAGAAGAAAAGAAACATGGGTGTCTTCCAACCTTTTCAATCACTGAGTAGACACCCTCACCAAGGTCCTTGAAAGAGAGTGGAGTTGTAGCTACCACCTCGTCATCTCAGTCAATATAGGGCACCAAAGAAACAAGGAAATGGCAAACACAAATGTTGAATCCTCCTTCCTCTTCTAAAGAGCTATTAGAAAATATAACTAGAGCACCATGTCTCTTTGAACAAACCCTAGGACCTACATTTAGTCTTGTTAATTCTTTCACAAATTCTGCAAACCCTTTCCCTTTAAACATGACCAATTCTTCAGAAATAGTCCTTCTTCTAAGATTGTAGCTACTCTTGATGATGGTTCTCTAAAATTTTCTATGAACAATTCTCTTAGCCTTTGGAATAATTGGCATCTTTTCCACAAATATGTTTCACTTCAGAAAAATACACCAACGGTTCCTACAAATTCAATCTCCTTGACCTATGGACTAGTTTAATAGAGGAATTTGGCACACTCATTCTTACAACCACCACTTGACCAAAGCTAATTATCTAAGGAAAACACTAGATACAATCCCTAGAACACTCCTACATATAGAAAACAAGAACCCCATAAGCACAAGACATAGAAAAAATTCTCAAACGATAGCAAGAACACCACATGCATCTATATTTACATACTAGTAAACACAAGTTGACCACCTTTGTGAGAACTCTTCAGGAAACCACAACTTACTCTTCCAGAACTTGTGGCAATTATCTCTAGGCTTTGATAAATGTAGATGAGAAAATGAACTTTAGAATATCCTCATTAAATACATGAATTGAAATCATGTTGTAATTACTGGCCATCGTAGTTCGCTCGCATGAGAAAAAAATCAGTCACTACATGTTGAATCTTAGCCATTGATTGCCTAGATTTTAAAATCAATCAAAAAGGCTCATTAAGAATCACCACTTGCTTTATTTATTGTACTTAGAAATAATGAGGAGATTCTTTAAAGCTTCCATATACCCATCTGCATCCTCACTCCATCATCCTCAACATGCATTCCATCAATCCTAACCATCATAGGTAAATCTGGGCCACAAACTAAATCACATCGCCCATCGCATATTGATCCTTCCCTTTGGAGACCCATCAAGCAATTGCAACGAGGCCAACGATGAGACACCAACCGTCAATGTCGGTCCTAGAAGGATCTTGACAACATATAGCCATTTCCATTTCCCATTGTGTCTCTATATTAGATTGAACAACCCTAACCCATGATAAACCAAGCCAACGTGATAGGGAAGAACTCTACCCATCGATGGTCACGAGTTCCATTGTGAAAAATAGAGAGCAATTGATGATAGTGGGAAAGCTAGAGATGAGACATAAACCATTGATTTCAAATCATAGAAAGATCCCAATGGTTAACCACACCTTTCATCACTCATCACACATTTTCCTTCTCTTGGTCGATGTAAACTAGTGAAGTTTCATCTCCCAATGATGGGGAAACAATTCACACATCAGTGGTCACAGGTTCACCTATAATCTACACAAGATAACAAGGGATAGTTAAAGGGCCATACATGAGTTACAAGATTAACTACATCGCTCATCGAGTGTTGCCTCCTAGCAGTGATGATCGAACAACCGAGGGCCAATGCGGGCCAAATGGTTGAAAATAAATAATATCATTCATCATGGGTTAGGCATGGGCATTTCCAAATGAACATGTGATAGGCTAGAGACCGTTGGTGACATAGATAAAGGTGTCTTAAAGCACGTGGGTTTAAATTTGTTTTAAAAGGAGGGCCTCCTAGCCGTTACTTGGAAACTAATAATGGGGTTGGTAAAATGATGGGACTTGAGGCCATGAAGGATTATGAAATGACTAGTAAACTGATACGATCAGTCAACTCAAAATTAGAAACTCAAAGACCAAACCAGAGTATAGACATGAATAGGATTTATAAAACCACAACCCTTGTGACATTCAAGACCATGGTTATCAAGATTTGACCATAACACTTAGTGGAACCATGAATTTTTTTAGGTCTTCCACTAGCGGCTCCAACTGGGGATGTATGCCCCTTATGGGCATACCAAGATCTTAGAATATTAGGTAGAAATAGACCAAGTACCGAGTATGAAATAGAATTAGAGAATTCACAAAAAGGTGCAATAGAGATCGAGGAAAACATGATCACTAGTCGAAAAATGAAGGGTGATTCTATCAGGTCTTTAATTCAAAGTTCTATTGATCCACTATTACAAAAGGTGGCGAATGAAATGACTATTCTCAAGAGGTAGTTGCCCACTCATCCTGCACTTCCTACTCCACCTAAATCTCTTGCATTACCAAAACCATAGAAATATCAAGCTCCACAACAATATGAAGCATAGCAACAGTCATTCCAACCAACAAGAAATAACTTCTAGCCTTTCAACAACTTTAGGCCATGGGGGCCACCTCCACCAAGGAAAGCAATCGACAACACACAAAATTTCATGTTTTGCTCTTCCATGATACTAATAAACACACTGGCTCTTCACATCTTGATAATTTGAGGATGACTCAGATCATGGGTTTTGTCGAAACTGCACTAGAATCAAGCTTTGTACCATCTTCTTGTGACATTCAAGACCCTGATTATCAATATTTGACCATAACAGTTAGTGGAACCATGAAATTTTTTAGGTCTTCCGCTAGTGGCTCCAACTAGGGATGTATGCCCCTTATGGGCATACCAGGATCTCAGAATCTCAAGTAGAAATAGATCAAGTCCTCTCAAACTATTCTAATACACAATTCCCCCCTTCTTTCTAATTTTTTGGCACCAGGCCACCAAATAGAATGATACAATCAATTCTAACCTCTATCAAATACCTTATCCCGTTTCACTTGGAATAGGTACATAAGTGAGTTGAGCATTTTAGGATAATAAACATCATTACACTTGACATCCTCAATCCTATCTAGTATACTTCTCTACCCTGAACCAACTTGTTGGACCCAGAACCCATCATATTAGATTGGAACAGTAAAGAATTCATAGTCTACCTGGTTGCAATTTCGGACATCACATTCCACTTGTAGATTAAATTGGAAACCCTCATACACACATCATTGTAAACTAGATTCATCCTTTGAAGTTTCAAAGAGATAAGATTCATATTCGGTAACATCATCCTTGTACTTGAGGTGAGTGTTATCATCATTAGATGGGATAAATTTTGTGGTAAGATCCAAAACTGTAGGCCTATCTACAAAAATTTCAAGTGCATATTCATACTAGTTAACACCATATTTCATGACGTTCACACCCCTTAGTTGCTCTTCAGCTCAATTAAGAAACCCTACAATATCCATGTAAGCTAAGAGTTCATCAACATGCTCTTTATTGTCATCACATAATAGGACTAGCTCATGATCCACAACCTGATCAACCAAAAGTGGTCTTCTCCCTTTGCTAGGGTGTGTATCATCTTCTTCAGTATGGAAGGTTAGCAATGCAACCATTGCTTCACTACAATAATTATGAACCACATGAACAGGAGTATATTCATCAACTATTGCCTCACCACAATGGACATTTATTACTTCACCCTATACATCTTCACTCACAATTGTATCATCATCAGAAGAGGTGGCATTCCCAATACTCTTATCACTACATTCCTTATGTGGCTGGGAAGCTAATAAATCTAGGTCAACATTTGTGAGGATAGAATCAAAAAAATTTGTAGCAATCTAACCTTTACTTCCTACTGTCTCAATTGCATTATCTCTAATATTATCATAAAAGGTATATGTCAATAAATTATCATAATTTGCAACAAATAATGGATTGTTCCTACACCAGTAAAGGTTACTTCCTCTCACCTCACATGCTAGTGAAGGTTAATCATATAGGGGATTTTTCCATATCTACATCGTAGTCACATTCACCCCTATCTCTCTAGTACTTGGGTCACGGTCTTCAACACATTGGAAGTCATCATAATCCCTTGAAGACAAAAAATAAATACTCTCAAAATCATCTTCATTATTCATATTCAAAATTATGAATCCAAATTCTGATAACTCTTCACATGGAGAAAAAATTTCATCCCCAATCAAGTGCCCCCATTCAATATTATCAACATATCATCTACTCGAGGCCATAGATTATATTTCCATTTCATAGGATGAACTATAACCAATAGAAGATTGGGCTAACTTGACTTCATCACCACAGTCACTAGTTTGTGCATCATGGTCTCATATTAGACAAAAATGTGGTGTTTTCTTTTCTCCCCCTATCTTTTCTCACAATCCATAACACCCTAGGGGCATGGATCGTACGTTACCTCTTTATCTTCATATTGTGTATCTTCAGCCATGTTACCTGTAAAACAATGGCAGCCATCAACCAATTGTTTATGCTTTGACACATCATCATGACCCAATTGCATAGATTACTAATCCTCTTCATAATGGGTATCATTGGTAACACTCTGAGGTAACACTTGTCTAATGTATTCATCATGAGCTCCCTCAACAACCCTTTTCCAATGAATAACCTGGCTCAAGTTGTTAGGCTTCAATTCCTCTGGTAGAGTACTTAATCTGTATTGATACAATTCACAAAATAGATCAATACATACTAGAATGTTAGGTCTAACATTCTCAGGTATTTCTAACAAGGAATCCAGTAACCTATAAAATTCCAATTCATGTCTTTGCATATCACACAACATTTTGATTGCAATTACTTGATCAAGATTACTATGCATAGGCACACATTCCCTTTTAGGTTCATTATGATAAACATTAGGGATCTCATTCCCCTGCTTTAATTCTCTATTGATTGATCTATTAACCATAGTAGCATGGGTAGTGCCAGGATACCTATCATGAATACTAAAGGATCCCTTCATCGTTGAGTATTTCAAATTATTCTCAATATTTTTAACATTGTGATATGCTTGTTGCAATTTTGTGAGCTCTTTATCTCTCAACAAAGAACTCATATTCTTGTCAAATGCACCCAATTATACCACAAAAAAATCAAAATCATTCAATCTTATTCTTGTAGAGATCTCTCTTATTACCTTTGAGAATATGATATTAAAAGAAGGGACCAACTCATTTTCCCTTTTCTCCATATCCACAAATTTTTGCCTAACTAGGACTAGGTCGATCCTTTCTCCAAATGGTTCCATGAACACTAGTTTAAAATCACTCCATGAGTGTATTGAGGATACTGGTAGGTAAGAGAGCCAATCTCTAGTATATTGCTTTAAGGGTTAAAAAAATAGTTTCATAACTACATCTTCAAAAACCACCTCATAATCTGCCATCACATCAACAAACTCCTACATATGTTGATTTTTTTATTCAGTCTGCTCCCCTCTAAATCTTGGTATCGTATCCCTAATGTTTTGTGGTACAAAATTTGGGTAACCACAAATGCCACTAAAATCTAGGGAATTGTACCTTTCACTATTAAACCCCCTTGATGTGACTGGGGTACCCATTATTTAAATCTTCATCAAAAGGGATAATATGAAAAGATATATTTTCGTACCTTTGCAAGCTTTGTTAGATGTTTCACAAGGGAAATTCAAATCCTTCATACAAATGAGATATCAAGCCCTTTTCACCCCAAGCTTTGTGTATAATTTTCTTAAGATCAAAAATACAATACGATCCTTCTATAATAATCTATAATTTTTCATTATTTCACTAGAAACATGTAAAATTTAACTATACCTCCCTTGACTATTGTTATTTCACTTAATTGGGAACAATTTACATCCTAAATCAAAAGAATTCTCATAGTTTTCTTACAAAAATGATTAAATTTTCTTCAATAATATGAACGTACATGGCCTTCTTGCAACTTTCGTCTATCTTTGTCTTTAAACTTATGGATCTAGAACTTTAGTATATCCTTTGTTAGGTTCTTTATTCAAAGTTGCCACCTCCAATTGGGAGGAACAAACTTCAAATGAGATGAATTTTCTTGTCAAATGAACACATTCTAGTTTTGGCTCCACAACAGAGTCACTTTTAGATCCTTTGAGTTTTACTGCAATCAAATCTTTGACCAGGCTCAAGAATTCTTAAAGGTATGAAAAAAATTCTCATATTATTTACACTTGACTTTGTGATATGGGGATCTGCATCTAGAGAGTGCATTTTATTGTTAGCAGAGTCACCATTCTATTGGTGTTTTTTTTTCAGTACACCTTAGGAAAACTCTAGAGGGTATCCAACCTTCGTCATCAAGAATCCTAAAGATGAATGGCCAACTCAATGGGTAAAGGTTTTCAAGCCCTTCACCCCTACACTTTAGGCTCTATTGAACTAGGGAGGGTATTTCCCGGTTGTGTTCATAAGGATTTTGTTGAAATGGTGAAAATTTCTACATAGATAATTTCCTTTCTCATGCAAACAAACATCACTCATCAAAAGCTTGGATGACCTTTACACAAATAACCATTCATTTTCTAGGAACAAGGGTATATTCTAGACTTGTATCTCAGAATTGATTAAATTTGATTCAACATTGTCATTAATCCATGGCTAAGTATTTTAGCTAATTCATTAGATTACAAGAATTCAAGACAAATAGGCCAGTGTCTTTTCAATTGGGAATGGAGTTGAATGTGAAATAGTCAATAATACACAAATTATTTAACCTTGAAATAAGTGAACTATTTTCATATTGCCTTATATTATGAAAATTCACAATACCTAGAACATTACTTCTTATCAGAATCCTGTGTAAGTTCTTATAGACCTACAAATCCCTTCAAGTATTTAATTAACCCCTTGAGTTAAATCAAGAATAGAGTCATACATTCAATTAAGCATTGAAGACAAATGAAAAGACACTTGATATTTTCATTTATAATATGTAAAAAATTCATACAAGATACAACATGCTCTAGTTTTGTAGATTTGTTTTGATATTGGAAATCCATCCAAACTATTTAAGATTACTACATATGAAACTTGTACCCATGAATTTTTTTGGCATATCCATCATGCATTCTATATTACATTGTTTTACTATATTCTACCTAAGTTATTTTGGACTCAAATTTCAACCACTATAATGAGCCTTGAAATCTCTTTTATAACCCAAAAGGGCAACACACATCGAGCTCATTACAGTTACATTTTACATTAATTTAAAAATTAACTTCATTTCATGTGGTCCCATTTCTGAACCATTATATTAGTCATTCGTGCACAATGGAAAAGGAATATGAAAAAAGAAAAAAAGCATGCCAAGCCATTTGTTGTAGATGACACACAAGCCTTCCAAAAGGTGCTATTTACAAAAATCTACATGAGATCCAATAGCAGGGAAAGTCACCATCATTACCAATAGAAAAAAACCACCAAACCAGCCACATAGGAGTCAAACACCACAACACCAAAAACCAAAAACTACCAAGAAAAGAAATACAAGTTTCACCTAGCCTTGTCAATTGTTGAGTAGACACCCTCACCGAGCTCCTTGAGAGAGAGTGCAGTTGTAGCTACCACATCATCATATGATATTGTATAGGCTACTAGAGAAATAAGGCAATGGCTAATGCTAAGGCTAACTCCTCCTTCCTCTCCTGAAGAGCTATAAAAAATTATACCTAGAGCACTTGGTTTCTCTGAACAAACCCTAAGACCTACATTTGGTCTCATTAATTCTTTCACCAATTTCGTAGACCCTTTCCCCTTAAACTTGACCAATTATTCTGAAATGGTCCTTGTTCTAAGATTGTAGGTGCTCTTAAAGATGGTTCTCTCAACTTTTCTGTGAACAATCCTCTTAGTCTTTGGAATAATTGGCATCTCCACCACAATGGGTTTCACTTCGAGCACATACACCAACAGTTCCTACAAATTCAATCTCCTTGAGCTATGGACTAGTGTAATAGAGGAATAGGGCTCACTCATTCTTACAACCGCCACTTTACCAGAGCCAATAATGCAAGGAAAACACTAGCTACAATCCCTATAGCACTCCTACATGCAAAAAACACAAACCCCACAAGAACCAAACATAGATAAAATTATAGAACCGTAGCAAGAAAACCAAATGCATCTATATCTATGTACCAGTAAACACCAGTCAACCACCTTTGTGAGAACTCCTCAAGCAATGAAAATTTACTCTTCCAAACCTGTGTTAATTATCTCTAGGCTTTGATAAATGTAGATGAGTGAACAAACTACAAAAAATCCTTGTTAAATAGAGGAATTGAAAGAATGTTGTAATTAATGGCCATCCTAGTTTTCTCATGTGAACAAAAAAATCAATCACTGCATGTCAAATCTTAGTTGTTGATCACCCCATATTTAAAACTCGAACAAGGAGGCTCATTAAGGACCACAACTTGCTTTATTGATTCTACTTATAAATAGTGAGGAGATGCTTTAAAACTACCATGTACCTGTGCACATCCTCACTCCATCATCCTCAACACATGCACCATTACTCTTGACCAACATGGGTAATTTGGGCCATAAACTAAATCACATCACCCATAGCGTGTTCATCCTTCCCTTTGGAGACCCATTAAGAGATGGGAGCGAGGCTAATAATGAGATACCAACCGTCAATGTTGGTCCTCAAAAGGATCCTGGCCACATATAGACACTTGCATCACCCATCACATATCTATATCAGACCAAACAACCTTAACTCATGACAAACCAAGCCAGCATGATGGGGAAGAACTCTACCAATTTGTGGTCACGAGTTTTATTTTGAAAAACAAAGAGCAACCGACAATAGTGGGAAATATAGTGATGAGACATGAACCATTGATTTCAAATCGCAGAAATATCTCGACCATTAACCACACCTTTCATCACTCATCACGCATTGTCCTTCCCTTGGTTGGTTTAAATCAGTCAAGCTTCATCTCCCGGCAATGGGGAAACAATTCACACATTGGCAGTCATAAGTTCACCTATAATATGCACAAGATAACCAATGATAGTTAAAGGGATAGAAATGAGTTAAAAAATTAACTACATCACTTATAGGGTGTTGCCTCCTAGTGGTGGTGATCGAACAAGTGAGGAGTGATGGGGGCGAAATGGTTGAAAATAAATAACACCACTCATCACGGGTTAAGCATGGGAATTTCCAAATGAACATGTGATAGGCGAGAGACCATCGATGACCTAGCTAAAGGTATCTTAAAGCACGTGGGATTTAAATTTGTTTTAAAAGGAGGGCATCCTAGCCACAACGGGGAAACTAATAATGGGGTTGGTAAACCAATGGGACTTGAGGCCATGAAGGATTATGAAATCCCTGATAACCTAATATGACTAATAAACTCAAAACTAGAAATTCAAAGACTAAGCAAGGGAATAGGCATGAGTAGGATTTATAAAACCCAAACCCTAGTCACATTGAAGACTATGGTTATCAATATTTGACCATAACACTCAGTGGAAAAATGAATTTTTTTAGGGTTTCCACCTAGTGGGATGACATGTGGGAAAAAGTGAAAGAAAAGAATTCTAAATACAAACCCATGGTACAACTAGTGGTGGAAGAAATTATAGATATAGGGTCAATTCCTATAAACATTTAAGAAGAAGAATTTATAAAAGAAACACTTGCTTCAAAAGAAGGAAACCCTATTGTTCTTGAAATATAAACAAATGAGACTATAGGAAAAAATCCTACTAATGAAATGGTTATTGAAGATACCCTTGATTCCTAGTATTCACTTGGGAATGATCAAAATGTTGATGAACAACCACAAGTCACTAAAAAGTCAAAGAATGACCAAGTTGGGATTCAAAATCAAGATACTTCACAAGTTTTAGGTGATAAGGTTCGAGAAGGATAAATGTTTGATATGGTAGGATATGAAGAAATTAATGTCATAGGAATGGATGTTGAAAACTTGGCTGGATAGGAAAATACAAGTCTTGGAACTGGAGAGATGGTGTCTAATCTCGGTAATCTAGAATCTATGATAGAGAATACTAAAGAAGTTATTGAAAATATTGAAGGACAAAAATGGAGAAATATTATAGAGGTAGAATGAGATGAAGATTTACCTCATTGGTTAATTAGAGAACTGACTTCCCCCATTGAAAGTAGAATTGGTACCTTTGGATCTTAAAATTTTTTTGCAAGAAGTGGAAACTCCTAAGCCTAGGCAGATAGCTAAAATGAAACATGTCATACAAAAAAATGAAGATGGAGGTAGAACACTCCATATAACTACCCCAATAGTAGACAAAAATAGACATGAGATAATGCCTAAGGAGTTCAAGATAACAAATATTGATGTTGGATACTCATCTTGGACACAAGAATTAGAAGAAATGAATATGAATTTAGATACAGCTCTTGCTAGGGTACAAAAAAGTAAACAAAAGAAAAGAGAGTTGAAAGAATGAGTTGCTAGCCTAGAGAATTTTGTAAAATCATTAGCCCAATCTAGTCAAGCACAGACTAAATTACCTTGAAATCTAGTACTTATTTCACATGAGCAGGTGGATGTAATTTCATTAATTCACCACAAGATGAATATATTTGAAGAATGGATTAAGTATTGGGTAAGGCAAGGAGAAGAACTCATTGCAAATGGAATTTGGAAGTATAAAGAGGCTCATTGTCGGTTTGAAAGATCCAAAATATTCGAAGGAGAATGTAGATTTCACCAAGAGTAGGTTGATGCTAAGAAGAGAAACATGGAAAATCTCATATAAATCTATGTCCAAGAATTGATAAGAGAAAATATAATTTCAGAACAATAATTTCTATTATGTGAAAAGTGGAATCTAAACAGTTACATTGGGAAGGCGATACTTTAGTGCAATGTATAGAATGATTTGAGGACAATGAGAAATGTAGTAAGTTGATTGATAAAGATCAAGACTTTATTGAGGTGTTAGCACATCAAGATTGTGATCCCCAGACACTGGGACAGGAGGGTAAGGAAGACCCTATTCATTTGTTAACCTAGGAAGTTATTGATGATATTATACATTGTAGAAACATTATAGTCAAATATACAAAAGAGAAACTAAAAAGGAATGCCAATATACTGCAAATATCAAAGGATTACACCAAGTTCAAGTTTAGTTTGAAGGAAATACAATGAATTCAAAATGATTGAACGAATTAGATATTAAGTTCTTTCTAAGAATATTGGTTAAAAAAAAATGAACATTGTCAAAATCGGAGCTCTAAAAGATATAAGGAGGTGCTAGATATCGGAGGTGTCACAAAGATGTTTTTGTTGAATTTTATTTTGCAGGTTGTTCTTGGTCCCTATAAAATTTCCCCATCTGGTATTTTGATGAATGTTGCTAGCCTTGTTTTATGTAGAGTGTTGCATACCATAATTTGAAGTTAAAGAGTGTTGCTACTAAAGAAGTCAAAGCCTTGATTTTTTCTAGAATATTCTAATAAAAATTGGCATATACCACATGCTGCATTTTCATTTTCTATTTATGATTCTCTTGATAGACTTTAAGTTCAAACTCCTAGGGCCTTGTTCCTATAAAAGGTCATTTATTGCTTTAAGTTTATTTTAAGTTCAAAATTTGTGGATGTCGGAAGAGCAAAAACTTCTCTAAGTTTTGTTCTTTTTTCCTATTTTTTGAATCATTCTAGAATTAAAACTTGTATGCACATAGAATTTAATCAATATCAAACCCAAGTTGATAGCTACCTATCCCATGAATCTTCGTAGCTATTTTTTTTAGTTCAACCAAACAAGACTATATGATGTGTCATTTAAGGGTGCAAACAAAACCTATTTGGTGGCCAAACTAAAACCCCCTTCTTTAAAAGATTGCACCATTTTATGCCTAGCTTTGAAGCAATATCATGAAGTATAAAGTGGTTTTCTTTGATTTTATTGTATCTTGGGGCATGCATGGACAATAATTGGGAGAAATTTAAAATTTCGGTGTTTTGATGCTTTATTTTAGATTAGATGCTTAAGTTTCTGAAAATGTGTCAAAAATAGATGAATGAATGGAAATTTATTCAAAATATTTTATTTTCTATGAATTTGTTGAATGCTTAAAGCTAAATCTACTTAAGTGATATTAAAATTATTTTATTTTCATGAAATTTTATTGCAAATCTTTTGATTTCATGATATTATTTTATGATCGAACCAGATATATTATTCTTAATGTTCATGATTCTTAACGAAACTAGAGATAATTATGTACCCCTTGAGATTAACATTATCACATCATACCCTAAAGTAAACCTAGTCTGGTCAAGACCTGACTACTTAAGACTTGGAATTAAGCTAAGTCAACCTTTTCTAGTTATACGAACACAACCTACGATATCCTTGGTTAAGTCATTCAAGAAGATAGGTTCTTTGCAGTTTTCCTGTTAGGAATTTATCTACACTATTGTTGTGTGTGACATCATCATCAACACATACCAACCATGAGTGTATATATCTCACCTTTTAGGACATCTCACCCAATGGACAACCAAGAGTTTTGTTGCCTCAAAGTGAGTGCATTTTTTGGATAAACAACCTAGATATGATCCACATCAGGATAGAAAAATGATTGAAGCTTGATCAAATTCTCTTTCATCTTTGGTAATGTATGCTTGTGCTTCGTTGTTGTTCTTTATCATTCTCATGTGTGTTCTTTTGTGCCTATGTTGGTTTACCATGGGATCTTGATATTGGGGTCTTGATCACCTATCTTGATAATTGTCATCTCATCTTACTGGCATTGGTGCATTTTAACCCCTTTTGATGTATGATTGTCTACTTTAGTGTGAGTTTGAAGCAAGTTTATCCTCTCACTAAAATTGGGGCTAAATGTAGTGTACAAAAATGGATCCCTTGAAATTTTCACACTCATTTACGCCCTCCTTTTGGATTTTGGCTTAATATTTCCCTGATTTAGTGTTGTAATGTGGATAACACATATGCATTAGGTCTTGGGACCTTATGAACTAATGGATTTTAATGGTACCTTGATAAAGTGTTCTAAAGTGTTGTAACTCACTTTCACACTTTTCTAAGGTTTTATCAAATAACCAAGCATAATAATAATAATCTTAATCCAAATCAACTTTAATAATTGGGCTTCTTATTCTTTCAAAATTCTCAAATAGCCAAGAATAGGGTGATCCCACAATAGTGGTTTACAATTTTTGGCCAAACTGGACACTGAAATTATTATTTTTAACTAAATCTTCACATTTAGGCACCTATAGCAGCTAATGAGGAATTTGAAGATGATGCAAACTAGAGTCTCGTCATATTTTTTCTGTAGATTCTTAAAAAAAAAAATCAAAATTTTTGGAATTAGATTGCATTTCTTTTTCCATCTTCCATGAAAACTAGTTTTTTTTAGAAAACAACATTTTGAAAAAGTGACGCACATCGTATAATGCATAAATTTTTTTCCATGAAGGATAAAATCCCAATTCTTTCGAATTAAATTTGTAACTCTAATATCTAGTGCTTCCACTTGGTTAGGTAGTCTTTTATTGAATATTTTTTCTTTAATCAAGTTCCAAAGTCAAACCAATTACAATTCAGACATAGCACGACCATATAACACGTAACTTTATTTGTATATATCAAAATTCAATTTTATTTTTTTTGTTGGATCAAGGACTTCAATATCTAGTGCACTCATATTTTTTAAATTATTTTTTTTATATTCTGCTATTTTTGCACAGTTGTAGAATAGAGACCTTCATTTTTGATGAAAAACCTATGTTTAATAAAACTAAAAAAATAAATACATAATAAAACCAAAAAATATTAAAATTATATTCATTGGATAGCTCATTCTGAGGACTACCATAATAATTTAAAATAAATTTTAAATTAGCTCATTTGATCCTCAAAAAGGTGAATCAAAAGTGATTTTTTATCAGCATTTTGATAGGTCTAAAGGAGACTCATCTATAGGTATGGTTTAAAACTAGCAAGGTTCTATTCAAGGGGGTTTGATCTAAGGCAGTTTGATCAAACCCTCTTCAATTGGAATCCTTAAAATGGAATATTTAAGGCTTAAATCAATTATATTTTCTAAAAATATGTGATTTCAACAAAAATCAGTTCCTTTCAGAAATTGTAAACCAGCTTTGTGGGATCACCCAATAATAAACATTATCTTAATACAAATCAACTTTAATAAAGTGTTGCAACTCAATTTCACAGTTCTCTAGGCTTGACATTTGTAATTGGGCTTCTTTATGCTTTAATTGGCCCCATTTTGCATCCACAAGCCTCATTTATTACATTTTTTGAGGATAATCCTTACACCAATCAGTAACCAATGATAATTTAGGTGTTTCTAGCTTGTGTGGCCTAGATTTAGTTATCTAGAACTCATTTTACACCTTGGGTGAATGGGTGCTGCCTAGATATTTTGGCCTCAAACTAATTTTTACGCATTTCAAAGAACTTTTCATTTTTGGTCCCATACATTATTTCTGATAAGACTCATTCACCACCTTGCACGAATGAGTCCCATGTGATTAAAATTAAAATTTAATTCAAATTTCTAGTGGGATTTTATTCTCGTAGATCTAATGTTGGCTTGTAGTATTGTAATTTTGGGAATCCTTGCATAATTGAGTATAAATACTAGATTCTTTCACTCATTTTCTCCTATTAACAAGAAATCAAGTGACCTAGCATTCAAGAGAATTACATGGGAAAATTATCAATAATTTTAGAGTAGAATTCAAGTGTCAATCATCATGTCAAAGATTGCATTCATCATGTTTGTTATTGTGCTAACAATTGTGATGTAGGGTTTATGATTCAAGCAAGTGTTTCAAGCAAGATCAACATCATTCAAGCAAAATTCAAGAACCACATCCATGGAAACTATTTCAAGAATATTTGTAGCACATTATTGCTAGGGTTTGGTGAGTGTTGTACCCCAAATTAAAAAAATTTCTACACTTAGGCATTTTGAAGAAATGAGTTAAAGTCTTGTCAGAATCTGTCAAAAAGGTCAAAATTGGGGTTTCGCATGTCTTGCATGGGGGTCAAAAACATGGAATTTTCAAATTCTCACAATCTAGGTCGGCTCAGAATGATCAAACCTACAATACCCAAATATCAGTTTTTCAACCCTAAATTTTAGGAAAATTTCTATTTTTAGTAGTTTTCTAAAAATAGAAACTTTTTTTGGGTTTTTCTCGATTTCTCAAGAAATGGATACTTGCCAAATTTTCAAAAAATAGAAAATTTATAAAAGTAGAAATCTTGGATTTTAAGGTTAAGAATGATTTTGATTGGCTCAAAATACATCCTCATCAAGCTGGTGCAGTCAGAATCTCACAAATATCAGTTTTGCCCTAGTGGGTTTAATTTGATTTTTCAAAAGATTTTCTTGGAGATCCAAGATCATCAATGGAGGTTAGTGAACTGCCAGGTGTCAGAATCACATGATCAAGCTAAACATAAGTTGTCAAAGAGGAACATGCACGAGAAATGGAGAACGAAGAGAAGAAGATTGTAAAGTTGAAAAATGTGAGTATTTGGCTGTTTGGAGACTTCAGGCATCGCAATCAAGAAGAGGTTCCCAAACATTCATGAATTAGAATATTTTTCATTTCCAGCAGTAGATCAAAGGAAGCACGACAAATGAGGTTGAAAGTTTAAAAATTTCAGAAATTTTGCTAAGTATGCCAGCCATTGGTGCCCAAATTTTCAAGATGCCATATGATGGAATTAGAGACATGGCTCCCAAGAAATGTTGTTCAAATTCATCTCAGATCCGTATAGAGTCTAGCAGTGCAGTCATCTGATCATTCAATCATCCAAAATTTGAGACCAAACAAAGGAGTTTCATCCTAAAAACATAATGCAAATAATGAAAAAGATTAAAAAATTCTAAGTCTGGTAACTTTGGGCGCCTTTGGTGACCAGGGGTGCCCAACCTTTTGAATGAACTAATCTAGCTGTTAGGGTTTGCAGATGTGATCAATTTCTTTAGTTTCGTGTCAACTTTGTAGTGGATGTCTTCGTTAGCTCATCGGATCAACTAGGGGTCATGAGGAGAGGTGTTTAAAACTCTAAAGGTGAAAAATAGATAAAATTGCTAAGTCCGATGAAAGTGGGTGCCCCAGAAGGAGAAGGATGCCCAAGTTTTTGAGGTGTTAGATGTCAGTTTTCAGAGATGAAGTATCCAAGAGACCCCTTCTAGAATCTTCTTAGCTATCTAGTGAACTTGTCCACTAGTCAATCTGCTCAGTACAACACCCAAAATCATGAATTCATCTGAAGATCATAAAAATGGCTAACACTGGAAAAAGTGGGCACCCCTGGAGGAGATAGGCACCCGACAATTTTAAGGGTCAAATGAAGTTTTCGTCAGAAGATGTCTCCAGAACATTATCATCAGATTTGATCAGGCTTTATGATGAAACATTCAGCTCATTTGTCAGATCAATTTGGAAGCCGAGAGACATGATCAAAATAGGGTTAAAAATGGTGAAAAATTGGTCAAGTCTCGAGAGAATAGGTGCCTCAACTCAAGAAGGGTGCCAAGTTACAATGCCTTAGTGAACTTTTGAAAATTTCAAACAATCTTGAAAGAAGAGAAAAAACGCCCAAGTTCATTGCATGAACCAAAATTAGGGTTTTTAAGAATTAGGGTTTGAGGGTTGTTTCTCAAGACAACTTATTTAAAGGCACCTTTGTGTTTTATTTTTCATATTTTCTTGCAAGTGGCTTCAAGGAGAAATAGAACAACAACTTCATACCTATATTTTCAAGATTCAAGAACATAAACTTGTTGGTTTTTCATGAATTTTAAGATCAACACTCAAAAAGGCTTTCTTTTTCATACTTTTTCATCTAGAATACCAAATCTTTGAAGAAGAAGGCCATTGTTTTCAATTTTCAACAAGTTGGTTTATGCAAGTCCATTCTTCTAGATAATTTTAAAATATTTTTCTCAAGGTTGCAGTAGCTACTTTTTATTTTGCATGTTAGAGAAAACTTCAAAACTTTCAATTTCCAATCTTCTCGATCTATCTCAAATCTTCTTCTGGACAAAACCAATATCACAACTTTTTCAGTGAAACTTCAAGTGGATGTATTTTCAATGAAACTTCAAGGTTTTCAAAATCTAACTAAATGGGTTCATCCAGAATGTGCCTCTGGACAAAACCCATATGTCAACTTTTTTTGCTTTTTCTAAGAAAATTAGGGTTTGCTGCTTTTTCAGTCTTCATTTTAATTTTTCAGAAACAGACGATCTAGGTTTTCTTGTAAGGAAATACTAAACAAAACCCATATCTCAGAAAAAATTCCAAAAAAAGCATCCATTTGATGAAGAAAACTAGTAGTCTAAAAATAGAAAGTTGTGCAAAACTTGTCAGAACATAGGCATGTTTACAGGCAATATTCAAGTTTTGCATAATGGAGTACACTCCTACAAAGTATAAGACTAGATCAACCCTGTACCATGATTTCATTGAAATGACTAAAACTGACTTATTCCATACTAAGCCAGTGTTCAATTTGTGTGCTTTAGAAGATGTAGGCAATGCCAACAACAAGAACCTTGGCCATTCAGGTCTTCTTGCAGAAACATCCATACCTTTTTCAGTTCAAATTCTTGAGTTTGTAATTCCTTGCATCAAGCATTACAATCCAACAACAAGGGAGATTTAGTCAATGGACGGAAGAATCATTTGCAGCCTAAAGCCTGACTTGATAGAAAGATGTTTCTCAATTCCACCTTGGCCCGAAAACATTACTATCTCTCAAGAAGAATGTGAAAGAATATGGGAAATGGATAAAAATAAATACAACAAGAAGATTGCATCAAAATGGATGAAAGAAAAAAAAAATTGCCAAAGAATGTTGGGAGAGGTGAATTCAAGGAAAAAATTATCATCATCATCACCTTGCTCAACTGGAGCACAGGCCAAGAAGATGCAACTAAGTTTCAGCCCTGGATGTTTTATGTGATACCTCACATCATGAAGAAAACATACTTCTATGACTGGTCTACATTGATCACTGATTTCCTTCATCACCAAATAATTAAGTATTTTAACAAGCATGAATTGCACATGATCTCATACCTAGTCTACCTAGTTGTCTTCCAAGGAAAATTCAGAGGTTTGAACACTAAAGGGTCCTTAAATGTTCAACATGTTTACAATTACTACACTCAATTGGATTTTTTTTGCATCCTCTGCTCAATACAAGAGAGTGAATGAACCATTCCTAATGTATATAGTGCATGACTTAGATGATGAGCTACATGTACGTATTTCATCTACGACCAGGGCAACAATGTCAGAATGGGAAGATTGGTATATTCAGTTTTCTACTTTCACTTATCTGAGAGTCTATGGTTATTCTGGTTCTCCTCTCATGCTACCAAGGTATCCATCTGATGAGGTTGTGTGTATGGAGTTTCCTAGGCAAGTATAAGATGTTCACACCTACTTGTGAAACAAAAATAAACCAGCATTCATCTTCCCTTTTGCATTAGGCATTTACAGGTGTAGATCATCGACTGATGGTAAGATAATGGGCAATGAGTTAAATAGACTTGGTCTCAACCCTTTGAGCGAGAGATGATCTTATGATCCCCATGGTGTCTATGCAGCTAGACTTGGTCAAATCTTCTCTCAAATACCCGCACTAGAGGATTTTTGGGCCAATTGCAGAGATGAAGTTGAGGTCCAAAGGCATAGCAATAGTAAACTCACTCTTCATCATACGAAATATTTATTATTCGAATATACTGAGGGATTGTTAGATGATGATGAAGATGTGCTTCTCCCAGCTTACACTCGTAAGAAGATTGAGCAACAACCTCTTCCACAAGTAAATTGGGCTCATCAAGAATGCATTTTAGTGGAAGAAAGGACTCGTCAAGTGGTTGAATATATTAAAAATTTCTTAATCCTTAAAAGGAAGAATTATATTCCCGTAGCAGAGCTGCCAAGGGTTAATTCATCAATTCCTTCTTCTTCCAGAACTTGATTAAAAGGAAAAGGTCAAGAGGTTGTAAAGGATAACAGGTCAACAAAGACTGTGAAGAAGAGGTTGGACTACACAAGTATTTTCATCCAGCAACAGCCAGTAAGAGAAACAGAAGTTGCTCCACATCAGCCCATTCCTTAAGAGGAAATATAAGATTTGCCTTTCACACATGAACCTTTGCCATCCCTGAGGTCTTCATCAATTCACATTGATTTGGAAGACAAGGAGGTAGAGGAAGAGATTGTAGTTGTAATTCCCATGGATGTTAGTCAAAATACCACATTTTGACTTGAGAGATCCTTGGGAAGGATAGGAAGAAGGTCTTCTTATCAAGTAAATGTTGATGATCTCAACATAGGAAGCACCCAAGAAGAAGGAAAATAAAAAAATACACTTTGGGAGAAATCATGATGGTGAGATGGTAATGGATATGGATATGCCTCTTGAAGACAAAAAAAAAGATGAGGTGAATGTTGACGAATTTGTAATGATGAAGTCCAATTTTGGCAAGAACATGAGACATGGTAATATGAGCTTGTTAAAGATGGTATCTGAGAAAATTCAAGAAAGAGCGCAGAAAGATGGGGAAGACAAGGTAACCCTCAAGGCTGAAAACCATCAACTCTGTTTGTACATCTCAAACCTCATTCAGGGCACTTCACAAACAACACAGTTGTTACCCTAGGTTTTAAAGGCACCAATTGATCAGAAGCAGTTGAGATAGTTGGTCATTTGTGGGAAAAAAATCATGAGTGGATTGAGGAAATCATCACTTAGGGTACATAAGTTCTAGCTCAGATATTTCAACTGAGATATAAGGCCCATGAATTACATCAGGATGTCCAATATTTAGAACAGTTGATCATCGAGTTAAAGCCTATGCATGAAATCATAATTGAAGATTTAGATAAGGCATATGGCTCAACAATGGCGAGGGAACATAAAAGATAGATCCTGGAATGGAAATAATGTAACCTTTTCAAGGTTAAGACATATGAAATAATATCTAAGGATTTCATTTCATACAAGCAAAGATTTGTTGATGCTCTTGAATTCATAAGAGATTTTATTGTAGCAATTCTTTGCTGATATTTTCAGGATGATGGTTCATATTTTGGGCATGATGAATTGCAAACAAAGTTTTAGTGTTGTCTGTAGCATCAGTGGCAATGAAAGAAGCCGAGTCATCTTTTAGTGATGTCAACAAAGTTCAAGAAAGCATCCAAAGAGAACAAAGATTTCCTGAGATCTATTGCAAATGGTGAAGAAATCTTGGAAAAGTGGCATTTTGTTATTAATAGTATTAGAACTCCCACCAAGGATGAAGTTTCTTTCTATTAGCAGATGTGATCAAGATTTATATCAGCTTTCTTTTATAAGCTTCTTCCTAAGATTTCTTTCTATTCTTATCATGATTCTTACCCATTCTTTGAGGATAGAAGTAAAACAATTGTAATGGGTTGGCATTTTCTATTTTTAGATGCTTTCTAGGTTTTAGTTGTTTATCTTTTCTACGATTATAAATAAAGCTTGCATGTTGCCAAGTGTTAGTTGTAAAAGAAAGGATATTTTAGGGTTCTATACTCCTCTACTTGGCTATAAATAAGAGCAGTGTTTGTTCATTTTCTTTAACTGTGCTTGTGATAACAAAATTGTTTATCCTATACCTTCATGTTTGTTATCAATTAGTTTAAGTTTACTTTGTGTTAAGGGAAAGTTTACATGCCTCTTTTAGCTACAAGTTCTTGTTCAGTACATGTGTCTTGTGTCAAGTGATAATTTTGTTAGATCACATATTGTGTGTATTTTTCCACAACTTGCTTTCCCAAAATTGTAACTTTGTGCCAGAAGTTTGAGTAAATAAAGTCTTGAGCATGCTTTGCTTCTCCGGTATAAAAATCTCATATTTTTGTTTATTATGTTGTGCTAGAAGTGTGAGGAAATAAAGTCTTGAGCGTGCTTTGTTGGCTTGATATAAATTCTCATATTTCCATTTATTGTGTAATGCTTTTATGATCTCTTTTTAAACTTGCATCGAAATTCAGTTGATGTATGTTGAGAAATGTTTGTCTAAGTATCTCTGTCAGAAAATCAATCTCATCCATTTCTAACTCTCTTGCTTTGCATTTACTTGAGAGGCTAGAAATTTCAATAGTGTAGGCTAGTTGTACTTATTAAGTTTCATTAAATGGAAAACCTCAACTACAACATCTAGAGTTCTATAACCTTGTGCTCTCACATCTGAATCAAAAATAGAGGAAAAATTAGTTTTAGTTTACTTTCTTTATGAAAACTCAACAAAAGAGGGAGCTTCCCCTCATAATTTGAAGAGTAGTTTATCGCACATAGTTCTCCATTTCCAAAATGCATTCAAGAGGTGTGATTTGAAATGCCAACAGTTTTCTACCACCCACCGTGGGGCATGAGGCATACAACTTAAAGAAAGCTTGCACTTTGCAACATGTGAATGACTCTCTTGCATCCTACTACTCCACTTCAACAACCTGATCTTCCACCTCCATTTATCCATCCGAATCTCTAGATAATTCAAGGAGAGAAAGTGAACATTATCGGTATCCTAAGGAGTTTCATCTTTGAGAAGAAGGAGACCCCTGCTTAGTGGAGAAACATTGCTAAGATCCTAGACAAAGAAGAAAGGAAAGCCGATATTGTAGCCAAAAGGCCTATATTGCCTGATCTCATGTGGAATTAGAAAATCCCAACTTACATTATCTATATGAGAAGGAGGAATCCTATCTTTCAAGGAGACACCGACACTAATCCTTTTTTGTTGCATCTTATCCAAGTTGGAGAGCCATCCAATGAATCTCCTGAAGTAATCATCATACCTCAAATCAAAGAAGAAGAACCCAAAGTCAAACAAGAAGAAGTTGTAGTTCAACCAGGAGCAATGGGTGACAACAAAAATAATAACGAAAATGATAACATCTTCAACAATAACCACAATCGAAGGTGCCCAATCCTGTTGCCTTGGGGCAATCAAATTGGACCATTGGCCTTGGCGGAAAATCATGAACTACCTAAGGGATCGAGAAATAATTTTTCATGGTTCCATGGCAATGGAAAACAACATCTTGATGATCATGTATCAAAATTCTCAATAGCTTGTGGTGTCTTGCACATAGCACATGAATACATTGCAATACATCTCTTTGTCGAGACTCTCAATGGTGCTTTTGCCTAATGGTTTCATTACCTGAAATCGGGTTGTATTACAAACTGGGCTATTATGAGTGACAAGCTCTTCACATGGTTCAAGCATGTGGAAGATAGTCTCTGATTGGTCACTCAGCTATCCAATTCAAAGATGGAATCCCATGAGCCAATGGGAGAGTTTGCGGTAAGGTTTAATTTCCTTGTTATGCGTATCTCACATACCCTCAATCCAACACCTGAAATTCTAATGGGCGGTTTCATTAATGCTCTCCCATTGGAGATATCCTTCTTCCTCAAGTTGGCTAATGAAAAAAAATTAGAGAATGGACAAAAAGGTGCAATAGAGATCGAGGAAAACATGATCACTAGTGGAAAAATGAAGGGTGATTCTATCAAGCCTTTAGTTCAAAGTTCTTTTGATGCACTATTACAAAAGATGGCAAATGAAATGACCATTATCAAGAGGAAGTTGCCCACTTAGCCTGCACTTCCTACTCCATCTACATCTCTTGCATTACCAACACCATATAAATATCAAGCTCCATAGAAATATCAAGCATAGAAACATTCATTCCAACCAAAGAGAAATAACATCTAGCCTTTCAACAACTTCAGGCCATGGGGGCCACTTCCAACAAGGCAAGCAATCGACAACATGCAAAATGTTGTGTTTTTCTCTTCCATGATACTAACAAACACACCGACTCTTCACATCCTAAGAATTTGAGGAATACTCAAATCATGGGTTTTGTTGAAACTACACTAGAATCAAGCTTTGTACCAACTCCCTGTTACATTCAAGACCGTGGTTATCAAGATTTGACCATAACACTCAGTGGAACCATGAAAATTTTTAGGTCTTCCACTAGTGGCTCCAACTAGGGATATATACCCCTTATGGGCATACCAATATCTCAGAATCTCAGATAGAAACAAACCAAGTACCAAATCCATTGGGTGCTCTGAAACTGTTCTAATACATAATTACCCCCTTCTTTCTAATTTTTTGGCACCAGGGCACCAAATAGAACGAGACAATCAATTATCACCTCTATCAAAGACATTGCCCTATTTCACTTGGAATGGGTACATAAGTGAGTTGAGCATTTTAGGACAATCAACATCATTACAACTAACATCTTCATTCCCATTCAGTATACTTCTCTCCCCTAAACTGACTTCTTGGACCCAAATCCCATCAGATTTGATTAGAACAGTAAACAATTCATAGTCTTCCTAGTCAGTGGAAGAAAGAACTCGTTCAGTGGTTGAATATAGTAAAAAATTCTTAATCCTTAAAAGGAAGAATCCTATTCCTGTAGCAGAGCCACCAAGGGTTAATTCATCAATTCCTTCTTCTTCTAGAGCTCAATTAAAAGGAAAAGGTCAAGAGGTTGTAAAGGACAATAGGTCAACAAAGACTGTGAAGAAGAAGTTGGACTGCACAGTTATTTTCATACCGCAGTAGCCAGTAAGAGAAACAGAAGTTCCTCCACATGAGCCCATACCTCAAGAGGAAATATAAGATGTGCCTTTCACACATGAAACTTTTCCATCCCTGAGGTCTTCATCAATTCACATTGATTTGGAAGATAAGGAGGTAGACGAAGAGATTGCGGTTGTACTTCCCATGAATGTTAGTCAAAATACCACATTTTGACATTTGAGCTCCTTGGGAAGGACAAGAAGAAGGCCTTCTTATCAGGTAAATGTTGATGATCTCAACATAGGAAGCACCCAAGAAGAAGGCAAATAAACAAATACACTTTGGGATAAATCCTGATGGTGAGATGGTAATGGATATGGCTATGCCTCTTGAAGACAAAAGCAAAGACGAGGTGAATGTTGACGAATTTGTAATGATGAAGTCCAATTTTAACAAGAACATGAGACATGCTAATATGAGCTTGTTCAAGATGGTATCTGAGAAAATTCAGGAAAGAGTGCAGAAAGATGGGGAAGACAAGGCAACCCTCAAGGCTGAAAACTATCAACTCCATTTGTACATCTCAAACCTCATTCATGGCACTTCACAAACAACACAGTTACTGCCCTAGGTTTTAGAGACACCAACAGATTAGAAGCAGTTGAGATAGTTTGTCATTTGTGGGAAAGAAAATCATGAGTGGATTGAGGAAATAATCACTTAGGGTACATAAGTTCTAGCTCAGATATTTCAACTAAGATACACGGCCCATGAATTACATCAGGATATCCAAGATTTAGAACAGTTGATCGTCGAGTTCAAGCATATGCATGAAATCATAATTGCAGATTTAGATATGGCATATGGCTCAACAATGGTGAGGGAACATAAAATATAGATCCTAGAATGGAAATAAAGTAACCTTTTGAAGGTTAAGACATATGAAAGAATATCTAAGGATTTTATTGCATACAAGCAAAGATTTGTTGATGCTCTCAAATTCATAAGAGAGTTTGTTGTAGCAATTCATTGCCGATATTTTTAGGATGATGGTTCCTATTTTGGGCTTGATGAATCCCAAACAAATTTTCAGAGTGTTTTTCATAGCATCAATGGTATGAAAGAAGATCAAGTCAGCTTTCAGTGATGGCAACAAAGTTCGAGAAAGCATCCAAAGAGAATGAAGATTTCCTGAGATCTATTACAGATGGTGAAGAAATCTTGGAAAAGTGGCATTTTGTTATTAATAGTATTGGAACTCCCACCAAGGATGAAGTTTATTTCTTTTAGCAGATGTGATCAAGATTTAAATCATTTTTCTTCTAAAAGCTTCTTCCTAAGATTTCTTTCTATTCTTGTCATGATTCTTACCCATTCTTTGAGGATAGAAAGAAAACAATTGTAATGAGTTGGCATTTTCTATTTTTAGATGCTTTCTAGGTTTTAGTTGTTTATCTTTTCTAGGATTATAAATAAAGCTTGCATGTTGCCAAGTGTTAGTTTTAAAAGCAAGGATATTTTAGGGTCCCCTACTGCTCTGCTTGGCTATAAATAAGAGCAATGTTTTTTCATTTTCTTTAGCCATGCTTGTGATAACAAAATTGTTGAGCCTATACCTTCATGTTTTTTATCAATTAGTTTAAGTTCACTTTGTGTTAAGGGAAAGTTTCCATGCCTCTTTAGGCTACAAGTTCTTGTTCAGTACATGTGTCTTGTGTCAAGTGATAATTTGGTTAGATCGCATGTTGTGTGTATTTTTCAACAACTTTCTTTCCCAAAATTGTAACTTTGTGCCAAAAGTTTGAGTAAATAAAGTCTTGAGCATGCTTTGCTTCCCCGATATAAAAATCTCATATTTTTGTTTATTATGTTGTGCTAGAAGTGTGAGGAAATAAAGTCTTGAGTGTGCTTTTTTGGCTTGATATAAAGTCTCATATTTTTGTTTATTGTGTATTTCTTTTATGATATCTTTTTCCACTTGCATTGAAATTCAGTAGATGTATGTTGAGAAATGTATGTTTAAGTATCTCTTTCAAAAAATCAATCTCATCCATTTCTAACTCTCTTGCTCTGCATTTACTTGAGAGGCTAGAAATTTCAATAGTGTAGGCTAGCTGTACTTATTAAGTTTCATTAAATGGAAAACCTCAGCTGCAACATCTAGAGTTCTATAACCTTGTGTTCTCACAGCTGAATCAAAAAGATAGGAAAAATTAGTTTTAGTTTACTTTCTTTATGAAAACTCAACAAAAGACAGAGCTTCCCCTCCTAATTTTAAGAGTAGTTTATTGCACATAGTTTTCCATTTCCAAAATGCATTCCAGAGGTGCGATTTGAAATGCCAAAAATTTTCTAGCACCCACCATGGGGCACGAGGCATAAAACTTAAAGAAAGCTTGCACTTTGCAACAAGTGAATGACTCTATGGTGTCCTACTGCTGCACTTCAAAAACTTGATCTTACACCTCTAGTTATCTAGCCAGATCTTGAGATTCAAGGAGAGCAAGCAAACATTATCAACAGCCTGATCTCATGTGGAATTACAAAATCTTGGCTTACATTATCTATATGAGAAGGATGGATCCTCTCTTTCAAGGAGACAACGACACTAATCCTTTCTTGTTGCATCTTATCCAAGTTGGAGAGCCATCCAATGAAGCTCCTAAAGTAATCATCGTACGTCAGATCAAAGAAGAAGCTGCAAGTTCAACCAAGAGCAATGGGTGACAACAAACATAACAACGAAAATGACAACATATTCAACAATAACCACAATCAAAGGTGCCCGATCCTGCTGCCTTGGGGCAATCAAATAGGACCATTGGCCTTGGCAAAAAATCATGAACTACCTAAGGGATCAAGAGAGAATTTTTCATGGTTCCATGGAAATGGAACACAACATATTGATGGTCATGTCTCAAAATTCTCAATAGCTTGTGGTGTCTTGCACATAGCACATGAAGACATTGCAATACATCTCTTTTTGTCGAGACTCTCAACAATGCTTATGCCTAATGCTTTCATCACCTGGAACTAGGTTGTATTACAAACTAGGCTATTATGAGTGAGAAGCTCTTCACATGGTTCAAGCCTGTGGAAGATAGTCACCGATTGTTCACTCAACTATCCAATTCAAAGATGGAATCCCATGAGCCAATGAGAGAGTTTGTGGAAAGGTTTAATTTCCTTGTTATGCGTATCTCACATATGCTCAATCCATCACCTAAAATTTTGATGGGTAGTTTCATTAATGCTCTCCCATATGAGATATCCTTCTTCCTCAAGTTGGCTAATGAAACAGAATTAGAGAATGCACAACAAGGTTCAATAGAGATCGAGGACAACATGATCACTAGTGGAAAAATGAAGGGTGATTCTATCAGGCCTTTAGTTCAAAGTTCTGTTGATCCATGATTACAAAAGGTGGTGAATGAAATGAATATTCTCAAGAGGCAGTTGACCACTCAGCCTACACTTCCTACTCCACCTACATCTCTTACATTACCAACACCATAGAAATATCAAGCTCCACAACAATATCAAGCATAGCAACAGTCATTCCAACCAAAGAAAAATAATTTCTATCCTTTCAACAACTTCAGGCCATAGGGGCCACCTCCACCAAGGCAAGCAATCGACAACACATAAAATGTCATGTTTTTCTTTTCCATGATACTAACAAACATACCAACTCTTCACATTCTGAGAATTTGAGGATGACTCGGATCATGGGTTTTGCTGAAACTGCACCAGAATCAAGCTTTGTACCAACTCCTAGTTCGAACGTTGTCTTGCCAAAAATGGATAACTTTGATGGAGACTTCACAATGGGATACTTTGAAAGTGAACCCAATAATCAAGAGGAAGAAGAAGAGCATCCCCATCATTACTCTCTTGTCTTGATTCCTGAAAATATAAATTTCCTATGTTCACATGAAATCAACATCAGAAAGAACAGGATGAAGAGAGATAGAAGGTACAAAGAGAAAAGGAAAAAGGAAAGGAGGTAGCTTCTACTGCCAAGTCTTCTCAAGAGAACATAAGTGCTCAAGAATCATCTTTAGAAAATTTTGATATTGTGGATTCCTTGATGAAGAAAAAAGTGCATATTTCTCAGCTAGAATATCTCCAAGATCCCCTGGAGCAAGTCAACTGACTCCTTAAGTTAGTGAAGAAAGGACTAGAAAAGTAGCCAACATTGCTCGATTCATCCATTCCAGTGCGAGAGAAACCTAAGCCCTTATATATTTCTCTATATATGGGGGGTTACAAATTGAGAAATTGTATCATTGATTCAAGAGCCTCAAATAATATCATGCTGCTACAAGTGATGAATGCTTTGGGACTATCATGCACCAGCACAAAAGACAAATGTTACTCACTGGATTCTAAGTCAATGATGTTAGTCAGATAGTTGAAAGATAGTCAAGCCAGGCTAGTAGCTTGCCTAGAGAAGAAAATTATGATGACTATCGTAGTAGCTGACATCCCAGCTAGCTATAGGATGTTGTTAAGCCGATGTTTCTATAGGGACCTCAATGGAAAAATTCAAATGGATTGGTCTTCTACAACTATTCCAACAAATAATGGTACTTTCAAGCTAGAACTGAAGCCCAAGTTTTGATTTGTGGTGGTGAAGTCTCAAGATCCCAAAGCACAAGTTTTTCTTCAAGAAATGGGCCCTAGGACTTATGTATTACTGGAAGAAATAAATGATGAAGATGATGAAAATAGTGAACCTATCAAAGGGAAGTTCAGAAAATATGGAAAAGGGAAGAACAAGATGCATCTCGAGGAAAATTTGATAGAAAATCCATAAATATGGACCACGCAATTCGATGGGAGTTGCTCAACTGATGGTTTAGGAGCAGGAGCTATCATAATCTCTCTCAAATGAAAGTTATATCCATTTGCATATCACTTGCAATTCAAGTGCACAAATAACACAACTAAATATGAGGCACTCTTATTAGGCCTCAAGAATGCATGAGAAATGGGTATCAAGCAACTCAAAGGAGAAGGTGATGCTGAACTAATCGTGAAGTAGGTCAAAAATTAGTATCAAGTGAAAAAAGATCACCTTAAAAGCTATAAGGATAGGTTATAGAATGCAATAGATTGGTTCGAAGCATTTGGCATCAAGTATCTTCCACATGTAGAAAATAGAAAAGGAAGATGCCTTTATAGTGTCTACTTCTCTCTTCATACCAAATGCTAATTTTCGTCAGAGTTCTTTTGATATCGAACTCATATACAGGCCCATTATTCCTGACAACAACCAGAACTGGAAAGTTTTCAATGATAATGATCATATCAAGGAATTTCCCACTATGTAGGACAACATTGAAAGCTTATTCTTTGAAGAGACTTCATCTCCTTTTAGAGAATCATTAACTGAAGATTATGAGGTAACCAAGTCAGGTTTTATACAGCTAAAAGGAAATAAGATTTCCAAAGTAGAAGTTTCCTTGGAAGATGTCTTCAACAAACAAGATAGACATAAAGAAGATGATGGACCCTCCAAGGAAAAGGATTTTATATAGTTGAAAGGAAACCAAATTCCTAAGGATTTAGTTTCCTTAGAGAATCTATTCGATAGGCATGACAGGTGTATCAAGGACCAAAGAGATTCAAATGATAAGACTTTTTTTGATCATCACCCAGTTAACATTGGCACCAAAGATGAGCCTCGACTCACAAACTTAGGTAATTGTTATACACCAGAGGAGACTGAGAATTTGATCATCGTATTCAAACATTATCGTGATGTGTTTGCATGATCTTACAAAGATCTAAAACTCTTCATAGCCATAGAGTTGTCTCACACAATTCCATTGAAACCTGATACTAGATTTTTCAGATAGAAGCAAAGGCATTACAACTCACTCACTCAAGTCACAATATATGTAGAGATTGAAAAGATGGTGGATGCCAAGGTCATTTTTCTGATACATCATTCTACATGGTTGTCCAACATAGCTCCTATACACAATAAAAATGGAGAAATTAGAATCTATGTTGATTTCAGGAACCTAAACTAGTCTTCTCTGAAAGATAACTATCCATTACCAATCATGGATCACACCCTACAAACTGTCACTAGGTCGAAAATGCTATCTCTACTTGATGGTTTTTCTGGGTACAATCAAATTGCAGTTGTTGAAAATGATCAATTCAAGACCATATTTACCACCCCATGGGGGATGTTTGCATATGAAAGAATTCCTTTTGGTCTTATCAATGCGGCTGCAACCTTCCAAAGGGCCATGGACCTAGCATTCAGAGATTTGAGGAACAAAGTCATTGTAGTATATCTAGATGATCTCACGGTCTTCTCAAAGAAATGGAAAGATCATTTCTCCCACTTGTTAGATGTATTCAAAAGGTGCAGTTATCATCATATCTCTCTGAATCCTAAGAATTCTATCTTTGTAGTTATAGAAGGAAATATGCTCGATCACATTTTTTCAAAGGAAGGAACCTGAATTGATCCAGGTCAACTTGAATCAATCAAAAATTTATCTCTTCCAACCGGAAAGACATGGGTACACTCCTTCTTTGGGAAGTTTAATTTCATACGAAGATTTGTGTTGGATTTCTCAGAGTTAACAAAGGACATATCTGCAATGATGAAGAAGAAGTCCGCTTTCAAGTGGACAAAAGAAGGAAATAAGGAATTTATTGCAATCAAAGGTGTTGTTAGCCAAGCACCAGTGCTCATGTGCCCTGATTTTGAAAAGAATTTTATCCTCTATTGATATGCATCAGAGCAAACCATGTCCACGATATTAACAGAAAAGATAAACGAAGAAGTTGATTCTCCTATCGCATTCATGAGTAGGAGTTTCAAGGCCAATGAAACATGGTATTCTCAATTTGAGAAGAATGCATATGCGGTGGTTTGGGTTGTCAAAAATTTCAAATTTTATATCTTAAACTCACATACAAAATTTTATGTGGTTGATCTAGCCATGAAAAGTGTGCTAACCCAGCAAGAGATGGGTTCTAAAAGAGGTAATTGGGTGGAAAAAGTTCAAGAATATGATTTAGAAATTCAACCGACCTAACTCATCCATGGGAGAGGTCTTTGCCAATTGATAGCTAAAGATGGTGATAAGAAGATCTAGGAAAATGGTATACCAAAACTCGAGTCTAAAGAGAAGGAAAATATTCCTATGGTCCTACTAGTTGAGTCCGTAGGAGAATGGTTCACAGAGATATGGTATTAGCTGACATATGTTGATTTTCTGAGTCATCTAGATAAGCAACAAAGGAGGACATTGAAGTTGAAAACCCAGAATTATGTGATAATAAGTAACGTTCTATACAATCATGGGCTTGATGGAACATTTTTTTTATGCATCACCAAAAACCAACAACAACGTTTTTTGGAAGATTTGCATAGTCGAGCATGTGGAGGTCATTTTTCTTCAAGGGTGACAACTTTTAAAATCTTGCGAGAAAAGTTCTTTTGGCCGACTATGTTTTGTGATTCATATGAATCAGTGCACAAACTCCAATTGTGTGAGTAGTTTGTTGGCAAGATGAGATGGTAGCCATCCCTCTTAGGCTAGTTGTCATAGATGCTCCATTTTAACAATGGGGCTTAGATTTTTTTGGTCCTATCAACCCACAATCCAGTAAGTGGTATATTTATGTCCTTACAGCCAAAAATTACTTCACAAAATGGGTTGAGGCCATTTCGACTAAGCAGGTGATTTTTGAAGTGGTGTGTAACTTTTTGAAGGAAAACATTATTTCGTGCTTCGAAGTACCTCAAAATTTCCTAACTCACAATGCATCATGTTTCTCATCAGAGGAGCTACTAGAGTTTTGTTTTGATCATGACATCACCCTATCTCACTCATCATATTATTACCCCCAGGGTAATGGACAAGACGAGTCATCAAATAAGAACATAGCTACAATAGGATGCAATTTAGTTGATTCTAATCAATGAACTTGGCATAAGAATTTCTACGATTCTTTCTGGGTTGACAAGATCATTCCAAAGAGAGATATTTGTACCTCACCCTTCATCATCATGTATGGTACAAAGGTTGTGCTACCTATCACACTGGAATTTTCTGTATTGCAGCTGGCAACTGTAGTGGAAGACGGGGAGTTTGCGGATCCTATTGAAAAATGTATCATGTACCTGACCAAGCTTTAAGAAGAAAGGGTGGAGGTGGTAGTCAAAATCACTTAGCATTAGGAGTGGGTGAAGAAAATTTTCAAGAAGAAAGCTCACCAGTGATATTTTGAGGTTGGTGATCAAGCCCTACTGTGGGATAAGAGACATGAGCCCAAGGGAATGCGTGACAAATTTGATTCCTTGTGGCTAGGGTCATTCAAGATTCATGAGCTCACAAGGGAGAATACCTATGTTCTCTTATGCTTAGATGGGAGCCTCCTACCACTGCCTCACAATGTATAGTACCTGAAGCACTTCATCCCTTTGGGGGTGGAGTAATTTTCAATAAAGTTTTTCTTTTTGTTTTTGCAATGTGTTTCCCCTTTTTTTGTAATTTTTCCCTTTGTAATGTTGTGTTTCCCTTTCTTGTAATAGTTTCATCATGTCTTAGGTGATTAGGAGCCTTTTTTTAGCTGATTTCTAGGAAATGTCCAACTATTAGGTGATGCTACGAACTTCGATCACAGGTGACTTAGGAAAAGTCTTGCAAATAGGTGATTAGGATGTCATGTTGACTCTAATACCCAATGGACAAGGCACTAGTCTAGCTTGAAATCCAAAGATTCTATGGTTCTCCTATGTCGAAAGTATCCAACATGGTCCCCAAATTGAGCCAATTGTTGTACCCGAAATTAAAAATTTTTCTACACTTAGCCATTTTGAATAAATGAGTTGAAGTCTTGTCAAAATCTATCAAAAACGTCAAAATTGGGGTTTTCCATGTGTTGCATGGGGGTCAAAACACATGGAATTTATAATTTTTGACAATATGGGCTGACTCAAAATGATCAAACCTACAATAGAAACTTTTTCTAAGTTTTTTGGGTTTCTCAAGAAATGGATACTTGCAAATTTTTGTAAAAATATAAATTTTGGCTTTTAGGGTTAAGACTGATTTTGATTGGCTCAAAATACTTCCTCATTAGGTTGGTGCAGTTAGAATCTCAAAAAGATCAATTTTTCCCTATTGGGTCTACTCTACTTTTTCAGAAGCTTTTCCTAGAGATCCAAGGTCATCAATGGAGGTCATTCAGCTGCCATGCGTCAGAATCAGACAATCAAGCTAAACAAAAGCTGTCAAAGATGAACATGCACAAGAAATGGAGAACGAAGAGAAGAAGATTGAAAAGTTGAAAAATATGAATTTTAGGCTAAGTTTGGAGACTTCAGGTTCCCTAGTCAAGAAGAGGAGCCCAAACTTTCATGCCTTAGAATATTTTTGATTTCCAACAATAGATCAAAGAAAGCACATCAAACGAGGATGAATGTTTGAAAATCTCAGAAATTTTTCTAACTCTGTCAACCATGGGCGTCCTCGGAGAGAATAGGTGCCCAAATTTTCAAGATACCAGATGACAGAATCAGAGATGGGGATCCCAAGAAATGTTGTTCATATTCATCTTAGCTCGGCAGAGAGTCCAATAGCACAATCATCTGATCATTCAATCATCTGAAATCTGAGACCAAACAGAGGAGTTTCATGTTGAAGATAGAATGCAAATCATGAAAAAGATAAAAAAAAAAAATTGTCTAGTAACTCTAGGTGTATTTGGTGACAAGGGTGCCTAGCCTTTTGAATGACCTAATCTAGTTGTTACGGTTTACGGATGTGATCAATATATTCAATTTCCTGTCAGCTTCATAGTGGACGTCTTCGTTAGTTCATCGGATCACTCAGCCACCGGTAAACTCGAATCAAATAGGGGTCATGATGAGAGGTGTTTAAAACTCTGAAGGTGAAAAATAGATAAAGTGGCTAAGTTTGGTGAAAGTGGGTGCCCCAAAAGGAGAAGGGCACCCAATTTTTTGAGGTGTCAGATGTCATTTTTCAGAGATGAAGTATCCAGGAGGCCCCTTCAAGAATCTTCTTAGCTATCTAGTGAACTTGTCAGCCAGTCAATCTGATTAGTACAATGCTCAAAATCATGAATTCATTTGAAAGATCGGAAGACAAGCAAAATTTGAAGATCATAAAAATGGATAACACTAGAAAAAGTGGGTGCCCCTAGAGGAGATAAGCACCCGACAATTTGAAAGGTGAAATGAAGTTTTCATCAAAAGATGTCTCCAGAACAATGTCATCAGATTTGATCAGGCTACGTGATGAAACATTTAGCTTGTCCCTTGTATCAATCTAGAAGCCGGGAGACAAGATCAAAATAGGGTTGAAAATTGAGAAGAAGTTGAAAATGGTGACAAATTGGTTAAGTCTAGAGAGAATAGATGCCTCAACTCAAGAAGGGTGCCCAAGTTACAATGCCTTAGTGAATTTTTGAAAATTTCAAACAATCTTGAAAGAAGAGAAAAAATGCTTAAGTTCATTGCATGAACCAAAATTAGGGTTTTTAAGAATTATGGTTTGAGGGTTGTTTCTCAAGACAAAACTTATTTAAAGGCACCTTTGTGTTTTATTTTTCATATTTTCTTGCAAGTGGCTTCAAGGAGAAATAGAGCAGCAACTTCAAACCTATATTTTCAAGATTCAAGAACATAAACTTGCTAGTTTTTCATGAATTTTCAGATCAACACTCAACAAGGCTTGCTTTTTCATACTTTTTCATCCAGAATATCAAATCTTTGAAGGAGGAGGCCATTTTTTTTAATTTTAAGCAAGCTGATTTATGCAAGTCCATTCTTCTAGACATTTTTTGAAGATTTTTCTCAAGGTTGCAGCAGCTACTTTTTATTTTGCATGTCAGATAAAACTTCAAAACTCTCAATTTCCAATCTTCTTGGTCTATCTCAAATCTTCTGCTGGACAAAACCCATATCACAACTTTTTTAGTGAAACTTCAAGTTTCTGCTTTTTTAGTGAAACTTCAAGGTTTTAAAAATCTAACCAAATGGGTTCATCCAGAATGTGCCTCTGAACAAAACCCAGATGTTATCTTTTTCTTCTTTTTCAAAGAAAATTAGGGTTTGTTGCCTTTTCAGTCTTCATTTAGAATTTTAAAAAATGAACGATCTAGGTATTCTTGTAACAAAATTCTAAACAACACCCATATCTCAGAAATATTTCCAAAAAAAAATCTGTTTGATGAAGAAAATTAACAGTCTAAAAATAGAAAGTTGTGCAAAACTTGTCAAAACATAGGTGTGTTTACAAGAAATATTTGATTTTTACAAAATGGAGTACACTCCTATAGAGTATATGACTAGGTTAGCCCTATACCATGATTTCATTAAAATGAATAAAATTGACTTATTCCATATTAAGCTAGTGTTCAATTTGTGTGCTTTAGAAGACGCAGGAAATGTCACCATCAAGCACCTTGGCCATTTAGGTCTTCTTGCAGCAGCACCCATACCTTTTTCAGTTCAAAGTCTAGAGTTCGTAATTGCTCGCATCAAGCATTACAATCCAGAAACGAGGGAGATTCAGTCATTGGATAGAAGAACCAATTGCAGCCTAAAGCCTAACATGATAGAAAGATGTTTCTCAATTCCACCTTGGCCTGCAAGCGTTACTATCTCTTGAGAAGAATGTGAATGAGTATGAGAAATGGATAAAAACAAGTACAACAAGAATATTGCATAAAAATGGATGAACGAAAAACAAAATTGATTGCCAAATAATGTTGGGAGAGGTGAATTCAAGGACAAAATTACCATCATCATCACCTTGCTCAGTCGGATCACAGGCCAAGAAGATACAACTAAGTTTCAGCCATGCATGTTTTACATGATACCTCACATCATTAAGAAAACATAATTCTATTACTGGTCTACATTGATCAGTTATTGCCTTCATCACCAGATAACTAAGTATTTTAATAGGCATGTATTCCACATGATCTCATACCTAGTCTACCTAGTTTCCTTCCAAGGAAAATTCAGAAGGTTGAACACTGAGGGGTCCTTAAATGTTCATCTACAACCAAGCAAAAATGTCAAAATGGGAAAATTAGTATATTCAGTTTGCTACTTTCACCTATCTTAGAGTCTATGGCTATTCCAGTTTTCCTCTCATGCTATTAAGGTATCCGTCTGATGAGGTTGTCTGTATGGAGTTTCTTAGACAAGTATCAAATGTTCACACCCACTTGTGACACAAAAAGAAATCACAATTCAGATTCCCTTTTGCATGAGGCTTTTATAGGTGCAGGTCATCAGCTAATACTAAGATAATGGGTAATGAGTTAACTAGACTTGGTCTCAAGCCTTTCAGAAAAAGATAATCTTATGATCCCCATGGTGTCTATGCAGCCAGACTTGGTACACAATTCTCTCATATTCGTACTAGAGGATTTTCAGACCAATTGCATAGATGAAGTTGAGGTCCAAAGGTGTAGCAATAGTAGACTTACTCTTCATCAGATGAAAGATTTCTTATCCAAATATATTCAGGGATTGTTAGATGACAATGGAGATGTGCTTCTCCCAGCTTACACTCATAAGCAGATTGAGTAACAACCTCTTCCACAGGTAAATTGGACTAATAAAGAATGCATTTCAGTGGAAGAAAGGACTCGTCAAGTGGTTGAATATAGTAAATTTTTCTTATTCCTTAAAAGGAAAAAGTTTATTCTTATAGCAAAGCTTCCAAGGGTTCATTCATCACTTCCTTAAAAGGAAAAGGCCAGGACATTGTAAAGGGTAGCAGGTCAACAAATACCGTGAAGAAGAGGTTGGACTACATAGGTAATATCATCTAGGAGTAGCCAGTAGGAGAAATAGAAGTTCCTCCACATGAGCCCATACCTCAAGAGGAAATAGAAGATGTTCCTTTCACACATGAACCTTTTCCATCCCTGAGGTCTTCACCAATTCACATTGATTTAAAAGATGAGGAGGTAGAGGAAGAGATTGCAGTTGTACTTCCCATGGATGTTAGTCAAAATAATACATTTTGGCTTGAGAGCTCCTTGGGAAGGACAAGAAGAAGGCCTTCTTATGAGGTAAATGTTGATGATCTCAACATAAATAAGGAAGCACCCTAGAAGAAGGAAAATAAATAAATACACTTTGAGAGAAATCCTCATGGTGAGATGGTCATGGAAATGGCTACGCCTTTTGAAGACAAAAATAGAGACAAGGTGAATGTTGACGACTTTGTATTGATGAAGTACAATCTTTGCAAGAACATGAGACATGCTAATATAAGCTTGTTCAGGATGGTATCTGAGAACAATCAAGAAATTTTGCAGAAAGATGGGGAAGACAAGGCAGCCCTCAAGGCTGAAAACCGTCAACTCTATTTGTACATCTCAAACCTCATTCAGGGCACTTCACAAACAACATAGTTGCTGCCCTAGGTTTTAGAGATACCGACTAATCAGTAGCAGTTGAGACAGTTGGTCATTTGTGGGAAATAAAATCAGGAGTGGATTGATGAAATCATCACTAAGGGTATAGAAGTTCTAGCTTAGATATTTCTGCTGAGATATAAGGCCCATGATTTATGTCAGGGTATCCAGGATTTTGAACAGTTGATAGCCGAGTTCAAACCTATGGATGAAATCATAATTCAAGATTTAGATATGGCATATGGCTCTGCAACTACAAGGGAATGTAAAAGATAGATCTTGGAATGGAAAGAAGGTCACATTTTCAAGGTAAAGACATATGAAAGAATATCTGAGAAGTTCATTGCATATAAGCAAAGAGTTGTTGATTCTCTCAAATTCATAAGAGAGTTTGTTGCAGCAATTCCTTGCCTATATTTTCAGGATGATGGTTCCTATTTTGGGCTTGATGAAGTCCAAATAGAGTTTTAGAGTGTTCTTCATAGCAGCACTGATAGTGACAAAAGAATGAGTCAGCTTTCAGTGTTGTCAGCGAATTTCGAGAAAGCATCCAAAGAGAACAAATATTTCCTGAGATCTATTGCAGATGGCAAAGAAATCCTGGAAAAGTGGCATTTTGTTATTAATAGTATTAGCACTCCAACCAAGGATGAAGTTGCTCACTTTTTAGCGGATGTGATTGAGATTTAAATTGGCTTTCTTCTAGAAGCTTCTTCCTAAGCTTTCTTTCTATTATTTTCATGATTCTTATCCATTCTTTGAGGATAGAAACAAAACAATTGTAATGATTTGGAATTTTCTATTTTTAGATGCTTTCTAGGTTTTAGTTGTTTATCTTTTCTAGGATTAGAAATAAATCTTGCATGTTGACAAGTGTTAGTTGTAAAAGAAAGGATATTTTAGGGTTCCCTACTCCTCTGCTTGGCTATAAATAAGAGCAGTGTTTTCTCATTTTCTTTAACTGTGCTTGTGATAACAAAATTATTGATCCTATGCTTTCATGTTTGTTATCGATTAGTTTTAGTTCACTTTGTGTTAAGGGAAATTTTGCATGGCTCTTTTAGCTGAAAGTTCTTGTTTATTACATGTGTCTTGTGTCAAGTGATAATCTAGTTTGATCAAATGTTGCATGTATTTTTCCACAACTTGCTATCTCGGAATTGTAACTTTGTGCCTGAAGTTTGAGTAAATAAAGTCCTGAGCGTGCTTTACTGCCCCGATATAATAATCTCAGATTTTCATTTATTATGTTGTGCTAGAACTATGAGGAAATAAATTCTTGAGCGTGCTTTTCTGCCTTGATATAAAGTCTCATATTTCAATTTATTGTGTAATTCTTTTATGATCTCTTTTTTATCTTGCATTGAAATTCAATAGATGTATGTTGAGAAAATTTTGTTTAAGTATCTTTGTCAGAAAATCAATCTCATACATTTCTAACTCTCTTGCTCTGGATTCACTTGAGAGGCAAGAAACGTCAATAACATAAGGTAGTTGTATTTTTTAAGTTTCCTTAAAGGAAAAATCACAGCTGCAACATCTAGAGTTCTATAACCTTGTGTTCTCGCAGTTGAATCAAAAAGATAGGCAAAATTAGTTTTAGTTTACTTTCTTTATGCAAACTCAAAAAAAGAGGAGCTTCCCCTCCTAACTTGAAGAGTAGTTTACTGCACATAGTTGTACATTTACAAAATGAATTCCAAAGGTATGATTTGAAATACCAACAGTGATTTGCAGCATTATCTTTTGTTCATTCAAAATTCTATATTCATTTTTTCTTTCATTTCAAGGTTTAATTACCAACAAGGGGTTTGACCAAGGAAACATCCATCCACTAGCCCCACAATATTTTTCCATCCCCTTTGTGTGTGATTTTTAGGTTTACATTGCAAATTTCCTTAGGAGCAAGATTAGAGAAAATTTTTCAAGTGGTCAAAGTTGTCAAAGTTGTCATCAACCCTTGGAGAAACTTGGAGAAGACCTACACATCACAATTTGCAGTTTCATAGCTGAAAAATCAATCTAGAAGAGAAAAGTAGGCTAACAGGAATAGAATCAAGTTCAAAACTTCCAAAAAATAAAAAGTGGACTTATTCACCACAATTCTCTAAAGAGTTAACAATTCCTATAGTGAAGAAACTTCAAGGTTAGTGGCAAACACAATGAGCTTAGGATTTTGTGATCCTTACTCCTTCACTTCAAGCTTTGTGAAACCAAGGAGGGTGATCCCAAATATTTATTTGTGAATTATATCCAATTAATGACATATTTATACACAAATTGATTCCTATTTACTGCAAATAAAACCCATCTCACTGAAGATTTGGCATATCCTTTAAGCGAATAACTAACTTGTTACAAATCAAAGATATTCCCAACTCAATCAATTCTTGAAAATTTATTTTAAATGAATATTGTTCTTATTTTAAGTTCATCACCAAGTGTGCTATTTGCTCATTTTTATGCAATATTTTCAAACAAACTCACCAGTGTCTCATCAATTGGAGCAACATAGTCAAATATGTAAGAATCTATAATATATGAACTACTCAATTAAGAGATAGGTGGACTATTTTCATAATGCTTTGCATTTATGAAAACTCACAATGCCTAAAAACCCTCACTCCTTACAAATCCTAAGTAATTCCTTGCAAATTCTATACCCTCTTCAAGCATTTTAATCAATTATTTCAGTTAAAACTGAAAAAATAGAATCATACATTCAAATGGAATAATTTGAAGATAAACGATATCACCATTAGTATTATCATTCATAACTTGTGAGAAATATGCATAGGAGAGTATTTGTTCATAGAGTAATATTTATTTCGATATCAGTAGTTTCTATAGAACTAAATTAAAACTATTACATACAAGATTTCATACCCAGGATAATCTACTGGCCTATTTATCCATATTATATTTAAAATGGTTTTCCTAGGCTTAGAATTCACCTACAACCCTATTGAGACTTAAAAAATCTGACCTCCTATAATGAGCCTTGAAATCCCTTTTATAGAATAAAGGAGCAACAAGCATCAGGCTCAATTATATTTAAATTTCAAGAGCATTTTCACTAAAATTGGAGATGTCCTCAGTTAGTTACATGCAATCATTGCAAAAAATGGAAGAGTAAAAGGCCACATTCCACATCCCTTGCATGAGGACATGCCAAATCCTCAATGTTGGATGATGTGGTTGCATTGTTGATATGTGGTTGTCATTGATGTCAACACTATTATCATTGGTGATTCAGAAGGTTGTATATGTCGAGGATATTGAAAAAATTGTAGTTAATATATTGCAGGTAGTCTATGATGCTGTGAAGATCTAAGTGGTAATAAGTTATATACATTGAGTTTCATCTGTCGCACATTAAAGGGTTTCTTTCTGAGCTTATCTATTATGTTCTTCAAAAATTTTAGTGGTACGCATCAAGAATTGAGGAAGTTATGAAGTTTGTGTTCCTACAATCACTTTATTACTGTATCAGGTGTTCTTGGAAGAAGAGGATGAAATTCTAATAATTTCAATTTTTGTGCATGTTTCTATGAAATTAATGGATGAGTCTAGATCGTGCTCTATCTTTGTTGTACGTTTGCATTATTTTGTGTGATCATGATGGAAGATTTTTTTGATGTGTGCTTGAGTTTACATGTTGTTGGCTGACATGATGGTAGTAATTTATTGTGGATCCATGAGGATTAATCTTTTATTTTTTGGCATGTTTTATGATATTGACTTAGGTCCTCAGTATGTTGTGACCAACTTAGGTTTGTATGCATTAAGGTTTGTTCATGTATTAAGGTCAACAGTTGTAATTTATTCCTTATTCTTGGCCAACAAAGTTGTTGATGTAAATTCATGTAGCAAATATATAAGAGAGATTGTCTCTTCATTGTAAAAGTATGCTCAGTGTATGTATTCAAAATACATGTGTGAATAAAGATCAAATCATTCAAGAGCATAGTAGAGTGCAAAAGCAATTGAGCAGAGTGTGAAGGATTTTGAGCAAAGTGTGTAGAAGTTTTCTTGTTCCTAACCGAAAGTGTAATCAAGCTTTTGCATAAGCTAATTTCTCATTTCAACCTCATTAGATGGATTTAATCTGATTTTCCTATGTGAGGAAGTGAGCCTTCCCTTGAGTAGTGAGCTCTAGGTAGTGTTCCTGAATGCATGTGCATTCCCTATTTATTTCTTTCATTATACTTCTAACAGGGTATAATCTTGTGGACTAACATCCACCATGGTTTTTCCCCTAACAGGGTTTCCACGTATAAAAATCTTGGTGTTCATGTGTCTTTGATGTGTTATTGATTTATGGTTCCACTGTTAATTATTAGATCTCATATTAAAGGTTGTTTTAAGTTAAATAAGTCTTAATTTTGTGACAATTTATTCACCCCCCCCCTCTTAGTTGTCTATTGTTATTTTTCCAACAATTGGTATCAGAGCGGGTTCCTATGAAGGGAAAGCTTCACAACTTGACGTTATCCGAGATGGCATCTTACAATAAGGATAGTACTAGATTTGATGGAACAAACTACTCTCTATGGAAAATCAAAATGGAATGTCATTTGAAGTGTATTGGTGAGCCTTTCTAGAAGATTACAAAGAATGCATATACTATTCCTCGGAATGCTCCTTCTATTGCTGATGAAATTAAAGAAGCTGAAAAAAATACCATGGATATTGAAGCATTGTTGAGTGCTTTGATAGATTTAGAGATGACAAATGTGATAGGTTTGAAGACTGCACATGAAATATGCAAAAAGTTGAAAACATTGTATGAAGGAGATGCACTAGTGAAATTTGCTAAGCTATAGATTTTAAAAGGAAAATAGGCAGACATGAAGATGAGTGAAGATGATAAAATCCTCTCTTTCTCTCAAAAGATAAATGATCTAGTTATGAGTATTAGATGTTTTAGTGGAGTCTTGGATGAAGAAGAGATTGTGGCTAAAATACTTAGATCTGTGCCTCCCTCCTACAAAACAAAAGCTCATGCTATTGATGAACTCAGGATAGTGAAAAATTTGACAAGAGACATGTTGATTGGAAAACTTACTTCCTTTGAGTTAACTGAATTTGGTGAATCTACTCCTAAGTCATAATCTATATTCAGAGCTACTATATTTGGGAAAAACAATTAGAGACATGATCTGGGAGAGTGTTCTGAAAAGACATTCAAGTATGAAGATGAGATGAAATAGATTGAAGATGAAGAAAAAAAATTAGAAGAAATAGAAGCATTGATTGTGAAAAAAGTAGCTAGAGGTCATGGTAAGTACAAAGGAAAGTTACCTATTAAATTTTTTTTTCTAGGTAAAATAGGTCATTTTGCATCAAGGTGTCCTGAAAGATTGTCCAAGTATAAACTTGATAAGACTATATTTCAAAAGAAATGCTATTATGTTTAAGAAGGTGTTATTGATGAAGAATCTTATAAAGAAACTAGAAATGAAGATGAATGGGTATTCATTACTATCAAAGAGAATGGCCAAGTGTCCACTAAATCTCCTAGTAATGTGAATGTTGAGAAGGCTCTTGGGGCAAAAAATTGAAGAAAAGGATGAGTGGGTAATTGACCACGGATGTTCACATCATATGACTAGTGACAAAATAAAGTTTGTAATTAGAAAACTATGATGGTGGTATTGTAACATTTTGGGACAACACTTTGGTGTGATTCATGGAAGAGGCACTATTTATTTTGGTGGTAAGCACAATACTGATGATGTTATTTATGTAGAAGTTTTAAAGCATAGCTTGTTGAGTGTTGGACATATGGTAGACAAGGGTTGCAATCTTCAGTTCAAGGATGGTAAGTGCAAAATATGGGGAAGTTATAGAAATGTGATTGCTTCAAGTACAAAAACAAGAGGTAATATTTTTCAATTGAGTGCTGCTAGTGAAATTTGTTTAATTTCTCAACTTGATGTAAGTTGGTTATTGCATAGGAGGTTGTGTCATGTGAAATTTGATAAAATTGTCAAAATAAGTTCTTCTCAAGAAGTCAGAGATCTTCCTAAGATAATAAAGCCTAATAACACTATGTGCAAGGAATGTCAGATGGGAAAGCATACTAGAAAATCTTTCTGGAGAAAATAGTATAACTTTAATGGAGTAATGGACTTGATACATAATGACTTATGTGGTCCATCCAAAATCAAACATCTTCAAGATGAAAGGTGATTTATGTTGCTTGTTGGTGATTACTCTAGAATGATATGTGTTGCTTTCTTCAGAGAAAAACATGAAGCATTAGAAAAGTTCAAAAGCTTCAAATCTATGGCAGAAAATGAGACAAGTCGAAAGATCAAATGCCTCAAATCGGATAGAGGTGGTGAATTCAATTCCCAAGAATTCAATTCTTTATGTGAAGACCATGGAATCCAAAGACAACTATCTGCTCCCTAGACCCCTCAACAGAATGGAGTTGTTTAAAGAAAGAACAAAACCATTCTAGAAACTGCTAGAACCATGATGCTGGAAGAAAATGTTCCTCATTTCTACAAGAGAGAAGTTGTAAGTACGGTTGTGTATACCATTAACTAGGTAAATGTCAACAATGATTCTGGTAAGACCCCTTTTGAGCTATGGTTTGGTTATGAGCCTACTATCAAATATTTCAAAAAAATTGGAAGCAAATGCTACATCAAGAGGGATGATGATATAGGAAATTTTGATGCTAGAAGTGATGAAGGAATCTTTCTAGGTCACTCTACTAAGAGAAAAGCTTACCGGTGCTTTAATAAAAAGTTGAAGAAAATGGTTGAAAGTGAAAATGTCAAAGTTGATGAAGATATTGATAGACCATCCAAATGTAGTGGATATGATTCAGATGACCAACATTATAGTACCAACAATGGAAATAATTTTCAAACATAGAATCAACTTCAAATTGTTCTAGTAAACCAAGGGAATCAAGAAGTCAGAGAAAATCCTAAAACTCCCAAGTATGTAAGGAAAAATAATTTTGATAGTTAGATCATAGGAGATAAGAGAAAATGTGTGCAAACTAGATGAATAATTTTAGATAAGTATTGTATAATTTCAAAAATTGAGCCCAACAATATCAATGAAGCATGCAATGATGAATATTGGATGGAATCCATGAAAGAATAACTAATGCAGATAGAGAAAAATAATACATGGGATCTTGTTCCTAGACCTCAGAATGAAAATGTGATTAGAACCAAATGGGTGTTTCAGAATAAGTTGAATGAACAAGGTGAAGTGGTTAGAAATAAAGAAAGACTGGTTTGCAAAGGGTACTCACAGATGGAAGGTATTGATTTTGGAGAAAATTTTTCCCATGTTTCTAGAATTGAATCTATAAGATTATTTATTTCTTATGATGCTTTCAAGAATTACAAATTCTATCAGATGGATGTAAAGTTAACATTTCTAAATGGTGAGCTAGAAGAAGAAGTCTATGTTGAGCAATCAGATGGATTTCAACTAACTGACAAATAAAACATGGTCTGTCAATTGAAGAAAGCTCTATATGAACTCAAGTAAGATCCTAGAACATGGTATGCTAGATTGGATAAATACATGTTGAAGCTTGGATTCAATAAAGGTACTACTGACAACAATCTGTATTTCAATTTGGATTAGAATAAAGAGTTGAACATTGAAGTCTTTGTTGATGACATTATTTTTGAACGTGATGATGATTTGTGTACAAAGTTTGCTAATAAAATGAAAAGTGAGTTTGAAATGTCAATGATTGGACAGCTGAAATTCTTTTTAGGATTACAAATCACTCAGTTAGAAGATGAAATCTTTACATCCCAGTCCAAATATGTAAAAGATTTACTAAATTTTTTTGGCATGGAAGACTCAAAGCTAGTTGGTACACCTATAGTAACCAGATGCAAACTTACGTAGAATGATGATTATCCTAAAGAAAATCAAACAAGATACATGCCAATGATTGGTGGATTACTCTATTTCACTCAGACCAGGCTAGATATAATGAAATATGTATTCATGGTTGCTAGAGATCAAGCTAGTCCTAAAGAGTCTCATGTGGCTACTATGAAAAAAAAAATTAGATACCTAAAAGGAACAGTTGATCTCGGTCTTTGGTATCCCAAGGATGATGATCTTATCCTGAGCACTTTCACTAATGCTGATTGGGAAGGAGATGTTGATGATAGGAAGAGTACTAGTGTTGGTGCATTCTTCTTAGGGCAGAAGTTGGTATCTTGGCTAAGCAAGAAGTAGAATTTTGTTTCATTATCTACTACTATGGTAGAATATATTACTGTTGCAAATAGTTGTACTCAAGTATTGTGGATGAAGCAGATGCTGAGAGATGTCAAAATTGAGTATGAAGAACCCATTGCCATATTCTATAACAATTCAAGTGCCATAAACATTTCTAAGAATCCAATGCTACATTCAAATACAAAGCATATATCTAACAAATATCACTTCTTGAGAGATAAAGTAAGTGACAAAGAAGTTAGACTGGAGTATATGCCTGCCAAGGAGAAAATTGAAGAAATATTTACTAAGCCATCACTTAAGGATACTTTTGAGTACTGCAGAGGCAAGTTAGGGGTGATTTACCCTCCTGATCAAAACTAAGTGATGTAGGTATTTGCATCAGTCCGTGAACTCATAGCCATATCTTATTTCAAATTATGTTGATATGGTGGCTACTACTCAGGGGGAGTCATCAAATGTGCTAAATATGAGGATCAGAGCATGTGTACCTTTCCCATTGATGTCAAAGTGGGAGAAGAACAATGTGAAAAAATCTTGAAGGGGGAGAAGAGTCAAGAAAGGGAGAGAAGAACCATGAGAGGACAACTATAGATCAAAGGGAGATAAGTATGTAAACAACCAATTGTGTTGATGGTATTATTTGTCACATCATGTGTTGCCATCAATGCCAAAGGGGGAGATTGTTGGATGTTGTGGTTGAATTTCTAATATGTGGTTGTCATTTATGTCAACACTATTAGCATTGGTTATTCTGAAGGCTAGATATGTCGACGATATTGAGAAAATTGTAATAAAATATTGCAAGCAGTCTATGATGCTATGAAGATCAAAGTGGTGATAAGTTTTTTACATTGATTTTCATGTGTCGTGCATTAAAGGGTTTTTTGTTGAGCTTATCTAGTATTTTTTCTTAATGTTTCAGTGGTACGCATCAAGAATTGAGGAAGTTATGAAGTTATGTATTCCTACAGTCACTCTGTTACTATAGAAGGTGTTCTTAGAAGAAGAGGATGAAGTTTTGAAAATTTTAGTTGTTACGCATGTTCTTTTGATGTTCATGGATGAGTCTAGATCATGCTCTATCTTTTTTGTACATCCACATTGTTTTGTGTGATCGTGATCAAATATTTTTTCGATGTGTGCTTGAGTTTACATGTTCTTGGCTGACATGATGGCGGTAATGTGTTGAGGATCCATGAGGATTAATATTTTATTGTTTGGCATGTTCAAGGATATTGATTTAGGTCCTCACTATGTTGTGACCAACTTAGGTTGGTGTGCATTAATATTTGTTCATGTATTAAGGCTGACAATTGTAATTTATTCCTTATTCTTGGCCAATAGAGTTGTTCATGTAAATCCATGTAGCAGATATATAAGAGAGATTGTCTCTTCATTGTAAAAGTATGCTCGGTGTATGTATGTGAAATACATGTGAGAATAAAGATCAAATCATTTAGGAGTAGAGAAGAGTGTGAAATAAATTAAGTAGAGTGTGAAGGAGTTTGAGAAAAGTGTGTATAAGTTTTCCTATACCTAACCGAAACTGTAATCAAGCTTTTGCAGAAGCTAATTTCTTAGTTCAACCTCATTAGATGGATTTAATCTAATTGTCCTATGTAAGGCAGTGAGCCTTCCCTTGAGTAGTGAGCTCTAGGAAGTGTGCTTGAATGCATGTGCATTCCATATTTATTTCTTTCATTATACATCTAACAGGGTATAATCTTGTCGACTAACATCCACTGTGGTTTTTCCCCTAATAGGGTCTCCACATATAAAAATATTGGTGTTCATGTGTCTTTGATGTGTTATTGATTTATGCTTCCACTATTAATTATCAGATCTTATATTAAAGGTTGTTTGAAGTTAAATAAGTATTAATTATGTGACAACTGATTCACCCCCCCTCTCAGTTGTCTATTCTTGGTTTGCCAACAATTGGTATCAGAGGGAGTTTTGCTAAAGGGAAAGCTTAATAGCTTGAGATTATCCAAGATGCCATCTTACAAGAAGGATAGTCCTAGATTCGATGGAGAAAACTATTCTCTATGGAATTTCATTTGAAGTGTACTGTGGGCCTTTCGGGAAGATTACAAAGAATGAATATACTATTCCTCAGAATGGTCCCTCTACTGTTGATAAAATCAAAGAAGCTGAAAAAAATACTAGGGCTATTGAAGCATTGCCGAGTGCTTTCATAGATTCAAAGATGAAAAATGTGATAGGTCTGAAGACTGCACATGAGATCTACAAAAAATTGGAAAAATTATATGAAGGAGATGCACTAGTGAAAGTTGCTAAGCTACAAAGTCTAAAAGGAAAATGGGAGGACATGAAGATGAGTGAAGATGAGAACATCTTCTCTTTCTCTCAAAATATAAATGAACTAGTGATGAGTATTAGATGTTCTAGTGGAGGCTTGGATGAAGAAGATATTTTGGCTAAAATACTTAGATTTGTGCCTCCTCGACTAAAAAACAAAAGCTCATGTTGTTGATGAACTCAAGATAGTGACAAATGTGACAAGAGACATGTTGATTGGAAAAATTGTTGCCTTTGAGTTAAGTTAATTTGGTGAATCTACTTCTAAGATAGAATCTACATTCAAAGCTATTGTATCCAAGAAAAATAAGCAGAGATATGATCTGGCAGAGAGTTCCAAAAATGCATTCAAGTATGAAGATGAGATGAAACATATTGAAGATGAAGAAAGAGATTTAGAAGAACCGGAAGCATTGATTATGAAAAGAGTTGCCAGAGGTCATGGTTTTTCCCCTCACAAGGTTTCCACATATAAAAGTCTTGGTGTTCATGTGTCTCTAATGTTTTATTGATTTATGCTTTCACTTTTAATTATAAGATCTGAGATTAAAGGTTGTTTGAAGTTAAATAATTCTTAATTCTCTGACAACTGACTCACCCCCCATCTCAGTTGTCTATTCTTGTTTTTCCAACACTAAAAAGGTAGACTCTATTGCAACATCATTGAATCCCCATCCTTGTTGACCAAAGAAGATTCTCCATTTGCAACCCCAACAAAAACCTGCATACAACCCAGGGGAAACTTGCATGCTGCTAATGCTAGGAATTCTGGAACTTCTCCTATACACGAACCCAAAAAATTTACGCATCATTGCTAGAAACAATAAATCCCATGAATTTTGAAGAGGACAATCTTGACAAAAGTGCCATGGTGTCATCAAAAACAAAAACAGGGTATAGTCATTAGTCTTAGAGGATACTACCCCACACCTTGCTCATGGTGGAACTCGAAAAAGCATCCCCACCTCCTCATCAAAAATTTAAGATGGTACTAAGGAGAGGGCATAATAATCACCCTTTGGTTCAGTGTCACCCTCATTGTCTGAAGGGCTATCAAAAACCTCACTATGAGAATTAAGTCCTCCTAGATAAGCCTTACAATACTTGCACTTTTTTGTTGCCTTCTTTTCATATTCCACCAGCTTTTTCCCTTTTAGAATTGACTAGTTCTTTTGAAATAGTTCAGCTCCTCTTGCAGTAGTTACTCGTGACACCATATTTCTGAAATTTTCTACATCCCTTTCTATTCTTTGGTGTACTAGGAGCTCCTTATGTATCAACCTCATTCTCATAGGAATTATTCTCAGACTCAAGAAAACTCAATCTATTACACCCTCAAATCGACCTAACAGACTCTCTAGACTTACTCATCCTCTTAGTGATAAGAACTAGAAGACACTAACCAATTCTACTCTTGGACTCAAACTCAATTGTTAGTTTCTAAAAAAAAAATCTGAATCAGAAATATGGATATTTTTCCTTCTTATAACGAGCCATGAAAGTGTGCCAACCATTAATTCTTTAAAGAAGGATTGCACGTGCAAGATCACAATAGTCTGCTTTGATCCTTTTAATCTTAACTATTGATCATGTTTTAAAAGATAAATCAACAAGTAGATTACTCTGCAACCACTTATAATTAATTTTTAATTGTGCTTTTAATGCTCCTTTAAAATTAAAAAAAATTCCAAGTAGATAAACATCTTCTCTATACATATCATCAATTAAAACTATTCTTTCTATAATTACCCTCTTACTTATAAGAATTATTTCACTTTTATTTCTTCATATTAAAATAATGAAGATTGATCCTGATCTGATCTCAGAATATCAATTCATAAATTTCCATGCTTCGCTTTCAACTAGTCCACACATATCAATGGTTGTCAGGATTGACAATCAAAATTTCAAGAATGCACCTCAGATAAGAAATTTGAAAATAGCATCATTTATAAATAGTACCTTCTCAGCCAAATTTACAAGTATTCTAACTTTATTAGAGCCCACCGAAACCTTTTCAAAAGTCCACATGGCACTTTTCTTCTTTCCCATTGGAAGATACAATACATGGGTGAGGCCCTCATGGGAAGGCATGGAGTGGTCAAGATTGGGCCACACCACCTTCCATTGACCATCAATTTTATCCTTGATGAAACAAACCTTCATCTTCAAAACTTAGCAGGTCCCACAAAAATGACAGGTGTCACTTCGCCTGCCAACCGATGTGACTGTCATTCCTTACTACTGTACATGGATAGGCATGTGGTGAAAAAATCTGATGAAAACACGTGTCATGATGTCCACCATTGGTCATGCCTTTGACAACATACACTGCCCTATGGAGATTCTGGTCCCACCATCAAGCAATAGCATGTGGTCATCGCCTGCTAGCCCATGTCTTTAAAATAACATGAAATGAATCAAGAAAAGTGTACGAGGAGTGGTAGAGATGTGGCCACATCTTCAATACCATAGCCATTAATCTTCTTTTGAAAAGTGCCAATCATCATCACCAAGGAGACCGATCCAGCTAGCATACTAGACATGTGGTAAAAAACTGCCAGCCTATGTGAATAAAATAAGAAGAAACAAACCAGCGTGGGCATACAACAAATAGCTGGGATTAATTCCCAGGATTAGATGGCCATCATGAAGTTCCTTTTCTATACATTCCACAAAATTTAATAATAAAAGGGGGCCATATCTAGGAAAATGGGATGTTGACCTATAAGAAAAAGGGCTAAGGATTTAATTCATTAAAATCAAGACTTCAATCATAGGAAAATTAATACCAAGAAGAACTAAGGTGACTGAAAAACCTAAGATCACGGGTTGGTAAAAGCAATGACCTTAATGGTATAAGTGGCAACTCAAGTGACCAAAAGTTGGAAATACCAGATTTAATTGAATTTTAAAACAATCAAGCGTTTTCGATTCGTAGGCCAATTTCAGGAAGTTTTATGAATATAAAACCCTATAATAGTGATGAGAATATGACCTAAAATCATAAACGAGGGCCCAAGCCAGAATTTACACAATTTTTAGGGTGGAACCAAGATATTTTCTAAGGGGTTCCATCAGTGGGTCCTATTGGGGACACATGCCTTTCGTAGGCATGGTGAGATCCTAGAATCATTGGGTGAAGCAAACCAGGCAAAAAGGCAAAAAATAAAACAAACAAAATTAATATAGAAAGAAAAAAAATATTTACAAAATCTTACACGAGCCAAAATACTTGAAAAGGGAGATCTAATCTCCACTATCCATGGAACCTTCTTCTTAGGTGAAAATTTTAATATGCACCCTGCAATCTAACCGAGCTTCATTTCTATATTGGTGGCACGAAGCCATTGAAACCTAGGGCCAATTCTATCAAAAACCAAACTATTGAAAGAATTGATGTCCTTCCACCCACATTTTCCTCTGGAATACCACTGCAAAAAGTATAGCCTTCTCCCTATAAGTAGAAAAATATGGACTCCTTTAGGGTTTACCTGATTACAAATAATGTTACTAGCATATTTCTCAAATTTTGTAAGTATACTACTACTAGTGTAATCCTAGTCATTCTATATTGTATTATTAGGAATAAACTAAAAGTTATTATCATCACATGACATATCTTCACATTGAAAATAACACTCCTTGTTGTATATTTTATTTTCACGCTCTATAGAAATACCTTCCTGGAACTGAACTTGAAACTGAAAGTATTCATACTCCCCTAAGTAGCTGGCATCACGATACTCAACCTTATTTGCAACATTTGTATCAAATGTGAAACATTCATAGGAAATTCCCTCGAGGAGCTGATCAATGTGTTGCCTTGTTTTCTCAAGACCACACTCTAACTCTGTATCAGATGCATCATCAAAATTCTCAACAAAGAGTGGATTATCTCTAATCCAGTAAAGATTATCATTCCTTATCTCTAGTGAAGATGGAGGCTCATCAAATAAAGGGATTTGTATTACATTCATTTTTTTCATAAAAGCCTCAACCTCCTTATCATGAATATCTAAACCTCTCATATCATCATTATATTCAAAATCATTAAAATCACTAAAAAATCATAGAAAAATATTTTCAACTTCATTCTCATCATTAGTGGTTAACATCTCTATCTCATATTTTGAAAAATCTTCATAGGAAGAACATTGTTCCTTCTCAAGAAAACATGTATTCTCATCATTATCAACATATTCCTCATGTGCAGAAAAAGATTCCATTTTTACTTCATATTCCTCAATCAAAAATATATTCCTCACGTGCAACAAAATATTCCATTTCTACTTCATGAGAATAATCACAATCAACAGAAAATTTACCATGGTCAATGCCATCATCATTACTATAGCAAGAGGATTCATCACAATTGTAACTATGTTCATAATTTTCAAGCTAAATGCTCAGGCTTATGTCTTCCATAGGACAAAAAGTACCGGAATATTCAAAAGAATTGAAACCAAACATTTCATTTGCTTCATTTAGGTGTACATTTTCAACCTTTTCTCTACTCTCTTCTTCTTCATGTGATATCTCACTACTTGACTCATATGGAGCAATAGAATCATTATCATCATAGGTTGAAAATATGATAGCTCCTTAATGATCATCTCTAATATTTTCAATAAGAGAAAAGTATTCACATAGTTGGTCAAGCCTAATTTTCTTCAACTCCTTTGGTAGGCACTCAAACCTGGTTCATAAGATTCATAAAATAAATCAATGCATACTATATTTTTAGGTCTATAATACTCAGGAATTGTAACCAAAGTATCCATAAATCTTACATAGAGATCATATGATGATTCTCCTTCATTTCCCCTTATGCAAGAAAGATCTTGACCCAAAACCATAGCATCATTATTGCATATGGCTTCTTGACAATTTGTTTGGGGCTCTATGTGATCAACATTACAGAATGATGTATAAGATGAAACAATAGGGGTGTAAGTGTTCTTAAATTCAATTTTAATTTTTGACATACACCTTTCATCAATATTCAGAGTCTCGGGGCGGAAAACACTTGTATTCAAATGACCTTTGTACATTCCATGTTTTCAGTTGTTTTCAATGTTCATGGCTATTTCATAGGCCTAATGCAAGGTTTTAGGATCCTTATCTCTTAGCATATAGCTCATCTTATTATCAAAAGCTCCCAAATAAGTAACCAAACATACTACATCACTTAACTTAAAGAGCTCAGGAACATCCATTAATATTTTAGAAAATATTATGTTAAATGCTGGAACCATCTCATCCTCTTCCTTCTCAATGCTCATAAATTTATTGAGCAAAGAACTAACACTGATTCTTTCACCAAATTGCTCCATGAACACTACTTTGAACATATTCCAAGAGTATCTAGAGAATGTTGGTAAATCAAAGAGCCAATATCTTTAATCTCATTTTAGAGACTAAATAAACAATGTCATTATTATATCCTCATGATCTACCTCATAGTCAACCATTAAATTATTGAGTTCCTGTAGATGCCTTCTTGTTGATTCACTCTTTGTACCACTGAATTTTGGTAACTTACCTATGATGTTAGATGGAATAAAATTTGGGTAACCATTAATACCACTGAAATTTATGGCTCTATGTCTTCCAATGCTAAAATTTATTTCATTACATGACAAGGTCTGCACATTATGCATTGTTACATTTGAGTCCACATAGGGATGCATAGCGTGACGATACATTTTATTAAAACCTTATAGGAATTTTCATCAGGGAAAATTTTAGTGGCGAATCTTCACCGATTGGCTAATATTTGAAATGGGGACCTTCAAAAATGGAAAATGATACAAGCTAGAAAGGATGCTGAATCATGAGGTTTTTACAAAAAATTAAATTAGTCTCGATTAATTCGCCTATGCATTATTTTTTAAAGGATGCATCATTGGAACTGATTCACCAGTACTTTATACTATAATTACAAATATTAATTATATTTGCCAGTAATTTTGTATTCCAACAATTAATTTTTGGGAAATATTGCGAGTAATAATAATTTACCATTTCATTTTAGGGATATTTTAGCCTTGAATAGGTTTTTTATTTATTGCCATCAATTAAATTTTTAATCAAATGGTTGTAGGTTGATTCCGTGACTTTATATGCACGTGCATTTTAAAAGGTTTGTTGAGGCTTGAAATTATTTTTAAGCCACACAATTAGATTTAATCATGTGGCCAAAAACAAATTTCGGGCCTCAACATCCTTTTTAAAGGCATGTGCATATAAAGTCATAGAATTAACTTGCATCCATTTGATTGAAAAGATAATTGATGGTAACAATTTCACTTTTCATATAGCCTTTCTTTAAAGTGAGAATTTTAAGAAATTGCTTAATTTGTGTGTGCTCCAATGCATTTTTTATAGTGAATTTATGCTTGGTAGGAGAACGTTGGGGCCATTGTCCCTGGACCCCGCAAGGGGGCATTTCCACCTCGACCCCCACAAGGGGGATCTACCCCCTTGACCCCCACAAGGGGTGCTGCCCCTTGACCCTGCCGGTGGCTGCTGCCCCTAGGCCCCTACTTCAATATTAAAAATAAATAAAAAAATATGGGGGAACTACGCCGACCAACTATGCAAATTTTTAAAGGAGAGATTCACCATTGTAACTAATAATTTTAGTGATTATTCACTAGGATTCGCCATTGTGATTATTATTTTTACCAATTATTTATTAAGATTTGCCACGATTTTACAATTTTTTTAATAATGTGCATAATATTCGCTAGGGAAAATTAATAATTTTTTCAAATAAAAGGAAAGATTTTCCAAGATTTTACACATTCGCTAAGGGGGGGGTTTCTTAAATTTATCCCTACTTTTCATGTTAACTTTGTAGTTGCATAGGGTACTTAAAATTTCTTTTACAACATAATCTTAAGCTTTTACAATACTGTATATCTATCTCAACCTCCTTAAGACCTTCTAAAAAATAACACATACTTCACTTCATAATAGATACGACAATCTAATAATACAAAAGTATGCACAATAATCATTACTATTTCCCTTCCTTAGTGCTTAATTTCACTCAATAGGGAATAAATTATTTTCAAGACTTTCAAGTATGGTTTTCATATACAAATTTATCCTTCTTGAAAATCAAACAATGAAAAATACTTGGGTATGTTGTAATTGCTATAGATTCTTATTCCTGGCTAGAAATAATTGTACATTTGAAATATTCTTCACGTCTTCACCAGGTTCATTTGATAGAATCGCCACCTCTCTTAACAAAGGACTAAACTTCAAGCAATATGAAGCTCTTCAAAGATGAGTTTCCTTGTGGCTCTTCTCCCACAAGAAATTCACACATAAATTCATTTAAATTTTATGTAACACAACCACTTCCAAGTCTGAAAACTTCTTAATATCTGAACCAAATGTTCAAATTCACAAAAATCTTGACTCTATGATTCACAATCTGCAACTAGAGATTCAAAGTTTTCCCTAGCAGAGTCACCATTTTTGTATGTGATTATTCTAGTAGAACCCCGCAATTCTCTAAAGAGTTTCCAATTTTTATAGTGAAGAAACTAGAAGGTTAGTGACCAACACAATGAGCTTGGGATTTTTTGATCCTTACTCCTTAACTTCAGGCTTTGTGAAACCTAGGAGGGTAATCCAAAATATGTCTTCATGAATTGTATTCAATTAATAACATATTTATACACAGATTGATTCCTGTTTACTGCAAATAAAACCCATCTCACTGAAGATTTGGAAGATCCTTTAAGTGAATGACTACTTGATATGAATCAAAGATATTCCCAACCCACATAATTCTTGAAAAGTATTTTAAATGAATAATGTTATTATTTTAAGCTCATTTCTAAGTGTGCTATTTTCTCATTTTTATGCAAGATTTTCCAACAAACTCACTAGTGTCTCATCAATTGGAGCAACAAAGTCAAATATGTAAGAATTTTTAGTATATAAACTACTCAATTGAGAGATAGGTGGACTATTTCATACTGCTTTGCATTTATGAAAACTCAAAATGCCTAAAAACAATCACTCCTTACAAATCCTAAGCAATTCCTTACAAAGTCTATACCCTCTTCAAGAATTTTAATCAAATCTTTAAGTTAAAGTTGAAAAATAATCATACATTCAAATGGAATAATTTGAAGATAAATGATAACACCATAGTATTTTCAATCATAACTTATGAGAAATATATATAGGAGAGTTTTTGTTTCCTGACTAATATTTGTTTCAATATCAATAGTTTCTATAGAACTGATTTAAGACTATTACATACAAGATTTCATACCCAAGACAATGTAGTGGCCTATTCATCCATATTCTATTCAAAATACCTTTCCTGAGCTTAGCATTCACCTAAAACCCTATTTAAGTATTGAAACGTAAAAATTTGACCTCCTATAATGAGCCCTGAAATCCATTTTATAGAATAAGGGAGCAACAAGCATCAAGCTCAATTACATTTACATTTCACTTCAATTCAAGATAATTTGCACCAAAATTTAAGACATCCTTAGTTAGTGTACATACAATCATTACAAAAAATGGAAATGTAAAAGACCGCATTCCACATCCCTTGAATGAGGACATGTGAGCTCCTCAAAAGGTAGAGTCTATTGTAGCAGCGTTGAATCTCTGTCCTTGTTGACCTAAGAAGATTCTCCAATCATAGTCCTAGCAAAAAATTACATACAACCCAACGGAAACTTGCATGCCAGCAACACTAGGAAGTCTAGCACTTCTCCTATACACCAACCCGAAAAAATTCCACATGAATGTTGAATAGGATAATCTTGAAAAAAGGGCCCTCATGTCATCAAAAACAAAAACAGGGCAGACTCATTACTCTTAGTCATCAACCTCAGAGGAGATTAGCATGTTCCGTGCTTGTAGTGGAATTAGAGGAACCATCACCACCTTCTTGTCAGAAACATCAGATGGTACTAGGGAGAGGGGGTAATAGTCACCCTCTGGGTCAATGCACCCTCATTGTTTGAATTACTATCAAAAACCTCACTAGGAGAAATAAGTCCTCCTAGATAATCCTTATGATACTTGCATAGTTTTTTCTTTGTCTTATTTTCATATTCCACCAGATTTTTCCCTTTCAACTTGACCAATTCTTCTAAAACAGATCACCTACTTAGGTGGTAGTTACTCCTAACACCGTACGTCTTAAATTTCATGTGTCCCCTTTCATTCTTTGGTGTATCAAGAGCTCCTTGTGTATCAATCTCACTCTCAGGGGAATTCTTCTCATACTTGAGAAAAATCAATCTCTTAGACCTTCAAACCAACCTAACAGACTCTCCAAACTTAATCATCCTCTTAGTGATAAGAACTAGAAGACACCTACCAATTATGCTCTTGGACTCAAACTCAATTTTTAGTTTCTGAATGCAATTTATGAATGAGAAATATGGCTATCGGTCCTTCTTATAACAAGCCATGAAAGTGCGCCAACCATTAATTCTTCAAGGAAGGCTTGTGTGTGTGAGCTGACAATAGTCTACTTTGATCCTTTTAATCTTAACTATTGATGATGTTTTAAAAGATAAATCAATGGATAGATTACTATGCAACCACTTATAATTAATTTTTAATTATTCTTTTAATGCTCATATAAATTAGAAAAACCCAAAGTAGATAAACATCTGCACTATACGTAGCATCAATTAAAACTATTCTTGCTTTAATTACCCAATTACCCATAGGAATTATTTCACTTGTATTTCTTTGTATCAAAATAGCAGGGATTGATCGTGATTTGATCTCAAAATATCATTTCATACATTGGCATGCTTTTTTTTCACCTTCTTCATACTTACCAATGGCCGTTAGGACTGATGATCAAAATCTTGATCATGCTCCTCAATGAACAAAGTTGAAAATAGCATCATTTAGAAATAGTACCTTGTTCGCCAAATTTAGAAGCATCCTAACTTTATTAGAGCCCAACAGAGCCTTTCAGAAAGTCAACATGGCACTTGCCCGCTTGCTAGTTGGAAGATACAGGACATGGGTGGGGCCCTCTCGAGATGGCGGGGTGTAGTTAGGATTATGCCACATCACCTTCCATCCACTGTTGATTTCATCCCTTATGAATCAAACCTTCATCTTCAAAGCTTAGCGGGTCCCACAAAAATGACAAGTGTCACTCTGCCTACCAACCCATGTGACTTCCATTACTTACTATTGTAGATGAACAAGTGCGTGAGGAACAAATCTAATGAGAAAATATGTTGTGACATCCATCGTTGATCATGCAGAAGACAACTTCCACTACCCTAAGGAGATATCGGTCCCACCATGAAGCAGTAGAATGTGGCCATTTCCCGCTAGCTCGTGTATTTAAAATATCATGAAATAAATCAAGATGGGCGCATGAGGAGTGGTAAAGATGTGGCCACATCTTCAATCCCATAGCCATTGATCTTCTTTTGAAAAGTGTCAGTCATCTTTACCAAGGAGACTAAGCCCACCAACATACCAGACACGTGGTCGAAGCTCGCCAGCCATGTGAATAAAATAAGAATAAAAAATCTAGTGCGGGCATACAAGGAATGGTTGGGATTAATTCCCATGATCAGACAACCAACATGAAGTTCCTTTTATACACATGTAGCAAAAGTTAGTCATAAAAGGGGGCCATCTCTAGGAAAATGAGATATTGACCCATAAGAACAAAGGCTAAGGATTTACATCGTTAAAATCAAGACTTCGATCATAGGAATATTAATACCAAGAAGAACTAAGGTGACCGAGAATCCTAAGGTCAGTGGCTAGTAAAAAAAATGACCGCAATAGCATAAGTGGCAACTTAAGTGACAAGAAACCATGAATACCAAATTCAATGCAATTTTAAAATGATCAAGGGTTTTTTGATTCATAAGACAATTATGGGAATTTTTATGAATATCAAACCCTATCATAGTGATGAGAATATGACCTAAAATTAGAAATGAGGGCCCAAGCTAGACTTTTCACAATTTTTAGGGTGTTACCAAGAAATTTTCTGAGGGGTTCCATCACACTGTACAGGCCTAATAGAGATTTTTACAGAACTAAATACCCTTTTGGAAAAAACCTGTATATACAGTGCTACACATTTTCCTAGAAACTGGACTGATTTGACCAGCCTGGCGAATGAGTCCTAGTTAGACTTGATAGTAGATTTTTCACTGATTCAAATCTCCATTCTGCCTCCTCCAATTTCTCGGGTTCACACTTTCCATGTTTATATTTTTTTGTTGCATTTCATTCATCTTTCTAGGTCATTTAGAGTTAGTTTGCATAAAATTAGGGTTTTGTTTTATATCTTGCATATCATTCTCTTTTCCAAGTCTAAAACTGGTGGTGAACCCCTCATTAGATCTCATTTAGCCTTTAGGAAAACCCTCTTGCAAGATCTCTTTCCCTTTTGCATTGAGATATATAGGGTTATCCTTGAGTGGAACATCTTTGAAAGTGGGTGTGAATACATCATCATCATTTCCTGCATTTTCAGAGATTCTAGTATTTATACTTGTTTACGCCAAATTTACTAAAATTGCAACACTACAAGCTGACATTAGATCTAGGAAAATAAAATCCTACCAAGAATTTGAATTAAATTTGATTTTGGGCCACACAAGACTCATACGCCAGAAGTGGTATATGAGTTGCATTAGGCTTAACTATGGGACACATTTTCAAAAATACTTAAAATGATGAAAAATCCAAATTGGAACCCAAAAACCTAGGTGGGACTCATATGTCTAAGGTGGAGTATGAGTCACAAATCATTAATTCTAGGCCACACAACCTAAAAGCACCTGAATTATGATTGGATGTTGCTTTGTGTCAAGATTATCCTTGAAAAGATGCATAAAAATGAGGCTTGTGGATGGAAAATAATGCCAATAAAAGCATAAAGAAGCTCAATTATTTAATAAAACCGTAGAAAAGTGTGAAAGTGTGTTACAACACTTTAAAACACTTTAAATAAGGCACCAATAAGCTCATTTAGTTCACAAGGGCCCAAGACCTAATGTGAATATGTAAGACACATTACAACACTAAGTCAAGTCCATGTTAGGGAGTACTTTTTCTATCATTACACTCAACAATCAAACAAATTTAAGGTTCAGGATCATCTTTTAGCATGTAAACCTTGTTTTCATAAATGTATCTCATTGCACGATGAAGGCTAGAGGGCACTATGTTCATCTGATGAATCTAAGGTCTCTCAGAGAGCAAATTGTAAGGAAGATCATGAGGCATGAATTTTTAATGTTACTCTCCCAAGTTTGATAGGTAATGTGATGACTCCAAGCAATTTTTTTCCTATATTATCAAATCCATGGATAGACAAAGAATCAAGGATAATTTCACTCATCCATATTAAGTTTTTCCAAAAGGTTCACACTACAAACATTAAGGGCTAAACCATTGTCAACCAAGGTTCTCTTTATCCCAATTAGATTAACATAGTCTATTATCATGAATGCATTATATCATTTCTGAAATTCCAAGGAGGGTAACTCTCTTTGGTGAAAAACAATATCTAAAATTATCTCATTCATCCCTTGAAATAGTGTTGCCATATCATTTGAACTAGTATTAGGAGGAACCATAACTTGTTCCAAGGTTGTTTGAAGCATACTATTGTAATTTGGTGAAGCTTGAATAAGATCCCATATGGATATCTTATTAGGTGTATTCTTAAGTTTTTCAACAAGATTATATTCCTTTCCACTATTTGAGGGTCAATAAGGAGCATTAGGAAAGATAGGTTAAGGAAAATGTAACGAAACATGATTCATTTGTTGTTTCCTATTGTTCCTTGTATTGTATGTGTGTGCAACAGTGTTGTAATCCATTTTTTATGAAGCATTATTATAATAAAATGAAGGCTTGTTTTTAGGTGGTTCAAGGATAAGCACAGGTTTGTTTTGAACTTGAGGTTTTCACAAAGGAGGGTAAATGATAAGTTGCGGTGTGATTGTGTTAACATCTTTTTATTTTAGTTTGTCATGAGAAACCTTAGTGGATAAAAATTGTGAGTGGAAGTCCTCAAGGGCTTCATCTAACATGTCAAATTTATCACTACTAAAGGGCTTGAGGGATAGGTTAACTTTGAAGAGGAGATTTGACATAATCAAGTAACTATGCTTTCTCCAAGGGTCTTGTTTGATGTTTTTTATGTTTATGTCTTTTATTTTTTTAATGATTAAAAAATGTAAGCTAACTTATATACTTATGCAATAATGTTGGAAATGCATAAATATAATGCTACTTTTAATTGAAATATACAATAAATTATTTTCCCTAAGTTGTAAAATCTAACTAAATGAATAGTAAATTAAATGCAAAAATAAACTATTTCAGGAAACTACTTCTCATATCTAATAACAAAAACTAAAATGCGTACCAGAAAGTGTAAATCACTCAAAATTTCGGCTACTAAATTTGCATAGGGACTCATTCGTCCTATGGTGAATGGGTCCCAAATTAGGTTTGATAACAAGAACACAAATGTAAATCAGACACCAATAATCACTCAAAATTTTGGCTAAACTAGTGTGTACATGGACTTATTCACCCTATTGAAAAATGAGTCTCAAATCAGGGTTTTCTAACTTTGAATTTTGTATTTCTAAGTTGATATTATGTGTTTTTTGTTTTAGATTTGTAATAGTCAATTATGTAATAGATTTTCCATATTTCAAGTCTTTAAATGCAATGTTGACGTAGTTGAGTGATGAATAAGGTGACTAAATTTAATTTTCAATATGAATCTAAATGTGTGAATGATGATTTCAATGTTAAAGAAATGAAAAAAAAGAGTTAGAGCTAATGCATGGGTATGTGTAGGATCATCATGGAAAAAAAAGGCCCCTTCAGTGGTGATGAAAATTCAAAAAATCGGAGTTAGGAAACTTGACGTAAAAATTTGACTAAGTTATCTATATTATTTCAAAAGTATGCAAGAATAGAATCTGTAGAAAATTGAATGTATTTTCTAAACTACTAGGTTTTCTTTTTTTTTTAAATGTATTTGATGAAAATTTGAAATTTCTATGCAGTAGTACTTAAATTTCAGGGAAAAAATAAGAAGTAGGTGTCTGTCTGACCACCATAACCACAATAAAATGATAATATTTTATTATAAGATTTTAGATATAAGAAGAAGACTCATGTTCCGATGTGATGCATATTTTTTTGTAATCGAAGTAAATATTTAATTATGAATTTTTTATTACAAATTTTAAAAAATATAAAAAACTTGTATGTCTGACCACCTTAACATGGTCAAAATTTCATGAAATTCATTTTTTCTTTTTTTAATCCTATAGTATGCAAAGCATAGAATGTGACGCATGTTTTAGATTCAAAAAATGTGATACCATTTCAAAGCTATAGATGTTTTTCATTCAGCCTATCAATCATGACTTTAGTCATAATTGAAATAGAAAATGAATAATAATTATTTATTAAATTCAAAGTAAAACATAATTAATATTGGTGGAAATTTGATAATCTCCTTTAAAAACCCTTTTCATTTCATCAATTTTGGGTAAACAAATGTTTTCAGCCACATGGGCCATCATATCACTTACATATAGCCACATTTTGGCCCATCATGATCCTGCACATACCCACACTTTTTCTAATTATTAGTGAATATAGGCAATGCAAACATGAATTTTTTTCTAAATGCAATGTTCACTAATGCAAAATGAAACATAGGAAAAGGGGGACAATAATATGATCCATTTCTCCACTATTTCATTCAAGAAATGAGACCCAAACCATGAAGTAAATTCAATCAAAAAGGTGAGTTAAATCAAGGTTTGGATCTTGCAATTTCTCCTTTATACAAGGATAGGGTGGTGAGTCAAATCACATCTTGTGGAGAAAAACTTTAACTACCAAAAAAAATATAAACCTAAATCTACAAGGTGCAATGAAGAAATCAATCACAAAATAGATGGAGATGGTGGTTTTTTTGGGAAAACTAAAAATAATGAATTATGTGCACCTGGTCAAAACTTCCTATTTCAACAACCTTAATAGCCCAGACGCATTCACCAAGTGGTGAATGGCTCTTGGTAGACTTGTCTAGGAGGATCTGAATCTAGAAATGAAGCTTGTAAACTGTGAAAATATGTTACCCTTAAAACTCTAATAGGGAATCATTTGCTTGGTGGAAAATGGGTCCAGGTAGGCTCTTCTAAAAAAATCTAAATCTAATCTTGAAGTTCCAAACCTACAATTCCTTCCTACAACTTGAAGTCCTCACTTTCAGATCTAGATCTACTAATAATCTACAAAATAAAATTTAAATCTTGTTGGTAGATGGGGGTTTTCCTCTATCAAACCTCATGTTTGGTAATTAAACCTTGATGATAAATGAGAGTTTGAAACATGAATTGTATGTGCAATCCTAACCTTAACTATGTCTAAGATTAAGATCTCTGACAATGCAAGGAAACCCTACTTAGTTGTGTTAAAATAAGATCCTAGAATGAAACATAAACAATGCAAAGGACCTACTTTAGGAGATCCCAAATCCCCTTAATAAGTCACAAATTGATTATACCTTACTTTAGGCTTAAAATAGAATGATCATAGAAGATGGAAACTCTTAGGAAAAAAATCATGAGGATTGGTTGACTCTCATGGTTCTTCTCCCAAAACCTAGAATCCATTTTGATTCTCCATAGGCATCTATCATCACTTCATCAATAATTCTTGATCCTATGACAACAAAATAACCTTAAAGACCTCTAAAAACACTATAATAGTACTCCAAGAATTTACTCTTTCTTGCTTCTTGAATATGAATGCTTGACCTCATGAAAAATCTATTTGTTTATCTAGATTCTTAGATGAAACTATGTGAAATAACCTTGTGTTTATATGTAACTTAAGAATAATTCTTGAAATTCAAATAGCACAAGCTAACATCAAATCTAGGATTTGAAATCATTAAAATACTACCAAAAAGATATTCCAAAGGGGGGTCCTAAATTAATTTAGGACCTATTTTCCATAGGGCGAATGGGTCCTAGCATACTTAACTAGGACACACTTTAGGAAATATGAAGTGTTATGCAAAACGGGGGTCCTAGGACCTATTGTGGACACATTCACTAGGGGGTGAATGGGTCCTAGGTCACTATCCTAGGACACATTCCTTGTAAAATTAAGTTTCATGTAATATTATTTAAGAGTGTTAGGTTTTATCCCTCGGAAAATGTAATCAATTAGGCTTAGATTTGAAGTAAAGGGGAAAATTAAAGAAAATTAAACCTCAATTAATTAATAAATCCCTATATTAGTGTGAAAGTATAAAGATATACTTTACAACACCCTAAATATGGCATCATTAAATCCATTTATATTATTTATTATTCATTCCCAAATTAAGTGTGAAAAAGGGATACTTTTTTCTACACTAGACCATTATTGTTACCATTCATCATCTAATTTTTGCTTTCACTAAATTTATGACCAAATATATTCCATGTGTAGCACCAAGAAATTATTGACCATTCTGATTCATTCTGCTTCTATATTCTACAACTTTAAGCCCAAATTTATTGTAAGAATAACAATAACTATTAAAATATGAATAAATTTGTGCAGTAGGTTATTTGATAGAAACTATTTTGAATTCTTTCATTTGGTTTTGAATCTATTTGGCATTTCTCTTCTTGTCATTCTTTGCTTTATCATTGTTTGAAGTTTGATTCTCCTCTAAAATCTCTCCTTTTCAAACCCTAAACCTTCTTTGTCCTTAGAAACCTTCTAATTTGCAATCATTTCACGAAGTAGTGTGGAGCTCTTCTTTAATTTGTCATCTTGAATATTTTCTTTCTCAATATTTGATCTCAAAGTCACAATATCTTTATGAAGCCTTGAATATTCTTTAGATTTATCTTTCAATTTTGTATTCAGATAGTCTTCGACTATTTTTCCTTCTTCAACTTGGACTTTCAGACTAGTGATAGCCTCATTTGATTTCTTGAGCTACTCATTTATTTCGTCTTTTGTAGATTTCTTGAGTTTCTCTCTCAACTTCTTGACACACTCATTTGCATCATTAAAATCATTTTTCAAATCTCTATTCTCATCTTCTACTTTATCTAAATCATCAAGGGTTGATTTGAGTTCTCCTTCCATGTCAACTTCATAATATTCTTCAACAAACCATTCAAGAATAATCTCTTCTAGAGGGATAAGATAATTCCTTGTAGCTATGTGCTCAACCCCCAATATCTACCTCAACAATCAAGCCAATAGAAGAAACCAACCTCTTATACCAACTGTTGAACACCTAAAATATTGAGAGAGGGGTGAACTAGTATTCCCTAAAACTCATTACCTTTATTAATTCAAACATCCATTCAAACTATCGTAATTAACTTGTAGTAAATAAAATGAACATATAAAGCATGCATCACATCGAAAAACAAAAGAACACTAGATTTACATGGAAATCCCTTGAAAGGGAAAAACCACATGAGGATTAGTTTACAATATATTATAACTGGTTAGAATGTTTGATACAGAAAGGTAGGTTTGCTATCTAAGGACTCACTATCCAAAAAAGAGAGAATGTCTCACTACCAGTGGCTCACTGCCAAAGGGGTCACTACTTGAAATAGAAAGAGATAGAATAAGGGATAACTCAATACCAATGTTGAATTGCTAAAAATACATCTGACAAATTCTCAAGGTACAGTTCCATTGAAGCTCAAAAAACTATCTTAACACACTTCATACTTCACCATAACTATAATTCACACTTCTCTAGACCAAATCTCTCACACACACTCTATCCACCACTGACACAATTAATCAATCTTGTATATATACAAAAACTATCCAAAACATCAATTAGGTCGACCTAATTAGATGTACCATGTAGCACATAACTTGTCAGCTGAAAAATTTAACACACAAATATTAGGGTGTTGCCACAATAGTGGTTTACACTTTCTAGGAGATCCTGATTTTTGTTGGAATCATATATTTTTAGAAAATATAAAGATTTAAGCCTTGAAAAGTTCCATTCAAATGATTCCAATTGAAGAGGTTTTGATCAAACCACATTATACCAAGCCTCCTTGGATAGAACCTCGCTAGTTTTAAATCATACTTATAATGGAGTCTCCTTTACACCTAGCAAAATGCTGATAGAAAACCACTTTTGATTTACCTTTTAGGGGATCAAATGAATTAATTTAAAATTTATTTTTTGTAAGTATGTATTCCTTATTATAAGCTTCCAAAAAAGTATAATTTTAATTAAATTAAATTTGATTATTATATTTATTTTTTATTTCTTTTGAATGTAGGTATTTCACTAAAACTCAAGCTCTTTGTTGTGCACATGTGGAAAAATAGTAGATTATCAAAATAAATTTTAAAAAATATGTTGAGGCTAGGTATTGATGTTCTCGATCCATTAAAAAAACAAATAATTTTGATATATACAAAAAAAATTATGTTGTATACAATCCGCCTATGTTTGAATTATAATTGATTTGACTTCGAAACTTGATTAAGAAAAAATAATTTAATAAAAAAATTTGAAACCAAATGAACTGGTTAGACATCATAGTTACAAATCTAAATTAGAAAAAATTATAATTTTATCCTTCATACAAAAAAAGTTATGTTGTATACGAGGAGCATCACTCTTTAAAAATGTTGTTTACTAATAGAAACTAGTTTTTGAAGGAGATGAAAAAAATTGTGCAATATGATTCCAAAACAATTGAAAAAAATATATTTAGAATCTATAGACAAAACTTCACAAATCACTAGTTTGCATCATCTTCAAATTTCTCACGGTTTAGCCACTATAAGAGCCCGAAAGTGAAGATTTAATTAAAAAAAAATCAGTTCACTATCCAGTTTGCCCAAAAATTGTAAACCAGTATTGTGGGATCACCCCTTATAAAATAAACCAAAATGTGTACACCTCCAAAATATATTAGCATGACCCATAATCACTCCCATGATTCTAATCCATACACAATTTATTACCGCATGACCTGAAAACCTTTAATACGACACCTCATAGAAATAATTGGTGAGGTAAGAATGAATAAACCAATTGCTCACTCACAACTTGAAAAGCAGACCATCACAACACTTGCCACTTGGGGCACACACACTACTAACATATCAAAAAAACTTCCTCAAAACTAGATAGAAAAATATTCATCTGTGGAGGAATACAGACCATCCCAACATCCACTCTATACCAATAATACTACCATTATAGAGTCGATACTTTGTCAACATTATCTTCTATTGTAGTGGATATCAAGTCTTGAATCTTTGGATTTACGCACCCCTAATATACATCAATATTACCTTAAAACCACTTGATAATATATTTCATTGCGGAACAATGTAGACCACAAAACTGGTCATTGAACATTGAAAACTATATACTTGGACTCAGGCAAATCTGCAAAACATTTGGTCTTCTTTGGAACCAACACTACTAGTTCTCTAGAATGGGATGCCATCAATGACAACACCATACACCGTCATGCTCATCAATCTTCAAAAATCTCTCCATTGAACAATTTCTCCACACCATACATCATCATGCTTGTCTCTCCAACAACCCAAGTCTTCGACAAAGAGTCATTTTTTTTTTCAAAAATCACCATCTTTTCCCTTCATTTTAAGCACCCAATAAGACAAGAATGGAATTTCAAAGATCACTTGCCTTATGAAAACTTCTATAGGTAGAAAATTTGATAAAAATGAATATTAATTTTTATTTTCAAGTTCCCTCTAACATGCAAATGGACCCCTTAAACCCTTAAAACTTTTAAAATACAATAATTATAAAATCACATTAAACACACTGTTTACCACTAATTTTTGAAATGACAATCCAAGTATTGGTAAACAAAGGATGTATCCTTCAAACACTCTACAAGATGCTCTTGAATCTCCAACCCACACCAAAATGCAAAATACTGAACATGAAAGGGAAATATATTTTTTGGTGATGTAGGATTGCTTGTGAGCTCGGATGCTCTTGCATCACTAATCTTCACTCATACTTTGTTGAATTATGAATGCCAACCGACCATTTTTTTATCATTAAGTTTATATATTTACACTCTTAAAACTTTATATTTAGTATATTACACTCTAAGAAATAACCTCTTGAAATTTCTATGGAAAATCTAGTGAATCCTCTATAGAGAAGTATAATATCCCAAACATTTTGTTTGTAACCGAAGCTAAAATTTGAATGGCGGTCTTTTTACAATTATCAATTGTTTTACAACTTAATAATTAAATTTTCCTATCAATAAATAACTTGTAAATAGATATACTTGAATAGGCATAATGATAAAAATTAATTCCCTAACTAATATCATTTTACTCAGCATTAAAAATAAAATTGCCAAATATAAACAAACCAAACAGCTATAAAAAATAAAAATAAAAATTTGTTTTTAAACAATCCAATAAAAACATATAACTGCAAAAGGGTTGGGGGCCTTAGCTTGATTGACTAAAGCATCATGCTGTAGGCAAGACATCATAAGGTCTAGTCTCCCCTTCGTCCCCTTCATACTAGAGGGAGTGTCATGTCATGGCCAGTATATCATGTGTATTGCAGTTTATAAAGGGGTTACCCGATACCTACTGTAAAATAAATAAATATATAACTGATATAAAAAATTCATAATACCTAACATAAAAAACATTACATAGTGTAAATTATTTCTGAATTCCATTGTTTGCATCAATATAATCACACTACATTATCCATCATCGCAATAATAGAGAGCTGTAGGAAAAAGAAGATTAAAAAAATTAGTAAAGATGCAAGTTCAATATGGTCTTCCGAAATTAGGCAACAAATTAAGAATGCTATTGAACCCCACAGATGGTCGGCCTAACGAACCCGCCGAGGTTTGCGTTATACGTGAAATTTTGGAAAGAGGTAGCTGTCTTAAAGATTATTTTATAGCGAAAAACCCTAAAGTACGATGGACAGTACCAACTGTCCGGGAGGAACCAGCAGACCACTTGCATAAGTTCCATTATTTTTATGAATCCATTTGCAACGTCGATGACTTGCAGTTTATACGGCGAATATTAGACTCATGTAATTCTCGTGATTTCTTAATTCATTTAAGAAATAGTCCCTCCCCCACATGTGCGTCAATATGCATGCTCGCTCCTAGAAACAATAAAACAAATTCGAGCGATAGAGACATGGGTAACTTACGAGGACGGAGCGCTGAAAACCAGAAGAAGCAAATCGGATGTTTGACGGGAACTTCTCTCTGTGAAAAGCAGTTTCTTCTGTATTCCAATTCCACTGCCCGACGTCCTCCGCAATGGAGTCAACTCTTCCACTATCTTCAGACTTAATCAATACCAACAAATATGTTTTCAATATACCAATAAAAGTAAACTTCATAATATAATTTTCTCTTTATATAAGGAATTCAGGAAAGCTATCGATTGCTAGCATAGCCACACAAGCTCTAACAAAGCTCATGGAGTCCAGCGATAAGCAATTGAGCCGGAGCCGGACCAAGAATTATCTTGGCCCTAGCAAGTCATCTCATGTAATATCTAAGCTCAGCGCTGCCTCCAGTGGAACTACGTCATGCAATAAGATCACCCCGACCATACGAATTGTGCAGATTTTTGCCCCAATAATTGTGAATACCGATCCGGGCAATTTCCGTACTTTGGTGCAGGAGCTCACTGGCAGGCCTTCTGTCGGCACGTCAAAGAAACCAACAAAAAAGAAGACAAACCGTGCAGCCCGCCCACATAGCCCTTCTCCTGATTTCAAGAATAGCCTGATTACCCAATCTGATTATTCTCACATCCAAACTGTCGATCAGAGGAATCTGTATTTAGAGCAGGCCGAAGCAAATGAGCTTGTGCGGTCCGGTGATCAATTTAGTGCCGCTCCTTTGGAAATCAATAGAGAATCAGTGGACGAGGGCGAAATAACGGTGGCCGATTATTTTTCAAATCTTTTTACAGAGCACGACATCTTGGCTAGCCTCATGGAGTCGGGCTCAACATCACCTGAAATACCCATAATTTTTCCATCGGTAACCTAGAACATTCATTATCACATTGTATTTTCAGGCAATTAGAGATTAGTGGCTACAGTCATTTTTATTAGCAGCCTCCTCCTCAGTAGATCTTTTGAATTTAAAGCTGCATTAAATTGTCCGGACCTAATTGATTTTCCATGGATGATTATGGTACACACTAGAAGATTTTGGCGTGTGTTCAGTATGTAATTTTCCTTTCGATTTTACAAATCATTATGTCTGCACTACAGAAATTTGTACTCTGTGAGAAGAACACGACATTGGCTTTACCAGAATGCATTTGATTGGGTTTTCGTACCTCTGTATGTACATCAATATCCAATACTTATCGAACCGTTCTCTATATATAGCAACTCTAAATGCTGGGAAAGCAGATAGTGTAAGCCACGTTTAGGTTTTATTGGGGTTAATAAGTTACAAATTATCTTAATTTCTTCTTTTACATTTCTAAAAGCAAATAAATTTATATGGTGATTTATATTAAATGTTAAGGAGACCTGTTAGGAAGATTGTTCGCAATTACCAGTTTTGGTGACAGATTTTTTGGGAGCGCATGATACGATTTAAAACTTTTTCATTCTATGAAAGAATTTTTCTATTTGAAAACATAGATCGTGCTCAATTGTAACGTAAATTGAGTAAGCAACTGGCAGTGGATAGGCAGCTGAAATGAGATTAAATTGGGATTAGCATCATCTTCTCATACCCCAAAAAGGTTGTAATATTTGACATTCTGGAAAGACTCTATATGTTTATCTCCCTGTTGTTTTATAGACGTGGAAATAAATTGTAGTTTGTATGCAGGAAAATTCTATGAATCTTAAATATTGTGAGCTTTTTCAGACTCGTCATTCTTCATATGCATCGATAAAGGAATTCTATGATAACAGCAATTCTTTACCGCCTCTTGCTGGACAGGTGCAGTCTTCTACATTTCCACCGTTAAATTGTCGCTCTCATATTGTTTCACTTGGAATTGCTTCTTCCTTTTAACTGAAGAAGCCTATCAGTATTATTGTTGGATACTTAGTATTTCATTAAAGTTGAGGAGTGTAGCTAAACATTTATTATTAATATTATTGTTGGAATTTATATATCCTCTTGACGTCACTTTCATTATTGTAGTGGCTATACTGAAATGTTATCTTGTATTGAATATAGTATAATGACATTTGTATAGTTTCATATGGTGCAGCTAATCATCTTTCTGCTGTCCCATGGTATCTGTTAACCTTACAGAATAAAGAAAAATTACACTGCTGTCTATGCTACAGCCATACTCCTATATCAGCTATTACAAACTATTGCTGCTCTCAAAAACTATCGAGAACATACTTATGGCAGATTCATTTGCAGCACATTTTATCAAAACAGCCCTATGCCAATTACAAAATCGTTTTTAACATTGCTATATGCTGCAATAACCATGCTAACGAAAAAAACAGTGACATGTTCTTAACATATTCTAAAAATTTCTGCTCTCACTATAAATGTCCAGACCACCCTACCCTATTGGAGGATCAATTTCTGAAATCTCAGTCATCGGATCTTACAACCTCTATGGCTGAATCCCATCCAGAGTTTACATGGAATTTGCTTCCCGTTGTTTTCTTTAATTTCATTTGGTTCTCTTCTTCACTTTCATTCGCAATTTTCTGGATGTCCTTAAAGACCTTTTAGGAAGGGTGAGTTGTCAAACCGGATAGAGTGCCAAGTGTGGCCATACCTTATTTCTTCTTTATTAAGATGAACAGTACCTTCTCCTAATAGCTTCATGAATTTAGCCCTTGAAATCTCCATGGTAACGTTAACTTGTAAGGCAACATTAAGAAAAGTGAGTCTTTTTGAAGATTCATTAAGTGTTCTCTTGGACTCTTTAAATTTTTCCTCACTTATCGCCTTTCAAATATTCCACAAAATTTCAGTTTGACAAAATAATCTAAAACAGTTTATATTCTTTGTCTAATTTTATATCAGTCCAATAAGAATTTGTTTACAGTTAGTTTCCCCAAATTCACCCCACAGCATTTTATTATTGCAAAACATTTTCTAGATTTCTTTTGCATAATTTTTTTTCGAAAAGTATGTTTAATAGATTCAGGTACTCTACACAGATTGCAATATTTAAACATTAATATGGTTCGGTTAGTAAGGTAACTTTTGTAACAGTAGTAGCCATCTGAAATAGGCCTTTTTAGGCTCCAGTCCACTACACCAATTTTCTTTAAAAATAGCTTTTCATTTCGAATCTGTTAGGATCACATTCCATTCATTATTAAAAAACTCAGTGATAGAGCTAGATTTAGATAATTCCTTGTAGATCATTTTGGGTATGACATCTATTAGTGGAGTGTCATCTTGCCATTTAAAGTCTTTATATTGTTCATTGTTCTAATCACATACAATAGGGAAGTGTAATCCTTTACAAGCTCCCCTCAAGATTACGTAAGTTCTCTAATATGATGGAGGTAACTCATATTCACAACATAAGGAGGTCTTCTCCTTCAATAGTCCATTACACAAGATATTGTTAAAATATTTTTTACCTTTCTGAGACCATTTCTTGGAAAAGCATCCTGACAATAGTGCAAGAGGTTTGTCCATATGGGTTAGGTTCCACTAGATGGACCTATGCTTAGAGAAAATATTATTTTTATTTATGATAAAATGATTGTTGCTTAATTTCATTTTAATAATTTCTCAGGCTTTCCACTCATTTTTAAACACCTTTGAGCCTATAGGGGTTATTGGGTATTTGACAATGAGAAGATCGTAGAGGGGTAAATTTTTCTATGTCTTACCATACTTGGGAATAGCCAACTTGATATTATTCCTTACCAACACTTTCCAAGGTTCACCCCCTTCAAAATCCTTGATGACCCATTTCACAGCAAGAGCAATGCCATGTATTCCTAGATCCTTTAGTTCAAATCCCCCAATTGTTTTGTTAGGACAACACCATGTAACTGAGTGTTTCATCCTTTTTCCTTTTGGCATACGAACAAAGGAACATCCTCGTCTTCTTTTGAATCACATTTACTTGATAGTTAATGAATAGCCATACAAAAGTGAAGTATAAAATATATGAGAATATAATCTTTTGACATATTTGAATTTTTCCTACTAGGGATAGGTATTATCCATTCCATCCCTCTATATTTTTGTCTATTTTACTTATAATCCACATCCACTTATCTTTTAGGTGAGGATTAATTGCAAAAGGTATCTGTAAGTATCTGACTTGTTTATGGGGGCCTCCCAAGTGAAACTCATGCTTCTTGAGCCAATCTAAAGGGGAGTCTGACTATCCAAGCATGATAGATTTTGCATTGGAGATTTTCACACCTTATGCTTTGTAGAAAAATATTAATTTATGAACTAGTATGTCCACAATATTCTCCTCAAGTTAAAAGAATATTATCATCTCATCAAAAAAAAAAATATTTAACATGTCAGTTTAGTCAAGGAGTGTTAGGGCCCTAATCCTAGGGGAAATAGATGACTCTCTCAACAAATAGTGTAGGGCATTAGAAGCAATTACAAAAAATGGCAAGGGAAAGGTGGCAGCCTTGACTAGTTGACCTTTCTAAACTAAATACCTCTGAAAGAGATCCATTCACTTCCACTTGGGAAACCACATCTTTTGACATAATATTAATTGTATAACAAAATCTCTTAGAGAAACCAAAATCTCAAGGGTATTTTTTAGGAATGACCATTCAATCCTATCATAAGCCTTTTCAAAATCTTAGAGAAGCATAGAAAAATTTCGCTTTGAGTACCTTTCCCATTCCATAGCTCCTCAACTAGTGATCAAGATTTCTAGGATATACCTACCCTTTATAAAACTAGTTTGTGTACTATTGATAAATTTAGGGAGGATATTAACCACTCTCATGGCTATAGTTTTTGCAAGTATCTTCTATGATGCATTCAACAAGGTTATTTTTCTCCAATTCCTTATTATTGTTCTGTTGCCATGTTTAGGGAGTCGTTTAATAATTCCCTTGTTAATATTTTTGTCCAGGGAGCCTCTATTGAGTTATTCCTTTTAGACAAGAAATAATTCATCAAATATCCAATCAATAAATTTTTTATAAAAATCTATAGGTAATCCATCTACCCTTGGGGACTTATCATTCTTTAAGGTTCTAATCACTTTTCTGATTTCCTCTTTTGATATATGCCCTCCTACTCATTTTGCATCTTCCTCCTCTATCTTTTAGAATTATTTTCTTGGTATATTCCCTATCATTTTGATTATCATCATAGTCCCCTTCAGAAGCAAAAAGGCTTTTATAAAACATGAGGAACTATCTTTTGATATCTTCTTGATAGGTGAAACAGGTCTGTTCTTGCCAAATCTGATCAATTTTTTCCTTGATCCTTTGTCTTTAATGTATCTAAAGAAGAACTTCATTCATTTATCCCCATTATTCATCCAAATTTATTTTGACTCTTACTTTTAGAACTTGATTTTTTTTCCTTGTAATCTTCTTAGTGAATTTATTTCTAAGTTGAGCTATTCACATAACACCACATTCAAATGATCATTTTGTAATTCAACTTCTACTTTTAGCTACCTTACTTGTATGGTTCTTTCTTCCTTCCTATCCATGTCTCTATTAATTCCAATGTCCTAAAAATTATTTTCCATCCATTCACATTGTGCTCCCACTTTTTAATAACATTCAAGAACCTAAGCATCCAACTATTAATACCTTTGAGGGTAGTAACAGCTTCATTATAGTCTTCATCTTGAAATATGCTTGTATTGAGGATAAATCCTTCCTTCTTTTTCTCTTTAGGCCTACAACTTCATAGTAGAATCCTAGCCTTTATAGGATAGTGGTTAGATAGTGTGTAAGGATAAACACTTACTTTACTTCCCTCCAAATTCAATTCAAAGTTGAAGTAGTCTCTATTAGCATAGAATCTATCTAGTCTACAATAGATCCTTCTTCCCAATTTGGGAATTACACCATGTGTACCATATGTTTGCAGATTCTCTCTTCATCCCTTCAAGATGGTTAAATAGGTTAATCTTAGCTTTCATTCTCCACCAAAAATACTCCTCATTCCTTTCCACTCCATGTCAGTACCCCCAATTTTGACTTCCTTATGCTTTATCATATTGAAGTCCCCCTCCATGATCAAAGGTTTATCATGAAGGTTATAGAGCCAATTCCATAATTTAATCCTATCTCTATATTCATTTTCAACATAAATAGAATTGACACTAAATTTAATGTCACCTTTCTCAATTATGACCCAAACTCCTCTATTACAACGGGAGGTGTGTAATGCAGTTATATGTTGGGTCCATTTATTAGTAATTAAAATAGTTGCATCTCCTCTTCCTCTCTCATGCATAGTGCTAAAGTGGGTGGAATTGTTCCAAATAAAGTTTAGGTTGGTTTGCAAGGTAAAGCCAATGGCTTTAACTTCTTTGAGAAGAACAACATCTCTATTCCTATCAGTGTTAAGGAATCTTCTCACTATGTATTTCCTGTCAGGGGATTTAGGATCCTTAACATTCCAAAAAATACAATTAAGATTCATTTTTGTTAGCATTTGGGGAGGTATCACTTATGATCCAAAATTATGAAATCACTTAGGGATCTTATCTTTAGTTTCAATCCTTTTTGTTGTAGGGACTGAAACTATCATACTATATTTTTTCCTTTCTTGTTTGATAATGCTTAGGCTGGCCTTACCAATAGGATTTTTTTTTTCCTTTTTTCCTTCTTGTTCTTTTTTATTTAGGAGAACCACCACTATGCAGTAATTGTCCCTCTGAGATCTTCTCATTATTGAAATATCCATTAGCTTCTACACAATTCAGGTCATTATCACTCTTTATTATGTTCATTTTATATTCACATTATCATAATTGGAAACTTCAGTTGCTTGAAGGTTATTGTTATTTTCTACAATTTCGTCTATGCCTAGCACAATTCCATGGTAACCTTTGTCTCCAGGTAAGGTTGTATTCACAAAATGGTCAAGAACATAAGGGACCTTATTTTTGTATTTCTGGCTAATCATATGTTTATTGTTGCTAACATATTTTTCAACCGCCTCCTCAAGGATTTTAGCCATCTTTGAAAAGTCTTTATTATTTTGCCTCTCATTAGGAGATTGTTTCTGATTTTCATCTCTTCTATTACTAGTAACTTCCAAAGGATTGGTAAATTATTGCTCCACGATGTCCTCAGAGTTTGAAATTTTGTAATCTAATGGTTTCTTATTAGGGCTAGGTGATTCCAACCTTCTACTAACCCATTGTAAATCTGATTTTTAATTTCAAATCTAGAAACAATGTTCCTAACTGTGGATTTTGGGTTACTTTCAATTGTTTGAGTTTTTTCACTCATATTTCCTTTGTTAAGGTTGTTTTCCTTATTATTATAACTTTCTATATCTATGGATTTCATTATGGTATCCTCATAATTTATTAGGTTCGTGTTAATGTTGTTGATTCTCATTTGTTTGTTCTTTTCAATGTTATGTCTAATTTTATCCATAATTATTTATTGTACATTTTATTGCCTTTCACATTGTTGAACTCCCTCATTTGATTATTTGGGGGTTCCATTATTATCATATGAGAAATCATTTTACCATTTTCTAGAATTTTTAGGTCTAATTTAGAATTTTTCAAGTCCTCAACCAATAGGTTGGATGAGTTTGCTAATCTAATAGTGGGGGGATTCTCTTTGATCACACCAGTTAGCCCTTGTTAATCCATCAAAACCTTCCTTTATACAATCGGTATCAAAAGGATTAATTATGGCTTTGAATTTTGAATTGCTATCTTCATTTTGAATTATACGAGGGTTAGGATTATCATTATTGTTTCTACCTTTCCTTTTAGGTTTTTCTGTTATACTTCCTTCTATATTTTCAATGACCTCATTATTGTTCTCTTCCTTCAGATTCTCAGAATCCACTTTCGGTTTGCTACCATTTTCCTCTACCCTCGAGTTGTTCTACGATTTATTATCTCTGCTTGGAATGAGAGAGAATTTTTTTGTTATGTGGCCCTCCTTCCTACATAGGTAGCACGCATTGATGCCACCCAAAATTTCTATGCTACAAGTGTATGCGGAGTTATCTAGGTCAATTTCCACTAATTTACGAATTTCCACCTCCGGGAGAGAGATTTTTGCTTCCTTGGCCCTCAACACATTTCCAATTGGCGCTAGCATCTGTGCTAGAAAGGACCATATCATTGGTGGCACATTCTTCACTTTAACCCATCGAGGGCAAGACAGTGCTAAGATGTCTTCATTCAGGGCTTCGGATGACCATGCTAGGCGCGTAACAGATAGTTGCCAATGCTCCAGTACTGTTTTCTGATAACTATTTATTGCATCTTGTGTTATTTGAGGAATATTAAGAATAATCACCTCTGTATCATTCTACAAAAAGTTATCTGAACCCCTAGTTTTTTTAACCACACATTCGAAAGACAACTATTAAAGTATTTTCTTGCCGGGATTTTGGAAGAATCTACTATCGCCATGAAAATGACCATATTCCTTAACCTAACAGTTCCATTATCAATTGAATTCTGTATTTCTTCATTAGGAGAAATGATTAGTTTTTTAGGGTTTTCAGAGGGACACTTATGTTGTCCTCCGCCATTGACCTTGATACCTTCTCCTTCTTTGCTTGGGTGCACCAGAAACTTCGCACAAGATTGAGGGTCACAAAGTTTACCTGGTATAATATCGTGGAAGGTTTTGTTTTGGGAATTAGGGCCTTCTTCCTCTTTTGACCCATTTTCAGAGGCCTCGGGGCTTCCTGTACTCCCATCCAATAAAGCCAAGAGCCGCAGAAAATAAATCCACACTACTTGGCATATATGAATATAGATAACCAAATAGCAAAATGTACAACCCACTACCACAGACAGTACAAAAACCACATGCACAAAATGCAGAAAGTTAGGAAAAACATAAATGGTGTACGGGGACACTGATGTATAGATCAAACCTCCATGGAGGAGGGCTCTGCCTCTCCACACCAGCGTCCTTTGAAACCCTATCTAGCCTTCAATACGCCACCGCTCAAAATTTTCCCCCGGCTTTAGAAACTTTCCTATTGAAGCAATCTCTATACTGAAATGTTTGTGTTGTTGGTCATGTAATATGTAATGTTCTTCTCTATCATGTCTATGATGGACCACTGGTGGATAGCACAAGAATATATTGTAGAGAATGTAGTAGTTCTTGACTCTTGCGTTTATCATAAAATTAAGTTACTATAAATTTCGTATTTCTTTTAAAAGTGATTAAATATTAAATTGTGTGAGAAAAACTTTAAATTATGTTTTTGATAAAGGGTAAAAGGGGTTTTATAGGGACCCGAAACCACAAAGTTTACAAAATAGAGTAGAAAACATCAAGGGTCCACCAAAAAAAAAATAGTTGCCCAAAAAAATCAGCAGCAAATAGGCAAAAAAGATCAAGAGGGTCAGAAAGGGAAGGACAACAGAAAAAGAACACTACTTCAGAGACCTAAGGACAGTCTCTGTCTCTGCTTCCAAAACCTGCATATCAGTAACCCCCTTTTTGAAGGTTTGAACCATTTTTGGGGTTAAAGGGGCCTTACGCTTCAAATTGGCGCGGGTTCTTCAAGAAATGCCTCCATCTGTTTCTTGGCTTTTATCTTCAGTGTCTTCCAGATCAACCACCAAGGATCCCTGTTGGGCTTTGTCAAGTTTTTCGGTCATTGCATTGATTATTATAGCATTGTGTCTTGCTATTCGATTGTTCTGTTCTGCAATGGTTCTGATATTAATCCTTAAGCCCTCAACATCAGTACTAGTGATCCTGTTACTATGCACCACATCTTTCTTACCTAATTTCGCAATCTTAACACCCATTTCCTCAATCTTACTTTGCAGGGCCCAGTTTTTAAGTTTAAACTCATTGATTTCGGAGAAGGTCCAATCCAGGAGTTTAGAATGGGACTAAGAGTTGGTTTTAGCTAGGTAGATAAAATCAAGGGAGGGCTCTTTACCAATGTGAACAGGGGAATTGTTGACATTTTGTATGTCCGGAACAGGGCCCACACAGCACTCAAAAGTGTTGGTTTCAGCTTCCTCCGACTTAGAGGACTCTTTGGTGTAAGAGACAAGGCTTTTAGCCTAGGTAGACTTGCCAGCAGGGTTGATTTTAGGAGGAGGACATTTGAGCTCAAACGCAACCCAGCTTTTGCCTGAATCCCTGGAAGGGCCAGCATGCAAACTAGGGGCTTTTAGGCCAGGGCTAGGGTTAGGCAAATAATCCGAGCCACTGGGCTCAGTATCATCACTGTCAATATCAGGGTTGGCTTCCGAGGTAGCAAAGGCATGCTCATGCAGATAATCAACAATAAACCTAATTAACCCAGTATGAAGAATAGGAAATCTTTTGGGGTTCTTTTTATTGTCCTCCAAACTTTTCTTTAGAGATCAGAAGAGATAATAAGGGATAGAAACTCTTACCTTGTGGCAGAAATAGTTGAGGAGGGCGAAGTGGTACCCGTAGACTTTAGTAAAATGCCCGTCCACAGTGATAGACTCCATGATGGCCCGAAGGACCTTTCTCCATATAGATTTTATGGAATCAACATCAAAGTAACTGTTCGCAATTTTGACCAAATTTTGCTTTTCCTTATCATTTTTAGGGAATCTGATAACAGCTTCATTAGAGTAAGCCCTGTCCTTGAAAAACTTCTTCCCATTAGTGGGTAATCTCGTAACTTTGACAATTAAATCTTCGTTGAGCTCCACATTCCTGCCAAACAAAGTCAAGTTGTCATCATGCCAATTTTTGGCAAAGAGATTCGTAGCCTCTAGATCAGAACCATGAATTATGTTTGTATTTATATAGATCACTTATTATGAGTATGCTAATTTGTGTGGATGTTATTTTTGTATGGTATTGATGGTAGGGGAGAGGGGTCCATAGTGGAGTGGGATTCAATAGTGGGGATAGAAGTAGTCCTTAGTGGGTTCCATAGTGAAGCACCTTAATATCCAATTGCAAAACATTTTTTGTCCATAAAATACACAAATTGACAAATCATGTGATACCACATCAGCGCACCAATAAAACATGACTTAGTGCACCACTATCGGTCTCACTTTCTTTTGGGGCCTTTTTTGGATACCTAAACAAAAAGCATGTTGATGTAACATCATATTGATGATGTGGCCTAAAAATGAAATATAGAAGCACATGAGTTTTCAAATAAACTATTGTACAAAATTGGGAGCGATTTGAATTTTCCACGTAGGATTTTGAGAAAGACGAAATTAGGGTGCTCCACTATGGGCCCCTCCCCCCTATATAATAGAATTCTAGTATGAGCTAAATTGGTATTCTTTCTCTATTTCACCATGATAATGAGAGATGTTTAAACTCTTACATACAATAGTAGGTGGCTGGGTGTTGAACTAGTCCACCAACTATAATTGTTTCTATTTCACCATGATAATGAGAGATGTTTAAATTCTTACATACAATAGTAGGTAGTTGGGTGTTCAACTAGTCCACCAACTATAATTGTTCTTTCTTGTCTCCTTCCTAAAGTATCTTGGTCATGTTACCATGACTCTTTAATGATTTTACATTAGTAGAGTGTATGATGGTATGTTCTAGAATAATCACAATGTTATTTATTAACATGAAGGCACATGTTTTGTTGTTTATATATGAATTCCATAGCTATAGTAATTTCCATTTATTAACACGAAGGCACATATTTTTTTGTTCCATATAAGAATTCCACGATGGTGTGTTGATGAGTGCATATGCAAATATTATTTATATTTATTATATTATAATTATCTAATTGTTCTTTTTGTGCTATCAATTTTATGAATATAGTTGTTGTAGGAGTTTCTCAGAGAAAATTTTAGTGGTGAATCTTCGCTAATTGGCGAATTCTAGGAATCGACCAAGTCGAAATTGGTGAATTAATCGTACCCAACAGGGTGTCCAATTCACCTACATTTTATGAACTATCGGTCCAATGCATGTCCATTCGCCAACATTTTTTTTAATGAGGCATATTTAAGGAATAAATTCACCATAAAAGACTACGCATTTCAAATGGATGGATTAATATTTTCACCTGGAATCTTGGGAGCATGTAATAAAACACCTACATATTCGCCAATACTATTAAAAGAACGTTATATGAAGACCCATTTCGCCAATTAAAATTTACAAATAGTTGCTTGTGAAGACCCATTTCGCCAATTAAAATTTATAAATAGTTTCTTATGAGGACCTATTTCACCAATAACATTTAAAAATAATTATATTTGAGGACATATTTTTCCTTGAAAATCACAACGTATCGTTGTATAAGCATGTAGAATTCTCCAAATTTCTAATATACCATTTAAAAATCCCACAAAATTCGCCAAATATGCATTGATATAAATACAATCGAAACTGTCATTTATTCTTACACATTTTGTTCAGTTCTGAGGTTCTACTTCTCAATTCGGAAGTCAGCGAAATCCAAAAACGTAGACTTAAAGGTGAGTGATCATTTCTTCATAATGTTATTAGTTATAATAATAAGATTTATTTATCTCTTTTCTATTCTTGCTTTAGTCTTAAAGATGATTTTGAGTAGGGAATGGGATCTATATTCTTTGTCCTTCTTAAACAAGAATATATTTTTTTCTAGCTTTTATTCGAAGTGAGAGATCAATATGTCGAGGAGTAAGGGTAAGACTCCTTAGGGTAATGAAGAGACTAGGAGGCCATCAAAATGCCCAAAATGTAGAGGTACCATATACTCTTAATTTGGAAATGGAAAAGCTTCTGATCCATCAGATTAAGATGGAGCTACATCATCAACTCTTCCAACAAATATTAATGAAGAAGGCATTCACAATACCTCACCGCCACAGGAAGGTCAAGGTGACATTGTCATTGAGTTAAATCAAAATGTATCAAATGAGGATGGCAATACCGTAGAATATGTTCCAAGGGATACCCTGGTTAGCCAGAATGAGATAATTGACTTGGATGAAGATAATGTTGGTAGCAAGAAAAGAAAAGGAAAATCAAAATTGGGGCACGAGTGGGAAATGAAAAAGAATTTTCAACTTGGTTGGTTGTCGAAGTACCCATTCATTGTACCATTGGGGGTAGCAAATCAAAATGATATTGAAAAAGAAACACTATGCAAGTGTACAATTTGTAGTTGGAAATGTGGCAGAGACAAGACATTGCAGCTAAAGCTTGACACTATAGAAAAGAATATCAGTAAAGTTTACAAAAAGCAAATCATAGACGAAAAGGAAAAATCGGTCGTATGATGGAAATCAAAGGAAGAATGTCTTCATGTTAATTATGTCATGGAATATGAAGAGAATAATCATAGAATATCAAAGCTTGATGAATGTCAAGGTACACTCGAGGCTCATTTTGGAAAAGCAATTGAAGAAAAAAATCTGTCAAAAACTATTCAGATGAGTGTTGTTTTTCATCTTTTGTCCAGAGGGCATTCTGTGACAGACTACCCAAAATATTCTAGTTTATTATCTTATTTGAGTGTTCCTCACTTTCCCTTCTCACATTGGTTAGTAAACGCTGGATGGGAATGGGAAAACTATCTTGCTACAGTGGAAAAGGAAGATTTAAAGGAGAAAGCAAAAGAGTCAAATTTCATTGCATTATCTTTAGATGAAGTTATAGCGATGGATAATACTTCTTGAGGCTGTATGCATTTGTAAACTGTAGAACAACATGTTTTCGAAGCTCATCATCTTTGTGTTCATAAAATGAAGGACAGTTCAACATCGCAAAATCTATTTGAACTAGTCAAGAAATCTTAGAATGAAATTGCAGGTATGGATGAGTTGACAATTGCCAAAAATTTGGAGTGTGTAGGAGATGATGGAGTTGCAGTGATGCAAGGTCAAAGGAGTGGTGTTTGCACAAAGTTAAAAACTGCTTGTACACCATACATGCTTGGCATTCACTGTGTGGCCCACCAAATGAATCTACCATTCAAAATTGTAAGAAAGTTTCCTATAGTATTAAAAGTTGAAAATATAGTTTGTGAGATCCACACATACTTCTACCAAAGTCCCAAACGTTTCCAAAAATTTCATCATTTTACTGAGGGAATAACACCAGGAAACAAGCATCTCAAGGATGTTGATACTAGATGGATCTCGATGCTGAACCAGCACAAAGATTTCTTTTAGAATATCAATCCTTGATTGGAGTGATGTACAAGCATCACAACACAGTAGACAAATCTCCTCATCTCTTACATAGGTTAAGAGATATAGCGACACTCTTGACTTTAGCTAGTCTTCTCCCCATGGTGGATATGATGAATAATTTTGTGAAGAAATCCCAAGACCGAACTATGTATATTTATGAATATGCCAATCTTCATGAACTTACATGCTTGGCCCTTGATCATCTATATTTAGATCAAACAACAAGAAGGCACAAATTATTTCATGTGGCGGAAAATTACTTATTTGAATAATCCTGATAATTAGTTATATTTTGATGCAAGCGGGCACTTATGTATCTATGTACGTGGATATGAGATACCAATTTACCATTGTAAGATAGTCAGGCACTCTAGTAGAGAAATATTTGTTAATGATGAATACTTTAATGACATTGTTAAATCTATTAGTGATAATTTGAAAGAAATTGCAAAATCTCTTTCCTCGAAGATTCATGAAACATTCCCTCAACATGAAATACTTGAAACCATGGGTATTGTGTATCCTCAATTTTGGGTAAACCGAGATAACCCAAAATATTTTTATGATAAAGTAAAAATATTGATTGATCAATTTTTAAAAAATGTAACATACAATTAGTAGACAATAGAAGGAATTTCAAATGAAAATAAGCTTAGACAACAATGTAGGATTTTTGCAATAGCTATGAAGGACTAGTATAAATCCATGGGCGTAGAGAAGGCCTTTGAACCAGGATCAATAAAAAAGGTACGGAAAAAATTTAAAGTTCAAAGTGAAATATTGCGTGATTCAATATCAGAATATTTCAAACTTGTTGATTTATGTCAAACAATGATATTGGGGTTGTTGACAAAACAAGGATAGAAAACTGAGAGGGGGGGGTGAATCAGTTGTTAAAAAAATTAAGCCTATTCAACCTTAAGCAACCTTTAATCTCAAATTTGATAATTAACAGTGAAAGCATAAATCAACAATGCATCAGAGAAACATGAACTCCAAGATTTTTATACGCGAAAACCCTGTTAGGTGGAAAACCATGGTGGATGTTATTCCACAAGATTATACCCTGTTAGAAGTATAATGAAAGAAATGAATAGGGAATGCACATGCATTCAGGAATACTACCTAGAGCTCACTCCTCCAAGGAAAGGTTCATTGCCTTACATAAGACAATTAGATTAAATCCATCTGATGAACATCAACTGAGAAATTAGCTTGTTCATAAGCCTGATTACAGTTTTGGTTAGGCACAAATATACTTTGCTCAACCTTCTTCGCACTCTTCTCTACAATCGGATGATTTGATCTTTATTCACACATATAAACATAGACATACACCTCTACACCAAGTTACAATGAAGAGACAATCGCTCTTATATATCCACTATATGGATTTACATCAACTCCTCTGTCAGCCAAAAATAAAGAATAAATTACAACTGTCAGCCTCAATACATGAAAAAATATTAATGCACAACAACCTAAGTTGGTCAAAACATAGTAAGGACCTAAATAAACCTCCTCAAAAATTCCAAAAAATAAAATATTAATCCATAAGGATCTGCAACACGCTACCACCATCATGTCGTCGAAGAACATGAAAACCTTAAGCACACAAGGAAAAATATTAAATCACGAACACACTGATCAATGTGGACATACCACACTAATAGAGAATGATCTAGAAACATCACTAAACACCTTAGGAACATACGCAACAAGCCAATTCACCAGAATTGCAATCTCATCTTCCATAACCACTTGCTACAGTAACTGAATAATTGTAGGAACACATAACTTCATAAATTCCTCAATTCTTGATGCGTACCATTGAAACTTTCAGACAACATACTAGATAGGCTCAGCAACAAACCCTTTAGTGCATGCCTCCTGATCATCAACGTACAAAACTTTTCATCACTCTAGCCTTCTTAGCATCACTCACTGCTTGCAATATATTTATTATAATTTTCTCAATCTCCTCGACATATAAAGCCTTAAAAATCACCAATTCTAATAGTGTTGACATCAATGAAAACCATATATCTGCAACACAACCACAACATCCAAAAATCCACTCCTTTGGAATTGATGGAAACACATGATGTGAAAAATAATACCATCAACACAACTGGTTGTTCACATACTTCTCTCCCTTTGATCTGCAATTCTCCTCTCATAGCTCTTCTCTCCCTTTCTTGACTCTTCTCCCCCTTAGTTCAAGAGTTTTTCACATTGTTCTTCTCCCCCTTTTACATCAGAGGCAAATTCACACATTCTATGATCCACATATCATCTAAATCATCTGACTACTCCCCCTGAGTAGACGCCACCACAACATCAATCTGAAACAAGATCTGACTGTAATTCCATGGATTGATGCAAACGCTTGCATCTTAGTTCAGATTAGGAGGGTAAATCACTATAAACTTGCCTCTAAGATACTCAAAATTATTCTTAGGCAACGGTTTAGTAAAGATATCTACAATTTGTTCCATTGTAGGAAAATATTCCAATCTAACCTCTTTATCACTCACCTTATCTCTCAAAAAGTGATACTTGATAGATATATGTTTTTTCTTTGAGTGTAGCACCAGATTCTTAGAAATGTTTATGGCACTTGAATTGTCATAGAATATAGCAATAGGCTCATCATAGTCAACTTTGGTATCTCTCAACATTTGCTTCATCCAAAATTGATGAGGGTGCCAACCCGAGACACACAAATACACACACAAATCAGAGAATCTTATTATATTCAGAATGATGAACTTCTTACATGTAGAGGATCTCAAATGCCCACATTTTGTATTACATGCAGATTATAGAAAGAAACTACAGAAATTCCCCTTTTCGCAATATCCGATCTTCTTTCCCCAAAAATTGCCCAAAAGAAATAGAAACTAGCCCATAAATAGCCCGTTTCACCGTTTGGAGCCAAAAACAACATTCAAATTATGCACCAACTTTTGGAAGCCCTAACTTTCATTTTCCACCAATTTCTGGGCCCATCCGAAGCTTCTGAGTACCTCAAAATTAGCTCTGAAGATTTTATAAGGCAAAAACCAAAAATTGAAACTTGAATAACTTTTGAACCGAGAATGATCTTGATCTGATTCTTTCGCCAAAGTTCTTATCTTTCTGTCCTATAGCTTCCCGTAAATTTCTATTCTCTCACGCCTTCAAATTCATACCTGCTAAAAATAGCAGTGAGCAGAAAAAGAAAAAAAATAGTTCTAAAAGTTGGAAACTCTTCTTTGATGAAAAGGGTATCTATAAATGCAACAACATCTACAAAAAACTAAATGAAAGTAAATATATTTGGGTGATGTAGGATTTCCCTTACACCACTGGATGCTCTTGCATCAAAAACACTTGGGTAAAGTTGTTTGCAGTAGCAATATATTCTGCCTCAACAGTAGATAAGGAAATGAAATTCTTCTTTTTACTTAGCCAAGACACCAGCTTCTTTTCCAAGAAGAACACACCACCACTTGTGCTTTTCTTGTCATTTACATCTCCTGCTCAATTTGCATTAGTAAAGGCATTCTGAGTAAGATCATCATCCTTTGGATACCATAACCCAAAGTCAATTGTTCCTTTCAAGTATCTGAATATTCTCTTTATTGCAGTCACATGTTATTCCTTTGGATCAGCATGATATCTAGCAACCATGCACACAACATTCATAATTTTTGGTCTTTCTTGAGTCAAATATAATAATCCACCAATCATTGACCTATATCTTGTTTGATTAGCCTTAGGAGAATCATCATTTTGAGATAGTTTGAATCTGGTTACCATGGGTGTACCAATTGTCTTTGAATCTTCCATGCCAAACTTTTTCAATAACTCTTTCACATACTTGGACTGAGAAATAAAGATTCCGTCATCTAGCTGAGTAATTTGCAATCCTAAAAAGAATTTTAGTTCTCCTATCATTGACATTTCAAATTCAATTTTTTATTTTATCAACAAATTTCATGCACAAGTCAACTTCACCTTCAAAAATTATTTCATCAACAAAGACTTCAATGATCAAATCTTTATCCTAATCCAGTTTGAAATATAGATTGCAGTCAACAGTACCTTTATTGAATCCAAGCTTCAACAAGTATTTATCCAGTCTTTCATACCAAGCTCTAGGGGCTTGTTTGAGTCCATATAGTGCTTTCTTCAACTGACACACCATGTCTTTTTCATCGGTCAATTGAAATCCATCTGGTTGCTCAACATAAAATTCTTCTTCTAGTTCACCATTCACAAATCCTGACTTCACATTCATTTGATAGACTTTATAATTCTTGAATGTAGCATAAGCAAGAAATAACCTTATAGCTTCAATTCTAGCAACAGGGGCAAAAGTTTCTTCAAAATCAATACCTTCCATCTATGAGTATCCTTTAGATACCAGTCTTGCTTTATTCCTAACCACTTCATCTTTTTCATTCAGCTTATTCTGAAAGACCCGTTTGTTTCCAATCACATTTTTGTCTTGAGGTCTAGGAACAAGAATCCATGTATCATTTCTCTCTATCTGCATCAGTTCTTCTTTCATTGCTTAGATCCAATATTCATCTTTACATGATTCATTGGCATTGCTAGGCTCAGTCTTGGATATCAAACAATATTCTTCTACAATTGTTCTTCTAGTTTGCACACCTTTTTTTTTTGTCTCCTATGATCTAACTTTCAGAATGACTTCGCTTTACATATCTTGGAGTTTCTAGTTTTGTTCTTTCTTCTACATTTCCACTATCTTCTTCTTCATGATTTTCTTGATTCACTAGAATACTTTGAGTTTGGTTCTATGTCTGCACATTCTTTCCATTATCAGTACTATCATTTTGGCCATCTGAGTCATATCCATTGTACCTAGATGATCTTTCAATATCCTTGTCAACTCTGACATTTGCACTCTCAACCATTTTCTTTAGTCTTTTATTTTAACACCGGTAGGCTTTTCTCTTAGTAGAGTATCCCAGAAAGATTCCCTCATCACTTCTAGCCTCAAAATTTCTTATATCTTCATCTCTTTTAATATAACATCTGCTTCCAAAGATTTTGAAATACTTAACAGTAGGTTTGTAACCAAACCATAGCTCAAAAGGATTCTTACTGGAATTATTATTGACATTCACTCAGTTGATAGTATACACAACAGTGCTTATAGCTTCTCTCTAGTACAAATGAGGAACATTACCTTCCAATGTCATAGTTCTCACAGCATCTAAAATTGTTTTGTTCTTTCTCTCAACAACTTCATTCTATTGTAGGGTTCGGGGAGCAGATAACTATATTTTAATTCCATGCTCTTCACATAATGAATCAAACTCCCGGGAAGTTAATTCCCCACCTCTGTCTGATCTTAGACATTTGATCTTCAAACCTATCTTAGTTTCTCCCAAAGCTTTGAAGCTTTTGAATTTCTCTAATGCCTCATGTTTTTCTCTTAAGTAGGCAACCCAAACCATTCTAGAATAATCATCAATAAGCAACATAATGTACCTTTCTCCTTGTAGAATTTTGATTCTGGATGGACCAAAAATATCAGTATGTACCAAATCTAGTACTCCATTGGAATGATGTTGTTTGCTCCAAAATGAAATTCTTGTCTGCTTTCCCATCTGACATTCCTTGCATATAGTGTTAGCAGGCTTCACTAACATAGGTAGATCTCTGACTACTTGTATGGAGCTTATTTGACAATGTTATCAAACTTGACATGACACATTCTTCTATGCCATAACTAGCTTACATCAACTTGAGCAATCAAACAAATTTCACTAGCAACATTCAAGAGAAAAATATTACCTCTTGTCTTTTTTCCTGAAGCAATTACATTTCCTGAGCTTCCCAATATCTTGCACTTACCATCTTTGAACTGAAGATTGTAACCTTTGTCAACTATTTGTTCAACACTCAAAAAATTATGCTTCAATCCTTCAACATAAAGAAAATCATCAATATTGCATTTTCTACAAAGAGAAATAGTGCCTCTGCCACAAATAACACCAGCATTGTTATCTCTAAATCTTACAACACCACCATCATACTTTTCCAAGATTAGAAACTTGATTTTATCACAAGTCATATGATGTGAGCATCCACTCTCGATCACCCACTCATCAATTCTGATTGCAAGATCTTTTTCAATATTTTGATTACCAGTTGGTTCAGTGGACAATGAACCATTTTCGTTGATAGCAATGAATACCCATTCATCTTCATTTCCAGTTTATTTATCAGATTCATCATCAGTAACTCCTTATTTAGCATAATAAAATTTCTTTTGAAATCTAGTCTTATCAATTTTATACTTATAGACTCTTTTAGGACGTCTTGATGTAAAATGACCTATCTTACTGCAAGAGAAAAATTTAATAGGAAAATTTCCTTTGTAGTTATCTTTTCCTCTGGCTTCTCTTTTCACAATAAGTGCTTCCAATTCTTCTATCTCTCTTTCTTCATCTTCAATTAGTTTCATCTCTTCTTCATACTTGAATTTTTTTCTTGAACTCTCTCCCGGATCATATCTTTGTTGAATTTTTCTTGATATAGTAGCTTTGAATACAGACTCTATCTTAGGAAAGGATTCCCCAAATTAACTCAACTCAAAGGAAGCAAGTTTTCTAATCAGCATGTCCCTTGTCACATTTGTCACTGTCTTGAGTTCTTCAATAACACAAGCTTTTGTTTTGTAAGAAGTAGGCACAGATCTAAGTATCTTCACCACTATATAATCTTCTTCCAAGGCTCCACCAGCACATCTAATTTCCATCACTAATTCATTCACCTTTTGCGAGAAGGAAAAGATGTTTTCATCTTCACTCATCTTCATGTTCTCCCACTTGTCTTTCAGACTTTGCAGCTTAGCAATTTTCACTAGTTTATCTCCATCATACAATGTTTCCAATTTTATCTAGATCTCATGTGCACTCTTCAAACCTATTACATTTTTCATCTCTGAATTTGTCAAAGCACTTAGCAATGCTTCTATAGCCTCAGTATTAGTTTATGCTTCTTTGATCTCATCAGTAGTAGAGGGACCATTGTGAGGAATTGTATATGCACTCTTTGTAATCTTATAGAAGGGCTCACCAATGCACTTCAAATGACACTCCATTGTAAATTTCCATAGAGAGTAGTTTGTACCATCAAATCTAGGACTATCCTTCTTGTATGATGCCATCTCAGATCACCTCAAGCTATTAGACTTCTTCAGAGGAACTAGCTCTGATACCAATTGTTGGCAAAACAAGGATAAACAACTGAGAGGGGGGGTGAATCAGTTGTTACATAAATTAAGCTTATTCAACCTTAAACAACCTTTAATCTCACATCTGATGATTAACTATGAAATCATAAATCAACAACACATCAAAGACACATGAACACCAAGATTTTTATACGTGGAAACCCTGTTAGGGGAAAAACCACAGTGGATGTTAGTCCATAGGATTATACCATGTTAGAAGTATAATGAAAGAAATGAATAGGGAATGCACATGCATTTAGGAACACTTCCTAGAGCTCACTCCTCAAAGGGAAGGCTCAGTACCTTATATAAGACAATCAGATTAAATTCATCTAATGAACATGAACTGAGAAATTAACTTCTTCATAAGCCTTATTATAGTTTCAGTTAGGTACTTCGCTCAACCTTCTTCATACTCTCCTTTGCAATTAGATGATCTGATCTTTATTCTCACATACACACACAGACATACACCTCTACACCCACTTACAATGAAGAGAAAATTTCTCTTATATATTCGCTATATGGATTTACATCAACAACTCTATCAGCCAAAAATAAAGAATAAATTACAACTATCGGCCTCTTGATACATGAAAAAATATTAATGCGCACCAACCTAAGTCGGTCAAAACATAGTGAGGACCTAAATCAACATCCTTGAGCATGCCAAATAGTAAAATATTACTCCATAAGGATCCGCAACATGCTACCACCAGCATGTCGGCCACGAACATGAAAACCTTAAGCACATAAGGAAAAATATTCAATCACGAACACATCGATCAATGAGGATGTACCACACTGATAGAGCATGATATAGAAACATCATTGAACAACTCAAGAACATACACAACAATCCAATTCACCAAAATTCCAATCTCATCTTCCAGAACCACCTGCTACAGTAACTCAATAACTGTAGGAACACAAAACTTCATAACTTCCTCAATTCTTGATGTGTACCATTGAAACTTTCGAATAACATACTAGATAGGCTCAGCAAAAAACCCTTTAGTGTGTGCCTCCTAATCATCAACATACAAAAAATTTCATCACTCTGACCTTTTCAGCTTCAGTGGCTGCCTACAATATATTTATTACAATTTTCTCAATCTCCTCGTCATATAGAGCCTTCAAAATCACCAATGCTAATACTATTGACATCAATGACAACCACATATCAGCAAAACAACCACAACATCCAACAGGGGTCGGTTGAGGATGATAGAGTTTTTAGTACATTGGGGTTTTTGAAATCCAAGTTAAGAAACAAACTAGACAAGAACTTGGAAAATTGCTTAAGGATGAAAGGAACTGTGTATAATGTTAAAAAAATTCCTTTTCAAAGGGCACTCACAATCTGGAGGTCCACATGTGAAAGAAGAGTTACCGGATTGTGCAACACAAACACTCCAGTTCCAAATGCTGGTACAGGTGGCAATGGCAATGGGAGTGGGACTAGGATAGATGACATTGACACAAATGATGCAATGAAATTTGAATTTGAGACATAGGTCGAAGAAAATAAAGAGCAGACTCAAAATCAAGATGGCTCTTTTACTTTATCTCAAGATGACCATCAGCTTGATGAACCTCACTCCGTTTGGGAAATGGAAAAGAATTAGAAGCTTTTAGGTATTTATATTGCACTTCATGAATCAGTTTCCATTGTTCCAAAGTCTAAATTGTAGTTGATAAAATTTTATATTGTATTCAATGAAATTGTGAATCATTCCACTTCATGATATTTTATTTTATATTGCACTTCATGAATCATAGTCCAAACTGTAGTTGATGATATTTAATATTGTAATTATGATATTTTATATTGTATTCCATGAAATTGTGGTATTTTATATTTTATATTGTATTCCATGGTATTGAATTTGATTTGTGATTCTGCATTATTTTTAAAGAACAACACTTATCACACTACTTATAAATTCTTATTGCATTTCCATTGACACAATCTTTGATAAATAACTTATAGGAATATTAATCCATTCCTCGAGCTGAAGCTAATAGTTCAACATCCATAACTTAGAAGTTAGAAGCTCTAACAAACTGATTATAAAAAGAGTTTCTGATACTCCAACATTAGAAGCAATTGACATGACCATAAATGTTGCTAAGCTCACAAAAGCAATAGTCAAGACTTGAGAGCCTTACTAAATATAGATACATGCATTGAAGTGTTGGTTAATAGATTTTTCACCTAGCTCTATATTCTTACACCCATGGAGGTGACAAACGTAACAATAGTTGAATCAGCCATAATAGTATTTCAGACTGATTCTCTGGTTATTTTAAAAGGTGGCAGCTACCTTCTTCAGATATTCAATGAATGATTTTTAACTAATATCTCTTTTAACCAGAAAGAAAATGAAAGGAAATGCTTTTAACCAGAAAGATTTGAAAGGCATCCAGATAACTTAAACAATAAAAGCTTAAACTATCAAATCACCTAAATTATACTAAGAAATCCTTACGCATCCATCACCGTAAAATCTTTATTCACAGATAAAATTCCACAGCAATGAAACTAACCAAAAATCTATCATTCCAATAATAGATAATCCACTAGAAAACTACTCAGGAAAATTAGAATAAATCCACACACCATAACTCAAATATTACGCATTCATGAACTTCACCATTGTCTTTCTATATTGAAATAAAAGAAAAGCAGTAAAATTAGTAGAGTCTTGGTAACGGTTTAAGAAAACCATTTTAGAAATTAAAACAAAAAGTCTTTGAAGAATCAAGAGAGCCAAATTAAATTAAATAATATAAAAACTAAAAACTAATCATGTCCCAGTATCGACTCCTTTGCTTCCAATTATTTCCACCTCTTGCTACTCCAGTAATGCCTCCTGTGCCTTTACTCTTTGCTTGTATTCTCAGTACTTGGTGAGAATTACAGTGATTTTTTTGCTTCCTAGAGTCGTGGTGATTTGCAAAATTTTCCTCCATTTTGAAAGTGCATGGGTTGACTTAGCTATCATTTCATAGATGTTGTCACTTTCTACCTAAATGAACTCATATAGGTCTGCAAGTTACTCAATTTTCTGAATGAGTCTGCAGTGGATGTCTCAAGATCACCTACTTCTTTATGATACACCTCATTAAACTCCCTTGTTATGTCTGCAACATCCAATACATTTTCATCGAACTCATTTGTGAACTCCACTTCAAGAGCATTAGATTTCTCCTTGATCTTCACCAATATGTCAAGTATTTTTCTAACATTTTATTGATTTCCTTGATATAATCTTCATATATTGACAATTTCCAATCCAAGGAATCAAACCAACTAGGATAAATTTCTTTAGGGTCATCCACCAATTTTTCATCTATTAACAAAATGTGCTCGATGGAGAGTAATTATGCAATTTCCCTTGAAAGAAAAAATGTGCTACCATGTTCTCTCTTGATCTCCTCAAACTCATCTACCGGTTCCTTTCTTTTATCAAACACATTAACATATAATTGGATAAATTTACGAATGTAGAAAATGCCATCCTGATAAAGTCCTTCTATCCATTCGTTGGTAGCTTTAGCATAACCTAAATCTTTCTTGACCCATTGCACAGTGTAAGAATCAATACCTTGAAAATTTGAGCTTGAGGCTTCCATAGTGGCCAAAGTCACAAATGATAAAATTAAATTTCTTAAAGAAAGAATATTAGATTGCAACTAAAGGTTCTCCTTTTTTGTTATTTTTCTCTTTTGATCAATGCATTAACAAAGTAATCAGCATGATATACATCAACTTCTAAATTATATGGCCACATATCAACATGAGTAACCTTGTAGTCGACTTTCATTATCTCATTATGGTTTAGGTCCTTTTCTCAATCGACAATCTCCAATAGTTGATGCCCAAAACTGGAATCAGTGATAATTTGTGACATCCTCTTAGACTTCTTGGGTTTATGTTGACCCTATAGCAGCATGGAAACTGTATCTACATCAATTGTCATTGCAGGAATATTATTTATTTTCTTCTCGGCTGATTTATTCAACCATACTGGGGAACATGCCACTAATCCACTATGGTTCACGGTGAATATTTCATTGGCGACTAGAAAATTTAAGCACTTATGGACAACGAATGGGACCACATTCATGGAGTGAATCTATTTATAGCCTAGCTTCACAAAAACTTGGTCTAAATTAGAGATGATAGAGAATGATACATTTGATTTCTTCGGTCCTACTTATAAAGGGAGTGTGATCGAGCCCATTGTAGCATGAGAAAAACCATCATGTGTTTTGATCCATGCTTTTGGTTTATCAAATATATCTTGAGTAAGTTCATGCACATATAATATTTCTTTTGTGATCACATTCTCTCCACAAATAGGATCAACTAAAATCCCAGGATTGGGATTATTATTGAATCTTCTGGCTATGTAAAGAGGACCATCAGGTGCATGTTTAATTGTATCTTCTAAAGAGAAAGTAATGTCAATGGATTGTTGTTTACGAGGCTTTATGTCAATCGCTCATATAATTGTATCAATAGAACATTGTTCATCAGTATTCATAGGATTGTGTTCATCATCATCCATAGGATTTTGTTCATGATTGCTCATGCGTTCATCATTTGTGTCAAGATTCATCACATCAGGCTTAGTTTCACTATCCTTAACAAATGAAATATTATGGATGGGCAAGGGATTGGTAAATATTTGCATTTTTTGGTTGGGAGGAGCTACAAACTTATTAGCTTTTTCATTCACACCTCCAATCTGAATATGATTGGAATCAATGAGGTCTTACAAAAGATGCTTAAGATGCTTGCAATGTTTCATGTCATGTCCCTTTTGTTGGTGATAAGCACAATAGGAATTATGTCTCAAGCTCAAAGGTAATGGTCTGCTAGGGTCAATGGGTCAAACAGGAGGTAAGGTAAGCATAATTTTGGCTATGAGTTGGGTCATTATATTGTGAAGGGTGTCAAGTAAAGGTGTAAATTATCTTTTTGGATCCCCAAATATATAAGTATTACTCTTCTTTATAGTGACTATTTGGGTATCAACGGGTTGGCTAGGTTGAGAGGCGTAATTTAGTTGAAGGAAACTCTTATGTTGTCTTTTGAAAGGTTGATAGGTGTTTTGGTTGGAGGTTTTAGGTTTTTTAGGATGAGTAGGGGTAGTTTTTGGTTTACTAGCACTTATAGCATTTTGATTATCTCTAAGGGCAGTGCATAGGTGCATGAAGGAAATAAATTTTATCATGAAGAGCTTTTCCCTTATCTTGTTGTGTAAGTTTTGTATGAAAATATTTTGGAGATGAGAATCGAGAACCTTCATACTGATTTCGAAATAAAGCAACTGACAGCGTGAAATAAAGTTAGTGAAATTTTCACCTTCATTTTGTTTGCATCTCATCAAATCAGCCAATGTCATTTTGGGAACCATGTGTACTTGGAAATGATTGATAAAAGCCTCAACAAGTTTATTGAATTTATGAACGAATTTCATTATTCGGTAATGCAAAAAACCAATGTAAGGCCATGTCCTTCAAGGATTGAGGAAAAAGTTTAGCCAAAATTTTGTCTTCAAGGATAAAATCACTACACAAAGTGGTGAAGGCATTGACATGATTAGTAGAACCTCCCTTTCCTCCATATTTCTCAGATATAGGGATCTTTATACCTTGTGGCATCAGGGTTCAAAATATGTCCAAGGATAATGGATTACTCGTGACATAGTATGAAGGTGGACCATTTTTATTTTGATTGATGGTAGAGACTTGACATTGAAGGGATGAAAAGATTTGTAAGAGATGGTTAATGATTGGATCATTGCTTATGGTGTGAGATGGAGGTGAATATGGTGGTGGTGTGTATGTGTTGGAAGGACAAGTGAATGGATTGCTTATGGGATGAGGTATGAGATTAGATGCCACATAAGTATAAGGAGCACTATTGGAAATGTGTGAGGTAGGAGGGATATTGCTAGTTGGTTGTATTGTTATGGTCACTTGAGGAGTTGTGTAGGTGGGAATGGATGCTACGGTTGAAGAGGGAGGAGTGTGATTTCCTCCTTGCACATTGTTTGAGGTTTGAGCACCATTAGTGGTGGTTGGAAGATTGTTTTCAATGATATGAGCTAGGTTATGCACAACTTCCAGTCCTTCATCACTTTCCATCATGCGGTGGATATTATCTATGGAAGGTATAACAATGTTGGAAATGTTTTTAGTACTCACACTATCTTGTAAATGGGCTAGGTCTTCATGCATTTCCATTATTTTTTCTTGAGGGCTATGATCAACCATTGTTTGAATGCTTCACATAACACTTGTAGGTAAGGTAGCATCGCAAAGAAGGTGTCGAAGTTATGGTCTATACCTAGTGAACTAGTGCCAATACTAGAAGTAAGAGAGCTTGATAACCTAGGATCCACAACAAGTGTTTTATCACAAGATTCCATGAGTCTCGCACTTCGTCTAACCACAATATTAGCAGTAGTACACCAAGTAATACATCTTATACAAGGGATACACTACGTAAAATGCGATGAACAAAATCTCCTATACTTGCAATTACACTTGAAATCTAATAAATTGAAATAACAATGTAATTCTGGAAATTGAAACAATAAACTGAAAGTAAGCCACATAAACACAGAACAACAATTTCAAACCCTAAAAACTGGAGAGTCAAAGTCAACAAGGACTAAGATTCTAGTAAGGGAATTTTATTCCTCTTGATGAGATCTTGCATTTTCAGAGCTTGAAACATGAAGCAAACAACAGGGAGAGGATTCTGAGTAGAAAAAGATGAGAGGGACTAAGATGTCGGTAAGGGAATTTTAGTCCAAGCAGAGATTTTTCTAAGAGAAACAACAAATTTTGGCTTGAATTTTTTTTTCTCAAGTTGCCTATACAGGGACCTGATGTTTGGAAACAAAAACAATGCAAATGGATGCAAAGAAAAGCAACGATGAACAAGAAATTGAATGAAAGATTAGAAATGTAGTTTTTCAATTTTCAATGCAAGAACAATGTTTCTAAATGCAATTAAGAGGATGAACAATGCACTTTTTAGTTTTTCAATGAAATGTAATGATGCAAGAAAGGAAAAAAACCTATATGCACTTTCACTAATGCAAAGATAGGAAACCCTAAATGTAATTTCACTAATGCAAGATGTAAGAAACCCTAGATGCAAAATGCATTGAATGCGATCTAAATCTAGAACTCTGAAGGAATCCAAAATATAAAAGAAAGAGTGCTCAACCAAAGTCAGGTTCACAAAAATGAAATGTGGATAAAATAGGAGGGAAAGGATGCCCTTGTTCTCCTATTCTATCTAGTTCACTCGAATATGTCCTAAGAATCCTAATAGGATTGACTATCAACCTCTCAAGGTGAGTCAATACACAACTAGGAGGGCTTAGGAGGGGGTGTTCTATCAGATTAAGAGATTTACCATCGCAAATGCTTGAAAACAACAACATTTTTAAACACACTGTGATATGCAAAAAACTTAAAATGAACAACTCCAAGTTAGGGTATGTGTACCTAGGAAGCTTGGAGATGCCAAAAGGATTCTAGAAGTGAAAACAGACTACTAAAATATGTCGTGGAGGACTAAGATGCCTTTGCTCCTATCTTAGTCTCGGTACTATTTTTCGGGGCAAATACAAAATCTTTGGATAACGGATTAAAATCTCAAAAAATCACTGAAAGATTCCACCTAGAGGACTTACATGTCTTTACTCCCATCTTAGTCCTGATCTAAATTTATGAAAATATTAAATGCGGTCTTGAGCTCCCAAATCTACAATTGCTTCTCCTCAGATCTCAGGTCCTGAAACAGTTGGATTTGACATGTAGGTGAGGTTTTATGAATATGAGAAATTTTACAATGCAACTTTGCAACTTTGAAAAAATTTCACTCCAAGTGATCTTCAAGTCTACAACCTATATTTGCAAATACAAATGGGCAAGATGGACAAACTTGTTGATTGTTAGTGAATGGGGGTTTGCCTTGGTCAAACCCCTTGTTGGTAATTAAACCTTGAAATGAAATAGAAATGATGAAGGAAATGGTGAATGAACAACATGCAATGCTGCAACTCACCAAAACCTTGCAAATGTTGCAAACTTGTGTGTAATAGCTACAATTGATATAGATCTTGAAATGCTTGATAGATACGGACTAGAATTGCTTTCTTAGATCAAAAACCTACATCATAAATGTTAGCACAACAACACACATGATGCAAGAACAATCTTTGACATGATGCTTGAAACTTGATGATGGATCCAATTACTTGATGAAATGTTCTTGAATGCTCTTATGAACTCAATTTGACTATAATGAATGCTCTCACAAAAGACTTGGGTTGAAATGAATGAATGAACCTTGTATTTATACCTGTCTATGCTTAATATCTCAATATTATATCACACTAAGCTGGCATATGAATTCAAAGAATAAAGGAGGTTAAATCCTGGCACCAAGATTTGAAATTAAATCTCAAAAATGACTTATGGAGGAGTAAGATGCCCTAGCTGGTGTCTTAGTCCTAAGTGATGAAACTTTGGGCATAGACAAAAAAAAGGGGCCCAAAATAGATACCTCAAAATTAGGGTCCCAGGACCTTGGGGGGACAAAGACGCCCTAAGTGGCATCTTAGTCCCGACCATAAATCAAGGACATGCCAATCAGAGTCATTAGGGGATCATATATGCTTTAGAGAATGTTAGGATTTACTAGAAAAATATGTCATTTAGAGGGCTTGTGGACATAAAATAGGACCAATTAAGCCAGAAAGAAGGACAAATAAAGCAAGGCGGGCCCAACCAAGTGTGAAAATGCAAGGGTATGTAGTTTACTACACTACAACCACTACATGGAAATCATAAATCAAATAATATTTTTGAATCTATTGAACGACAATCAACAATACGTGGGTATTAACTCCTTCCTATGTTTATTATTTTCGAAGGATAGTTGTTATTTTTCTAGCCTCAATAAGGATTTATTAGAATCACAGTTTGTATATTAAGTGTAAGATGAAAAATTGGTCTCACCATTGATCATAGTGGAAAACTACGTATGTTCTTTCTTGGGGGTTTGGTGAGACTCTATGAGGCTATACGACCCAATATGATAGGGTGGAGACTGTATATGTACCTGAAGTTAGATGCACCTTTCTAGTTATTATTTCTTTGAGTGTCAAAAATGAACTCTTAGACTGATAGGATATATATTAACTATAATATAAAACATTGATCTAACCATTGAACACATTGGTAGATTATGCATGTTCTTGCTCGGGGGTTTGGTGAGAGCCTATGAGGATCCATGACCCAATATGGTAGGGTGGAGAGCAGGCCTTCCTTTTTTGTGCTTCATTTATTTTTTCCTATGTGCACATACGTACATATATATATAATTTTCTATCCATATATATATATGTATATTATCTGTACATTTATTGCCACATATATACATTTCTACATATGCTTTTTGTGTGTATATATATCCAAGAAACAAATTCCTACATATGCATCCAACACATGTAATAATGTCTATTGGCAGGGCTTGGCACTTCAACATTAACTGTTATATGGTATTCGTATAGTGGTGATGGTTGTAATAACACCTGCCATTTAAAACTTGAGAAAATATATTTCTTTTCGACAAAAAAATTTGCCATTTATGGTTTGCCCTTTTATAACCATTGTAGATTGTAGTTTATGTGATTATGGAGGAAAACCACACATTGTTGTCATTTTCTTGTGAGAGGACAAACAATTTGTTGGTTGCATCACATTGTTTATCCCTACAAGCACATGACAATGGTGTACGTTGCTCCATTCAAAAAACTATTTTCAATGTTATGGTTGGATTGGTTTTCATGTTGTACATATCTACATTTTTTTGCTTTCTCATTATTGCTTGTTATATGTGCCCATGTTTGGTGAAAATATACCTACATATGTATCCAAGTCATGCAATTCCTATATATGTACTTGCAAAACAAAATGTATACTGATATATAGGTACCTAAAGTTAGATACACCTTTTTATTTATTATTTCTTTGAGCCTCAAAAAGGAATTGTTAGAATGATAGGTTCTATATTTGGTGTAATAAGGAACATTGGTTTCACCATTGATCATATGCAGTGGTGGAGAATGTATGTTCTTGCTCAGAGGTTTGGTGAAAGCCAATGAGGTTCCATGAACCAATATGGTAGGGTGGAGAGCAGGCCTTCTTCTTGTGTGTTTCATATTATTTTCCCTATGTGCAATTATGTATGTCCATGAGATTAGATGCAGATAACATTCATATGTATGATAGGTTACAGTATATTAACTGTAATATTAAACATTTATCTCTGTATTTATTATAGTGGTACACAATATACCTATTGCCTGCATGTAATTCCACATACATACATTTTCACACACCATTTATGGTTTTTCCTTTTATAACCATTGCAAATTATTGTTGATGTGATTATGGAGGACAACCATACACCACTATCATGTGCTTATGAGAGGAAAAACAATTTTTTTCTTGCATCACATTGTTTATCACCAGAAGCACATGACAATGGTGTATGTTTCTCCATTCAACAAAACCATTTTCAATGTTATGGTTGGCTTGGTTTTCATCATGTACATATCTACTTTTTTTTGTTTTCTTGTTATTGTTTGTTATATGTGCCCATGTTTTGTGAATAGATACCTACATATGCATCCAAGTCATGCAATTCCTATATATATACTTGCAAAACAAAATGTATACTGATATATGGGTATGTGCAGGATCATGATGGGCCAAAAAGTGGCAATATGTAAGTGATATCATCATCCATGTGTCTAATGACTTTTTTTTTTACACAAAATTGGTGAAACAAAAAGGGTTTTTAAAGGAGATTCTCAGCTTTCCACCAATATAAATTATTCTTTACTTTGAATTAGGACTAAAGTCCTGATCAATAGACAAATTGAAAAACATCTATATCTTTCAAAGAGTATAACATTTTTTGAATTTGAAACATGTGTCACATTTTATGCTTCGCATACTATAGGATTAAAAAAAAAAATTGAATATCATGAAGTTTTTGCCAAGATAAGGTGGTTAGACATACGCCTTTTTATATTTTTTAAAAGTTGTATTAAAAAATTCATAATTAATTATTTACTCAAAAACAAAATTACTAAAAATATGCACCACATTAGGACATGAGTCCTCTACTTATATATAAAATATTATAAAAAAATATTATCATTTTATTGTGGTTAGGGTGGTCAGACAAACACCTACTTCTTATTTTTTCCTTGAAATTTAAGTTCTACTACATTGAAATTTCAAATTTTCACCAAATAGAATTTTAAAAAAATAAAATAAACCTAGTAGTTTAGAAACTACATTCAATTACAAATTCTATTCTTACATATTTTTGAAATAATATAGATAAATTATTCAAATTTTTATGTCAATTTTCCTAACTCTGATTCTCTAAATTTTCATCGCCACTTAAGGGCCTATTTTTTCCATGATGATCCTGCACATACCCATATAGGTACCTAAAGTTAGATGCACCATTTCAGTTATTATTTCTTTGTGCCTCAAAAAGGAATTGTTAGAATGATAGGCTCTATATTAGGTGTAATAAGGAACACTGGTTTCACCATTGATCACAATGGTGGACAATGTATGTTCTTGCTTGGGGGTTTGGTGAGAGCCCATGAGGATCCATGACCCAATATGGTAGGGTGGAGAGCTGGTCTTCGTTTGGTGTGTTTCATATTATTTTCCCTATGTGTCATTGTGTATTTTTGTGAGATTAGATGTAGATAACATTCATATGTATGATAGGATTTATTGTGTAATATTAAACATTGATCTTTGTATTTATTTTAGTGGTACACAATATACCTATTGTCTACATGTAATTCCACATAAATGCATTTCCACACATAATTTTTGTGTGTATATATATCCAAGCAACAAATCCCTACAAATGCATCCAAGGATTCAATTCCTATATATGTGCTTGCAAAACAAAATCTACACCGATATATAGGTATGTGAAGTTAGATGCACCTTTTTAGTTATTATTTCTTTGAGCCTCAAAAAGGAATTGTTAGAATGATAGGTTGTATATTAAGTGTGATAAGAAACATTTGTTTCACCATTGATTAAAGTGGTGGACAATGTATGTTCTTGCTCGGGGGTTTGGTGAGAGCCCATGAAGCTCCATGACCCAATATGGTAGGGTGGAGAGGAGGCCTTCTTTTGTTATATTTCATTTTATATTTCCTATGTGCAGATGTGTATGTTTGCGACATTAGATGCAGACAATATTCATATGTATGATAGGTTTTATATTAAGTGTAATATTAAACATTTATCTCAACATTTATTATAGTGCTAGACAATTTATGTTCTTGCTCGAGGGTTTGTCGAGAGCCCTCAAGGCTCCATGATGCAATATGGGAGGGTGGATTGCAAGCCTTCTTTTAGTGTGTTTGATTTTATTTTTCCTATGTAAAGACATCTTTGTACATGTGAAATTAGATGCATTCAACATTTATATATACTCTTTCCTATTATGCATGCAAGGTATGCAATGCATATATCTACTTATGAAACAAAATATATACCGAAATATATGTTTCTCAAATTAGATGCACCTTTTTACAGTTTTTGTTGGTTGGACATCTGTTTTCTTTTCCCTTTTTCCCAGTGTCCGTCACATCAAAACAACTTTTGTTCCTGATCATGTTTCTTTGCTTCTTATATAAGTGGTTATACATTGAGATAGCATGCTCTATTTTTTACTCTTCGACCAAAAAAGTTTATATATGGACATGTATGTATGAGTGATCCCACAATAATAGTTTACAATTTTTGGCCAAACTAGACACTGAACTGATTTTTTCTAACTAAATCTTCACATTCGGACACCTATAGCGGCTAAACCATGAGGAATTTGAAGATGATGCAAACCAGTGATTTGTGACATTTTTTCTGTAGGTTCTAAATATAGTTTTTTCAAAAAAAATGGAATCAAATTGTATTTCATTTTCCATCTCCTTTGAAAACTAGTTTTTTTCAGTAAACACTATTTTAAGGAGTGATGCTCACCATATAACACAATTTTTTTTTCTATGAAGGATAAAATTCTATTTTTTTTTAATTTAGATTTGTAACTACAATATCTAGTGCTTCCAGTTGGTTTCATAGTTTTTTATTGAATATTTTTTCCTTAATCGAGTTTTGAAGTCAAACTAATTACAATTCAAACATAGGCAGATTGTATAACACAACTTTTTTTTGTATGTATCAAAATTCAATTTTTATTTTTTTTTAATCAAGGACTTCAATATCTAGTGCACTCATATTTTTCGAAAAAAAAATTGATAATCTTCTATTTTTCCACATGTACAGAACAAAGAGCTTGATTTTCAGTAAAAACCCTACATTCACAAGAAATAAAAAATAAATATAATAATTAAATTAAATTTATTTAAAATTATACTTTTTGGGAAGCTTATAATAAGGAAGACATACAAAAAATTATTTTTAAATGAATTCATTTGATCCCCCAAAAGGTAAATCAAAAGTGGTTTTTTATCAGCATTTTGATAGGTGCAAAGGAGACTTCATTATAGGTATGGTTTAAAACTAGTGGGGTTCTATCCAAGGGGGTTTGATCTAAGGTGGTTCAATCAAACCCTCTTAAATTGGAATCCTTCAAATGGAACTTTTTAAGGCTTAAATCATTATATTTTCTAAAAATATGTGATTTCAACAAAAATCAGAATCTCCGAGAAATTGTAAACCAGCATTGTGGGATCACCAATGCATGACCTACATGATAATTTTTTAAAATGACAAATATGACTAATAAAAATTTAACAAAAAAAATATTCAATAAAAAATTACAAAAAAGTATCAAAAACATGTGTGAATGAGTTACAAATCTTTTCCCAAAAGGATTTAGAATAATATGATTATTTAGGTCAAAATATGGATGAAGTATATGTGCGTGGTATGGTAAAAAGAGTGACTTTTCAATAGTTTTTTTTAGAAGCACCTATTGAAAATTAATTTGTAGCATCTAGGTATTGAAATAAATTACATATTTGGAAACTAAACTCCGAGTACTACATTTTATGATTATGACTTTTTTCAAGATTCCATCTCTAAGTGCTTCAAATTTTAAGGTCAATGTGTCAAATTATGAAAATTTTGGAAAATACTTCATTTTTTGGCCTAAAAGTGGACTCAACTTCTTGCAAACACCCCTTATGAGCTATGTTATGGAAGGCCTCCCACTATTAGATACTTCAGGACCTTTGGCAAGAGATGCTACATTAGAAGAGATGAAGAATACCTTGGAATTTTTGATTCAAGGTGTCATGAAGGGATCTTTCTTGGTTACTCAACTAGGAGCAAGACGTGCAGATGCTACAAGGAGAGATTGGGAAGGATGATTGAAAGAAAAAATATTAAGGTACATGAATATTTGTATTAGGTATCAAAAGAACTAGAGGTTTGTGGATTTGATATACCTCCTTGGATTGATGAAGAAGAATAGAAAGAAGAGAAGGAACCTAAACCAATGAAGGTTCCTAAGACTCCAACAATATTTTGGAATAAATACGTAAAAACACTAATAATTATTAACCACACAAAACAAGGTTAAATCACACATCCTTGAAAAAACCAAATATTCACAAGAATAACACAAAGGAAGTTTTCTTGGTTAGTCAACTAGTCGCAAGACCTATAGACGCTACAATAAGAGATTGGGAAGGTGTTGAACAAGACAAGTGAGAGAGGGGAGGCGAATCATTTATAAAAAAATTAACTTTTAAAACATTCACCAGAACTTAGATAAATCACAAATCCTTTACTCTGTTAAATGATTAAACATTAAGTGCAAAGACAAAAACTGAAAAGAATCGCATAAACACAGTAACACCAAATTTAGGTGGAAAACCCAATGAGGGAAAAACAATGGTGAGGATTAGCTCACAATATAAAGAATATCTAAATTGATTACAATTCTCACTACCAAAAAAGGCTCATTGCCGAAACAAGACTAGCTATCCGGATTAGGACTCACTATCCAACAAGGATTAACCACCCGAAGAGATCACTTCCATAGAGATACAAAGAAGATAGAAGAGATATGTTTCATAGAGAATACAATATCAATGCAATAGATATTTCCACCACAATTCTCTCAAACACTTGCAGAATTGCATGAATGGTAAAGTACACTTTCAACTCATTGCATCCAAAAACTCAACATTTAGAATTCACACTAATTTGGTACACTCACATCACATACACACACTATTTCACATCTATTTTGCATCTATTTTCTCTATTTATTTGTTCCTCTATCACCAATAACTCATCATGTATTTATACCATCCTCAACTTTGAAACATATCCAAAGTCAACCATCCATTTTTAAATTCAAAATAGGTTGATGCCAAACATCCTAGGGTTGAATTAGAATGAGGGTGACCCAAACACACACGTGATGAGGACCCAAATATGTCCCAGCATGATTCATGAATGTCGAAATCAGTGTTCAACACAAGGTCAACCAAACTAGTGTAAAACACACAACAATTAAGTGCACACAACTCTAGAACCGTAAGTCACAAGACTTAACCAAAAAGAAATCTGTATCAACAACAGTTCTATCAGACCTTAGGTAGATACACAAAAAACCATAGTTCACAACTGGTGAACGTAACTCACACTGCACAATGAATCAGAAGCCAAAAATCTAGATATAGCAGCTCCCAACAACCATGATCAACATATCTAAATCACGCAAATATAGGAGCAAAATCTAGAGAAAAACATGGAGCAACCACTGAACACTTGCAACCTTTCTTCATTACAAATCTCTCAATATCCTTGACATATGCAACCAACTACCTGCATCCATGATATCAATGAGAACAACAACCAATTGATAACTAGTTAACTAGTTGGCATCAATGACAACACCTTCGTTCTAGAAATAGAAGGATGATTGAAATCACAAATATTAAGGTAGATGAAGATTTCTATCAGATATCACAAGAACTAAAGGTGTGTGGATCTGATATACCTCCTTGGATTGAAGAAGAAGAAGATAAATAAGTGAAGGAACCTAAACTAGTGAAGGTTCCTAAGACTCCAACAATATCATGCCCTAAATTTTTTACACAACCAACTTTTTTTGAATAAATACATAAAAAACACTAATAATTATTAACCACACAAAATAATTTTAAATCACACATCATTGACAAAACAAAAAATTCACAATAATAACACAAAGGAAGTAGCTTTGCAACCCCCTAATGAACGTTGGCCAGTTTTTACCTATTTACTCAACTAGAGAAAGGTGTTATTATTACTCGTGATTAATAATAATTGAAGCAAATGACATATGAACAATATAATTCTAAGAATAATAATTAGCTAGAGAATTAAATCCACTAATCTTTACAAGTAACATATAATTTAACACTCCCTACTTGAATAATACCTTTTAGATTCAAGAAATAATTGACCATGATATTTATTATGAAAATGTCACCCCCTATAAAAAGATCCATTTAAATTATAATGAATACTACAAGTAAATATTGAATATCAATCATCACCTCTATATTCACACCTACTCTCACCCATAATATATAATCACCTAACATAGTGTAATCCACTTAATATACATAATGATATTACCAATAACTAAACATCTTGATCATTACATACTTCCTAGACACGAAATGGAATTCATATGGCTATCACAAGAAAATCATAAAAACCATCAATTAGATAGGATAATCAAGGATATGAACATCTTTGCTGTATAGGAACAACCATCACTCATGTGTAACATAAAAAGCATAAAATATAAGATATAAACCACCAATAACTAACATGATCAACAAGGCCACAAGATACTAGGTCTTATACTCTCCCCCCTAGGATTGGGCTTCCTCTCAAAAGTCCCTAAAAAGTGAGGGTAAGCACAAGCAGTTTACAATAATCCTTTATGCAAAAATTTCAAGTATGGATACAGCTAATTTTAATTTCTAAGGTACATTCTAAAATATTAACTATCAACACAACCCAAAAGATGATTTATTCACATTTACATATGTGTCAATTAAATATTACTTCATCTATCACCCATATGATTATTAAGGACTACACTATATATATATATATATATATATTCACTTCAATCACATTACTTGGAAAAATAGGTCAATCATTTCACAATAACATAATGAAATTACATCTTAAGCAATCATTCATTTTATTTTATTACGAAAATCCTATAGTTAATCCATAAGTATCACATAAAGTGGTTTACAACACACACACACACACACCACCAACATGCAATCGTGACATAACACATAGCTCAGGGAATGGGATTTATGAGGAGGAACGATGCCAAATGCCATATCACTAATCTAAAGAAACTATCATCACTAAGTAACCATGATAATATTAGGAAAGATGGTCTTGCGGCCCTCTCTAGGACCCCTCCATACATTTCCTAGTTCCTTCCCTTGTTTGTGTAAGGGGGTTAGCCTCCAAGAACAAAGGTACACAAAAATCACACACAAGATCTATGGGAGAATAGATTATGATCATCCCATACCGGTCCCATTTGCATCCCCTTCCTCACAATATTAATTTCCCAACGCATATTGGCCCCCATACGACCTTCTAGGGATCCCTCCTGGATATAGTTGTGTATAGAGTTCACATAACAACACATATTCCAGTAGCAAAAAATATTAAAAAAGCCTCAAACTCAATAAAATACAATTAAGATTTCAATATTTACAATAAAATCTCGAGAAGGAAAAATTAAGAGTAATCAAAGTACAAAAAATAACTTCTCAATTATATTAATTTTTTTTAAATGAATTAAGTCCTCAAGGCAAGAGGACCACATAAAATAAACATCACAAAGGTACAACACTATTGGAAACAATGATAAAAGAAACTTCAAAAATAATACACTTTCTAGAAATGTTGGAACTTCACATGCACTATGTGACTTCTTCAAGCCACTCAAGGGGTCAAGGGAATTGGTGGTTTTCAAACCACATAGAAAGAAAAATAGAGTGGTCTCAAACCACTTAAGAATATAATAATTTGGTGGTCTCAAACTAAAAAAAATTCATATAGTAACCAAGCATTGTCCCACACAACCTGAGACATGTCAACCAAATAGCCATAATCATATATAGTTGAAGTACCCTATAATAGAAATTATTTGTATATTGAATATTACTCAAGAGAACATCATTCACCACCCCATAATTCTATCATAATCACTATAAATTTTATATCCTAAGAAATTTCATAATGTTCTACTATCACAAGACTTGAATTTATTATTTTATATTCTTTCAGTAAATACTAGATAATAAAAATTAAACAATTGCATTCTTCTCCCCCTATTTCCAACACTTCTCACAAACTATGACTTATTGAACCATTAATTGTACATGTGAGTAGACCAATAATGATATCCCAAGAATACTACTTCTAATACCCATGTCTCTAAATATACAGTATATGTAACATATGTAGCCCATGTGGAAGCTCATCCAAAGTTTCGCACACAAGATCCATCCTCTACCAATGGGATACAACTCAAGTAAAGAGGTTTTGCACTATGGACCAAAAAATGTCTTCCTCCAAATGCAAGCAAATCCAACTCAATTTTCCAAGGGGGGACATAATGTTCTAACATTAGTCCACTGGCTAGGACAAGGACAACATCAAGAAAGGATTTCAATGTTCCAATGAACCAGGGACTCCCTCAACCTGTAATACACTAGAAGAACACTTCTCCAAATGGAGTAGTCATCATTAGGGGAATTCCAACACACAATGAAAAATATGGAATCACACATAAATAAACACAATGGTATACACAATTAGATCATCCCAAATATCCACCACACCCTTGTCCCAATATACCCAATATCTCCAACTTGAGTTACAAACATAACATTCACAGTGTTGGTTTCTCACAACACATTTTATAATGCACTTTTTAAGCTTTCGCCAACAATTATTAATAGGGAAACACTTAGCCACCTTCTAGAGCAAATAAATACCACTTAGCACCAACAATGCATGAATTGGTTTACACATCATATAGTTACAAACAACAAAGCACATCACTAACACATGGGATTTCCCAAGAGGAATTCCACATAGGAGGAGTAGGGCCTCTACCTAGTAGGGTAAAATATATATGTCACACTCTACAATCTACCATCCAACACCCTTATCCCTCAAAATCAATCCAATACATGCATATGGATACGTGATACTCTTATACTTGAATGAGCATGGGTACTCATACCCTAAAAATAAAGATGCCCCTATGTGTGGGAGTCATGCTCACTTAAGCCCCTTGCACGTGGATGACCCAAAATATACATCTTAATGAGAGTGGGGGTCAAATACCTTATATGAATTTCACATAGCACAAGGAGTCACATATTCACAACCCCAACATGTTCATTAGAAAAATTCATACATCACTTGCATATAACCTGTAGTGTGGGAAAATGCATACCCTTGCATTTTCACAATTTTTTGGGCTTGCCTTGATTTATTTATCTCCATTTATGTCTTAATTGGTCCTATCTTGCATCCACAAGTGTAATAAACCATATATTTTTATGGCTAATCCTGACAGACATCAATGGATAAATGATAATTTAATGATTCTATCTGAGTTTCCCTAATTTTTGTGTCAGGACTAAGACACCACCTAGGGTGTCTTTGTCCCCCAAAGGTCTTGGGACCCTAATTTCAATGGAAACTTAAATGGGCCCCTTTTTGGAGTTTGTGGCCCAAGCTTTTAGCCTTGGGATTAAGACGCCACCTAGGGAATCTTAGTCCCCCTTAAGCTTTTTTCAAGATCTAATTTCAAATTCTAGTAGGATTTAGCCTCCTTTAATTAATGAATTCATAGGTCGAATTTTTATGGTGTAAATTTAGGATATTAAGAATGAATAGCTATAAGTACAAGGTTCATTCATTCATTTCAATCCAAGTCTTTTGTGAGAGCATTCCTAATAGCATAATTGAGTTCATAAGAGCATTTAAGAGCAATTCATCAAGAATTTGGATCCATCATCAAGATTCAAGCATCATATCAAAGATATTGTTGCATCATGTGTGGTTTTGAGCTAACATTAGTGATGTAGTGTTTTGATTCAAGCAAGTAATTCAAGTCAAGATCTATCAAGCATTCATTGGATTCAAGATCTACATCCAAGCTAGCCATTTCACACAAGTTTATAGATTTCATAGCAAGGGTTTGGTGAGTTGTAACATTCCATGTTGTTCATTCACCATTTCCCTCTATTTCATTTCATTTCAAGTTTTAATTAACAACAAGGGGTTTGACCAAGGAAAACCCCCATTTACTAAAAATTAACAAGTTTTTCCCCTCTTATGTGTTTGTCATTGCAGATTTAGGTTGAAGACTTGAAGATCATTTGGAGTGAAAAGTTGCAAAGTTGCATCACAAAGTTGTCATCTTCATAGAAACTCACCTACAGGCCAAATCCATAAGATTTGGAACTTGAGATCTAAGAATAAGGAAGTGAAAACTTTGGACCTCAAGAGCACATTCAAATATTTTAGAGATTCTAGATGGGACTAAGTCACCACTTAGGGATTCTATCATATCCAATTTTGATATCTGAAGATTCCATATTTTCCTTGAAAAATAGTAGCAGGACTAAGTCAATAGTAAGGGCATCTTATTCCTCCATAAAAAATTTTGATAACTTCTTGTCATTTCTAGAATCCTCATTACATTTCCAGAACTCCCAGGTATACATGCCCTAACTTGATGTTGCATCCTTCATCTACAATGAATTATTAGGTTTTGTGAGTTGAATGTTACATTGTCTTTTTAAATATTTTGCTTGGTGGTGAACGCCTCAAAGCCTAAAAGAACCCTTCCTAGGTCTTCCTTGTTGATAATTGACTCACCCTTAAGGTTGATAGTCAATCCAACTAGGATTCTTAGGACATTATTGAATGACAATAGGAGAATAAGTGGGCCTTTTCCCCCGCCTATTTTCTACATTGTTCATTTTGGTGAACCCAACACCTTTGAGCATTCATTTTTTGATTTGGAGTCCATTTAGATCCTACATTTAGGTTGCATTCATTCTTTCATTGCATCTTGCATTAGTGAAATTACATCCAGGGTTTCTCATACTTAGTGAAATTGCATCTAGGGTTTCTCATATTTGCATTAGTGAAAGTACATATAGGTTGCATTTTTGCTTTCTTGCATCATCTTATCTCATTAATAAAATAAAAATAACATTGATCATCATCCTAATTGCATTAAGAAACATTGTTATTGCATTCAACTTTGCATTCAATTGCTTAAATTTCTTGCATTCATTTGCATAGTTTTTTGTTTCCAAACATCAAGTCCCTGAATAGGATACCTATGAACACTGTACATAATCCACAGTTTTCTCTTTTTATGAGGAAAACCTCTGATGGGACTAGAACACCCTTCCTAGCATCTTAGTCCCTCTTAGGGTTTCTGGCTCAGAATCCTCTCTCTAATATTTGATGCATGTTTCAGTCCTTAGAACCTGAAAATCACACTAGTAGGACCAAGATGCACTTACTGGAACCTTAGTCCCTGGTGACTTTGAAGTTCCCATTTTCAAGGTTTGCAAGTGCTTTTCTTTGCTTTTGTTGGTTGCTTTCATTTTTCTATTTCAGTTTGCAAAGCTTTTATTCCAATTTCTTTCATACGAAGTGTATTTGTTAAATATTACATCATGGATATGTTCTTCAAAAAGTTTTGGATGTCCTTGAAATCTTTGGTAGATGTGTCAAGTTGTGTATTTTCTAATGATCCTAATGGAATTGAACACAATCATGCTCAATCAACTCCTAATGCATGTCCTCCTCATGATGTTTACATCATTGGAGAAGATGATGACATCATGAATATGTTCCTAAATTATTTCCTTAATAACCGTGAAGCTAATGCATCCTTTTATCCATCCATGAAACAACCAAATCCCTCTACAATATCACCTCTTGAGATGTTTGGTTACCTACATCCCGAAACTGAAACAAAAGTTGAACCTAAGTTCCTTACAATAGGTGAACCTAGTTCCTCTAAACAAGCAAATACTCAACCATCCTAGATGATAACAAAGTAACAAACACTCCAATCAATCTAGAAGAAACATATGGAAAAGGATTTACAATATTGAGTAAACAAGGACATGTGATACAAAAAGTGAACATGGAATTCATCAACTCCTAGAGAAAATACCAACCAATGAAAAAAAAAAAAGGGTTAGGATATCAAGATTCCCCTCACAACATAAGAGTTCCTAAAGAATACCTAAGGCTTCGTAGTGATGGTATGGTGATCTTTGATTCTCCCCCTGATATAAATATCCTTCTTCCTAAAGAAAAACCAATGATTCATAACAATGACAAGTATGGTAGAATCACCCTAGGTCCTCTCCCTCAGCCTTCAACTAGAGAAGTTGGTGAATCTAGCAAGTGTACAATACCCTACAAGTTAAAAATAATAAAGTTTCCTTGTACGCCACCTAAAAGTGAAAGGAAACTATAATTTCTTTTGAACAAAGAACTAATAACATTACCACCAATAAAAGACAGACTAGTGCTATATCCTAAAGATGCAAAAATTCCACTTTTTTTATACCACCGAACTCTCAGAAACAACACTAATGAGTGTCATACAATCAAGTTAGTATTACAAAACATTCACTTCGATGGTAATGAATGCTATGAAGTGATTTCTTTTCATATCCTTTCACTCCCCCTTTGTCATGTAATAGTTGTAAAACATTCCATTCTCACTATTACATGATATTTCTCATCACCTACCTCATCTCATTCTTGTCTTCAACTTAGTGGGGTCAAGAAGTAGATAGCCTTGTCATTGTAATGCATTTATCGTTGTCCCTTAGGTTTTTTGTCTACCTTTCGCTTATGTAGATTGAGATTGGGAGACGAATGACCTACTCTAGGTTGACTTGCCTATGCCTTACTAGTCTTTTGAATTATTTCATTTTCTTTTCTATGTTTGAATGTGCATAATGTGATCCCTCATGACGTTTTTTTTGATGTTCCCTCTCTCTTTGTGCATTCCTCTATTTGTACCTTCATTCTTCTGTATGGTGTAATGTTTTTCCCTTTCATTGATCTTTGCTTCTCGTTTGCATGTTTGTCTCATATTTTCCTTTTGGGGATGATTCAAGGCATTGAAACACCCTATGTCTCTTCCATGTTGACCCAAATGACTTTTCTTTGTTTTCGCTCGGTTTGTGTCATTCTTCTAGTTCTATGTGTATCTAAGGAATGATGACAACTTCAATCTCTCTAATATCATTGTAAAAAAAATAGATACTAACCCCAAATCCATAGATCCCTTATGTGTTTCTAGGGGGCAACCCTCTTTTCCTATTTCCTTTTTCATGTTTGTCTACTTTAAATTAATTTCTCACAACATGGTGTTTAAAAATTTCTTTAAAGTGGGGGCATACATTGGCATTATCTTGGCATTATTTTTACATTTTATTTTCTATGTTCCCTAATGTGATTTTATTACTTCATGTCTGATGTTTTTTTATCTTTGTGGTGACATTGGGAGTAATATCCTTCAAGAACGTGATCTATATTAAGATATTACATTCCTCTTAGTGGTAATATGACACACTTCATTCCCTAAGTTGTGAATCTTTTATCCTTTGATTGGTCCTCTCTTGGAGACATTATGAGTGATGTCCTCTAAGATTAAGACCTCACATGAACTAGGAAAAATCCCTTTGAGAATCCCTCTTTCTTTTTGTGTTGCATTTTCTCTTCTTTTACCTTATTAAAGTCATGGAGGTATGGCTTTGATATGGTCCTCTAGAGCTCACCTAGTGAACAACTAGCTTCACTAGCCCTTTTGAATGAATTTTATTTTCTTCCTTTCATATTCATAGGGGTATGACTTTGATATGGAATTTCGGGGGCTCACCTAGTGAACAACTAGCTTCACTAGCCCTTGTGAGCATGCATTTTGTTTGCATATTAGAAAGCGCATTCCACTTGTAAACCTTTTTGGAAAAACAACCCAGAACCAATCCATAGTGTGTTGGATGACTAGTCGAATCTTTATCTGATGCATTTTTATTTTTCCTTTTTTCTTTTTTTTCCTGTCTTTGATGGTGTATGTTTGCGATCTTGTTATGGCTTCATATATCATCTACATGTTTTTTCCTTTGTGCTTATGTTTTTTTCATAGGATCTTGATCCCGGGGGCTTAGCCACCCTCTTGGTTATTTTTATCCCATCTTACTAACATTTGTACATTTGAACCCCTCTTGATTGCATGGTTGGCTACTATAGTGTGAGTTTGAAGCAAGTTCATCCTCTCACTAAAGTGGGGGCTGAATGTAGTGTAGGAAAATGCATACCCTTACATTTTCACACTTTTTTGGGCCCACCTTACTTTATTTATCTGTATTTATGTCTTAATTGGTCCTATTTTGCATCCACAAGCCTAATAAACTATATTTTTTTATGGCTAATCCTGAAAAAACATCAATGGATAAATGATAATTTAATGATTTTATCTTAGTGTCCCTAATTTTTGGGTTAGGACTAAGACACCACCTATGGCATCTTTGTCCCCCAAAGGCATTGGGACCTTGATTTCAATGGCACCTTAAATGGGCCCCTTTTTGGAGTCTGTGCCCCAACTTTTTAGCCTTGGGACTAAGATGCCACCCAGGATGTCTTAGTCCCCCTTAAGCTTTTTTTGGGATTTAATTTTAAATTATTGCATGATTTATCCTCCTTTAATTAATCAATTCATATGTCATCTTATTGTGGTGTAATTTCAAGATATTAAGCATTAATAGGTATAGATAAAATGTGCATTCATTCATGTCAATCCAAGTATTTTGTGAGATCATTCTTATAGAATAATTGAGTTCACAAGAGTATTTAAGAGAAATTCATCAAGGATTTGGAGCCATCATCAATATTCAAGCATCATATCAAAGAGATTGTTGCATCGTGTGTGTTTTTGAGCTGACATTTATGATGTAGGAATTTTATTCAAACAAGCAATTCAAGTCAAGATCTATCAAGCATTCATTGGATTCAGGATCTACATCCAAGCTAGCAATTTCACACAAGTTTGCAGATTTCATAGCAAGGGTTTAGTGAGTTGTAACATTGCATGTTGCTCATTCATCATTGAACCCTCTATAAAATTTAATTTCATGGTTTAATTACCAACAAGGGGTTTGACCAAGGCAAACCCCCATTTACTAAAAATCAACAAGTTTTTCCCCTCTTGTGTATTTGTGATTGCAGATTTAGGTTGAAGACTTCAAGATCATTTAGAGTGAAAAGTTGCAAATTTGCATCACAAAGTTGTCATCTTCATGGAAACTCACCTATAAGCCAAATTCCAAAGATTCAGGACCTGAGATTTGAGAATAAGGAAGTGCAGACTTTGAACCTCAGGACCACATTCAGAGATTTTAGAAATTCCAAACGGGTCTAAGTCACCACTTAGGGAATATTAGTCCTCCTGAGGGTATTATGCAGAGATTCTTTCATATTTTATTTTTTTATCCAAAGTTTTCATGTATTTGCCCCGAAAAATAGTAGCAGGACTAAGTCAACAATAAGGGTGTCTTAGTCCTCCATAACACTTTTTGATAGCTTCTTTGCATTTCTTGAATCCTCATTACATTTCTAGAACTACCACGTACACATACCCTAACTTGTTGTTGCATAATTTCATCATTTACATCCTTCATTTAGCTTGCATTCTTAGGTTTTCTGAGTTGAATGTTAAATTGTATTTTCCAAGCTTTTGCTTGGTGGTGAACCCCTCAAAGCCTAAAAGAACCTTTCCTAGGTCTTCCTTATTGATAATTGACTCACCTTTGAGGTTGATAGTCAATCCAATTAGGATTCCTAGGAAATTATTGAATGACAATAGGAGAATACGTGGGCCTTTTTCCCCACCTATTTTCCCCATTGTTCATAACCAATAATTAATTACACCAAAACTAAAAATGAAATATAGTATTAAGGTATAATCCTTCTTTACAAGCTAATATTCATTTTTTGTCTCATGGTTCCAATTTGAACCAAATTTAAGCATTACTATTATTAAACATATAATTATTGATAACTGGGTCTAACTTTCTTCACACATAGCTATCTCATTTCAATTTTCTACTTGAATAACTATGATAATATTTTAAATTTTACTAGCAATACTAGTCTCCTTAAAAAATCAAATCCTTTGAACTATACATCTTCTAAAACTTTAACGATTATCAACAAGTAAGAAAAAAAAAGCTCATCCATATCTAAGCTTTTCACTTTTAACAATCAGCATCAATATTTTTAAATTTCCAAGCATACCATCAAATATGTGAATAACACTGCATTCAATTCGTAAGAAAAGGGTTACACTTGAATAAAAACCAACAACTTAGATACATAGCTTCCATAATTAATTTATGATATCAATAAATTACTATCAATTATCTAGGGAATGTAGTAACCTTGATAATCAGCCCATGTGACTTTACATTAGATTTACTAGATTATATTAAATTTTTAATACCCAACCAAGAAAACATCCAATTATCATGACCCACTTTACTACAAATAATTGTTAAATAATTTCTCAAGGGAATGAATATATAATTAGCAAATCCATCTCTATTATGAAGCAAGGAAGTTAAATTGATGAACATAAGTAACTTTGATTAACTACCTCAAGAATGAAATTTCCCATAAACAAGACTAATGATTCATGAAAACCAAAATCAAATTTATGTAAATCCTTTTCCTCTTTATAATTTATTCATTTTCTCCATTTGTTCTAAAAAATACTTTTTTAATTCAAAATAATTCATATCCATATCTATATTCAACTAAGAATTCATATAAACAAATACATTGGAGAAGAACATTTAAAGTTAACAACATAGGTTCTGCAAATGACTTCTATGAAATTAATCTTGTAGAAAACTTAAATTATTCAAAAGAATCACAAGATAAATGTCTTGCTCCTAGAATGGATAGAGATGATAACCACGATCCTAGATAAGAGTTTGATAGCTCTAATTGGTTTAAACAAGTTATAATTAAAATACTACTTTTGACCTTTTTATTGCAAGACTGAGGACAAAATCACTTAATTAATCCTATTTTAAAACTTCACCCAAAATATAAATATAATCAATCTTTACTCAATAATTACAATATTGCAAGCAATGGAACCCTAAGAAAAATAGGTTAATTTAACTTATCCCTAGAGTTCCTAGTGTTGGAATTTGGCTTTCATACCAAATGTCATGCCCCAATTTGTTCACAACTAAACAATACACAACCAATTTTTTTTTAATAAATACGTATAAACACTAAAAATTATTAACCACACAAAACAAGGTTAAATCACACATCCTTGACATTGAAACTAAAAATTCACAAGAATAACATAAAGGAAGTAGTTATGTGACCCCTTGATCAAAATTGGCCAATTTTCACCTATTTACTCGACCAAAAAAAGGTGTTAGTATTAGTATTGATTAATAATAATTGAAGAAAATGACATATTCATGAAAAATAAAATTCCAAGAACAATAATCAACTAGATAATTAAATCCACTAATCTTCACAAGTAGCATATAATTTAACACTCCCTACTTGCATAATACCTTTTAGAGTCAAGCAATAATTGATCATACTATTTATTATCAAAATGTCATCACCTATATCAAAAATTAATTTAAATTATAACAAATACTACTACAAGTAAATATTGAATATCAATCATCACCTTTATATTCAAACCTACTCACACCCATAATATGTAATCACCTAACATAATGTAAGCCACTTAATATACATAATTATATTACCAATAACTAAACATCTCGATCATTGCATACTTACGTAGACAAGAAATGGAACTCATCTAGATATCACAAAAAAATCACAACCATTAGTTAGATAGGATAATCACGGATATGAACATCTTTGTTGTATAGGAACAACCATCACTCATATGTAACAGAAGAGAACATAAAATATAAGACATAAACCACCAATGATTAGCAAGATCAACAAGGCCACAACATACGGGGTCTTACAAGAAAAGTATTTTCAAAAGAACCATTCTACAGATTAGATCATTGGAGATAAGAATGAAGGTGTGCTAACCAAGAGAAGATTTGCAAAAGCTAGTGATCAAGTAAATTTGTGTTTATTGTCAAAAGTAGAGCCTAAGAACTTTGTTGGTGCTAGAAAAGATGATGGTTCGATAAAGGAAATGGAAGAGGAATTGAATTAGATAGGAAAGAATCGAACATGGGAATTGGTTCCTAGACCAATTGATAAGAATGTGATAAGGTCAAAGTGGGTGATCTAGAGAAAGTTTAATGAACATGGGGTGATCCCATAATACTGGTTTACAATTTTTTGCCAAATTGGACATTGAACTATTTTTTTTAACTAAATCTTCACTTTTGGGTACCTATAGCAGCTAAACCATGAGCAATTTGAAGATTATGCAAACTAGTGATTTGTGACATTTTTTCTATAGATTCTAAATATGTTTTTTTCACAAAAATTGGAATCAGATTGCAGTTATTTTTCCATCTCCTTCGAAAACTAGTTTTTAATAGTAAACACCATTTTTTAAGAGTGACATCACTGGCTAACACATAACTTTTTTTCTATGAAGAATAAAATTGTATTTCTTTCAAATTTAGATTTGTAACTACAATATCTAGTGCATGGAATTGGTTTCATATCATTTCATGGAATATTTTTTTCTTAATTAAGTTTCAAATTCAAACCTTTTACAATTTAGACATGATTCGTTGGCTAAAGCATAACTTTTTCTATATGTGCATCAAAATTGAATTTTTCTTTTGCTGGATCAAGGACATCAATATCTACTGCACTGATATTTTTTATTTTATTTTTATAATCTGCTATTTTTCAACATGTGCAGAACAAAGAGCTTGATTTTCGGGGAAAAACCTATGTTTAATCAAACTAAAAAATAAAATACATATTAAAATTATATTTGATGCATAGCTCATTTTGAGGACTATCATCATCTAGTTGGGTCTGTGAAGTCTCCTCCATTTTCATCCTCAACCTGAGCTTTGAAGGGTAAAATTTTACATAAACTTGGTGCAAGAGGGGGAGAAGGGGTGAAAAGGGGCGTTCGAATGGACCCAAATTCGAGCGAACCCCCTTTGGGGGCTCACTAGAACCAGGGTTCAAATGGACCTTGGTTCGAGTGAACCCCCCCTTTTATTGAATTTTCCATTATCTTCTTTATAAAAAATTTCCAAAAAAGTGGGTCTCATCATTTAATAGGGTTCACTCTAACCAAGGTCCATTCAAACATCCCAGTTTGTGTGAACCCCTAAAAAAAATAAAAAAAGTCATAAGATCATTTTTACAATTTTCCTTCCTCACTGGAATTGTAAACCAGTATTGTGGGATCACCCCATGGTGAAGATATGAGGAGCAAATCCATATTGGTATGTAAGGGTTATTTACATGTTGAAGGTATTTATTTTGAGGATACTTTTGCTATGGTAGCTAGAATGGAGGCAATAAGGATGTTTCTTGCTTTTGTTGCTCAGAAGAACTTCAAAGTCTATCAAATGGATGCCAAGCTAGCCTTCTTGAATGGAGACCTAGAGGAAGAGGTATATATTGAGCAACCAAATGGTTCCCAATTATCAGAAGATCCTGATATGGTGTGAAGACTCAACATATATTTGTATGGAGTTAAGAAATATCCTAGAGCTTGGTATGCTTGGTTGGATAAGTATTTACTCTAGCAAGGATTTAAGAAAGGTATTGCAAATAGTAATCTCTACATTAAGGTACAGGAAGACTAGATTATAATTTTTATTGTATATGTTGATGATATAATCTTTGGTGGAGATGATGATATGTGGAAGAGGTTTGCAGAAGAGATGCAAATAGAGTTTGCAATGTCTATGATTGTTGAGTTATCTTTCTTCCTTGGGCTTAAAATTGTTCACCTAGATGATGGTATCTTTATTTCTCATGCTATGTTTGTAAAGGAGGTGTTGAAAAAGTTTGGCATGGATAATTCCAAACTAGTAATTACTCCTATAGTATCCAGTTGTCACTTGAGAAAAAATGATGAGTCTCCAGAGGTTGATCAGACTCTTTATAGGTCTATGATTGGAGGGTTGTTAGAGTACTTGACTACTTATAGAGTTGATATTATGCATGTAGTATGTTTGGTTGCTAGATATTAAGTTGTCTCTAAGAAAACTCATGAGAAAGCCATGAAAAGAATATTCAGATACTTGAAGGGAAATCTGGATTATAGTTTGTGGTATAAGAAGGATGAATTTTTTTCTTTGTGGGCTTATACTAATGCAGACTGGGCAAGATGTGTGGATGACCAAACAAGCACCAGTGTAAGTCCATTTTTCCTGGGTGACAAATTGGTCTCTTGGTTTAGTAAGAAGTAGGAATCAATTTCACCCACAACACAAGGTGAGAATATTGTTGCAGCATCTTGTTGCACCCAGGTGCTTTAGATGAAGCAAAATTTGAAGGATATAAAGGTTATATATGATGAACCTATTCCAATATTGTGGGATAATACCAATGCAATTAACATTTCCAAGAATTCAGTGATGCATTCAAGGACCAAACACATTCTATCCAGTATCACTTTGTAAGAGAGAATGTTATAGAGCAAGAAGTCAAAATGGAGTATGTGCCTACCAAGGATTACATTGCAGATATCTTCACTAAGGCACTTTTCAAGGATAATTTTGAGTATCTCCGGTAGAAGTTATGGGTTATTGCCCCTCCTTTTTCTAACTAGATGTATAGATGGTGCATCTATCTAGGGGGATAAATTCCTATCATATCCTTTTCTCCTGGATTGATGTGTGCTACCTCTTAGAGGGAGAAAATAGTTGGTTGGTTTCTACTGATAGGGGAAGTTGGTATAATTTCTTGAAGAAGTGCAATTAGTCAAAGGGGGAGAATGTGTTATTATTTTGAATGTGTATATGTGTGTGTCCCTTTTTGCTTGATGTCAAATCCTGGGAGAGAGTTAGTAGGTTTTTGTTTCCATCAATACCAAAGGGGGAGATTGTTGGCATTAGTTGTCATTGATGTCAACACTTGAGGAGATTGTCGTGATTTCAACACTTGGTGAGATTTTTTTATTAGTTCTATTGTTGGCATTTATATCTTTGATGTTGCACTTGGTGAGTCTATTGGCATTGGTTGTCAAGACTTGTGAGATTGTTGTAATTGTTTGTGAGATTGTTGTTTGACATTGATTAACATTGGTGTTGTTGTCATTAGTGTCTACAGTTGTTGATACTCTATGATGATAAGTTCATGGATGGATTTCATGCCTTTGATGTTATTAAGGTTCATGGTTGGATGACATGCCTTGTCTGATAAATATGTATTGAGTGTAGTTGTTGATGTTATCATAATGTTATATTAAGATGAGGATTATAAGCATTAAAATGAGGATTAGAGGTAATGTTGATGTTGGAGAGTTGTTGTAGATGGTCTCTAGTATGTTGTATGCTCTCTTCAATTGTTCCTAAGAAAGTATGTTTTCTTGCAAGAAAGTTCTGATCTTCGCAAGTTGGTGAAAGGTTTTGTTTTAGGAAGATTTGTCAGAATGATTTGTATTCCTCCACTATTGAGAATATGGTCTTGTGGTTTAAGATTTCGTGCTTATGTTTTGTAGATGTTGCACTCCTATCGTTTAGGTCACCAATGTTGTCGAGGAGTTTTTTTCTCTTTGTAGTGTTTTGGCAATTTTGTTGGTTATTTGGACTGGTCTAAAAAATGCTCTACATTTCTTTGCATTGATTTTTCTACTCTTATGGTTTGGAGGACATGCTCCCAGTTCTTGTGCAGTGTCTTAGTTTATTTTTCATGTGATGGTGTGTACCACAAGTTGATTTTATAATGTTATATCTCTTGATTATGTACTTTATGCTTCTAAGGTGAAGTATTATGCTTTTCTTTCATTTGTGGTGGCTATTTATGGCATGACGATGTGATAGAAATGTCTAAAAGTGTTGTTGGATGTTCATGGAATATCTCTTTGTGGTTCGCATGTCAATGGTTGATCTCATTGGTACTACATTATGTTTGAGTTGTCATTTTGGGCTATTTGTGGATATCTATGTGACAAGACTTGTTCTCATTTTTTTTTTTGTGTGCTTGAGGGTTTGCGCTAGCATATGAAGTTGTGTTAAGATGTATTTGGTTCCTGACCTATCTCCTTGAGAACCATATTGAGTAAATTCAATTGCAAGTATTTTTTTGATTGATTGATATTGTGCTACTCGCTTCATCTACATGGTTTCTTGTTGCCAACTTGGGTTGATGTGCGCCAGTGTGTGTGTTATTTGGGATCACTTTAAAGTATTTAATAAAATTTTTTTGGTCATCTCTATCTTCTAGATAGGACCACATTATGATCTTGTAGTTGAATTGTTGGAATTATTGCTTGTATTCTTTTCTAGTTGACCTAGTTGATGTGTTGAGATCTTGTGATGGATATAAATGCAAGAAAATTTTAGTTGCAAGATGGTTGATTGAGTAGTGATGTGCGAAGATGAATTGAAGTAGTGAGTGGTGAAAAGAGAACAGAAATGAACTTTTATACCTTAGTCACTAGAGTGTATTATTGGAAAATGTTGTAATTTCTATATCTTCATGTATCCTGATTTGAGATAGTGAATATCATTAGTTCCTTGTAATTTGCATCTTTCCTTGGGGTTGTGCGCCTCAATATTGCAAGTCCCTTATATCTTGCCCTAATTTTGTGCACCTTAGCTTTCTAGTGCATTGTTAGCGAGTCTTAAAATTATACTTCTATAAGTAGTAAGCTTCTATATAAAGAGATTTTTCTCTTTGTGTTTTTTTCGTTTCTTGGGTTTTCCATGTAAATCTGGTGTTATCTTATTCATGCATGTTCATTACCTTATCTTTCATTGTTGCTAATTAAATTAAGTATTGTTGATCTATGAACATTTGTGTTGTTCATCTTGCTAAGAGTCTAAATTTGTGTATTGTTGAAGGGTTTATGATCTAAAATGGTTTAAGTTCTTGAAGATATTGATTCACCCCCCTCTCACTATCTAGGTGTGTTCAACATTTTTTCCTCTCACCAAGTTCTTTGGTCCATCATGATTTTACACTCACCCCTAAGCATATATTTTTTAGGCCAATAGTGAGCAAAACCGAACTTAGAAATACATCTTCTCTACCAAATAATTTTCTAATATGTCTTATATCATTCAAAACCTTCTCAATCATTAATGATGTAGGTGAATCTCCACAAAAATACCATGAAGTAAAAAAATAGGTCTAATTTAGGACTAGGACATGGCTTGAGTACTCGGTCATCCTTCAACAACCATTATGTTTGGTGGTTTCCATTTATTTATTCCTCTACTGATTGAAATTCATTGTATTAAAGCTCTTATATTATTTTGCTAAGGAATTCACACCATTAGGGATTTTGTATCTTGTAAATACTAGATTCCATGACCGATATGGACAACATAATCCTCAACTTGTTTTTGTGGGTTTACCTTGATTATTCATATATAGGAGCTCATCTCAAAGTGAATGCTTCACAAGTTCAGGCTCCAACCTCCTTGACCTTGGTGAAACTTGATTGGTAGTTAAATTTGGATACTATGAATTCATAAATTAAAATTGGGGTCTTTTTTACAAAACATATTTGTTGTTTCTAGCTAACTCTTAGTGATATTAACAAGCAACATGGCTTAACTTCTCTCCTCACACTTGGCTCTATAAAATGATCAAAACTTGGCAAGCAAAGGTTGAGGCAATGTCATTTGGTGCTTGGTATATCAAGGGCTCCCATTGGGTGAAAGCCTCACTTGCATTGGTCGTGCTCATCCTTAATGACTAATTTGTTGTAGATTGAAGGCCTTCAAGCATTTTTTGGAATTTCCCTTGTGCCCATGATGTTTGGAAGTAGATTCATGGTCTTTTCTCTCCTTTCCATCCAAATCCTTTTCCTTGGAGGATTGCTCATTTTAGGGATCTCTAAGGTCTAGTATATTGCTAGAATTTAGACTTTCTTTAGAGGAACTATTTTAATTTAGGTTTAGAATGCTAGAAATGGTGTTTATTTTAGTTCTACATGTGTTAATTGTTATTTATCTCTTTTTTTGCATTAGTCTTATCACCTTTATATTTCTTCAAACCTAGGCCCATACAAAGGAGGTTGTGTTGGAGTGCCAACATTTATGGGATATTAACCATTGCAAGAGTGAATCATGCAATATGAGCAAAGTGTCATTGGATGGGAATGCACAAACCTTACTATTTTTGGCTTCTCATCAAACGTAGTTTCTCCCATCGTAGGGATTTACCTCTATGAGCTCAACAACAAGACCACTTGGTATATCCTAAAGGTAGACATCTAGACATACACAAAGTGTGGCTTAGGCTACTATAATGGCTTCACCACCAAGGTGGAGTGTTCTTATCTCCCTAGCTATATAAGATCCATAAATGATAAGAAATATCTATCCTATACCCAATGAACTTTTTCAATAGATAAAATAAACCTCCTCCTCTATTAAACATTACAACTTATATTTTTAATATATTTAATATTTGAAATCTTAATTAATCTAAAAAAAACTATTTCAATTTTATTGAGCCATCAATATCAAGCAACTAGCTTTTATTACAAACCTAATAAATATATACTCTACTCTCTTCTTAATTTGAAATCTTAACTAATCATTAAAAAAAACTATTTTGATTTTATTGAGCCATCAATATCAAGCAACTAGCTTTTATTATAAACCTAAACAATGTATACTCTACTCTCTTCTTAATATGATAATCTTTAGGAGCTTTCCCACTTGAAAAAAATGATCGCTTCGCTTAACGGAGAAGTGTGGTTTACATTCAAATTGCCCCGTCAAATCTACACCCGATTCTATCAGTAACCCGTCAACATATAACGTGCAGTTTAAAATATAAATTGCATTAGTGCAGGAAAAGCTTAAAGATTCTCTTCTGACAAGTGGCAGTCAGACCAATAAGTGACAGGCTGGCCTACTAAGAAATTATATTAAAAACATCGCAAACCTCCCTCCATCCTGCACCGTACAGATGACAAGAAGCGGTTTCCTAAATTCATTTCACCACGCGCTTTATTCTTTTGAGCTATTTTAGTCTTCGTCGTACTAAACAATAATTTATCGGAGACTCTCACAAAGTGACCATCCTGCGGATATTTATAAATCGAAGAGACGCCCATTCCATCTGCCGTAGGGTCAAATGCAAGTTGTGCCATGTGCTTTGGGTCAAATATACTTTAAAAAGACTTGTATTCTTTATTTATATTTTATTTAATTAAATTGGATAAGCTCAAGCTTTAAATTAATGGTACTTTTACAATGACATCATATTATCTGATATTTTGGTTTTTCTAAGCTGTGTCCATGTGATTATTGGGGTGTGCTGTTTTACTTTTTAAGTTCATTCTAATTTCTAGGTACTTCATTTCTTCAATATAAAATTAGTTTCTATCAATTATATTTTATAAAATTAAATATTATACAAAGATTTTTATGAAGATTATTTTTATTTTTGTTTTTTTATTTAATCACAGTAGATAACCTCAAGTTTTAATTAATGTTTCTTTTATAATGACAACATGTCTATAAATATTTGTAACTGGTGATTCAATTGTCTAGTTCACACCAATCAAAAACATAAAAATATTATTAAAAAATTGCTCTAAAGTTTCAAATATTATAATGATTCAAATTGATCATTTTTTAAGCATAATAAGATAATAAACATTTTTTCTCTATCTTCATTCGACAAATTATTGTTCTCCAAAAAAAAGAGGCATAACAACCTACAAGACATATGGCTTCCAATTTTATTGATTTTATTAGTGAATCATTGTGTTAATATAATATTTTACATTCTCCTTCATACAAAAACTCAAGAATATTCATGTCCATGTAAATTGGCTTTACTATCATCAAATGGTTTTTCATCATATGCATATATGAAAATGATTAAAATATTAATATATTTTTTACTTTATAAATATTTTAGAGAACATAATTTATATTAAGATTATTCTTATATTTTGAAAAGTTATTTTGTTCCTATAATTATATAATCTAGATATTTTATATAATTTTTATTATATTTTTCGATTACAAAATAAAAATAATAATTTAAATTACTTATATTTATAATATATATTTAGAAATATATTGTTTAGATTTTAATATTTATTTCAATTTATTACATAAGTATATTTTATTATTATTTATATCTCAAATTTTCTAATAATTAATTTAAATTTGTTAATAAATATTTTGACATTTTATCTTAAATTTCACAATGATTTACATGTAAAATATTAATAATATAATATTCCAAGTTAAATAAGTAACAAATAGATCTATAATTTTTAAAACTTAAATTTACCAAAATATTGTATAGTGACTTTTTCAAAAGTAAAACTAAAAGTTACATACACAAGTAAAATAAATATATAATAAAATAAAATAAATAATATAGATAAATAATAAATAATATTTGGATCAATTTAACATTTTTTTTTGAGCAGAAGGCTAGTACCTATAATATATCATATTACTGAAAATAAAAGATTACATAAGCTAGAATTATAGTACTGGCTAATATTCATTTCTTTGATAATATATCAAAAAACCAATGTTTGTCACCAAAACATAATGCATAACTTTAGAACATTAAAACTTATATCAAAAAATACATATCTGATCATAAACCAGTATTATCATAAGTAGCCACATCTCATTCTTCCATCAAACTGACACATAAAAAAATTTCAACCCCTCATTGTGGTCACTGCTCCATTGACCAGCTTCTACATCCAATGTAACAAAGCTATTGAGTCTTATGTTCCTCTGTCCAACAACAACCTCTAATGCACCAATGTTGAGAGCAGATGTAAACCTTCAATTGGTGTAGCCTGATGCATCATTTACATGTTCTTCTTCCAAATCATCATTTGTAGGTGATCCTTCAATGTCATTGGTTATTGCAATTGCTCTTGGACCATGGCGAATATGGTGAGACAAAATGAAGGAGACTATAAAGTATGTTTCTTTGCAGTTTTCCACAATTAAAGGACCAAGAGTTTGGGCATGGGTGTTGAGAACCCTATACAATGTCCAAGGGTCATCAGTATGCAGGCCCTTTTTAATGGCTGAATAAACATCTCTGAAAGAAATTTTTTTCCTTAGATAACTTTTTGGAAAGAGTCCAACAATATAATATTTTCCTTTCATCAACTTATATGCTTGAGTGGCCTGAAGGAGTTCATCTTCATCCATGAAATTCAAAAATGTGGCTTCTTTTACCACTAATGTCATCAGATCAAAAGACCTTTATCTTGAGCCTAACAATCAGTAGAAACTTACGTGTCCACTTCCATACTGGCCATAGATGGAGAAGACCCAAGCAACTGATATGGCTGAATAAACATCTCTAAGAGAATTTTTTTTCCTTACATAACTTTTTGGGAAGATTCCAACAATATAAGATTTTCCTTTCATCATCTTATATGCTTGACTGGCCTGAAGGAGTTCATCTTCATCCATGAAATTCAAAACTGTGGCTTCTTTTACCACTAATGTCATCAGATCAAAAGACCTTTATCTTGAGCCTAACAATCAGTAGAAACTTACGTGTCCACTTCCATACTAGCTATAGACAGAGAAGACCCAAGCAATTGATGTAGTCTACAACTTGAAATGAAATTAATGACAGCTTCTAAAAGGAAGAAATTTTACGATGGCAACTGATAGTCATCATGAAACTAACACTGATTGTAAAGTTTTAATTTTCCCCAACATATAAACCATTAATTTGTACAAGCCTTTTTGGAAGAATGATCTTGAAGGATGAGGACCATTATTATAGGAAACAATTGTTGCATACTCCTGAAGAGTCACATACATCACATGTATCAGTTGTATTTAGTCGAAATTCAAAAAAATTTCACCTGTAGTAATCTGTTCAGATCCTCTCCCAATTGCACAAAGACCACCCACCTTGATAGTTTGAAAAGACTTCACACATGCGTGAAAATTAATGGTTTTGTTTCAAATATGATAAAAAGCTGATGTTTTCAATTTCCATTTCTATCATTGCATCTATAGTACATGTGTACCTTGTTCTACCACTTCAACCAATGCTACTGCCAATTTTGCTATCCAATTGTCCCGTCGTGCCACACTTCTAGCAACAAGAGCTTATTGATGACTCAACTAATGTTTGTCACTTGTACTAACATGCCTTACATTTGACGTAAGCTTATATCAATGACATGATACACAAAATATTTGATGATGACAACATGAATTATCCTTCTTTGATAACATATCTACCGACTTGTTATTGCCTCAAGTGGTGGATCTCATCAAATCCATCTACATGTTCAAATTTGACATAAATTATCATTTGAAATGAAGGTTGGAGATAACACCAACATTCCTGGAAAAAACCTACACACACAAAAATCATTAGGCATTTTTAAATTTTTACTTTTTAAATTTTTAGGTAACCATTGATCACAACCAAGTTGGATAGAGAGACTAAAAGAGATTGGTCTCATATATTGGGCACTATAATATATGCCTTGTGATGACATTGCAGTCTTACATCCTTGGTATAGCCTTTTCCTCATCTATAATATTTTGCAGATCTTGTGAAATGTTATTTAGATCTTCCTCATAAATTATTTCCACTTGACCTTGCTTGTAGCCCAAATTTGCAAGATGATCTACTAATCTGTTTCCTTTTCTGTATGTATGTGTGATCTAATAACTTTCCAATGCATCTAATAATCTCCATACCTAAACAAGAACGCATGTAATTTTCAAACTACATTTCTTTCTATCTCTACAAGCATTAATAATTATTTGGCAGTCATCCTCTATGTGTAGCTACAAGCACTTTCAATTTACTACTATTTGTAACCGTAAGAAAAGACCTTGCACTTCTGCAATATTATTTGTTCTTGGGGCCAACTTTAATGATTTTGTACTTATCAAAACACCTTCAAAATTTCTCAACACAATACCTGCATCTGACCTCCTAGGGTTAACTTTAGAGGCCCCATCAAAATTTTGCTTGACAAACCCTATTAAAGGTGGTTTCGACGTTACCTTTTTTCTATCCACTTTGTTGATGATAAAAGCTTGTAAGTTGCCTCTAAAAGGAATAATTAGACTTTTCCTAATTTTTAACTACCTTGAATCCCAATATGAGAAGACTGAACCAACATTTTTAACCGAAAGCACAAAAGACTTTGTAATTTCACATATTGAGGATTCTAATTTGAGTAGCACTTGATCAATATTTGAAGCTTGCTTACAAAATATCCTTTTTTTTCACTACCACTAAATGCACCATAAGACAACAGACAAAATGATTTTCTAAAGACTTGCAAACAAATATGACTAATACAAAAGTAGCCAACTAGAGATAAGATCCCAAAGTGTATTTGGGAGAGAAGCATAACATCTTAGCTTTGCTTGGATGAATTTCCAGCAAGTATTTGCAAATTAGCAATGTAGAAAAAGATGATTTACATCCTCTAAAGATGTTCCACAAAAAACACAATTAAAAGGATCAAAAATACCTAGAGAATGTAATCTAGCACTTGTTAAGATCTTGTTTGTTAAAGCCATCCAAGTAAAACAACCCGCTTTTGGCAATACTACAAAATTCCAACAAAAAATGAGAGCCATTTTTGAGCTTGATTGACCTTCTCTATTCATTAGAGCTTTATAACCCAATCTTACTATGTAATGGTCATATTTTGAGGGAGCCCAAGGGTGATCCCACAATGCTGGTTTACAATTTCTGGGAGATTCTAATTTTTTCTGAAATCACATATTTTTAAAAAATATAATGATTTAATCCTTAAAAAGTTCCATTTGAAGGATTCCAATTGAAGATGGTTTGATCAAACCACCTTAGATCAAACCCCCTGGTGTAGGAGCACCAAGTTGCTTTCAAGCCTCCATGAGGCCATTTGTAAATAGTTGGTCTATTTTATGTATTGGGTCTTATAATAAGGTTTATCAAGCCATTTTATAGGTGTTTGAGTCTTAGGAAGTAATATTTGAAGTCATTTGTCAAATAATATTTAAAATTGTTATATATTGTAAAAATTGCAAAAGTTGCTCAAGAAAATTGTCAAGCCACTTGTCAAAAGTGTCATTAAAGTGTTTTGTCAACAAACTAACTAAAAGGTGGTTGAAAATAATTGGTTTTGGTTGTAAATGTATAAGTACACCCTCCAAAACTCGAATTGGAGATGAAAATAATTAGTTTTGGTTGTAAATGTATAAGTACACCCTCCAAAACTCGAATTGGAGAGGTTGGAGAGGTTGGAGACATTATTTGTGAAGTTTGATGAATGGAAACCTCAAGTTTGGTGTGCATTTTATGATTTCTACATTGTTTTCAGGTTGAAGTTGTGACTTGTACGGACTGGTATGGATTAAAATAATAGAGTATCATATATGGATGGAAAGGTCTCTGTTTCTAGTTTCCAATTATTTTTGTCTCATTGAATTTTATTGAGTTTTGTGGAAGATATAACTATTTTGGTGAGGGCAGGTTTGAACACTGCCTAGGGTTTGCAGTTTTGGGAAAAATACAATAACTTCTATTTCCACTGTTGGATCTTCATAAAAATTGGAAGGGTGGTTTGTAATTATGTTATTGTAAATCTCACTGAAGCGATTGGATTTATTATGTGTTTTGTAGAAGTTATTAATGACTGTTCATTGCATTAAATTGTGGGCTGCCATGGTTATGTTTCTGATGTGGTTTAGAATGCACTTAATCATTCTTTGAAATGAATAATTTTATGAAAGTTGTGAAGTAAATGGAATGTTGAGTTGTGAATCCTCTTTTCTCTGCATCATAGTGGTATCAGAGCCTGAAGATGCTCTGGGAAGGTTGTTTGTGGTTTGTGTGTGGTTGTTTGCAAGTTGAGGAAGGAACCTAATTGCCTAGGTGTGGCAAGGTGAAGTGGAAGCAAGGAGAGACTTGCTTGTGAAGATGGAATTTTTAAAGAGATGTTGGCAGGCTGAGGATTCACGAAGGAAGAAGGAAAGAGAGGAAAAGGAAATGAGAAAGAAGGAAAGAATAATAGAGTTTAAGAAAGCCATGGATGAGATAAGTGAAAGGTTGGAAAGATTAGACAAAGAACACCAACTTCTTAAGGAAGCACAAAGGAGTTGGAATATACCAATGCCAAAGAGGTTAAGATGGCCTCTAAAGAAGATTATGAAGAAGCAAAGAAAACAAAAGAAGGCAAAAAATGAGACAAAAGTAAATTTTGAATCTATTGTTCAAGTTGAGCAAGATAAGTTACAAGTTAAGATGCATGATATTTCAATTGTGTTTGAAGATGAACAAACTTCTTTGTTGGTTAATAAACATGTTAATGTTGAGATTAGTGATGTGGTTGTTGTTTGTAATCAAGTAGTTGATGAAATTGTTGTTGATGAACAATTTGAGAAGGTTTTTGATGTTATTGATAACCCTTGTATTGATACTCAAGTTGATGATGATAAAGTTGTTGATAACATTGATGTTGATATTCATGACCAAGTTGTTGTTGATGATAAGGTTGTTAGTAAAGATGTTGCAGATCTATTTTCTAATGAGGTTTATGAAGGTTTGAAAGAGTATGATTTAGATTATATATGGTACTCTAATGATAAGAATGAAGATATAGATGATGCTACTGAGGTTTATACACAAGAAATAGAGTTTTGGAGCCTAGATGTTGAGAAGATGATGGAGAAGAGATGGTATACGAAGAAGAGGAAGACAAAACCATGGGTTAAGATGAAGATACAAGTGTTTTTTATTGCCGATGATAGTGAAGAATCATTTATTTTTGCAGGTGCTTTATTCTATGCTAACTCAAGGGACTTGAGTTTTTTCTTCAAGGGGTGTATGGTGTAGGATCACCAAGTTGCTTTCAAGCCTCCATGAGGCCATTTGTAAATAGTTGGTCTATTTTATGTATTGGGTCTTATAATAAGGTTTATCAAGCCATTTTATAGGTGTTTGAGTCTTAGGAAGTAATATTTGAAGTCATTTGTCAAATAATGTTTAAAATTGTTATATATTGTAAAAATTGTAAAAGTTTCTCAAGAAAATTGTCAAGCAACTTGTCAAAAGTGTCATTAAAGTGTTTTGTCAACAAACTAACTAAAAGGTGGTTGAAAATAGTTGGTTTTGGTTGTAAATGTATAATTACACCCTCCAAAACTCGAATTGGAGAGGCTGGAGAGGTTGGAGACATTATTTGTGAAGTTTGATGAATGGCAACCTCAAGTTTGGTGTGCATTTTATGATTTCTACATTGTTTTCAGGTTGAAGTTGTGACTTGTACGGACTGGTATGGATTAAAATAATAGAGTATCATATATGGATGGAAATATCTCTATTTCTAGTTTCCAATTATTTTTGTCTCATTGAATTTTATTGAGTTTTGTGGAAGATATGACTATTTTGGTGAGGGCAGGTTTGAACACTGCCTAGGGTTTGCAGTTTTGGGAAAAATGCAATAACTTTAGTTTCCACTGTTGGATCTTCATAAAACTTGGAAGGTAGGTTTTTAATTATGTTATTTTAAATTTCACCGAAGCGATTGGATTTAATATGTGTTTTGCAAAATTTATTAATGACTGTTCATTGCATTAAATTGTGGGCTACCATGGTTATGTTTCTGATGTGGTTTAGAATGCACTTAATCATTCTTTGAGATGAATAATTTTATGAAAGTTGTGAAGTAAATGGAATGTTGAGTTGTGAATCCTCCTTTTCTCTGCATCACCCCCTTGGATAGAACCCTTCTAGTTTTAAACCATACCTATAATGGAGTCTCCTTTACACCTATCAAAATGTTGATAAAAAACCATTTTTGATTTACCTTTTGGGGGATCAAATCAATTCATTTAATTTAATTTTTTGTAAGTATGTAGTCCTTATTATAAGCTCTCCAAAAAGTATAATTTTAAATACATTTAATTTAACTATTATATTTATTTTTTATTTCTTGTGAATGTAGGTTTTTCACCAAAAATCAAGCTCTTTGTTATGCACATGTGGAAAAATAGAAGATTATCAAAAAAAAAAATGAAAATATATGAGTGCACTAGATATTTAATTCCTTGATCCAATATAAATAAATAAATTGAATTTCGATACATACAAAAAACATTGTGTTATACGGTCCACCTATGTGTTAGTTGTAATTGGTTTGAATTTGAAACTTGATCAAGGAAAAAATATTCAATAAAACACTATGAAACCAATTGGAACAAGTAGATATCCTAGTTAAAAATCTAAATTGAAAAAGAATAGAATTTTATCCTTCATGGAAAAAATTTTTTATGTGTTATACGGTGAGCGTTACTCCTGAAAAATGGTGTTTACTGAAAAAAACTAGTTTTCCAAGGAGATGGAAAAAGAAGTGCAATTTGATTTCAAAAATTTTGAGAAAAATATTTTTAGAATCTACAGACAAAATGTCACAAATTATTAGTTTACATCATCTTCAAATTCCTCATGGTTTAGTCGCTTTAGGTGTCCGAAAGTGAAGATTTAGTTAGAAAAAATCAGTGCAGTGTCGAGTTTGGCCAGAAATTGTAAACAAGTATTGTGGGATCACCCCCAAATAATATTGTCACTTGAATTATGCACAAATATGATTCTATCAGCTTGCAATTTATTTAGATTTACTTGTTGAGCTTGAGGAATCAATGGATTTGCAAACTTCTTCCAAATCACTCTTCATGTAAGATTATCTATTTCTTGAAAATAATTGCTTATTTTTTATCCCCAAATTGGAGTTATAAAATGCTATATTTGATGAAACTCTTGCATTGAATTCAAAGGTGGATGCCTTTGCCATGAATCTAACCAAAATTTTTCCTTACCTCCATTATTAACCTCCCAAGTAATGTATGGATTAATAACCTTTGTGCAAGTTAACAAGAAGTTCCACATGACAGATCCTTATGGAGGATTAAGAATTGAAAAAGTCCACTCAGAAGAAGTCGAATCTAAGTATTTTTTCTGCATGATTTTACACCATTTAGCATGTGGCTTGGAATATAGATGCCAAACTAGTTTAGCACCTAATGAAATGTTTCTAGCGGTTAAGTTGTGAATACCAACCCAGGCTCCTTTTAGCTTTTCTTTACATAGATTGTCCAAAGAAACTAAAGGTATTTTTTTTCCCATGATCCATATTACCTTTCCATAGAAATTTTCTAATCATCTTTTCAATTAGCCCAATAAAATTTCTAGGGGCTTTCAAAACTGCCATATAATAATTTGGAATTGCAAAGAGGACTGATTTAATCATTGGAATCCTTCCAAAAATTGATAACCATCTACCCTTCAAACCTGCAATTCTACTTTGAATGATTTTAATAACATCATCCTAGTAGGAAACCCTATTTTCTCAAGCAAAAAAAGGAATACCTAAATGCTTGCTTGGAAATTTAGCCTCTTAAAAGCCTAAGATGTTGACAATGTTCTCCTTAATGTTTGATGAGGCATTGAAAATAAAATATTAGATTTTGCTGGATTGATTTTTTTACCATTTGAGGGTGATCCCACAATACTGGTTTACAATTTATGGGCAAACTGGACACTGAATTGGATTTTTTTAAAATATTCATTTTTGGGCTCCTATAATGGCTAAACTGTGAGGAGTTTGAAGATGATACAAAATAGTGATTTATGACGTTTTGTCTATAGATTCTAAATATATTTTTTCCAAAAATTTTGGAATTAGATTGCATTTATTTTTCCATCTCCTTCGAAAACTATCTTTTTTTAAAAAACAACATTTTTAAGGAGTGACGCTCGCCGTATACAACATAAAAATTTTTGTATGAAGGATAAAATTCTAATTTTTTCGAATTTAGATTTGTAACTACAATATCTAGCACTTTCATTTAGTTTCATAGTGTTTTATTAGATATTTTTTCGTTAATCAAGTTTCAAATTCAAACCAATTACAATTCAAACATAGGTGGATTGTATACAACATAACTCTTTCTGTATGTATCGAAATTCAATGTTTTTTTTAATGGATTAAGGACATCAATACCTAGCTTGAACATATTTTTCAAAATTTTATTTTGATAATCTACTATTTTTCCACATGTGTAGAAAAAAGAGCTTGATTTTCGGTGAAAAACCTATGTTTAATAAAACTAAAAAAATACATACATAATAAAACCAAAAAATATTATAATTATATTTGTTGGATAGCTTGTTCTGAGGAATACCATCTTCCATTTGGGTCAGTGAAGCCTCCTCCATTTTCATCCTCAACCCGAGCTTTGAAGGGAAAAAATTGGATTTTTTTTGTGTTGGAGGGTGGGAAGGTGGGAAAAGGGGGGTTCAAGCAAACCTAAAGGGTTTGATCAAGCCCTCGTTCACTCGAAGCAAGGTTCGAGAAAACCCCCCTTCCATAATGGAAAAAATGCGGGCTCCCACATTGAAAGGGGTTCGTTCGAACCCCCCAAAACAATTTTTTTTAGTGGGGGGTTTTTTTGGAAGTTTTCCTTCCTCATTTGAATTGTAAACCACTTTTGTGGTTCACCCCAAAATCAGAGCTATATATATCAAGTACATATTTGATATGCTTAGCTTCCATTCTTGTTTTCCTTTCAAATAATAAGATATCATCAACAAACAATGAATGAGTTGCTAAAATGTCACTTGGAGGAATTAAAATCCCCTTCCAATTTCCTTGAATATGAGTTCTATGAACAAACCTACTCAAAGCTTCAGCCAAAATAATAAAAAGAAAAGGAGACAAAGGATCTCATTTCGTTACTCCCTGAGTTGAACTAAAAAACCTGTTGGAGAACCATTGATAAGAACTCAAAATTTTGCTCTGTTCAAACAAGAAATTATCCATTTACATAGTTTTGGATGAAATCCAAACTTCAATAAGACTTGCATAAGGAAGGACCAATCTACCTTGTCGTATGCTTTCAACATATCCAATTTAATTATTAATGTTGCGATGACATTGGAAGTTATAGAATGCGAAAATTCATGAGCTACTAAGGCTCCTTCCACCATTTCTCTACCAAGAACAAACCCTCCTTGCTATTCAAAAATTATTTTAGGAATAATAGGAACTAGATGCAAATAAATTGCTTTTTTTATTATTTTGTAAATTACATTACACAATGAGATTCACCTAAACTATGAAAAATATTTAGGAGAATATGTTTTAGGAATGAGGGCTATATGAGTAACATTGAATTGCTTTAGAATTGTACCTAAAGACTGAGATTATTCCAAGTCTTGAAGAAGGTCATGCACAATGAAATCCCAACATTTTTGAAAGAAGCAACTAGTGAAGCCATCGGGTCCTGGGGCTTTACCCAGAGGCATAGAAAACATGACAACCTTAAGTTCTTCTAACGTGAATGGCTTGAGCAACAAATAATTTTCCATTTGTGAAACAATCATTGGTATTGCTTGTAACACCTCCTCTATATCCCTTCCAACTTGTAAAGATTGTTGAATGGGGGCTAATAACAAACTTGTGAAAAATTATACACCTTCTTCTTATACTTCAACCTCTTTTGTTAACACATTCCTTGTGACATTCTCTTGACTTGAAAAAATAGAACTTTTAGCCTTTTTTATTGTGCTGACATGTGAAAGAATTTAGTATTCTTATCACCATCTTTTAACCACAACTCATGAGACTTATGTCTGTAGTAGATCTCTTCACGATAAGCCAATTCTTCCCAATCGGTTTATAATTGTGATTGTTGATCATAAAGATCTGGAATTAACCCATTGGAAATAACTTGTGCATTAACTTCCTCAACCTTCTTGAAAACTTCAGCCTTGGATTGAAATACATTTTTGAAAACAAAAAAATTCCAGTATTTTATTTTGTCTTTAAGGAATTTTAACCTCATAAAAAATTTGTACATGAAAGTACCTTCCACCAAAGGGGACATCAACCACCAATCTTTTAAAAGATCTAAGAAATGTGGATGATGAAACCACATCCTTTCAAATTTGAATGAATATTTACTAGAGGACGTGTTTTTCTTAAGATGAAAATCCATGGAAGTTGGAAAATGATCTGATCCATACAACTTAGGAAAAATTAAAGACTACATACTGTAATTCTTTGATAGTCAAGTGGGTGTATTGAGGAATCTATCAAGCCACTCACAAATATGACAAAAATTCCTCCTCTTATTTGTCTATGTAAACTTACCATTTGCATGAAGAATACCAATAAGAGCATTATCTTAAAAAAAACTAGAAAAAACCTCAATTGTTTTAGGAGGAGGAATAATACCTCCTTGCTTTTCCTCTAATGATAAAAAAGCATTGAACTCCCTAGCCAAAATGACCTTTTCATCACCATATTTTTCCAATGTTTGTGACAAAGCATCCCACATTAACTTCTTTCCAATAGTAGAGTTTGGGGCATAAACATTAAACAACATGAACATCAAATTGAAATGTGTCACCTTAACTATTTGCCAATTAGTCACATCAAATGGCCTCCAAAATAATTGTCATACAATTCCATAATGTTATCAAACCACCAGATGCACCCTGCACCATTGATTGAAAATCTTTCCACTTAGACCACTTTGTAATAATTGAATTAATATTTTCTAGAGAAAACTTAGTTTCTTGGAGAAAAAAAATATCAACCCCACTAGAATCAATTTATTGTTTGATTCGAGCTCTCTTGTTAGGAGCATTTAAGCCCCTAACATTCCAAGATATTATTTTCATTCTATGATTGGAGATAAATAGGCTCTCCTCAATCTCTTTTTGATATTACCATCGAAAGTGGATTGTTTACCCGAAGCTATCTCCTCCTAGAGCTTAACAACATTTGACTTATGACCGCTCTTACCAACTAATTTTTGAGATGAAGGAGAAAGAATCGGTGATTGAGCAATGGATAAAGTCATGGAGAAATCAAATTCCTCAACACCCTGATCATCTTTCGGTCTTGTGTTGACAACATCAGAAAAATGTGTAACTAAGGTTTTATTAGCAACAAAGGAATATTTTAGGTCATAATTTGTAGGCAAGGACAATGGGATATCAACTCCTTCAAAATCCCTCTCAACTGCCTCTACAATTTCATCAATTAATTTTGAACCTACCAATGAAGTTATCTGATTTGCTAAACCTTCTAAATTTACCTCTTCCAATATGGATTGAAGCCCCACGGAATCAACTCGATCCTCAAATTTATTTTCAATATATGGAACTTGGGAGCCCATTGTTAGCATGAAAGCACAACTATTTAATTGATGAACATAATCAAACTTGAAATTAGGCACAAGTAAACTGACAGTATTTCGAAATCAAAAAAATCAGAGAGAGAAACCTCTTTTCCAAAGTAGGAGCCAATGATATTTTAAGCGGTTTGTGCATTTGAAGACTCGAGGAAGGAGCTTTTGCATGAGACATGGAAGGATGAGTAGAATTAGGAATAACCTTTATGGTTAGAAGATCAAGCATAAAAGACCAATAAACAAAAAAGGGCACAACTGGATCCATTGATTGAATATAAGTGATCAATGAAGACTTAAAAGTTTCATGTGGATTCACCACCTGATTAAAATCCTGCTTCTCAAAAATGATCAAATCATTGCCCAATTTAGAAACAAATTGAGGAGAATTTTTAACATCATTGAATGATTTAGAAATAGAGTTATCAAAAAATTTATCTTGTTGCAAGGGATACTAAGGCGAAGAACAATCCCCTTTATTCAAGTCATCCTCACAAACATAGCTTGGGTGAACATGACAATGACATTTAAAACATATTACATGTGGATCCTCAAAGAGAAGAGACTGTTTCCAAAGACCATGCCTAGACTTGATATTCAAAACTAATGGAAGAGGTTTAGAAACATCAATAAGAATACAAACCCTAACTAGCATTGAGGGATTTTTGAAGAACTGCAAATCTTGATGAAGGAATATACCCAATTGATTACCCAAAAACTCAATAAGATGAGTTCCCCTATATTCAAGAGGCAAGCCTTGAAACTGAATCCCAGTATGAATTTAATCATGTTTTATAGAGGATCAAAATTCAGATTCCATAGAGAAGTAAATAAACCATATCCTTCACACATCCAATATTGTTTTCTAAAAACAACATTTCTATCATCTTTAGAATAAAAAATGACAATGAAAAATCATTCTCCTTTGTCATGATAGAAAACTTGAAGAGATCCCAACCAAGTTTGAAATACCCAATCTTGCAAGAAAGTAATAATAGGGGAGAATTTCTAGAACATACATATTAAAACTTTTTCTAAAGATCAAGAACTTGAGGCTGTAGTAATTCATCATTGAGGGTAATATAATGATCACCATGACCTATAGTTATGCCTCTACACATTTTGGGAACCCATCTCAATTCTTGACGAGTCTTAAAGACTTTACCAAGACCAGAGAGTCAAGGATCAGAATCCTTCAAACCCATAAAAACCCTAGGATTCAATGAAACTCTAGGATTTTTAATAAGGATAGAGTTAGGGAAAGAAGCTGGATTTGAAACCAAAGGCTTAGGATTACAAGTCCGTGGGTGAAAGAGAGGAATAGAATTAGGAAAAGAAGCCGGATGCGAATAATTTGGAATGAAGGGAGCTCGAGTGTAAACCAAGATGGAATTGGGAAAGGTGGATGGAAAATGTAGACCGAAAATAATATCCAACCAATGTCTGAGATGAGTAGAAGCCGAAGAGCACAAATATTTCCCAAAAGATGCCGAGTTCGAACCACAAAAATAAAAAAAATCTTGTTTTTCTCCAAAAAAAGATCTACAAGGACCACTTGCATTAGGATACGAGTGTGATAAAACTCCATAAGAATGCATGTTCATACCCACATCATTAGTGGGCTCCCTTGGCTTCCCAAAACAATTTGAAAAAGATCTGTTGGATCTGAAGGGCAAGCCCCTATTTTTGTGGACCATCTTTTTCCTCCCCATTTTTTTGTTTCAAATGATTGATCAATTTAACACTTTTAAATATGAAATCTAAAATTTTAAATTTAAATTTTCAAATTGAAATCCTTGTTTCATTTTTCATTTAACCATTGTGAACCAAGTAAAGTATGAATCATCAACTTACATTCTAAGGTAGAGTATTTAAGAAATTTAACTTAATAAAATAATATATATTTAAGATCTATATATGGGTATGTGCAAGATCATGACGGGCCAAAAAGTGGCGATATCTAAGTGATATGATGGCCCATGTGGCTGACAACATTTTTTTTACCCAAAATTGATGAAATGAAAAAGGGTTTTTAAAGAATATTCTCACCTTTCCAACAATATAAATTATGCTTTACTTTGAATTTAATAAATAATTATTATTCATTTTCTATTTTAATTATGACTAAACTCCTGATTGATAGGCCGATTGAAAAAATCTATAGCTTTCAAACGGTATCACATTTTTTGAATCCAAAACATGCGTCACATTCTATGCTTCACATACTATAGGATTAAAAAAATAAAATTAAATTTCATGAAGTTTTGACCAAGTTAAGGTAGTTAGACATACAGATTTTTATATTTTTAAAAATTTGTAGTACAAAATTCATAATTAATTATTTGTCTAGAAACAAATTGCAAAAAAATATGCATCACATCGGGAAATGAGTCCCCTACTTATATCTAAACTCTTATAAAAAAATATTATCATTTTATTGTGGTTAGGGTGGTCAGACAGACACCTACTTCTTATTTTTTCCCAAAAAATTTAAGTACTACTGCATTGAAATTTCAAATTTTCACCAAACAGATTTAAAATAAAATAAACCTAGTAGTTTAAAAACTAAATTCAATTTGCTACAAATTCTATTCTTACATATTTTTGAAATAATATAGATAACTTATTCAAATTTTTACGTCAAGTTGCCTAACTCTGATTTTGTGAATTTTATTGCCACTTAAGGGCCTGTTTTTTCCATGATGATCTTGCACATACCCATATGATGTTAATAATATTTATATAATATAACTATTAATATCTAAACAATAAATTTATTAGCATATATACTATAAATATAATTAATTAAAATTAATTTTTAATTTTTCAACCTAAAATAAAAGAGAAAATATATAAAATATCTAGATTATATAACTATAGGGTCAAAATAACTTTTCAAAATACAAGAATAATCTTAATATAAATTATGTTCTCCAAAATACATTGTTGACAATCATTAAATTTTTAAAATTATTAGTACTAAGAAATACATTCCTAATATCTGTATAATAACATCTTCATTGAGTTTAGAGCTAAATAATTATACATTTAATTTATTTTTTAATATTTACTTAACCTTTTTATTACACTAATAGTTAATTTTATTTAATTAATTAACCAAATATTTATGAAAGGCTCACCCATTTTTACACAAAATAAAATTATATTACATCATTATTCTAGTAGTATATTATATTTTTGTAATCTATTTTTCTCCACCTTGGTTCATCAGTGTTGAATAATACATTTAGGGGTTTGACTAAGGAGAACATGACCATCACAATTCCATAGATTTCTTAAAGGTGTTTTATAAACAACACATGTTCTTTATCAAATTTAGAGCACATACATAGAGACAATCATGTTTCAAATAATACAATTTTTTGAGATAAGGTGTGTGAGTTACAAACTTAGATCAACACTTCAAGTTCAAGTCCACATGCATAGAGATCACTTAGATGACATTAGAAATGAACCAAAATAGTACAATAAAATACATAAATTGATATTAATCATTAAATTTTTAAATATAATATATGAAGAAATGCATTCCTAATAAATTTGTATAATAACATCTTCATACACTTAATTTTTCATATTTAGTTAACATTTTTATTATAATGATAAATGTTTTTATTTATTTAATTAATCTAATATTTATGAGAGGTGCATCCATCTTTACATAATAAAGTTATAGAATAAATCTCCTTAATATATAATATCAAACTTATAATATCAAGTCCTAGAAGTTAATCATGGGTTTGGGCTCAACTTATAACCCTTTTTTAATGCATGAAACAAATAATATCTTGGGCTTCAAGTACTACCAAATGTCCAACTTATTTATTAGTTCCTACCATCGAACTATAGGCAAGGCCTTGATCTTAACTAGTGATTAAATGTTTTGCTTGCATCCAATCAAAATTCATTATTTTCTTTTTGATACATTAAATTTTAATTTTAATACATTATATTTTAATTTTCTTAAAGTTAAAAGCACGATTTTTAATTTTTCAAATTCCAAAAATTATTTTTCCTCAATTTTATTGACTAAAAAATTTTGAGGGATAAGGGCGAATTTTTAGGAATGCTAACCATAAACTTTTTTATTGTAGTTTTTCAAGGCATTTTTCCACACAAAACCATAATAAAAAATATATATTGAACTAATTTATTATTTTTTAAATAAACTTTTCAAAGGATGTTTATTTACAATAAGACTCAAAATAAATGATGACTGTAAACAAATTTTTATGAACCTTTTTTTGAGCATTTTTTAAGACAACTTTTTGGTCATAATTAACTATTTTTTTCATTGCTTAAGATAAATTTGAAAGCCATAATCCCCTCAATAAATAAATAAATAAATACCAAAAGGGTCATCCCACAATAATGGGTTACACTTTTTAGTCAAACTTGACATTGAAATCAACATTTTCAGAAAAAACTCCACTTTGTGACACCTATAGTAGGTAAATTGTTAGGAATTTGAAAATTATGTAAACTAGTGATTTGTGAAATTTTGTTTGTAGATTTTAAATACATTTTTTTTAAAAATTGAAATTAAATTATATTTTTTTTGTATCTCCTTTGATAAATAGATTTTAATAGTAAACAACATTTTTAAAAAGTGGTGTCTACTTCGGCTCACATAATTTTTTTTCTAGAAAGGATAAAATTCTGATTCTTTTGAATTTAGGTTGGTAACACTAGTCTCTAGTGCTTTCATTTTGTTTCATAACGTTTCTTTGAATATTTTTCTTTTAATTAAGTCTTGAAGTCAAACCAATTACAATTTAGACATAGGTGCACTTCGGCTCACATAACTTTTCTGGTATGTATTGAAATTCATTTTTTATTTTTTTGTTGGAACAAGGACATCAATACCTAGTACACATATATATTTTTCAATACTTTTTTCTGAAATTTACTATTTTTCCACAATGACTTTTCACTGAACTTGATGTTTGATGAAAAACCTACTAAAAAATAAAATATAAAACAAAAACAAAATATATTAAATTTATAGTTGTTGGAAAGCATGTTTCGATCACTATAATCTTCCACCTTGATTTATCAAGTTGAATTCATTTGCACCTCCTTCCCAGGCTTCGATAGTAAAAAAAATGCATCAATTTTGAAATGGTCGAGTGGGAGGTGAACAAGGGGGGTTCATTAGAACCCCCCTTCTAATGAAGGGGGTTCAGGGGGTTCGAATAGACCCCCCTATATGGTGCAAGTGGGGGTTCATTAGAAGAGGGTAGGGGAAGGGGGTTCATTCAAACCCCCTTCATTATAAGGGGTAATCCATTTTAAAAAAATTGATCGGAATTTCTAATTTTTCTTCATGAAAAAATTATAACCCACTATTGTGGGTTTACCCAAAACTTAAAAATAAATGCCATATTTTTTCTTTCTTTCATACTTAAAATGTTTAACATTTAATTTTTAATTAAACTTTATGTTGTTAATTATATAATATAGGTTTGGTTTTGAAGATTATGTTGTATATATTTTAAATTTTTACAATAAAATAGTTTAATTTTTAATAAATTTATAGAATAATTTTATTTTTTAATATTTAAAAAAAAATATAAATGTTTAAAATAAAAAAATTATTTTCATATCATTATATGATTTTGAAGATTACTTTAGTTCATGCCAAGAGAACTATAGGCAAGGCCTTGATCTTAACTAGTTATTAATAATTCTTTCTTTAACCAATAAGAGGTGAAATATTTTTTTCTATTTCAATTTTTCTTATCTATTAACAATGTATAGATGCAAATTTTATAGCAAAATATATCTCCAAAATCATTTTTCTTCAATCTAATTGGCAAGGAAATTTTAGCTAATAATAGTGGTAGATGGGAAGAGGTGTCTCGCTTGCTGGACTAATGTGGTCTACAAAAGTGGTACGATTATCAATTGTAATGCTCTTCCAATTTGGACAGTTATAATTTAAATAAGATAGTTTGTAATTACAATTTGTTTATTTCATTCTAGTGTATTTTGTTTCCCATTAATCTAAACTTGATATTGTTGATAAATAACTGAAACAGTTGACTATGTGTAGGTCCTCAGCTACTTCATTGTCAGATCATTAATCACAGGTACCATGTTCAATTTTGTTGGATTATGTTTCTTTTATATGCTCGCCTATTTGGATATTTACTTTAGTTATTTTGTCAAAGACTGACTATGTGTATTGGGTAGACCACAGTTGGAGTACATTATAATGAGAGCACAAAGACCAATTAGGTTTGAATGAATAGCATTTGTAACAATCTTGACATGAACCATTTTACCATGTGCGAGAGTTGCTTGGGTTTAAGAAAGAACTAAGCACACCAAAGAGGGTGAACTCATTAGGCTTTACTAGCGCTCATAGCATAGAACTAAAAAAAATTGGTGCCTCCTCACCACTTCCATTTAGTGTACATAACCACCAATCATTGCAGTCCAGAAGACTACATTTTGTGTAGGCATGCTCTAATTTTTTTTTTAATGGATCTTCCACTACAACAAATCCTTGTGATTAGCTCCCTTTTTGCTTTGTTTTTTGCTTCCACCCATTGTTTTAATGTATTTTTCTCCATTTTTCTAAAAAATTCGATGCTATTGTGTCCCTAAAAAGTGTAGTCTTTGGCACTTTTTCACTCATTTTGGCCTTTTTCCTTGGATTTTGGCCTTGTTTTACCTCGATTCAGCCTTGAAAGCTTGCAATTCAACAATAACCTAACAATGTTTTACTAAGGTGTTGTGAAGTGTTGTAGCACATTTCCTCACTTTTCTAAGACCCTTTCAACATAATTCACCTAAACAAAACCTTTTTACCCCTTTCCAAGCCTTGTGCCAAGGTGTTGTAAAGTGTTATAAGATATTTTCACATCTTTGTAGGATTATCATCACTAATCAACCCTTTTCTTATGCTAATTTGTCCCCTTAATGTAATTTTAGTCTCGAATTAAGTGTGTTTCGGGAGGCAAACCTGATAAAATTCATTAAATATTATTTAATTCTTGAACACCACTTGAAATTTCCCAAGTGGACTAGGTCGCCACCTTGGGCGACCTAGTCCCTTTTGGCATAAAATTCAAATTTAAAACAAAATGAAATGGGAATCTTGCCTCCTAAACCCTAGTGTCAGCCTACCATGTTGCATTTCAGGAAAATTAGGGTTTTGCATGTACAAATAATGGTTTTCACCTTCATTTTGACCCGCCCCCTAAGATCATTTTTGCATTCACAATCACTCGTGGATTCCTATCTTCACAAGCAAGCAATGAGCACAAGGGTTTCACAAGCTACTTCTATTGGAGCTATTCTTGCATGTTGCAAATTTCAACAAGAAAAGGTTTGGTGAGTGTTTCCATTAAGTTCATCATTCAAGCATCTTCTCCTTCCTTTGTTTCTCATTTGGGTTTAGCTACCATCAAAGGGGTTTGACTTAGGGAAACCCCTATTTCCTAACACAACATTCTCTTGGTCTTTGCATGTGCTTTGCAAATTTTGTACTCAAATTTGGTGAAGTACAAAGTGTTGGAGAAAGTACAAACATTCCACTCAAATCACATCAAAGCATCAAACACTAGAAAGAGAAAAAGGAAAATTTATAGGTCATTTTCAAGAGTTTCAGACATGGATTGCTATAGAAAAGGGAAACATCAATTGAGACCCATATAATTAGAACCTGAATCCTTAGAAAGCATCAAGAGGACTAGGTCATGGCTATTGGTGACCTTGTCCCTATGCTAAGCCTAAAAAAGTTTTTTTTGCATTTTTGGGTACCCTTTTCCCTAAAAAGTTGGTCCGACATATTTTCTTGACAGGAGGACTAGGTCACCCAGCTTGGCGTAAGTGTCCCTCTATTGATTTCAGATAATTTTTAGAGCATTCCAAGGCCTCTCATCTGCAACATCTTATTTCCAGGTGCACAAGCTCTTAACTTTCCCATTTACTTTTTGTATTGCATACATTTTAGGTCATTTAGGTTAACTTGCATTAGTTTACATTTACTTTGTTTACATTATATAGATTAGATTAGTATCATTTCATTTTAAGTTTTTAGCCACACATCACACACACACATCACAACCTTCATCAATCAACCTACCCTTTGAATGCAACCACAAAAAATCCTATAACCACCAAGTGGAAAGAGTGTCATTCCCACACACCAACAACTCCTAGGATGAGAAACCCTAAGGGCCTAGTATGGAGAATCCTCTTACCTTAGGTCTGGTGTTACATTTTTGGTGGTTCAGCTATTTATCGAGATGACACTATTTTTGGTGTTTATTGCATCGATCAGAACAAGTAGGTGCTAAATTAGCACCGAATTTAGCGCCAAATTTAGCACCAAGTTTAGCACTAAGTTTAGCTCCAAGTTTAGTGTCAAATTTAGCTTCGATTTTAGAGCCAACTTTTGCATTAAGTTTTTCACCGACATTAGCACCTACTTTAGAGCCTACTTTAGCTCCTATTTTAGCACCTAATTTTTTTGATCTAACAAGGATTAAGGGTTAAGGGATTAGGGGTATTAGAAAAAAAATCCTTCCCCAATATTCACTAGCCTTCAATTTATTGCCTACATTTCACTTGCATCAAAAGATCCCTCAACCCTCAACCCTCAACCCTCATCCCTCAACCCTCAATCCTTAACCTTAAATCCTAAACCCTCAACCCCTATACCCTCTACCCTATACATTGGACCCTCAACCCTAATTCTTCAACCATATACCTTCAAACCTATACCCTAAATTCTCTACCCTCAACCCTTAACCATCAACCTTAAACCCTTAAATCCTAAATCCTAAACCCTTAAACCTTCTACCCTCTACCCTCAACCCTAATCCCTAATCCCTCAACCCTATACCCTCAACCTAATACCCTAAACTATCAATCCTATAAAATATTCAACCCTAGTCAATTTCCTATTAGCAGGTGCATCCACCAAGATGTTAGCTTCCCTATAGAAATTCATAATTTCAAAGGAAGAAAAAATATGAAGAAGAGATAGTATATGACCCAACAAATAATTCAAGTGCTAGTTTTCAGAAGCCTTCCTTGATAGGGAATTAACCACCATTGATGAATCACCTCAATGAAGTTTTTAGAAGCCTTCCTTGATAGGGAATTAACCACCATTGACGAATTAACTGAATGAAGTTTTTAGAAGCTTAGACATGGCTTTGAAGAATTATTATTTTTATATCCTCATTGAGGTGATTCGGCAATGGTGGTTAATTCCCTATCAAGGAAGGCTTCTGAAAACTAGCACTTGAATAGACATGGATTTGAAGAATAAATTTTTTGATAGCCTCATTGAGGTGATTCATCAATGGTGGTTAATTCCCTATCAAGGAAGGCTTCTGAAAACTAGCACTTGAATTATTTGTTGGGACATATATTATCTCTTCTTCATAATTTTTCTTCAAAATTATGATTTTATATAGGGAAGCTAACATCTTGGTGGATACACTTGCTAATAGTAAATTGATTATTCCTTGTCATATACTAAATTTTCTCATCATGATATCATTTCACTATCCTGAATTAGTTTTTGTTGTTTCTTTATTGCTCGCGAGTGGTCATAAGGATTGAACTTTCCACTCATCTTCATGAATTTTGATTGATTTGACTTATTTCTTATCCAATGGCCTATATGTGTTATTCCACTTGTAGACTATTGTTGAAGAAATATTGATTTAAATTTGAAGCATGCAAAAATATTTGTTGTTTCCAGAATTCTTGCATAAGATAAGTTTATGGTAATTTAGAGTATTCTATATGATGAAATAGCATCTCATTAATCTAGGAGAGGGGAATATTGGTTTGTATTAAATGAATTGGAAGCCAAACCTTAGGGGATATTATACACAATATCACAACTAAATGGGAACAAAAAATGGATCAAAGGCCACACCTTAGGGGTATTATGCATAATACCACCACTAAAGGGACACAAAAAATGATTGAAGGCCACACTTGAGGGGGTATTATGTATAATAACACCACTAAATAAGCACAAAAATTGATCGGAGGCCAAACATTAGGGGCTATTATGCATAATACCTCAACTAAAGGGGCACAAAAATGGATTAAACGCCACACCTTAGGGGGTATAATGCATAATAATAACACTAAAGGGGAGCAAAAAATTGATTAAATCTTCACTAGATTCTGAATGTATGAAAATGGAGAAAGGGATATGCTCCCCTAAAATATTAGCATGAGAAAATATACTTAAATGTTAGTGTTACTTTTGAGTTAGTAGATGATGTTGAAATACATTAGTGTCTCTATTCTATGGAATAATATGGTAATTTCTAAACTAATTCATGAGTGCCACATTGAAAAGAAATGCATAATAAATGAGCTAAACCATTTGAATGAATAGGATTTTTTAACGTAATTTTTATTAATTTTGTATTTAAGATTTTATTCTATGGATATGTTGTTGGATGAATTCATGATCAGTTAGTTCTATGTGTGCATCTTAAATGTGGTTGAATCAAACTATCTTGAACTTACATTTATTATATTTTTATATTAATCTTATTTAAATTTCTTTAGATGGACATAAGAACTCTATTTAGTCTCCACATAAATAAATAATTTTTATTTAGTTAATTTATTGTACTTGTCATCATTGAGAAAATATGTGAATTAAGTATAATTATTAATTTTGAGTTAGTATATTATCTCTCACTCCATCCATCCCTCCCTCTCTATGACCCTAATCCATCAACCCTAAACCATCAACCCTTAAAACTTTAAACACTCAACCCTAAACCCTCAGCCCTTAGCCCTTAAACCCTAAACCCTTAAACTGGCCTCTACCCTCTACCCTCTACCCTTAAAACCTTAAACTCAAGTAAACTCAATAATATGCTTATGTGAATGAATATGTTGATACAATAAAGCATTTACTATGGATGTTTTCAGTTACATGTTCAAAATTATGTTCAACATAAAAATGGAAACTATTTTAAAATAATAAATTTAACAAGGTTTCTTATTTAAATAATTGTGAGTTACGTGCATTAATATTTTATTAAATTTTGTGTCTTCACGAACATATGTTGATACAAAATGAATGGAAGAAGCATCCAAGCAATCCTAATTTTTTTTACAAACAATTCATACCAAAGATTGAACAATTTAAGGATATTGCAATAGGTAATTTGTATTAACACAAATAATATTACTGAAGCATTTCAAATTTTAGGCCATAATAATCATCCTTTTTTAAACATGGATTGCAAATAATTCAAAAAATTTAGAAGTCTTGGTCATTAAAATTATTGTCTGCTACAATGTCATCTAGTGTATCATTGTCAATGTTCATATGTTCTTTCAAGTATTTAATATTATCATCATCCTCATCTTGACTTGCATCATCTTCATCATCATTGAAATTTGACTGTATACCATCTATATTGTTACCAGATGTATTTGGATCATCATTTTCTATACCATCCATATTGTTGTCTTTCATAACATCATTTAACTCTGGATTATTTTCTTCTTGCACTTGAACATAACCATCTTCAACATCATCATGGATGTCAATTTATTCAATTTTCTCTAATCCCTCTGTCTCATTTTGTTGGCCATCATTGCTTTGCTCAGTATCCACTAATGCATCATCAAAATACATGCCTTAATCTTGGATCATAATGTATGACAAATATCCATTTCGGGTCCAAAATATCTTCATAGAAAAATACTTGCACATGAATGACATACATATATTAGACATATTTTATAAAAAATTTACTGATTAATAAACACATATATATTCACAAGAAACTATGAATTCATAGATTAATGATCACTACCGCTTCTTGTTTGAGTTAAAGAAATACTTGCTCACAATGAATTTGTAGAACATAAGGATCCTTATCCTTCGTAGGAAGCATGAGGAATCTATAGAAAACAATCCACTATGGGTATCATGTCTTCGTATCCTCTCAAATGCTTCATATCATCTCTACTTAAAAATATAACATTTAAAAGAGCGGTAATCCAACTCAATAATTTCTTGTATTTTTCCAACATATTGTAGATTCCCTTCAATTATATTCTTGTCTTTTGATCTTGATTGACTGGACTACTTGAAGTTAACCATGATTCCACAATCGAAACATCATCTCTTTACATCTACACTTTCTACATGATAATGTCGACCATATGCCCACATTACTAGATATTTCCTTGCCTATGAAAGACCATTTATTTTAGTGAAAACAAATATAATGACGAATATTAAAATAGTTAATAGTTTCAAAACTATAAGGAAACAATATTTTGTAAAATTCCAACTATACCTTTCTTTCACATCCTCTAGACATGTTGATTTCATCTTCTATTTGAATTTGAGTTTTTTCAATAACCCATTCTAGTGTGCAATATTTGCCCCATTCCCCAAGAAGATCAGTGGGAAGTGGATTATTCCTTGGGTTCGATCTCTTAAACTCTCTCCTTTCTTCTAACACTTATTCTCTCTTTTTATCATACAGATCAATCCATTTGTTCATAAAGTCCATGTGGTATACAATGAACTTGTCGAGTATAGCAGTTTTGTCTACACCTATTACATGTCAACATGTTTATTTCAAAATCCAAATTTCATGGTGTTAATTTGAAAAATAAACTACAAAGTAAATTAATAATTACAAGAAAAAAAACCACACCCATCATGAATTTACTTACTAATTTCTACTTGAACACCATTAGATTGTGGTTTTTCTCCATCAATAATATATGATGCTCATTCTTCATCCCTGAAGCATGGCCCATCTTATAAATCCTTACCAAGGAATTCACACAGGAAGAAAAATGCTTCATTCAACACACACCCTTTAGCCATGCAACCCTCTGGATGTGCCTTTTGTCAAACATATCTTTTTAGAGTTTTCATATACCTCTCAAATAAAAACAACCACCTCATTGATATGACACCCGCCAATTCAATGTCATGAACTAGGTGTATAAGTAAATGGACTTGTAGGTCCATGAAACTTGTAGGGAGCTCATTCTCAAATACACATACAATTTTTGTAATTTCCTTCTTCCATTTTGGCACTTCACATTCATGGATCTTCTTGGAGGTCACCTACCTAATATGAGAATAGTAAATTAGTATGAAGCTTTAGTCAAAAATTAAAATGCAATATAATATCTCTATGTCTCTCACACATGAAAATTTCATATAACCACATACCTTTTAAATGCTGAAAATCGACTTATGGAAATCCTTAAGTAAACTATAAGACAAGAATCCCCACTAATTTCCAATGGCATGATATGCTATCAAACACTTTTATCAAAAGGTAATTAGTATTTTTTTCTCACACAACAAAATTAAAAAATATATTTAGTACTTAATCAATGTTACCAGTAAATGTTAAATGATGATATATAATACCTTTATAAATTTATGAAAATCATGTGTTTTAAATCTTATGATATGTTCATCAACTATAAAAGCTTTAGACAATGATGACCCATAGCCAATAGGTGTCCTTATTGAATGAATGACATTTTTTAGTTGGTGTAGCTATTTTTTTTCTCAAAATCCTTGGAGCTTCTGCATATGTTTCATTTTCCTTTTTTGGCCACAAATGTTTTCTATCAATTTTAGTACATGAAAGAGAAATATTTCTTCTCGAAGACAAGGTGTCCTCTTTTCTTGATAAATGTCGAAATATAGAATTTGGGACATTTTTTAATATGTTCATAGGATCTAATAGGTGAAATATTAATAGGTCATTCCAATAAAGGAGCTCATAAAATATGGATTTCCTTTTCATTGCTTCTGACATATTAACTACAGCTTGTTCTGGTTCTTCAATTGAGACACCCTGATAAAAAAAACCCTTCCAAGATTTCAGTTCAACATATTCATAATTCTTAAGCCAATCACCTGGACCCATAATCATGGGAGGGCCTCTATTTTCAACTTTTCCATCAAATCGATTCTTCATGAAATTTCTAAACTTATGATCTAGTGGTAGAAAAACCCTATTGTTTGCGTAGATAAATTTATGTAGATCTTTAGAATACCACCCTTGAAATTGTTATGCACATCTTGGAAATGCAAATATCCCAATTTTTTGAAGCCTTGCAATTCAATAAGTTATGTTAATAACATTAAAAAAAATATTATAAAACTAAGTATGAAAGTTGTGATGAAAATAAATTATGACTGTAAATACGTCAATATTTTATCTTACTAGAACAAACACCAAGTCCTGGGAAATCATGAATATTCAAACATAGCACACCATACAACATGAAGGACCTATTTGATGGAGGACATGGTATGTCATACATTCTTATGTCTTTCCATAGCAGTTGCATCTCATCAATAAAAGGCGCAAGATAAACATGCATGTTTTTAACTTGATGTTTTCCTGGAATAATGAGAGTCAGCATAAGGTGCTCCTTTCTAACACTCATCCATGAGGGAATATTGTATAGTATCAATCCGATTGGCCAAACACTATAATTTGAGCTCGAGAAAGAGAATGGGCACACTCCATCAATTCCAAGACCAAACCTGATACTATGGGGTTTATCTTTGAATTTTCTTGTCCATTTTCCTTCTATGTGTTTCATTTCTTTGGAGTCAACCTAAATTCACATGAATCCATCTTTACTCATGTTCTTTGCATGTGAGTCCATCAATTATGCAAGTGACTTGCAATGAAAGATTCGTTGAAGTATAGGTATAATTGACATGTGACATAAAACCTTCTTTGGAACCATAGGACCTTATACATCTATATGATATCTCTTCTCATTGCATACATGGCATTCTACCTTGTTTTGATATTCATCTCTATATAAAATAAAATTATTTTTACATGATTTAATTTTCTTATATTCAATCCCCAACTCGACCAACAACATACATGCCTCTCTGCAAGTTGATGGCAACACATTCTCTTTAGGGAATATTTTAGTTTTTAGTGCCTTGTAAGATTGCTAGATATTAAATCAATTGAATGTTTGACTTATGATGAACATGTTTGATATGTTAATATATACTAGGACTATTTATATACAATATATCAAGTTTTAAAATACCCTTACAAAAATATAAACATAGTTGATGATTTTTTACGAATTATGTACACCAATTGACAATGCAAAGTAAGAAATAGATTTCAACTCACTTCAGCAAAGTAGTGAATTCTTTGTCTGACCAAGCAAATTATAGTGACTTGAATTCTAATAATATTAATATGCATGCTAGTTTTGAGGTTCTACTTGCACCCGATTTGAACACGGGTGTCTTCGTTGATTTCTTGATGGAGTCTTTCAGGTTGTTATCATCAACATTACATTGGTGGTAATTACCCCTGCTATCATCCTTACTGTCAACCATATGACCATTATTGTCATCATTGTTTTCATCCCCAAAGTAACCTGTAAGCATTTCATTTAATCTATCTTCATGCACTGCATTTCACTATCATGATCATCATCATTAAGGCTAGGTGGCATGTCATAAGTGTATGCAGATCTCATCAACTCTTCAAATTCTCAATTGGTAGTATTCTCTTCAATATTTTTCTTTTCACCTTAGTATTGTTTAAAGGATGGTTTGGATCATCACATACAAATCTTAATAACCCAGTTGGATCTTGGGTATTACTATGTGTTTCATCAACATCTTCTACCTATCAACAAATGCAAGCATTATTTAATGTTTGGTAACAATTGGATAAATCATAAATGTATCAATTTCAAAGAAATATAATCAAATATGGCTTAAAAAATAAAAATAAAAATTGTATGAACATATATATACATCAATTGAATAATGGAACATTATTTTATAAACTACCTTTTTAATACAATAATTTAAATAAAACACAATTTTGACATAGTTTATAAAACATTAGTCAATACTCATTTATTATTCTTTGTTTTTTTTCCCTTAAGAACATCCTTAGGGAGACCTTGTTCTTCCATATTCTTTCGTGAAGGAGTGTATTTTAAGAAGGGGGTATGTGTAGGATCATCATGAAAAAATAGGCCCTTCAGTGGCCATAAAATTCAGAAAATTGGAGTTAGGCAACTTGACATAAAAATTTGAATAACTTATCTATATTATTTCAAAAATATGTAAGAATAGAATTTGTAGAAAATTGAATTTAGTTTCTAAACTACTAGGTTTTTTTAATTTATTTTAAAATCTATTTGGTGAAATTTTGAAATTTCAATGCAATAGTACTTAAATTTCAGGGAAAAAATAAGAAGTAGGTGTTTGTTTGAACAGCCTAACCACAATAAAATGATAATATTTTTTAAAAATATTTTAGATATAAGTAGGGGACTCATTTCCGGATGTGATGCATATTTTTTTGTAATTTTTTTCAAGTAAATAATTAATTATGATTTTTTTATTACAAATTATAGAAAATATAAAAACTCGTATGTCTAACCACCTTAACTTGGTCAAAACTTCATGAAATTCATTTTTAATTTTTTTAATCCTATAGTATGCGAAGCATAGAATGTGATACATATTTTGGATTCAAAAAATGTGATACCATTTGAAAGTTATAGATTTTTTTCAATCAACCTATCAATTAGGAATTTAGTCGTAATTCAAATAGAAAATGAATAATAATTAGTTATTAAATTCAAAGTAAAGCATAATTTATATTTGTGGAAAGATGAGAATCTTCTTTAAAAACCCTTTTCATTTCATCAATTTTGGGTAAAAAAAAAGTCATCAACCACATGGGTCATCATATCACTTAGATATCGCCACTTTTTGGCCCATCATGATCCTACACATACCTAAGGGGTAATCAATCAATAACTCATCCCCAATGGTAAGGTCCATAATAGCCTCAACCATTATCAATATATCAACCTCTCTTTCCATATCTCCATCTTTATCATTTATAACATCAACAAATTGACAATTGGGTCTTACAGTAGGGTCCCTTCCCTTACTACTATTTATAAATCCTGTAATACTTTTGTGTGTGTATGCATGTCCATATATATACATAATATGACCTCTATTCATTTCTTTTCCACTTTTTAATTGGACATGATGTGTATACATATTCGAATTTAGACCATATGCTGACATGTTAGGCTTATATTTTGCTAGCCTTCTCCATTCACCACTATAATATTATGGACCATAATATGGCATTAATCTCCTAGTGGTTTGTTCTGAATTATTTATATGTTTAGATCCCACATGTACATTTTTTACAATAAATAGGCCTAGATTTGCTCCATGAATATTGGAGGGTCATATCATGTAGTTGTATCCCCAAAATTGAAACACCTCATACACTCTCGGTAGTTGTTGATCACTAGGCCAAGCATAATATAGTCAATGATCAAATGTCTCTTTGTAAATTGATCTCAAACTTAGGGGCAAGTCATCATCTCCATCACATTCATTCTCATAGGGTATGCAGTCCACCTTCACCTTGTCTTTAAGAAAATTATGCATCTTTAAATTGGTTCTTGTTCTGATACTTGTTTTCATCAATTCCTCATCTTTCTAGCTGGTATATTGGCACATATTTTTGGTAGATGTATCATTTGATAAATGATCATTTCCCTCTAGGCTAGATGTCGGTGACTGAGGAAAATTTAAACCAATAATTTTATCCTCCAAGTATCCATTAGGAAAAAAATTAGTTATTTAAATAATATAAAACAATGTTTAAATGAAGTATACATGTTATTTATATCAAATTGGAAAATTCCTTATCATAATTCCTATTGGATTTGAATCGATTGTAGGAGGCATACTACCAAGTGGAAGATCATCATATATTTAATTTATTTGTACAATCACTTGTTTGAATTGTTTCTTTTCATGACATACAAAAAATCCACAAACAACAATTTTCTTAAAGTATTCATCCCATGTACTATAGTCCTGACCAACCTCTTGTTCAGTGCAATCATTTGTTGTTTTTGCAAGATCCATTGGACCATATCCTCTTCAACCCACTATCCTTTATGTGATTTAATAGTTTTAGGTCCATGACCATGTACATATCTTGTTCTTTTGCTAGTTGAATGCTCAGGCTCTACATTTGCTCCAATCTCCATCTAAAATAATCAACATGCATTAATTTATGTCAAGATTGGATAATACATTATAAATTTCAATAATACTATGAAAAATGATGGACATATCATAAAATTCCATCAGATCATTTTTTCCTAAGTTAAATCAAAATTTGAGCACCTAATGTCCCACTTCATCCATTGTGTCCTCATTTGATATGATATGATCTGTTTCCATAGCCTCGTCTAGCCCCTATAATACAAAACATAGTAAATAATGTTTAGTACACCAACTATATCATTTCCACGAATATGCTATCCAACACAAAACCTCACTTTAATCATATATTCGACATATTGATGTCATTTTTTGGACATCCTAATTTTCAAACATTTCCCTTGATCATAGAATCACAATTAATCACCATTCCTGTGAATTTTCAACCAAGAAGTTTGACCTTAGAGGCCTCATGGAAAAAAAAATGACTTTATCTCCTCTATGTTGTAGAATTTGTGAATTTATAAACACCTTCCTCCTTTGGTTGAGGTTGCTTTCTCTTCTTACCTCTATTGTATCGACAAATTTCATTGTCATATCTATTTCCACCCACTTTCCTCTCTATGATTTAGTAGTTCTACATCGTCCACGTCCTCTCTCCATGGCCTCCTTTGGATCTTGTAATATATGACAATAGTCACATAATAGCTATGCACCAAGAAAATATTGTTGAGACTACCTTGTTAATATGTCCACTTTTCATTATGATGCACTATGAAAAACAAAATAGGACATTGCAACATTTTTCTCTTCACAAAAACTTTACATGCAAAATCTTAATAACTAGAGCTCAAATCTTAAGATTACAAGGTGACTACAAATTTACATCAAAAATACATTTATTTACAAGCTGAGTATAGATAAAACCTTTTACAAATAATTTTAGTTGAACATCCCTTCCATTGTCCCTTGTTATCCTAGATGAAAGAAAACTTATTACTAATAATTTTAGTTGGTTCTCTACCTTACACTTCTTCCAAAAATTCATTAAAATCGTAGATATTTTCTCTTTGAAAAATAGAGATTTGATTTCTTATTCTTGATTGAAACTACTTTAGGATGGAATGATGATATCAAATCAAGGATGGAATTATGAGATCTAACAAAGTGTAAAAACATGCCAAAATATGTAACATATGCATGGATAAAGGCAATAGACAAATATATATGATAATACATGATGAATGATCTATTAATATTGCATTAAATAAGGGTGGGTTAGTGGGATCAAAGAGATTACACAAAAAAATACCAAACCCTAATCAAGATAATAGCAATGATACATAAAGGTAAAAATAATTATGCATATTCAAAAAATTAGCTCAAAAATTTTCATGCGGTAAATAGTTGGGATATAGAGTTTATATTTTAGGGTTTGATATTTTTCATGTCTATCATTTAGATTTTAGGGTTTAGAGTTCAAGGTAGTTGAGTTTTTGGAAAAAAAATGAAACTAATTGAAGAAAAAATATAATTTTATTAATCTAACATAAATATTGAAGGTGAACATGCAAACTATCTCCACCCTTAATGTCAAGCCTCTAAACCTCTATGAAAATTCGGTTGTCATGTCTACTAGTATTTCAAATTTCTCTCTATTCAAAAATACAATCATTATCTATTTCTATATCATGCATCCTACTTAAAATAAAAAAATTAAATAGTGAAAATTATTTAATATTATTATAATAGATAAAATAATAAGTAAATGTCTCTTCTTGAAGGTAAAATTTGAACTTAAATATTTATTTTATTCCAAAAATCAATAAAAAATATCTTCATTTAAAAGTTAGCTTCAAATGAAGACCCACTTCCAAGCAAAATACATCATTTTGCATTTCTAGGCACTAAATCAAGCACACTTTGCACTGGCTTTTTCTCCCAAAAAATATTACATTTAGGGCTAAAAGTCAGCACTAATTTTGTTGTTAACTACACTAACTATAGCACCGACTAATGGATCAAAAACAAAAAATAAAAACTTCCCACATGAAGAAAGAGATGAGAGGAGAAAAACACCCCATGAAGGAAGAGATGAGAAAAAGGGGAAAAACGCCATGTGAAAGAAGAGATGAATTGAATGTCATTTTGTATGTGAAATCTTGGGAACTTGCATTTTGAAGAACTTTTGAGTATTTTGATGAATTGAAGACTAGGGTTTACGTGTATTGTGTGTGGATTCCTTTCATCACCGGCCTAGTGCTTTCATTGGGTGCAACCTGTGTGCTTCACTCTTTATCTCCCAAATCAAGGTATGAATTTCCTGCCATTTTACTGTCATGTGCAATGAAGGTTTCAATAGATTTATGTTTTCAATGGTGATTCAAGGTGCGTCTTGTGTTTTGTATTGAAATTATGAATTTGAGCTTGTTCCATTTCCTTTGTGTGTGGGTTTTGAATGGTTTTTCATTTATGATTTGGTACCAAGTAGGGATTTCAACATGGTCATTATTGAATTCACTATGTATATTCAAACTGTAATATAAATTAGAGCATCATGAGTGAGTTAGGGATTTCTTTTTGAATGATCAATTTATGTATCCTGTTGATTTCGATTGGATTTTATATAAATTAGGTCATCATTGAACCGTGTAAAATCTCATTATCAATGGATTTGATTTCCTTCAAATTGATTGATAGGAAATTGTTTCATACCTAGCACTGGGTACTTTGTTTGCTTCCACAGACTGGATGAAAATAATTTTCCCTAGGTCACCTAAAAATTTCAAGCAAGAGAGGGAAGGGAGAAAAGGGAGTAGAATATGGCCACAATGAGTTAATTCATTGTCAATTTAAAGATTTGTAAATATTTCCATTATTTATTTAATTTTTAGTTTTCAGTTTTTTATTTCTAAATTTAAAAGAAGAAATTTATTTTATCTATATATATAGGGGACATGAGACTAACAAAGATAAAGATGCATTGGCTTCTATATTGCGGGTAGAGGTAGAATGAAAAAATTGGATGGTGTGGAATTGAAAATGCTTGCCAGATACATAGAAAAATGATCTAGTAAAGCCCCTGAAACATTATAAAAAACTTAACTATGTTAAAGGGAATCAATTGATTCCCCAAACAGTCTTGGATCGAGCAAAAGATCCAAGAGGAAATCAATAACAATAAACTCTAAGAATGTGGAACAGGGAGCAGAGACTTCCAATGTCCCAACCACTCCTAGGACAAAAACTTCTTCCTCCATGTCATGTTTCTCATCTTGCATTGGTAGCCACAATACCAAGATAGAATACAATGTGGTTTTAGGGGAAGTCTGAATGATAGATGCTAGAAAAATGTTTGTGAATACGTTAACAGAATCATGCCTTCAATAGTTCAAAGAACATCTACATTTTACATTCTCAAAGATACTCATGCACCTGGAAAAATCAGTTATCCATGACATGGAGACTGATTTTGGCACAGGTTGGTCTGTAAAGAAGTTAAAGCTATGTATTTATCAAAACTGCAAGAGATTTCGGTGCAACCAAACAAAGAAGCTAAAAAAAATCCCTCCTGAGCTAAAGCTCAAAAAAAGGCCAATTGATGTAAGTGTGAAAGTATGGAAAGAGACTATAAAAGCATATGAGAAGTCTAATGCAAAGAGGGAGCTCGGTGAGGAGAGTATGTAGGCATTTGAATTTTCTCATAAGATTATATCAAACTTATTAAACTATTTTAAAAATTTTATTTGTTCATAGTTAAATTGAATTAGTTTATGTTTCAGGACAAGGCCTCCAAGGCTAGGCTTAAAAAACTTCATGCCACACACCACAGTGACCAAAAAGGTTTACAGGACTTGATCTATACATTTGTAAGTATATTTAATATGTTAAATGATATATTTTTATTTCCTAGGAAAAAGTAAATAATTGTATATTAATTAGTTTAACTATTCCATATGCCATGTTTTGACAAGAGGAGAAATATGGACACCATCCAAATCAATTTGAAAAGGAAATGTTATAGAGAAAAAAGTGGACCGATTTTGTAATCTGAATGGAGAACGAGGTATCAATAGTTGACTTTCAATAATTTAGTTGGATATTGTTGTGTTAATATGTCAATATTCATTTCTTTTGTTGAGTTATTTATTGATGTGTAGGATGAGTTATAAAGTGTTTCTGTGTTGGCCCTAGATCCGACTCAATTTTCCCATTATTTCATGTTGAGGAAAAAAATATTATTTTCCTTTAAGGGAATTGGGTGACATTCATGGCTTATTTTCATCACATTTTCAAATTAATGACTGGATGGAATTTTAATATCTCTTAAGTGTCCTCATTTAAGTTATGATTTTTATCATTTGAGTAACTTAGTCCCATGTTGATATTATTTATCTTCTTTTCTCTCAAACATGGTATCTCAAGGAGTTCTTCCTTGAATTCATGTTGCCATTCTACTAGGTGATCCACATGCATCTTTGCCATCCTTCCTCACGATGTTGCCATTATTTTAACGTGTAAGAATGTTTTGATGCATCTTGGTAGGTATCCTATAGATCTAACACATCCTTGAAGAACTCCTTTTGCACCAAGGTCAGGTCATCATGAATTTCTAATGCATATTACATGAAATCACCTATGGCATACTTTGCAGCCTTGTAGTATTCCACTTGATGTTCCAAGTTCTCAATTTCCTTCTTATGCCCTTCTATTTCTCATGTAATTTTGAGGATGTTTGATTAATTTTCCTATGTTGTGGCAATAATTGCTTGCACACAGGCCTATGACTTGTATGGTGATAAGTGTCATCAAACTGACTGTTTAACCCCTTGACCATTCTATCTCATGAATACTTAAATGATCTCCTCTTCATTCTCTTTACCAATTTTCTTTTGAATTCAACCTTATCATACATAATAGTCACTCTTGTTGTAGCTTATTTCCTTTTCATGGTGTCTTGATAAGGAAAGTTCACTATACTCTACCTCTGTAATGACAATCCTTTCTCTATGTGCATTTAATTTTCATCAGGGAATCTTTATACACCCTTTGTTGTTGAACCCTATCACTGCATCCAAATAGCCTTCCACAAGGCATAAGACATGAATGTGGATTCTAGTCTTCTGTATCATCATCATAAAAGTTATAGTTTGAATAGACTATTCTTTCACTTCATAGACCTACCCCCTTATGTATATTTTACCATTTACCATTAAATTCTGCATCTTTAAGTTGTGATATACATTTTACACCATCATTCAAGTAATCCATATCAAGTGAGTCTACCTGCACTCTAGAAGGGTCTAGGAAACTATTGCATCCATCTTCATGTATAATGCATGGCATGATCTCTTCATGAAGACAAGAAAAACCACTGGAATTCTCCTTGCAACTTTGCATCTCATGGTTTCCCTTTGAATATTTGCTCTACTTTTTTATTCTTCAATTTGTTGCATGAAATTTATACTTTTTATCTTGAGTGGAACCAGGTTGATTTTGCCCCTAAAACCCATCATTAATACCAGTCCCAAGTTCAAAAACAATGTATGATCTACCATAGTAATATGTTGTCCATGAAATACCCTTACTTTGAATATTGCATAGTTTCTTTTTTCCCACCATCTTTCTTAATAGTGATGTCCTTCTTTCACTTTCATAGCTTGGTGATTCTTCATCTTGAATCATTTTCCATTGTTTCTAATCTCAAAATCCTCATTTCTACCATTGTTTCTCTTCTTGTCATAAACCATTTATCTTCACTTCCCAAACATTCAAAGTTACTTAAATAAGAAAAGCTATACGTCTGTCTTCAATTGAGGCATATCCTACCATCCTTCATGGAAACCTTATGATAGTCATGCAAACACTGAGATATGGGTTTATTACTATCCTTTCTACCTATGCCTCTAAAGGTGTTCCTCAAAATTATTAAGGCTTCAAATTATGAGCATTGGTTAGTACAAGACTTTTACCCAACGCCCACACTCAATCACTAATAGTGACAAGAAAAATTGATCCCATGAGATGATCAAACTCAAAGGCAACACCTAGAAAGGTGGATGACACCTGGAAAATTGGATGGAAAATCATAGAAGTTATTTTTACTTGCTGTTCCAAGATACATATCCAAACTATTTTCTCTCTCTCCCATGTTGTATCTTGGACTATGCATTATCCTAATTAAACTGTCTTATCACTTGAACACCATAGTTGATATTGCAACTTTGTCACTGAATCCCATGACATAAGCCTTGAAAGTAAAACTTTATAAATATTTTGAAATGTCGTGCTGAGCTTCCCATGGTAACATGAATGGTTATGAGGTTTGCATTACTGAAGCCACAATGGAATACAATGTTGAAACAATGCTACATGACTATGTTTGATTACCAGTTGACTCTTGGAAATAATGGGTTTTTTTTAATTGCATACATTTGTGTAATATTGCAATAGTTGTATTGTACTTATAACTAGAACAGTTTATTGTGAAGGAATTCATTTGATGAGAATGACCTTTGAGTTCATTGTGATGACTTGTACTAACTTAGAAATGTGATTTCAAACTAGTAAATTTATTAAATTGGAGACTGTTTGTGACCAAATTTATCTTAGTATGGACTTCCCTATGTTTGAGTGACTAGGCAGTAGCCATGGAATAGTAGATATTATGAACACTTGCTAAAATATGTGTAAATAATTATAGCAATCAAGCTAACAAGAGTGAACTTTATGATCTACCCTATTTTATAGCTACTCTTCGATCACATTACTAGTCTATTCATGTGCAATTAATTTTAATTTTTTTATTTAACAGAGGGAAGTTTATGGATCAATTTTCCTTGTGGTCATAGGTCATGAGTTGGTATGCAAGCCTTCATAAAAAAAGTTTGGTCATGTGTGTCTAGGTGAATTTAGCGCATTGGTATGTTGTACTTGTTCCTAAGGAAATATTTTCTTGCTTTGTGTTGTATTAGTTAGTTGATCCAACAATTGCAAAACATTTTCAAAGTGTATATTTAATTTTTTTTTTTATTTGACTACAAGAATCGAGTAGCACAACCCCCTACAAACTGCAGTGTGCCTGGTAAAATTTTTAATGTGACCGGCGGCGCTGGCGTGACACACCCTTCGGTACCACAGGGGTGGGGGAGAATAGACCTCATGACCAACCTCCTACAATAGGAAAGATTTAGCCAACCGAGCTAGGGCCCCAACCCCATTTTCAAAGTGTATTTAATTCTAATCTTTCTAATGCAATATACAAGCTCACTTTGTTTATTCATGGATTACTAAAGTATGCTTTGCTATGCATGCTTTTGGTTATAATTTTGTTCAATCATTGACCCTATATTATGATTGATGAATGTATTTATAGTTCGTATATTCTATCTTGCACATGTGTTTGCATGTGAGACTTTATGCTTCAATCATTTATCCAAATGATAAAGGCATCAGTCTACTACTACTTTTGTACCACTACCACATATAAACAACAAAAAAAAATATTTTCACTTATGTTCTAGTGCACTTGCAAGTATAAATAATTTACCAATCAAATAAGTGTCCAAATGTGATTATTAAATGGAAAGAATTCGAAGAAGAAGCATTGAAGACATTTAGAAGGTAAGAAAAAGGAAACGAGTTTTCAAACCCAATAAAACCACTAGTGGAAAATGTAGAGCTAAAGTATCAAGAGATAAAGGTGGTGGAATGGCGAAAATTCGCAAATAAATGTGTTGACATAATTTGGACCTCCTCTCTTTCTACACACTTATTTCTCATTGTTCACCTATGTTATGAGATTGTTGTCACATGTGCTATGTAGCATGAACCCTCAACATGAACAATAAGAGGAAAACGGGGGACTAATGATTTGGTCTATGATATCTACATGGAATATAAGGAAAATGCTAGTAATTTCCCTTGGAACTAGTTATACCAATATTGGGATCAAATTAGGGACCATGTCATATTCATGTAAAACCTAGATGTTAATAGGCCTAGTAAACAACTTGAACAAAATCAAGTGGAGTTAAGACAATTCAATAGGGAGGCTGGCATGCATGTTTGTAGTATGGTAGCATGGTTTCTAGGACATTATAATGACTTAATAGTAGGGCTTGAACATTTCACAGTGCTAAAAATGTTGTAGAGAATACAAAATGAAAACTCTTTGAGATTTGAGTTCACCCCATTACTAGAAGAGCATATGCATTCATAGTTGGCATATTTTTTGTCAATAATTTTTTTATATACCAATCCCTCTTAATATATATGATTTTGCATCAATATTACCACTTGTATCTACACTTGCAACTTAAAATGTGTCACACACGAGAATGTTATGATCTAGTATTTGTGTGGATTCCATACATTCAAAAGGCCTCATATTATTACATGTTCATTGAATTTTTTTTGTAGCCAACAATCACCTTGCTTACATGAGAATATCGCCTAAGACTTCTAGAGTCCCAAATAATTTTCAAGAATACTAAGAAAGGTGGTTGGTTCTTTACCCAAGATAGCACAACCATTAGACTATATGTATTCATAGGAACATTATACAAGATCCCTAAATATGTTACAACCAAATTCCTTTCCCTTGAATATTTAAAACAACTAAACATGATTGACACAGGTTATGAGAGTGGAAGGGGGAGAGTATATTATTAGTCTCTTCCTCAACCATACAAGTATATAGTCTTGAAGAAAAGAAGAGATTTGGGGGTTCTTGACCAAAAACTAAAAGAATTATAGTTGGATGTTATAAAAGACTAATGGTTCTTTGACCCAAATCATGCATTAAGTTTAAGGTTATCAAGTTGCCACCACTTCAATAGTAGAAGGACAATACTTATGCCTATCGAATGGAGGGGAATAAGTAAAACTGAATCAAGTGATTCAGTTGTAATGAAACAAGTTAATCATCACCAATTGTAAGAGAAGAATATTCAAATTGCATGGTTTTCCTTGAATTTGACAGTAGAATAATAGTCTATGTAGTGCTTACCCATGTACTTAATCATCATCCTCTCCTATTTTCCTCTAAAAACATAGACCTTTCAATGGAACCCACCTTTCGGTTCCAATCAGTAATTCTCTCTCTCTACCTTTGCTAATTTTCACTACTCCTTTTAATACTTGATTTATCTTTAGAGTATTCATATAGATCAATGCATTAAGAGAAAGTTGTGTCCCTATATTTTTATCAAACAAGATTCTATCATGAACCTTACTTCTTCAAAATTATTTTAAGCTCTCAACATTAATAGGTAAACTATGTTAGGAATCTTGAATTATATTCCATAGAAAGATGATCTTCGGAAGAAGTCTCCATAAATGGGTACGAATATGGATCTAGTAATAATTTTGGTTATGAGAATTTTAGTTATGTCATTACTACAAAAGTGCAAAACTTAATTTGTAGAAATTTGTATTTGAATTTGAGATCGAGATAAATGTTGTTTCTGGTTCATATATTGATTCCTCTTTGGAGAATATGCCCTACCTTTTATATTTTAGAATAGTATAATTACTAAGAAAATTGGGGCAGATTCTCTATAATTAAATTTGTTGAGAGAATCCATGTGTATTTCCTATTTATTTATTAGGGTTTCCTATCAGACATGAATAAGAAGTGCTTAGTTCTTTTAAGTTTGCTTCCTCTATTTTCAACAAAAAATTCCTAAATCCGTTTACTTCCCATAGGCTCTATTCCTTTTTCTTTATTCAAATGAAACCTTATTTATTAACCACGGTCTTAATCCTTTATATACTAATAGTGCAGATTTAACATGTTGGCCCTATTGTTTTAATATGGAAAACCATTTTGATTTAAATTAAGGAAAAGCCTTAATACAATACATGATTTTATTCTTTCTTTACACACAAGAAATATTTACTTAATGCATTAACCCATGAGCTTTTACTTTTTATTTCACTAATCCAAAGCTTTAATCTATATCTTCACATAGACCTTTTGTTTGTTTTAATGCAGTCACATATTTCTTATTTGACTTGTACGCTTGCCTTATTTTATAATGTCAAGGCTTGATGAAAACTTGAGTAGGCTTTATTTCATTTACTAAGTGTGTTGCCAAAAAGTGTAGCCTTGACACTTTTCACTCATTTGGGCCCTTTCCTATGGTTTTTGGACCTCTTTTTACCCCTTTTCCAAGCCCTGTGCCAAGGTGTTGTAAAACATTTTCCCACTTTTTTAGGTTTGTCATCACTAAATTAGCCCTTTCTTATGGCATAATGGCCCCTTAATGCATATACAAGCCTTATTTTAGTGTGTTTCAGAGGACAATCCCATCAAACATCATTAATCACTTCTTAATCCCAGAAAACCAATAAAAAATGCCCAGCGGACTAGGTCACCACCTTCGGTGACCTAGTCCCACATGGCGTAAAATTAAAATCTATCTTAAAAAAAAAAATTGGATTTTGTCTCTTAAACCGTAAGGTCAACCCGTGTGGTGTTATTTTTGGAAAATTAGGGCATAACATGTATAAATAAAGGGTTTTTCCCCTCATTTTTTACTTCTTCTATCTCATTTTTCTCCTATCTCATTCTTCTACTCTCCAAAATCTATCTCAAGCAAGCTAGGGTTTGATTATTCTAAGTCAACAATACATCTCTCTCAAGAAGCATTCAAGGGCTAAATCCTCCATTGCTGCAACTCAAGATCAATCATCAAGGCAAGGTTAACTCTATTGTTTCATGCTTCATTAATTTATTACATCATTTTGGTTTGATTACTCAAAAGGGCTTTGACCAAGGCAAATCTCCATGTCGTAACAATCAAAAAGTTTTCCCTCTTAGTGTGATTTGTAGGTCTTGTTTGTAGATTTGACAAAGAACCAAGGTGGAAAAGTCTTCAAAAACTTGTCAAAGCTCTTCAAGGTTGGAGAAATCCTAGTTGAAGCTTGGAGAACACCCACAAACCAGATTTTTTTGTTTTAGAATTGGATACCTCGAGGAGTAGAAAGTGCAGACCGAGGGCTTCCACTTCCACTCTCAGATCTTCAAAAATTTAGAAGAGGACTAAGTCACCAGAAATGGTGAATTAGTCCCATTGAACCTATTTTTTACAGTTTTTGGAAGATCTAGATACCCTTTTGGCAAAAACGGGCTCTCGTGTAGTTTTCTAGATCTAGGACTAGGTCACCCATAATGGTGTAAGTGTCCCAGTAGGCCAAAATTCTAGATTCAGTAGCATTTCCAGCATCCATTCTAGTCTACAACTCATTCTCAGGTGCACCCCTTCATTTCCATTCATTTCTGTAGCAGTTTGTTTGTTTCTTAGGTAATTTTAATAATATCATAATGTGTTTTCTAGCACTTTGCATTTCTTAAGATTAGCAATAATAAATCATTTCTATTTTTAGTTCATTGCACTTAGATCACTTAATTTAGACATCATAGGTAGATAAATTCAATTACACACCATCTACCCCTAATATTTTAATGAACACCAAGAACCCTTTAATGTGGAAGAGATCCATTTCTCATCCAAGCTTCTAGGTGAAAAACCCTAGAATCCCATTGGTGAATCTGCTTTCCCTAAATACATTGTTTTTTGTGGTTCATATTGGTGAACCTGATGTCCACATACCCTCTTCTCTGACTTGGAGCTCTTTCTCATCCTAGGTTTGCATTGCATTTCATTTTGCATTGTTTAAATTACATTCTACGGTTTCACTTTTTTGCATTAGTGAAAGTGCATATAGGTTGAATTTTTGCATCTTTAAAAATTAGAAATTAATGAAAATTTGCATTCTCATCTTAGGTTTACATCTCTCAATACAAAAACCACCTACACCCATCAAAATCCTTCGCAAAAAATTGAAAAAAATCACTAGCAAGACTAAGTCACCACCCTCGGTGACCTAGTCCCTTCAGGCTTCCAAAACTACCTTTTACAGAGCTAAAAACCTTGTTTTTAAGATTCCTCTTTGTGACATTACCTTATTGTATCAATTGGTTGTGTTTCTATTACATGCATTTCATTAAAACTAGCTTAAATTAGCTCATTTCATGCATTGCTTAGTTTCAATTTTGCATATACTACATTTCTTTTTTAGACTGTTGCATAGTGTAATTGAAAAATTACCTTGTTTCCCATTTGAAAAATTGTATTTCAATATTTCACTTTAAATCTTTGCATTGTGTTCTCTTTCCTTTCTCTTCACACCATGTTTTATTTTAAAAGATGTGGCTCTAATTTGGTTTCAAATGGATTACATAAATACAACATTCCTTCTTATGAGTTGAATGTAGATTACAATAATGAATTCATTAAAGAACATGTTAATTACCAGACCATTGACACAATTCTTAACATTGCATTACCCCTCGATGAGGATATTTGTGTTGAAAATCATAACAATCATACTTGTGCTTCTCCCTAAACCTCTCCTATTAGTTACAAAGGTATTTTGGTGATAGAAGATACAAGATTTGTGGGTTTTGATTGTTCCTCTCCTCATCCCCCTTTGCCAAACATTTATAAATATTTCCTTACCTAGTCTCCCTCACTAGGACGATCACAATTTCCTTTCTCCTAATATCCCTCCTTGTTGCAAAGAGGATAGGTTGGTGTTAGAAGATAGACCTACTAACTATCATGAGACTCTTGACCCTCACTTCCCTAATGCTCCTACCATTTGGGACAATCTATTTAGTGGTCCCTTTCTTGATGCCTACTCTCCTTGCGATGAAGCATGTGGTGAACATATTACAAGCTCTCCTACTAGGGTAGATAGTATGGAACAAGTGAATGAGACCTTTGACAATCAAATAGAACCCGCTTCTCCTCATACCACCATTTTTAATCCCATCATTGATCATTCCCCCACTTGTGATGAAGTCATTTTAGAAGAACCAACCCTTGAATGTCAAGAAAATGTGGTTTGTAGTTCTCCTAAAATCTCTCCTCCTAGGGAGGATATCATTGACAATAATAATATTATGCACTTACAAGAAGATGCATAGCCTATGTTAGAATCTCCTTCCCTAAGGGATCTTAATATGATTGAACCTCAAAAAATCCTTTATCCACCTTCAAAAAACCTAAACCTGAATTTACCCTCTGCCTGCCTAAGAATAATGTGTTGCAACAACCAAGTCATAATACTGTTGCTCATACAAATTACACAAGAACAAACCGTTCTCACAACAACCAACCTCAAAATCCTTACCTTCCTCCTCTCCCATCTTACCTATTGCCCCTTGCTTGAATTCACTCATTAGGGAGTATGACCTTGTTGACCAACTAAGGAATACTCCTACTAAAATATCTTTATGGGACCTTATTCAAGCCTCCCCTCACTATAACAACATGATGTAGAATGCCTTACAACAAATTCCTATCCCTTCTAATATGCAAACAAATGACATAACAACTATGATTCAAGGTTTGAATTCTGACATTGTTTTCCACCAAAGTGAGCTCCCTCCTTTGGCTATGAAAAAACAAGCTGAAGCTTTCATGATCATATCTCAATACAGATTCATAGGGATCAAGTGAACCCTTGTTGATAATGGCTCTACTATTAATGTGTGTAGTTTAAATCTCTTGGATAGGCTCCATATCGATCAATCAAACATTCAACCTACCTCTTTACCCATCAGTGGATTTGATAGTGTAGGACAAAAGATGCTTGGTGTGATCACTTTGCCTCTTACAGTTGGAATGACCACATTAGACATGTTAGAGTAATAAGTTATTACACTTAATTAGTTATATCATACTGGTTAATTAATTAAGTCACTTATTCCTTTAGTTGCTTAAGCTAAACTTAGGCACATTAATAATTGATTAATTATTAAGTATGTACACTAGGGTTTCATTTAGGGTTTCTTGATCTCCTTCATAAGGATTGATCTCTTTCTAATAATTGATTCTCAATAATGCATTTTTACTTTGAGGTTAACAAAACATCTTCTTTGGTTTTGCATGTCTTTTGCATGTGACAGGTGATTGCATGCAGGTGATCTTGGTTTCTAACATGGTATCAGAGCTCCAGACCTATCGCTGCCTATTCGTGATCTGAAGATATGGCTTCTCGGTGAGTTTCAAGTGCAAGGGTTTCCACAAACATCTTTTTTGCAAGATCTAGGGGTAGCTGATTTTTCTGGGGACTTCGGGCACAAACGGACACTATCATCGCATTCATAGCGGCCCAAAACCCTAGTAACACCTGTCAAATCATTGATTTCTATGAAGCTGGTTTTTGAGGAAATTTTTTTTTGCCAAGGAGGCCGTACGGCCTCCCTAGCATGCATTACGAGGCGTCTTTTAAAAAAAATAAAAAAGAAGAAGAGAAAAACGCTTTGAAAATCGCATAGCCTACATAGAAGGAGGCGCCACCCTATGGCCACCGGTCTACCGCCACCGCTAGTGGCTACCCCTACCAGTGCCACTGGCTCGAGCTCAGTCCCCAAGGGCTTCTCTATAGCACGCCGGTGTCATATGGGGGACCGGGAGCTCTGCGCCTGGCCCCCAGCCGATTTTAGCCCCCGCCCTAGTCACATGGGTAACTAGGGGCTCAATTATTTTTTTGCAAGAGGCCTATTTTTGCAGTGACGGCCAAATGGCCGTCAAATTTTTTCCAATGAATTTTTGATGTTAGCATGACGTTAGCGGATGTATGGCCCTCTTTGCCCCCTCCTAGCCCTAATTTGCCTAAAAGAGCAATTTTTTTTGTTTTTGGCATAACTTGGGCATACGGTATCGAAATCGGGCAAACGAGATATCGCCGAAAAGCTGGTTCCAAGTACTTTCTTGTGGTGTAGTTTATTCTATAGTATTTTTCTGTTTTAATACATTTGTTTCTGTTTGAAGTTAGATGCTTATTTTATGCTTCTGAGCTCATAACTTTTTGCCACGATCTTTGATTCTCACTATCTTTGCGTCGTTGGAAAGGTATTGAGGAGCTCTGTGTTACTATCCATGCAATTTTTCTGTATCTATGCGAGGTTGATTGCTTAGTCCATATTTGGCCCGATGGGTTGTTTCGAGATTACTTGGATGTTTTGGTAGTTGGGAGGGTGCAACTTGCATCTTTGCACTTCGTTTTTAGTAATACATCATTCAATAATTGACTACTGCTTCATAGATTCCATGGTTTTTCCCGTTTGGAGTTTTTGAGTGTTCCATGGCATTGGGTTTATTGTTGCATCATTATGATTTCGATATGGTTTCTTGTAGATAGAAGTATCTTTCCTTGCTTGATAGATTGTGGTTCCAGTGTTACTCTATAGTGTTCTTCCAGTGCTTCTTTGCAACATGTCATCTCATTGTAGGGGTTTTTCCCACTGGGTTTTCCTTCTCTACCTCATTCTTGCATTTGTAAATGGGTACTTGATCAGGCCTAGTTGTTGGGACCCATCTTTGCTTGCATGCATCTTCTTCTAGTGTTTGAGCTTCTTCCTAAGTTAATCTTAAGGGGGGGTGTTAGAGTAATACGTTATTACACCTAATTAATTATATCATACTAGTTAATTAATTAAGTCACTTATTCCTTTAGTTGCTTAAGCTAAAATTAGGCACATTAATAATTGATTAATTATTAAGTGCACACCCTAGGGTTTCATTTAGGGTTTCCCTTTTAGGGTTTCTTGATCTCCTTCATAACGATTGATCTCCTTGTAATAATTGATTCTCAATAATGCATTTTTACTTTGAGGTTTACATAACATCTTCTTTGGTTTTGCATGTATTTTACATGTGACAGGTGATTGCATGTAGGTGATCTTGGTTTCTAACAAGACACACTAATCCATGTTATGCCCAATCATGTTTCATATATCCTCATTTTGGGTAGGCCATGGATTCATGCAATGAATGGAGTGCCTTCCACTCTTTATCATAAGATGAAGTACATCTAAAACAACAAAGTGTACACAATTGGAGCTGATCTTGATCCTTACAATATCTTACAACTTGAGCAAAAAAAATCCAAACCCTTCACCACTTCAACACCAACCAAACAAGTGGAACCCATCCAACAAATTCCCTTAGCCGATGATTGGAGTTCCTTAAATTTCACACCTCCTTTACTAGGAGAATCGAAGATCATACACATAAACTCTAAAAAGGGAAACATAGTCTTGTAACCACAAGACTCGACCGATCCTTCACAACAAATCCACCTCATCTACTTTAGACAAAGAAGCCAACAACGAGCCCTCACCCAATCTAGAGATGCTAAAAAGCTCTATGGAAAATATTACAAGCTTATGAAACAACTTAGCTATAGTGGAAAAGCATGTGGTGCTAACGAACAAGTTATGCACAACCTTTTTGAGCCTCCTACACAAACAATGCATCATGGTCTTGGATTTTTTCCTTTCATCGAAATCACCAAACCTTCCTCCAACATCAACACTATCCCAAGTCACCCTTCTTAACCAAACTTACAAAGTGATCCTTTGCAACCAACAAAGGACTCTTTTCTTAATGCCAATGTAATCTCATAACCCACTCCTGATTCAGATTTTACACACTCCTCTAAAGGAGTGTACAAAATCTCAAAATCTCAAGTGCATTGCATATGTTGGATGTTGTGGTTGTGTTGCTGATATGTGGTTGTCATTGATGTCAACACTATTAGCATTGATGATTTGAAGACTGTATATGTCAAGGATATTAAGAAAATTATATTAAATAAATTGGAAGTTGCCTATGAAGCTATGAAGTTCAGTGTGGTGGAAAATTCAATATGTTGGTATTTAGAAGTTGTGCTTTAAAGGGTTTTTTGTTGAGCCTATCTAGTTTATACTCTAGAAGTTTTAGAGGTGCACATCAAGATTTGTGCAAGTTGCGTGTTTCTATGTTCCTATAGTTATTCTGTTATTGTAGCTTGCATTTCTAGAAGAAGAGAATGTGATTCTAGTAATTCTAGTTGTTGCATATTATCCTTCGATGTTCGTTGATGTTTCTAGATCATGCTCTATCCTTGTTGCACATCTGCATTGATCGATGTGATCGTGATCATACATTTTTCCTTTTCGTATTCGATTTTTCATGTTCTTGGCCAACATAATGGTTGTAGCATGTTGTGGATTAATATTTTAATGCTTGGCATATTCAAGGATGTTGTTTTAGGTCTTCATTATGTTGTGACCAACTTCGGTTGGTGCGCATTGAGATTTGTTCATGAATTGGGCTGACAATTTGTAATTCATTTATTCTTCTATTTTTGGGTCACAAAGTTGTTGATGTAATTCCATGAAGTGGATATATAAGAGCGATTGTTTCCTCATTTTGAAGTGTGTGTGATGTATGTTTGAGAATTGTATATACGAAATGTGTGAATAGAAATCAGATCATTCAATTATAAAGAAGAGTGTGAAGAAGTTTGAGCGAAGTGTGAAGAAGTGTTTATGTGCCTAACCAGAACTATCATAAGGCTTTTGAAGAAGTTAATTTATGAGTTCAAGATCTTCAGATGGATTAATCTGAAAGTTCTATGTAAGACATTGTGTCTTCTTTGAGTAGTGAGCTCTAGGCAGTGTGCCTGAATACATGTGCATTCCTTATTCATTTTTCTTTATACTTTTAACACGGTATAAACTGTGTATTAATCTCCGCCATTATTTTTCCCCTAATAGGGTTTCCACACAAAAATATTGGTGTTATGTGTGCTTCCAATGTGTTGTTGATTCATGCTTTTACTATTATTTATCAGATTTGAGATTAAAGGTTAATAAGGTTAAATAAGTTTAAAATTATATGACAACTGATTCACCCCCCTCGGAGTTGTCGATTCTTGTTTTTCCCAAATTTTGTATCAGAGCAGATTCCTCTAAAGAATTTTAATAGCTTGAGGTGATCCGAGATGGCACCATAGAAGAAGGAAAGTCCTAGATTCAATGGAACAAACTACTCTCTGTGGAAGGCTAGAATGGAGTTTCATTTGAAGTGCATTGGTGAACCCTTCTGGAAGATTACAAAGAGCAGATATGTTATTCCTCAAAATGGTCCCTCTACTCTTGATGAGATCAAAGAAGTTGAAACAAATATCAGGGATATAGAAGTATTATTGAGCTCTCTGACAGATTCAAAGATGACAAATGTAATGGGTCTGAAAACAAGATACGAGATCTGGAAGAAGCTAGAAACATTGTATAAAGGAGATGCACAAGTGAAATTTGCTAGGTTGCAAAGTCTGAAAGGTAAATGGGAAAACTTGAAAATGAGTGAAGATGAAAACATTATTTATTTCATGTAAAAAGTAAATGAACTAGTGATGGGTATTAGATGCATCGGTGGAATCTTGGATGAAGAAGATATTGTTGCTAAAGTGCTTAGATCATTGCCTACTTCTTACAAAATGAAAGCTCATGCTATTAAGGAAATCAGGGTAGTAATAAATGTGACAAGAGATATGCTAATTGCTAAGATTGCTTGCTTTGAATTGAGTGGATTTGCTGAATCGAGTCCTAAGACAAAATATACATTTAAGGCTACTATATCTAGAAGAAACCAACAGAGATATGATCTGAGAAAAAGTTCTAGAAAGACATTCAAGTATGAAGAGAGAGAGTTAGAAGAGAATGAAGCATTGATTGTGAAAAGAGAAGCAGAGGACAAGGTAAGTATAAAGAAAATTTTCCTATTAAATGTTTCTCTTGCAATAAGATAGGTCATTTTGCATCAAGGTGTCCTAAAAGAGTTCCTAGGTTCAAACCCGAAAAGCGTAGATTTCAAAAGAAATGTTATTATGCTGAAGAAAGTGTTACTGATGAAGAATCTGACAAATAAAATGGAAATGAAGATGGATGGGTATTCATTGCTATCAAGGAAAATGGTATAATTTCCACTGAATCTGCTAGTGATAAGAATATTGAGAAAGCTCTTACAGCCAAAATTGAAGAAAATGATAAATGGGTGATTGAAAGAGGATTCTCACATCATATGATTGGTGACAAAAGAAATTTTATAATCTTAGAAAAATATGATAGTGGTGTTGTAAGATTTGGAGACAACAATGTTGGTGTGATTTGTAGTAGAGGCACTATTTCTCTTGGTTGTAAATATAATATTGATGATGTCTTTTATGTTGAAGGATTGAAGCATAACCTATTGAGTTTTGGATAGATGTAGACAAGGGATACAATCTTCAGTTTAAAGATGGAGAATGCAGGATACTGGGAAAATATGGAAATGTAATTGCTTCAGGTAGAAACATAAGAGGTAATATTTTTCACCTAAGTGCTACTAGTGAAAATTGTTTAATTGCTCAAGTTGATGTAAGCTGGTTATGGCATAGGAGGTTGTGTCATGTGAATTTTGATAACATTGTCAAATTAATATCCACTCAAGCAGTTACATATCATCCTAAGCTAGTGAAGCCTACTAACACCATATGCAAGGAATGTCAAATGGGAAAGTAGACTAGAATATCTTTTCAGAGAAAACAACATCATTCTAATGGAGTACTAGAGCTGGTGCATTTTGATCTATGTGGTCCCTCTAGAATCATAATTCAACAAGGACAAAGTTACTTTATGTTGCTTATTGATGATCACTCTAGGATGATATGGGTTGCTTTCTTGAGAGAAAAACATGAAGCATTAGAAAAGTTCAAAAGTTTCAAGGCTATGGCCAAGAATAAGATAGGTTTAAAGATTAAATTCCTAAGGTCAGATAGAAGTATAAAGAAATAAATGAATAGGGAATGCACATGCCTTTAGGAACACTACCTAGAGAAACAATGCTCAAAGGGAAGCCTCACTGCCTTACATAAAACAATCAGATTAAATCCATCCGATGAGGTTGAATTGAGAAACTAGCTTCTACAAAAGCTTGATTACAATTCTGGTTAGGCACATAAACACTTCTTCACACTTTTCTCAATCACCTTCACGCTCTTCTCTACACTTGAATGATCTAATATTTACTCACACATATCTTGCATATACTTCAAATAAATTCATCGATAATACTTTAAAATGAGTAAAAAATCACTCTTATATATCCGCTACATGAATTTGCATCAACAATTCGATCAGCCACAAATAAAGAATAAATTACAACTATCATCCTCAATACATGAACAAATCTTAATGCGCACCAACCTAAGTTGATCACAACATAGTGAGGACCTAAATCAACATCCTTGAATATGGAAAACAATAGAATATTAATCCATAAGGATCCACAACATGCTACTACCATTATGTCAACCAAGAACACGAAAACCTTAAGCACACGAGGAAAAATATTCAATCATGAACACACCGATCAATGAAAATGTACGACACTAATAGAGAATGATCTAGAAACATCATTGAACACCTCAAGAAAGTATGCAACAACTCACTTTACAAGAATTGCAATCTCATCTTTCATAAATATCTGCTACAATAACTGAATAGCTATAAGAACATAAAACTTCATAACTTTGTCAATTCTTGATGTATACCACCAAAAATTTAAAATAACATACTGGATAAGCTCAGCAAAAAACCCTTTAGTGTAGGCCTGTTGATCACCAACGAACACAAATTTTCATTATTCCAACCTTCTTAGCTTCGCTAGCTACCTACAATATATTTATTACAATTTTCTCAATATCCTCAACATATACAACATTCAGAATCACCAACGCTAATAGTTTTAACATCAAAGACAACCACATATCAGCAACACAACCACAACATCCAAAAATCTCCCCCTTTGACATTGATGGAAACACATGATGTGAAAGATAATACCATCAACACAACTAGTTGTCCACATAGAACACTTCTCCCCCTTTGTTCATTCTTCTCCTCCTTTCTTCAAGATTTTTTTACATTTTTCTTCTCCCCCTTTGACATCAATGGAAAAGGTACACCTTCTCTAATCCACATATCATCTAAATCATCTAACTACTCCCCCTAAGTAGCAGTCACCACAACATCAATCTAAAACAAGATCTGACTGTAATTCCATAGATTGATGCAAAGACTGGCATCTTAGTTCAAATCAGGAGGGGAAATTACCCCTAACTTGCCTTTGAGATACTCAAAAGTATTCTTAAATGGCTTAGTAAAGATATCTAAAATTTATTGCTTTGTAGGCACATATTCTAATCTAACCTCTTTATCACTCATCTTGTCTCTCAAAAAGTGATACTTGATAGATATATGTTTTTTCTTTGAGTGTAGCACTAGATTCTTAGAAATGCTTATGGCACTTGAATTGTCACAAGATATAGCAATAGGCTCATCATACTCAACTCTGATATTTATCAGCATCTGCTTCATCCACGACACTTGGGTATAGTTGTTTGTAGTAGCAATATATTCTGCCTCAGCAGTAGATAAGGAAATGGAACTCTGCTTTTTACTTATCCGAGACACTAGCTTCCTTCCCAAGAGGAACATACCACCACTTGTTATTTTCCTATTATTTACATCTCCTGTGCAATCTGCATCTATAAAGGCATTCAGAGTAAGATCATCATCCTTTGGATACAGGTATGTGCAAGATCATGATGGAAAAAATAGGCCCTTAAATGGCAATAAAATTTAGAAAATCAGAGTTAGGCAACTTGACTAAAAAATTTGAATAAGTTATCTATATTATTTTAAAAATATTTAAGAATATAATTTGTAGAAAATTGAATGTAGTTTCTAAACTACTGTATTTTTTTTTTTTAAATCTATTTGGTGAAAAATTGAAATTTCAATGCAGTAGTACTTAAATTTCAGGGAAAAAAAAGGAATTAGGTGTCTATCTGACCACCCTAACCACAATAAAATGATAATATTTTTTTTATAAGATTTTATATATAAGTAGGGGACTCATGTCCCAATGTGATGTATATTTTTTTGTAATTTTTTTCCAAGTAAATAATTAATTATGAGTTTTTTATTACAACTTTTAAAAAATATAAAAAAATGTATGTCTCACCACCTTAAATTGGTCAAAAATTCATGAAATTCAATTCATTTTTTTTTAATCCTATAGTATGTGAAGCATAGAATGTGATGCATGTTTTTCATTCAAAAAGTATGATACTGTTTGAAAGCTATATATTTTTTTCAATCAGCCTATCAATCAAGACTTTAGTCATAATTCAAATAGCAAGTGAATAATATTATTTATTAAATTCAAAGTACAACATAATTTATATTTTTGGAAATCTGAGAATCTCCTTTAAAAACCCTTTTCGTTTCATCAATTTTGGGTAAAAAAAGAGTCGTCAGCCACATGCACCATCATATCATTTAGATATTGCCACTTTTTGGCCCATCATGATCTTGCACATACCCATACCATAACCAAAAGTCAACTATTCCTTTCAAGTATCTGAATATTCTCTTTATTACAGTCACATGTGATTCCTCTGGATCAACTTGATATCTAGCAACCATGCACACAACATTCATAATGTTTGGTCTTTTTTTAGTCAAATATAAAAATCCACCAATCATGGACCTATATCTTGTTTGACTAGCCTTAGGAGAATCATCATTCTTAGATCATTTGCATCTGGTTACTATGGATGTACCAATTGTCTTTCAATCTTCCATGCAATTTTTTTTCAATAACTTTCTCACATACTTGGACTGAGAAATAAAGATTCCATCATCTAGCTGAGTAATTTGAAATCCTAAAAATAATTTCAATTTTCCTATCATTAAAATTTCAAATTCACTTTTAATTTCATCGAAAAATTTCATACATAAGTTATCATCAACTTCAAAAATAATGTCATCAAGAAAGACTTCAATGATCAACTCTTTATCCTGATCCAGCTTGAAATACAAATTGTTGTCAACGATACCTTTATTGAATCCAAGCTTCAACAAGTATTTATCCAGTCTTGCATACAAGGATCTAGGGGCTTGTTTGAGTCCATATAGTTCTTTCTTCAACTGAAACACCATGTCCTTTTCATCAGTCAATTGAAATCCATATGATTTCTAAACATAAACTTCTTCTTCTAGTTCACCATTCAGAAATGCCGATTTCACATCTATTAGATAGACTTTATAATTCTTGAATGTAGCATAAGAAAGAAATAACCTTACAACTTCAATTCTAGCAACATGGGAAAAAAATTGTTCAAAATCAATACCTTCCATCTATGAATATCCTTTACATACTAGTCTTGCTTGATTCCTGATCACTTCACCTTGTTCATTCAACTTATTCTGAAAGACTCATTTGGTTCCAATCACATTTTTGTCTTGAGGTCTATGAACAAGAATCCATTTATCATTTTTCTCTATCTGCATCAGTTCTTCCTTCATTGCTTCCATCCAATATTCATCTTTGCATGCTTCATTGAAATTTCTAGGGTGAGTCTTGGATATTAGACAACATTCTTCCACAATTCTTCTTCTAGTTTGCACACCTTTTTTCTTGTCTCCTATGATCTAACCTTTAGAATGAATTCGCTTTACATACCTTGGAGTTTTGGGTTCTATTCTTTCTTTTGCATTTCCACTGTCTTCTTCTTCATTATTTTCTTGATTCACTAAAAAACTTTGAGTTTGATTCTTTGTTTGCACATTCTTTCCATTATCAGTACTATCTTTTTTGTCATCTGAGTCATATTTGCAATACCTAGATGATCTTTCAATATCCTCATCAACTCTTCCAATTGCACTCTCAACCATTTTCTTCAATCTTTTATTGTAACACCAGTAGGCTTTGCTCTTAGTAGAGTATCCTAGAAAGATTCCTTCATCACTTTGAGCTTCAAACTTTCCTATATCTCCATCTCTTTTAATATAACATCTGCTTCCAAATATTTTGAAATAGTTAACAGTAGGTTTATAAACAAACCATAGCTCAAAGGGAGTCTTAACAGAATTAATATTGACACTCACCCAGTTGATAGTATGCATAACAGTGCTTATAGCTTCTCTCCAGTAGAAATGAAGAACATTACCTTCCAACATTATAGTTCTGGCAGCGTCTAAAATTGTTCTATTCTTTCTTTGAACAACTTTGTTCTATTGTGGGGTTTGGGGAGCAAATAACTGTATTTTTATTTCATGCTCTTCATAGAATGAATCGAACTCCTGGGAAGTGAATTTACCACCTTTGTTTGATCTTAGATGTTTGATCTTCAAACCTATCTCAATTTCTACCAAAGCTTTGAATATTTTGAATTTCTCTAATCCCTCATGTTTTTCTCTTGAAAAAGCAACCCAAACCATTCTAGAATGATCATCAATAGGGAACATAAAGTACCTTTCTCCTTGTAGACTTTTGATTCTGGATGGACCACATAGATTAGTATGTACCAAATCCAATACTCCATTGGAATGATGTTGTTTTCTCTGAAATGAAATTCTTTTATGTTTTCCCATCTAACATTCCTTGCATATAGTGTTAGTAGGCCTCACGAACTTAGGTAGATCTTTGACTGCTTGTGTGGAGCTTATTTTGACAATGTTATCAAATTTCACATGACACAGTCTTCTATACCATAACCATCTTACATCAACTTGAGAAATCAAACAACTTTGACTAGCAGTATTTAAGTGAAAAATATTACCTCTTGTCTTTGTACTCGAAGCAATCACATTTCCTGAGCTTCCCAATATCCTGCACTTACCATCTTTGAACTCAAGATTGTAACCTTTGTCAACCATCTATCCAACACTCAATAGATTATGCTTCAATCCTTCAACATAAAGAACATCATCAGTATTGCATTTTCCACCAAGAGAAATAGTTCCTCTCCCACACATCACACCAACATTGTTATCTCCAAATCTTACAACACCACCGTCATACTTTTACAAGCTTAGAAACTTTCTTTTATCACCAGTCATATGATGTGAGCACCCACTATCGATCACCCACTCATCCTTCTCATCAATTTTGGATGCAAGAGATTTTTCAATATTCTGATTACCAGCTGATTCAGTGGACACCAGACCATTTTCCTTTATAGCAATGAATACCCATTCATCTTCATTTCCAGTTTCTTTATTAGATTCATCATCAGTAACTCCTTCTTCAGCATAATAAAATTTCTTTTTAAATATAGTCTTATCAGGTTTATACTTAGAGACTCTTTCAGGACATCTTGATGAAAAATGACCTATCTTACTGCAAGATAAACATTTAATAGGAAGCTTTCATTTGTACTTACCTTGTCCTCTTGCTTCTCTTTTCATAATCAGCGATTCCAGTTCTTCTAGCTCTCTTTCTTCATCTTCAATCAGTTTCATCTCTTCTTCATACTTGAATGTTTTTCTAGAACTCTCTCCCAAATCATATCTTTGTTGGCTCTTTCCAGATACATTAGCTTTTAATGAACACTCTGTCTTAGGAAAGGATTCCCAAAATTCACTCAACTCAAAGGCAGAAATTTTTCCAATCAACATGTATTTCTCTTGTCACATTTGTTACTGTCCTGAGCTCTTCAATGACATGAGCTTTTTTTTGTAAGTAGGCATAAATCTAAGTATTTTAGTGACAATCTAACATTCTTCCAAGGTTCCACCGGCACACCTAGTGTCCATCACTAATTCATTTACCTTTTGTGAGAAGGAAAAGATGTTTTCATCTTCACTCATCTTCATGTTCTCCCACTTGCCTTTCAAAATTTTCAGCTTACCAACTTTTACTAGTGCATCTCCTTCATACAATGTTTCCAACTTTATCTAGATCTCACGTGTAGTCCTCAAACCTAGATCACATTTATAATTTATGAATCTATCAAAGAACTTAGAAATGCTTTTATGGCTATGATATTAGTTTCTTCTTCTTTGATCTCATCAGTAGTCGAGGGACCATTTTGAGGAATTGTATATGCATTCTTTGTAATCTTCCAGCTAGGCTCACCAATGCACTTCAAATAAAACTCCATTCTAACTTTCCATAGAGAGTAGTTTGTACCATAAAATCTAGGACTATCCTTCTTGTATGATGACATCTCAGATAACCTCAAGTTGTTAGAATTCTTCAGAAGAACTAGCTCTGATACCAATTGTTGGCAAAACAAGGATAGACAAAGAGGTGAATTGGTTGTTACAAAAATTAAGCTTATTCAACCTTAAACAAATTTTAATCTTAGATGTGATAATTAATAGTGAAAGAATGAATAAACAACACATCAAAGACACATGAACACCAAGATTTTTTATACGTGGAAACCCTAATAGGGGAAAACCCACGGTGGATGTTAGTCCACAAGATTATACCCTATTAGAAGTATAATGAAAGAAATGAATAGGGAATGCACATGCATTTAGGCACACTACCTAGAGCTCACTACTCAAAGGGAAGGCTCACTGCCTTACATACAAAAATTAGATTAAATCCATCTAATGAGGTTGAGCTGAGAAATTCTCTTCTATAAAAGCTTGATTACAGTTCTAGTTGGGCACAAAAATACTTCTTCATATATCATTCAATCACCTTCACACTCTGATTTGCACTCGAATGATTTGATCTTTACTCACACATATATTGCATATAATTCACATAAATTCACCTAGCATACTTTAAATTGAGTAAACAATTGCTCTTATATGTCCGGGTATGTGCAGGATCATGATGGGCCAAAAAGTGGCGATATGTAAGCCATATGATGGCCCATGTGGCTAATGACTTTTTCTTTACCCAAAATTGATGAAACGAAAAGGGTTTCTAGAGGAAATTCTCAGCTTTCCATCAATATAAATTATGCTTTACTTTGAATTTAATAAATAATTATTATTCATTTTCTATTAGAATTATGAATAAAGTCCTAATTGATAGACTGATTGAAAAAAATCTATAACTTTCAAACAGTATCACATTTTTTGAATCTGAAACATGCGTCAAATTCTATGCTTTGCATACTATAGGATTAAAAAAAAAATAATAATTTCATGAATTTTTGACCAAGTTAAGGTGGTTAGACAGACGAGCTTTTATATTTTTTCAAAGTTGTAATTAAAAAATCATAATTAATTATTTACTTGGAAAAAAATTATAAAAAAATATGCATCACATTTGGACATGAGTCCTCTACTTGTATCTAAAATCTTATAAAAAAATATTAGCATTTTATTGTGGTTAGGGTGGTCAAACAAACACCTACTTCTTATTTTTACCCTGAAATTTAAATACTACTGCATTAAAATTTGAAATTTTGACCAAACAGATTTTTTTTTTTCAATAAAGGTCTAGTAGTTTAGAAACTACATTCAATTTGCTACAGATTCTACTTTTACATTTTTTTGAAATAATATAGATAAATTATTCAAATTTTTATGTCAAGTTGTCTAACTCTGATTTTCTGTCTTTTTATTGCCACTTAAGGGCCTATTTTTTCCATGATGATCCTGCACATACCCGTCTGCTACATGGATTTACATCAACAACTTTGTCGGCCACAAATAAAGAATAAATTACAACTGTTGGCCTCAATACATGAACAAATATTAATGCACACTAACCTAAGTTGGGTACAACATCGTGAGGACCTAAATAAACATCCTTGAATATGAAAACAATACAAGATTTATCCATAAGGATCCGCAACACGCTACCACCATCATGTCAACCAAGAACATGAAAACCTTAAGCACACAAGGAAAAATCTTCAATCACGAACACACAAATCAACACGAATGTTCCACACTGACATAACATGATCTAGAAACATCATGAAACACCTCAGGAATGTATGTCACAACTCACTTTACTAGAATTGTAATCGCATCTTTCAGAAACACTTGCTAGAATAACCGAATAACTATAAGAAAACAAAACTTCATAACTTCCTTAATTCTTGATGCATACCACTGAAAATTTCGGATAACATACTAGATAAGCTCAGTAAAAAACCCTTTAGTGCATGCCTATTGATCACAAATGAACACAACTTTTCATCATTTTGACCTTCTCAACTTCATTGGCTGCTTGTAATATATTTATTACAATTTTCTCAATATCCTCGACATATACAACCTTCAGAATCACCAATGCTAATAGTGTGGACATCAATGACAACCACATTTCAGAAACACAACCACAACATCCAACATGATGAGCCTATTGCTATATTTTGTGATAATTCCAGTTCCATAAACATTTCTAAGAATCTGGTGTTGCATTCAAAGATAAAACATATATCTATCAAATATCACTTTTTGAGAGACAAAGTGAGTGACAAAGAAGTCGGACTAGAGTATGTGCCTACTAAAGAAGATATTTTAGAAATCTTCATTAAGCCATTGCCTAAGGATACTTTTGAGTATCTTAGAGGAAAGTTAGGGGTGATTTCCCTCCTAATCTAAACTAAGATGCAAGTGTTTGCATCAGTCCGTGCATTCATAGTCATATCTTGATCCAGATTGATGTTGTGGTGGCTGCTACTATCAGGGAGAAGTCATATGAATTAGATGTATGGTTTAGAGCATGTGTACCTTTGTCATTGATGTCAAAGGGGGAGAAGAATAATGTGAAAAATTACAAAAAGGGGAGAGCAATAGTATGAGAAGAGCAATGTGTAAAAAAGTTATTTGTGTTGATGGTATTTTTCACATCATGTGTTGTCATCAATTCCAAAGGGGGAGATTGTTGGATGTTGTGGTTATGTTGCTGATATGTGGTTTTCATTGATGTCAACAATATTAACATTGATGTTTTGAAGGTTATATATGTCTAGGATATTGAGAAAATTATATTAAATATGTTGGAAGCTGCCTATGAAGCTGTGAAGTTTAGTGTGGTGGAAAATTTAGTATGTTGGTATTTAGAAGTTGCACTTTAAAGGGTTTGTTGCTGAGCCTATCTAGTTTATACTCCAGAATTTTGAGAGGGGTGCATCAAGGTTTTTCCAAGTTGTGTGTTTATGTGTTCCTACAATTATTGTTTTACTGTAGTTGGTATGTTTGGAAGAATAGAACGTTCAATTCTAGTAATTCTAGTTGTTGGGTATGTTCCTGTGATGTTCATTGATCTTCCTAGATCATTCTCTATCCTTGTTACATGTTTGTGTTTATCGGTGTGATCGCGATCAAACATTTTTCCTTTGTGTGTTCGGGTTTTCATGTTCTTGGCCGATATGATGGTTGTAGCGTGTTGCAGATCCTCATGGATTAATATTTTAATGCTTGGTGCATTCGAGGATGTTGTTTTAGGTCTTAATTATGTTGTGACCAACATCGGTTGGTGCGCATTGAGATTTGTTCATGAATTTGGCTAAAAATTTCTAATTCATTTATTCTTTTATTTTTTGGGTGATAAATTTGTTGATGTAATTCCATGAAGTGGATATGTAAGAGAAATTGTTTCCTTATTTCGAAGTGTGTGTGATGTATGTATGAGAAGTGTGTATGTGAAATGTGTGAATAGAGATCAGATCATTCGATTGCAAAGCAGAGTGTGAAGAAGTTTGAGCGAACTGTGAAGAAGTGTTTTTGTGCCTAACTAGAACTGTGATCAGGCTTTTGAAGAAGCTAATTTCTCAGTTCGAACTCTTCAGATGGATTTAATCTGGAAGTTATTTATAAGATAGTGTTTGCTCTTTGAGTAGTGAGCTCTAGGCAGTGTGCTTGAATTCATGTTCATTCCTTATTCATTTTTCTTTATACTTTTAATAGGGTATAAATTGTGGATTAACCTCCACTGTGGTTTTTCCCCTAACAGGGTTTCCATGCAAAAATATTTTTGTTATGTGTGCTTCTAATGTGTTGTTGATTCATTATTTCACTGTTATTTATCAGATCTAATATTAAAGGTTAATAAGGTTAATAAGGTTAAATAAGTTTGAAAATTTGTGACAACTGATTCACCCCCCCTCTCAGTTGTCTATTCTTGTTAAATTCAAATAACATATGTATGAAATCCTATACTAAGCGAGACCCTTCATTGTTACAAGCCAAAGGAACACCTTCTCCTATCAATCAAGAGGGAATCTTGTTGAGACTCATCCAAGATCACTTGATCTCTTTTACTCCCAAAACTCGAAAGAAATGTTCCAACAAGCATTCCTTTTGTTCCTACCACTGAGTTCATGGTCACTCTATGAATGAATGTAAGGCTTTGACTAGTAAAAACCAACATCTTAAGGATTTTGGTGTTGTCCCTTATGTGGGGGTACCTAATTCCTCTAATCAATACTAATTTTCACTCAACCTTGTATTTCACTAATCCCTTTTGCGTCACTCTTTTCTTGCACTAAGTGGGGGCAAGGGGTTCATTAGCCTCTTCCCTCATATGTCACTTGTCATTGTCTCTTTTGGATAATAGTTAACCTTTCATGAATATATAAGAGCAGGCTTGGGATGTTGACGACATGTCTTAAGTTGAACCACATGTGACATACTAGCCTTTTCATGAAACAACTTATCAGAAACATATGACTTGGCATAGGGATATCTGAACAAGCTCTCATGTCTTCCTATCCTCCTCTTCTACTTTAAAGAAATTTCTCACAACAATGGTGTTATAAACTGCTTTAAAGTGGGAGCATACATCACCAATCACATTTCATTGTGCGATTTTGTTTTTCTTGCGATCCTCTCTCTTGGAAACATTAGGTACAATGTTGCCCATGATGAGACATTTTCACTTGTCCTCTCTTACAAGAAAGATGATACCATTTGCATTTTTCCTCTCTTGAAGACATTAGGCATAATGTTTCTTAAGATGAGACATTGCATGAACTAAGCTAAATCTCTTTGAACAATCCTTACACCATCATTTCAAATTTCCTTTCCTTTTGAGGCACCTTATCAAAAGTTATCAAGAGGTATAACTTTGGTATGGTTTGAGTGGGAGGCTCAAGTGGCACAACTTTCCCAATAGCCACCTATGTGTTCGAGTAAATAAAAGTCAAGTGTATGTTTCTCACCTTTTGGGACTTCTCACCTGGCGGACAACAAAAAATATCATCGCCCTAGAGTGAGTACACATCATCTTCTTTTTGGACAAAAAACCTAGATTTGATCCACAACTAGCTGGAAAAATGATCGAAGCTTGATCTAACCTTTTTCCTTTCACTCTTCTCCTCATTCCATTTCTTGTCATCGCATGATTGTGTATCTCACTTTTCTACAAATCATTCACCCTTGAATGTGTCCTCTTGCACTGATGTCAACTTGACTTAGAATCTCAAATCTTGGGAGTTTGACCACCTCCTTCTTCATCTTTCTCATTATTCACCATCTCCATTAGGCTACTTTAGTGTGAGTTTGAAGCAAGTTCATCCTCTCACTAAAGTGGGGGCTAAATGTGTCACCAAAAAGTGTAGCCTTGACACTTTTCACTCATTTGGGCCCTTGCCTATGGGTTTTGGACCTCTTTTTACCCATTTTCTAAGCTCTTTGCCAAGGTGTTGTAAGGTGTTGTAAAACATTTTTACACTTTCCTAGGCTTGTCATCACTAAATTAACCCTTTCTTATGGAATAATGACCCCTGAATGCACTTACAAGCCTTATTTTAGTGTGTTTCAGAAGACAATCTTGATAAATATTATTAATCACTTCTTAATCCCTGAAAACCAATAAAAAATTCCCAAGTAGACTAGGTTTCCACCTTGGGCAACCTAGTCCCACATGGCATAAAATTCAAATTTAACTTAAAATTCCTTCGAGATTTTGTCTCCTAAACTTGAAGGTTGGTCTGTGTGGTGTTATTTTTAAGAAATTAGAGTATATCATGTATAAATAAGGCTTTTTCCCCTCATTTTTCACTTCTTCTATCTCATTTTTCTCCTATCTCATTCTTCTACTCTCCAACATTCTTCTCAAGCAAGCTAGGGTTTTACTATTCTAAGTCACCAATACATCTCTCAAGAAGCATTCAAGGGATGAATCCTCCATTGCTAAAACTCAAGATCAATCATCAAGATAAGGTAAACTCCATTGTTTCATGCTTCATTAATTTATTGCATCATTTTGGTTTGATTACTCAAAAGGGCTTTGACCAAGGAAAACCCCGATGCCCTAACAATCAACAAGTTTTCCCTCTTAGTGTGATTTGCAGGTCTTGTTTACAGATTTTACAAAGAACCAAGGTGGAAAAGTCTTCAACAACTTGTCAAAGATCTTCAAGGTTGGAGAAACCCTAGTTGAAGCTTGGAGAACACCTATAGACCAAATTCTGTAGTTTTGGGATCAGATACCTGGAGGAGAAAAATGTGTAGACCAAGGGATTCCACTTCCACTCTCGGATCTTCAAGAATTCAAAAGAGGACTAAGTAGCCAACAATGGCGACCTAGTCCCAATGAACCTATTTTTTAGAGTTTTTGGAAGATTTGGATACCCTTTTGGAAGAAATAGGCTCTGATGGAGTTTTCCAGATCTAGGACTAGGTCACCTAGAATGGCATAAGTGTCCCAGCAAGCCAAAATTCCAAATTCAATAGCATTTCCCACCTCCATTCCAATCTGCAACTCATTCTCAGGTGCACACCTTCATTTCCATTCATTTTTGTACCAATTTGTTTATGTTTCTTAGTTCATTTTCATATCATATTGTGTTTTCTAGCACTTTGCATTTCTTAGGATTAGCAATAATAAATCATTTCTATTTTTAGTTCATTGCACTTAGATCACTCCATTTAGATATCATAGTTAGACACATTCTTGATAACACACCATATACCCCTAATTTGTGAATGAACACCAATAACCCTTTAGTGTGAAAGAGAGTCATTTCTCAACCAAGCTTCTAGGTGAAAAACCCTAGAAACCCATTGGGGAATCCTCTTTCGCTAAATACATTGTTTTTGGTGGTTCACTAAGGAAAAGGATGTGATATAAAATCATAAGATCCATTCTTTGATAAACCTTTTCTTTACACCAAACCAAGCCCCACCTTTGTTGAGTTGTTTAGTGCAGCCAATCACACTATTCTCCATTCTAAAAACACTCTCAAAACCTTATAAAATCATGATGGTCATTTGATATGCATAATCTATGGTTGTTGAGTGTTTAGAAAATATCATTAGATTTATATTGTATCCATGACAATACCTTTGGTTACAACTAAAAACTAGAATCTCATCTTGATAAACAATGACACAACTATCTATGTAGGTGTCATAAAAGTAGTTGGTGTATTACAGAAATTGATGATTCTTTTTTCACATTTTTTCATATTACATAGTCGTTGCTTTTTAATTTTTGCAAGAATTGTTTTATGTGGATGAGATGTTCTTCCCATATAACATTGTAAATTAGGATGTCATCTAGACATAAAATCACACACCTATCTATGATATCCCTTAGCAAATCATTCATGAGTCTCATAAAAGGAGTTTGTGCATTACACAAATCAAAAGGAAGAACCAACAATTCATAAAATCCTTGTTTAGTTTTAAATGTAGTCTTCCATGTATCTTCTTTTTCATGTGAAATTGATGATAACTTAATTTAAGATCCAACATAGTATAATATTTTGCACGTTAGAGTTGGTATAACAATTAGACTATCCTCGGAAGCTGAAATCTATTTTTAATGGTGATTTTAGTTCTTGGTAGTAAATACAAAGACTCCAAGAACCATATTTATTTTCTATAATCACAATAGATGAACCACAAGGTGGATTACTAGGGTATATAACCCCTTGTTCAAGAATATCCTAAAAATTTTTCTTGATCTCATTTCTTTCTAAAAGAGATTACCAATACAATCTAATGTTTGGTAAAAGAGATTCAGGTAGGGGTTGGATCTTATGCTCCACCTCTCTTCTTGGTGACAACCCTTTTGGCTCATAGAAGACTTTTTGAAAAGATGACAAAACCTCATATTATCCTTTCAATTTCAAGTTAGTGATGGTAGAAATTCCCAATCTATCATCCATAGTATTTTTCAACAAAAGTAAAAAAAAAAAATCTTGGTTGCTTAAATTAATTTGATTGCTTGACTAGAGCCTAAAATATTCTTTTTTCTTTCCATTTTTAATATCACTGTGATCTTAGGATGTAATATTATTTTTTCCTTCATTCTCTGAATGTATTTGTATAAATGGTAACATGGGGATGGTTTAAGCACAACTCTATTTTACATTTATGGTTTAGTTTTCTATTTGTAAGCAAGCTATGACATGCAAAAATACCTGAGAAAATAGAGAATAGTGCTTTAGGACATTTTATACTTGGATTATACTATTTTGAAGTGACCTTTGAAAAATAGTCCTTGTACCCTAATTATTATTGATTTTGTTGAGTTAAACAATCAAGATAAGAAGTTTCTGGGTCGGTTTTCTCTCTTTATACTCATATTGAAGCATATAGAGAATAGTTCTTCAAGATATTTTGTACTTTGATTATACCATTTTTAAGTGACCTTTGCAAAACAGTCCTTATACCCTCACTATTATTGATTTTAGTGAGTTAAATAATCAAGAAAATAATTTTTTGGGTGGATTTATAGTTTATTTGTAGTTTTCTCTCTTTAAACTCATATTGAAGCATGTAGACTTTCTTTTGAGCCAATTTAAGTCTGAAATTGAATGACTCTAATTTGGATTTGTTGTGGTTGAATAGTACTCAGTAACCAAAACTACAGGGGAGATACATTGGCACAATTGAACCCTCCTCTGAAACACCACACTTCTCGATGGAATTGTTATATGACTTCTATTCTTATGCAGAATTCACCACCATCATGTACAACTAAATTTGGTCTCGCCACCACTTCATAGGATTAATTTTTGTGCCAAAGTAGTGTGTTCCTAGAAACAACATCATCAATGGTTTAACCTCAAAATCCTTCACAAATAGCATGATGTAACCAAGATGTAATCAGGCCACTTTAATGGACCATGATGATTGTGTATTCCTTGCAAATGAGAGATTCATTAGGAACTATAACATGTGCTCTTGTCCCATTCTCAACTTATCTAGAGTTTTTAATTCAATGGTAATTGTGTGATGTTAAATATGTGCAAACATGTAATATAAAAATAGAATCAATGAAACATATTACATTAGGGAAATTGAAATAACAAGTAAACTAATAAAGCTATTCCTTAAAACCATTCCATTGTTTCCTATCTTTAAGGATTCCTTGAATGATAATGGCTCTCAGATTTTACTTGCACTAGGACCTTCAGAATGAAAACCTAGAGAATGGATGTTGTAAAATGAAATAATCTTGGTTCCTACATGATTTGATGAGCTATGTGATTTATTTCATGATGTTATGATAAAGATGTTGTTGTGATAGAAATGAATATTATGATATAGTGCAAATATTGTGATATAACTACTATAAGGAGAACTATTATGATAATTAAAATGCATCTACTAAACTAAGCGATGATTCTAAACTAATATGATACTCAAATTATAAATGCTAAATACTTTTAAACTCTAAATTCTCCAAGTGTTTAAATGTCATTTCTGCAAAGTAAGTTTTCTCAAAGATTTCATATGAAAAGCTAGAGAATGATGTTGTATTTATAGGATTTCCAAGGAATATTGTGATGTGATAGGATTCAATGGTCAATATTTCAGCCGGAAAGATGAAAAGTGGAGGATGAAGAAGTTAGAGGGAATCATGGAGAGTGTTCCCTTTAATAAAATAATTTTCCAAGTGTTTAAAGGAATAAATGAGATGGAGAAGGGCCAAGTGTCCAATGTTTGTTTCAAATTTGTTGAGGATAATTCCTTTTAAAAATTAGAGTCATTTAAATTCATGAGACACTTGATCAGGTGGATGATGAGGTCGAAGGAGTTAGAAATATAGGAAGAAATATGACAAAATTGAATTTAGGAATTCAAATTTAGTGAAAGGGATTTAATCAAATAAAACAAATTAGTTAGATTTGTTGATTTAATTTAATCCTGAACAAAATGATTTGAGATAGGAGAAAATCTAGAAGATGAACTATATAAATAAAATTTTCAATTTATTTATAAGTAGATTAATTAAGAGTGTTTATTAGTTAAATACCTTGTATTTAATTAATCATTTATCCTGGACGATTTAAGGTGTATACAATAACTGCATATATATAGTTTTCATTTGGGCTTTTATTGTAACTTTTGATTGATTGTCATTACTCAATATAGTTAGAAATTATATTGTGTACCATTTTGTAGGATACAAATTTTCTTGGTTGTCTTTTTAGTTGCTTTGTTTCATATTTTGTTCTTGGAATTGCTTTTGGTTGGCTCTCACAATAATATAGATGCATTTTTTTAATACTGGTAGTGATGGTTTATTACAACCAACCATTACAATTAATGTTACATTTTGCACAATAGCTTATATTATATAATAGATGTGACATTAAGGAATACTTATAACCATAGGATCTAGTAGACATATTACAATCCGCGTTTATTTATTGAATCTTTATCACATTTATATTAGTAGGAACTATTTAGCACTTTCAATTATATATGTCTGAACATTGTATAAGTTTGTCTCCAAACTGAGTGACATAGGTTTCAATGGTGTTTCATATTTAGTTCACAAATATAAATATAATATATGTAGGATCAACTCTAAAGTTAATCATTTTATATCTTCATTTTGATTGTTTGACAAGATCCTCCTTGCTATAATTTATGTTAAGTATTAATTAAGGTTATGATAGAAGTATAAAATTCCTCTCAACTACCAATCGGAAATAAAAACCAAGAATGGTTAGACTCAGACATAGAACATTTTCATTTCCATCCCTTATCTTATCTAGGTTAGATCAAATCTAGTAACCTATCCTCAATAAATTTTAGTGTTGACATTGGAAACCCCACACAATTCAACCATTTATCACTAAAGTATGCATGAAAATTTCATTGCAAAAAATATTAGAGTGTACTTCAGGGTTTGTGACAATCCTAGTACCAATTCATGTAATACTACAATACCCCTCTCTATGATAGTAACTAATGAGCTCAAGCCAACATATCTCTTTAGGGTAACCGAAATCATAGTGACTTGATGAGTAACCTTTGATCTTGATGACTATCAATTTATTGCCCTTACTCAGCCAAGTTTATGTCTGTCACAATGTGACATCCTTTATTTTTGATGTATGTGATGACAAAATAATTGTTTTGTTCCTGATAGTTCTATGAATTTAAATATAAAGATCTAGGTGTGAATATTGTCCTTTTATATAGTTATGTCAAATCATGTGGCTTTTATGACGTCTCAGAAACTTATGAAAATCCCTTTTGGGTCTATGACTATCCTTAGGTAAGATAATAATTCCTTGTTTGCTTGACTATAACTATTTTTTCATGCAATTATTATTTCTTGGTATATATGGAAATTTTACATGATAGGTTGTTGAACCTTTTGTTGTTGATATATGACTAAGATAACAAATTTAACATTCTTATAATTGAATTGCTTTGAATAACCTATCAAATTGTATCATCAAAATATACGTTATGCTTTGTCTTTAACTTGAGCTCACAATCCATCATTCAAGTTGTTGTATTTATTGGTATGGTATTCCTAGCTATGATCACTAGCTTCCATATTCAAAAATTCCCAACTACCATCTTCAATAAATTTATCTAGATCATCAATAATAGTCTTCAAAATTGGCCGCCAATTCAAGTTCATTTTGCTTTCATAATACTATATATCTGTGGAGTTTAGCCATTCCTTGATGCCATCAAGCGAAGATTGAGGAATGGGATCAATGGAGAGTACATCCCACTTGAAGTCTTTGAAAATAATAGCCATATAAAATGCCTTTTTCCCAAGTCCTACTCTATCAAGGTCAACAATCTCAATCTCACTAATAGTGATTACTAAGAAAGGTATTTCCACCAACTGTACCAAACATTTTACCATAGGGACAATAAAAGTAGACACTTTGAAAGGAAATCCATGAAAACAAAGCTCCCTAAATGGTAGATAAAACTCTAGTTCAAAATATTTTAGATGAGGATGCTCTCATAGCTCTATTACTGTCTTGACAAATCCTTGAAACTCTACATTGATTTTATATTTCCTATCCCTCTCTTGCTATTCTTCATCAATTTCAGAAAGATCATACATTGACCTTCTTTACCCTCCTAAATTTTGGACCACATCCATTACCTCCACATAAAATTGGACATCCTTGGTCTTCTTGGTCCAATCCATGATATGGTTATCCAAATGAAAATGAAGCAAAGTAATCATCTCCTTCTCCCCTGGCTGGAAGAATGCATGCTTAATGTTTTGATACATGATATTAGCTCTCTCTTCTTCTCTCATGGTTGAATACTAAAATCCATTATGGTGGGCCTCCATAGTTCCAGTCATCTCTCCTCCTCTTCCTCCAAATGCTAGCATATTTTACTCACATTTATTAGAATTGTTGCATGTTTTACATCATTGGAATGATATATTAGCTATAATTTTTTTGAATATTATGGTATGTGCACTTTCATATGATTTAATATTATTATGCTTTTGTTTCATATGTTGTAATTGTGAAGCAAAATTTTTCCTTAGTCTATTTTTTGATTTTTGGCTTCATTTTAGGCTTCGAGAAGATCTGTACACGAAGAAGTTTTGTTTCTGATGGGTGCACAATGTGCCACAATGTGGTTGCACATGTTTTTTTGATGAATTTACTTTTGGCTAGGATTCAGACCACTTGTCAGCTTGGCAGATGATTTCTTAAAATCACTTTTCACAAATCTAAGACTATTTGCCTACTCGACACATCATCTCTTTGTTGTTGAGAAGCTGCACCTTGGGACCCTTCATTCAAAGTTTTTCAGAATGTGTCTTGCCTTGTTCTAGAGAAAGGATGTGAATCAGTGTTACCAAATCCAATTGACTAGTTGACAAGACATTTTCCAAGCTATTTTTCTAGAATCTGAGTGATTACGTGGGGTAATCCTATTAAAATATCTAAAGGATATTAATGCACAAATTGAAAGTTGATAAGAAGGATTGCAATGACCTAACCAATAGATCTAGGATCAGATTCCAAGCTATCAGGTGTAGAGATCTGGTAGTCATTACTTCTCAATGAAGTCGGTTTTTCTCTCTCCTTGGCATATATAAATTGGAAGTGGAAACATGTAGAAAGGGTTCTTGAAGTTTTCCTTTGCAAAATAGTTTCTTTGGCTTTCATAGTTATAGGAGTATTTTTTTTTAAGGTTTACAAAACATTGATTCACTCTGGCATGTCATATCTTTTATATACGTAAACTATGATCAGATTGGAATCCGACCTCTATTTTAATGTTCATTCAATATTTAAAGTACGAATTATTTGAGAGAAATATTTGAAACTATGCATGATATGACCTCCATCATTATTTCCTTCTTTATATCTTCATCTAGGATATAGGACTGTGTCTTTCTTAATCTAAATAGTTTGATTATTCAATTTCCCTATTGTATGTATGCATGGTAAAGTTATAATCTATATAAACTAGATTATGTCATTGGACTTCTCTATTTTCTTTGAAGGTTATCATTTCTTCATATTATCCTATATTAAGAGGGAGAGTTTATGTAGCTTTTGAATATTTTTTTATTAACTCTTGGAACTTCTATGTTTGGGAAGATCTTAATGTGCACTTCATGTGGGTGGATTGGATGACTAAACTATTCTTATATCTAGTCGAGCTGCTACTCATTCTCTTCCCAACAATGAATGGATGTGGTGTTCTGTGTCTATCATGTCACACATAGAAATGAAATTGTGGTTTTCATATGTTGTAAAAGTGTTGGCATATCACCACTTTATATGTTTTTATGTTTACATTTCTTTCTACTCTTTTCCCAAACTGAGAGAAGAGGTGAATTTCTATAAAAATATTGGAGGCATTCAATGAGGCTCATATTGTTCCCCCACTTGTTGAATTTTCCATAAGACTTTAAGAGAGGCACAAGATTTGATGATCAACAATTCTATTAGATATATAACAAAAAACAAATTATTGCATGAAATAAATAATAACTTTTCATTTAATTTTTTTTTTTGTAGAACACGGGTCTTCCAGAAGATCAAGATGATCCTCATGATATAGATCCAGAATATGTTGGTTCCCATTCAGATGACAGTGGTAGAGGATGATGATGAAGCAGATATAGAAGACATTGAGGCTGATGATGATGATGATGATGATGATGATGATGATGATGATGAAGATGACCACGATGGTGGTGATGATGATGAGGTGGTTTCTGGTAGTAGCTAGTGACATTCATGATCATATAGACTATCATGGATCATTGTTGATATATTGTTATGATGCCTCTTTTCATGGTCACTATCATATGTATCATTTTCAGGTCTTGTAGTACCATATTATTGAGTTGTATCATTTTGACTTATGTCGACTATTGGACATGTATCATTTTGACATGTTATTCATCTACTAGAATATTTGAATTTCACTTGTTTTAGTTATATATGATGATGATCTTATTGGTATTGACTTGTCAATTTATATATATTGAAAGTGGTCAATGATTTTTGGATGGATATTTATTATGTATGATGATTTTAATTTACTTCTTAGAATGGATGCTATCAAATTCAATTAAATTATAGATATTTGACTCACTTGTTTTAATTATAGATGATGATCATGTTATAATAATTATCTTGTTATTTAAACATATGATTAACTCATTAAATTACTTATTGTATAATCATATGAGTTATTTAAGAGGTATGATATATTTAACTAATTAAATTGAAATAAAATATATTAAATTAATAAATGGAAGGAAAATAAGAAGCATTTTTAGAAGCAAAAAGGGAAGCAACAATGGAAGCCAAACTAGAAGAAAACTAGAGGCAATCTTGGAAGCAAAACTTGGCATTATCTAGGAAGTAAAAATATAAGTAATTTAGGTAGAAAATAAAGAAGTAATAATGGAAGAAATTTTAGAAGCAAAAAAAGATGCAATAATAGAAGTCATATTAGAAGTGAAAAAATATGCAAAAATGGAAGCAAAGCTAGATGCAACAAGTGACATTATCGGAAAAAAAATTGGAAGAAAAACTGGAAGCAAAAATGGAAGCAAAATCGGAAGCCAAACTAGAAGAAAACCTTGAAGAAAAATTGGAAGCAAAACTGGAAGAAAACCTGGAAGCAACATTCGAAGAAAACTTGGAAGCAACATTGGAAGAAAAATTGGAAGCAAACCTTGAAGTAGCACAAGAAGCAAAACTAGAAGAAAACCTGGAAGCACCATCAGAAGCATGAATGGAAGCAAACCTAGAAGCAAAACAAGAAGCAAAACTGGAAGAAAACCTAGAAGCAACACTGTAAGAAAAACTAGAAGAAAACCTAGAAGAAGCACAAGAAGCAAAACCAGAAGCAAAATTAGAAGCCAAACTCAAAGCATCAAAAGTCAACACTAAATCCGACACTAAAGTGAAATGCAGTTTGGTGCCGAGTTTTGTGCCAGCAGAAGTGCCCAATCCATGAACTAAAATGCACTAAAATCTTGTGCTATTCTAGGAACTAATTTCCTATTTTGTTGTAGTGTTCCATGCTCCCACATGTTATATTTTTAAGGTTTTATATTGTCTCTTTATGTTTTCTCTATATATGGATATTGCTTTATCTGGTAACAATCTTATTATGTCATATCTTTTTTATAGGTCATCAGTACCATCAAATTTATTTTTGGACAATTTTCTCTAACCTTGACTTTTGTGAGATTCTTTCTCTTCCTTTCAATCTCCTATACATTATATATTTGTTTTCATTCTAAGGAATTACCTTAATTATCAGATATTGTAAGATGCATTTCTACTATCAAATTTCTCCAAAGTCCTTATTGAAAGGTTTTTGAGGCCCTGTTGGTTTTCTTAATGTCTTAGAATTCCTTGACATTACTATACTCTGCATTAATAAATTTCTACTAGATATATGTTTGTCTTTGACCTTTCATAAATTTCTCTCCAATCTCTTTTTTTGTCACTCATGTCCATTCAGGAATGTTGAAGTCATTTATTTATATTTCTCACTCTTTGAAAATTAAATTATGTTCTTATTTTCTTTCATCTTTCATCTTTCATTCATATTCTTCTCAAAATGGGGGAAAATTATTTGTTACTAAATGAAAAACCACATCATTGTCTTTCTGATTTCTGGCTTGTATTGGTATGTTTATCTGATTACCAATATCAACCAGATATCCTACAAGGATATATTACTCATCCTAGTTTCAGTATTCATAATAATAAAAAACATCATGTCAACTTTTAAGTAGCTACCATGTCGATGAAGCAATTACTATTGTCATTCTCCTCTAAATTGGCATTTAAATAAACATTTAGTATGCAAGACACAAAGGTTTAGTGACTAAAATATATTTGTATATGAGTATATATATGCAAAAATATGTGCATATTTATGTGTGTGTGTGTATGTATATGCATACTAAGGACCTCATATATGAAAATAAACTAGATCTATTCCAAATTGATGTTGTAGAGCACTCATCGTGCATTACCCCCACATACAAATATAATTTTATAACTATTTTTACATCCAAAAAGAGGTTTCTTTAAAGTTAGATAAGAAATATCAATTGACAATTGATATAATCAAATATCTATGGCATTGGTTATATAGTTCTATCAGATATGTGTACCTAACTTACTTTTTAAAACCATATTCTTAGGCATATGTTATATATATATATATGAACAAATATCAAAACAAATTTCATTTCACTGGTTATCCAATATTCGGTAAATTATGCACATAGTTGAAATTTAAATACTTTTTAATTATCTGAATCCCTCAATCTAAGAATGCAACCATTATCACAAATTCTCAAATAAAGTACACAGATTGAGAGCTTTATACAACAAAAGGATTCCAACAAGAAAGCTATGGGCGAGAGTTCTAGAGGAGAGAGTTTGAGTTGTGTTGTAGGTGCATCGATGCTGGAGGAAGGGTCACATGATGGAGAGGACAAAGATGATGAAGCGGTGGCATGTTTGGTTGTGGCTAAGCTCTTTGTGGCTATAGCTGTGGGGATTTTTCGTGGTGAGTTTTCTTTGGCTTTGCCCTCTATGGATCGGGCCTGGTCTTGCTGGCGCTCCTCTTTTGGGGCTTTCTTTTTGCGTTGTTTCTTCTTCATTGGGTTTTGCTCTGCTGGTGTTCATGGATTGTCTTGGTGCTACAGATCCTTGGAGGTTTGGTGGCATTTTTCCTTGTTGCTTTCCTTGTAGTGAATGATGATTTGTGTTTGTTTTTTTGTGGAGGTTTGGTGGTTGAAGGGGCCTATCTTCCTCCTATTTAGTGTAATAGGAGAGCTTGGGTGATTCCTGTGTTTTCTTGTTCTCCTCTTTACCTCTATTCAGTCATCCTTCTCTTTTGGTTGCTTCCTGCTTGGTGGCTCTATGTTGGGATGTCTGGCTCCACTTGGGAGGGTCTTCTTGCTTGCTCTTTGTTGTGGCTTATTTGGGGATTTTGTTGATGCTACAGCTAGTGAGTTCCTTTGTCAGCTTGGTGGCTTCGGTGGTTGCTCTTCCTTTGGATTGGCCTATTTTTGGCCTTGACCAATGTGTTAGGGTGGCTTGTGCTCTCTTATTGTTGGTCCATTTGATGGCTCCTCTCATCTTGAGTCCTCCTTACTCCTTGGTGTTCTTTTGGTTATGGGTGGTTCATGTTTTCCCTTGTGGCTTCTGTGGGTTGTTGTTATCTTTGGTTGTGGGTGGTTTGTGTACGTTGGTCCCTGGTCTGTGGTCGTTGTTAGCTTTTTTGTTCTTCTGGTTGGACTCTGGGCCCTTTTTTGATGATTGGTTCATGATGGTTGGTCCCTCGTGTGCTTTGTTGTTCTTTGTTTGTGTTTTGGGGCTGGTGCTTCGGTTGGACCCCTCCGTGAGGGTGGATCTTTTGAAGGAATCTTACATGCTGAAGATGCTAAAGGTTGCATGGATTTCAGAGATTATTTTGAGAACCCAGATGTTGTTGATATTGTTGCTTGCTAAGGTCTTCCCTCCCACTACAACTTTTTCCTTCTCTCTTAATATTGGGTCTTCTTTTGAGGTGGAGACCTCTCCTATGGAGGTGGAGTCCTCTTCTTCAAGGGTTGAGGTGTATTCTTTGGGTGAAGACTTACTCTTGATTTTCCTATTGAGACGGATCCCATTCCTTTTGAGGTGGAGTGTTGGATTGCAGGAGTGTTTTGGTTGTTGTAGGCTGGACGAGCTTGGTTTTTTCTCCTATAGAGGTGGAGAGAGCAACTAGTTTTGGTGGAACACTCAGATTGGATCCTTGAGTATTTGTGGTGACCTCTTCTTTAGAGGTGGTGCTGATATGTTGCTAGGCTCGGTTTTTTCTACTATTGGGGCTCTACTTCTGTAGATCTATGTCTTATTAGTTTTTTCCAGTGGTATGGAGAAACTAATATTTTTGCTTGACTGGTAAGTTGTTGCCTAGCTATTGCAGGCATCTCTTTTGGGTTTAAGGTCACTGCCAAAACCTTGTTGTAGTGGGTTGTTGGTCTCATCAAAGCCAAGGGGTTCAAGATCCATGTAAAATATTAGTACTTTGTTTGGTAGTATGTTGGTTGTTGGTTGGTTGAATCTTTATTTCGTTGTTGGGTGTTATTGACTCTATTCTTCAGGAAGCTTGACCATCTTAGTTTGGGTTTCATTTCCCTTCAAAACCTATTGTTAAATGGTTTCAGGTCCATCCAAAATCTATTTTCCCCCTAATTAAAAATAAAAGGATTCCGACCACATACTTGGTATAAAAAGTCAACAATATTTGTATTATAGTTGCTAAGTTCCTTCTAGGTTCTAGTCATGATTCTCAAAACAACTTACACCCCTCACCTATATAATGTAGAAGATCATCCAAAAATATTACAGAAGTATATCAGTCCTCACTAAGATCATAAATTAAGATTCATTTATGTGCCAAATAGAAAAAACTAATACATTCGCAACAATACCAAAAATAATATACAATGAAAGGTAAAAATTTATAATGTATGTAGTTTTATCCTTATAAATATAAATATACAAGAAACTTGTTGTTGGCCTCCTACAATGATTTATCAACTAAGCCCTTACAGTCATGATTCAGGGATTGGACATCTAACCTAAATAGTTATCTCAATCATCATGAAAGTGCATTTAACTTGCTAACCCAAGGACGTAAACTTGAAATGGGTCAGCACACTATGTGCACTAGGAATCCAAAGTAGCCATATTCATCCTACAGCTAAGAAAGAAACAATGTTGAAATTAAATTTCTTGGAAGGAAATAACATATGTGTTGAGCATCAACCAATAACTATACTAATCTGAAATGCATGATAAAAATGAAAATATGAGTGAACAAACAAGAAATTACTATGTCTGCTTTGGCTACAGGAATAGTCACATAATAGAATTCTAGTGGCTACAGGAAAAAATAGTGCCAGATTCTTAACTAATTACTGATCATAAAATAATAACTAAACTAAAGGACAAAATAATCACCAAGTGGCCCCCCTTGGATGAGTATCCCTTAAAACACATGAAAACTCAGATGCACAAACTTGTAACTTCACTTTATTAATTGGAAAACATGAGTACAATCAAGCAACATGATTGTATTACTTAAACACTAAGAATATGAGTACAAGGTAATCCCACAATATTGGTTTATAATTTTTGGTCAAACTGGACACTAAATTGACTTTTTAAAACTAAATCTTCACTTTCGAGCTCCTCTAGCGGCTAAACTGTGAGGAATTTGAAGATGATGTAAACTAGTGATTTGTGAAGTCTTGTCTATAGATTCTAAATATATTTTTTGCAAAAAATTTGGAATCAGATTTCACTTTATTTTTCATCTCCTTCGAAAACTCAATCATTTGATTGACTTTCCAATAAATTATTGCTTTACACCAAGATTATCTTAGACAACATTCTCCATTAAGATCAAAAAAGAGCATGGAGAAATAACACAATCAATGCATCCTTCGAAAGAAGAGTTATTAATTGCATATTACACTGATCCATTATTTCAGCCTTTACATATGTCCCCCTCTCTAAAACATAGCAGACACAAAAACTAAAAACATGGCTATTCTTTGCACATTTTGGTAGGAACTTCGCTACTCTGCAACTATTGTTTGATATGTAACTTATGAAAATTTATCCTTGAACAAATTATTCCTCATTGTGACATATCATGTGTGGTTATAATTGCACGACTTATTAACCTAGGAGGATCTATAAATCATAATGATCATTGTAATTAAAACTTAGCGTTAACTTAATTAACCTGAATCCAAATTGAACCTTTATTGAACCCTAACCCTAATTGAACTATAACATTAAATTTGAACCTTAAATCAATTATAAATTTAGTTGAACCTTGATCGTAACCCTAACAATAGTCATAATAGAACTTAAATTAAATCGTATCCTTAATTGAACTTTAATCCTTACCCTTACCTAAACCCTCATTAATCTCTAGTCCTAACCCTAACCCTAACCTAAGTGAATAGTAACTCTAATTAAAATCAAACTTTTAGTATTTAATTAAACTATAATCCTTATTAAATCATAACCCAAATTGAACCCTAACCCTAATATAACTATAACCTTGTTTTTAATGAATTCCTAATCCTAACCATAATTTTAATTGACCATCTATTGAACTCTAACCCTAATTAAATCATAACTTAAAAAATAATAGATATTATTGTTTAAGAAACAAAAAGGTTTGTAATTAATAGGCCTTCACATATAATGGAAAATAATTGTTCATACAAAAACAACAAAAAAATAGCTATATATAGGTGATCAAAGGGTTTTTATATTTAACAATATTTCAATCATCTTTCCTCATCATTGTTCAAGAGAATCATAACTACTCTCAAATTTTCTTCACTTCAAAGAACAAGATTGTCTTGAAAAAATTTGGATGAACTTCATAGCAACGCAACCCTGTTTTTATTCCACTTACATTTGTTCAATATGAAACTATTTTTTGATAAATTATATTCTATATAGTTGAATATTACACACAAATTTTTATGAACATTATTTTTATCTAATCTATAGAATCCATGTTAGGCAATAATTTAAATTACATTTAAAATGTTATTTAAGATAATTTCATGGATAGTCCTTTGTTTGCATTTATTTTCCTTTCTTATTGATTTTTTGCTTATAAGCAATTTTCGTTTAATAATTAATTTAAATATTTAAATATTATAAAAATATATAACTTTTAAAAATTAGAAAGAATAAGATAACTGAATGATGCTCTTATAATGATTAAAATATTTTATTTTAAGAGATTATAAATTTATTTAGTTGATAATTTTTTAAAATTATTTAAAATTATTTTTAATAGTATTATAATGATAAAATTTATATATTTGTGTTATTTTTTATATGGTTTTGTCTCTATTTTTAGGAGAGTAACTTGATACATTGACGTATCATTGATAAATGATTCAAGTTAGTATTGATCAAATTTTGGTCATAATAAACTGAATAAAATTCACAAGAGAATTTATCTTTAGTGAAAGAGAATCAAATCTTGAAACATATTTTAATTATCTCAAAGCTTTAGATGCTAGGTCTTGGCTTGTAGTTTGACTCAGTTGTTCATTGTGAATTTTTATTTACAAAGGGACTTAGAACTTGGAGTTTTGTAGTGTAGGTTAAATTTTCAAGATGTCATCATAATCAATGTATCTAACCGTAAATAGATGCTCTATGATTCCACCTGCACTGGTAGGATAGGGTGAGCCTCATAAATACCCAATGGATATGACGTGGTTTAAGGGTTTGATAAGGAAGTGTCCCCATCTGCGTATGTCATCTGTTAGTGTTTCATCTTGTCTGGTATTGTAATGCTTTATGTTGATCATTTCAAGTCATAAATCTTGATGTGCTTATTGTTTTATTTGGATGTGTATCATTTTGATAATTGGATAATTATTGTGTTTTTTTTTTAGTATCGAGCATATTCATTGTTTATCTTCATTTAGGCCTTGTTTTGAGCTTCGTAGCTCATTTTTATAATATGGATTTAATTATAGTAATAAATTAAATTATTAATTTATTAAGGGAATCTTAATAATTAAAATATATATTTATTTATTTTGATAGGTAACAAGTCATTTTACTGATATTAAAGAAATTACATGTGTAAAGTTTAAAGTATACAAAATCTCCAAATATTTCATCGAATGAATTTAGGAGACCAAAAAACCAGCTCCCTTCTAAAAGCATCTAAACTGTTATATCCCTAAAATCCTTCGCCATAAATTTATGTTGTCCATGCACCATGATTTTTCATAGAGTAAACTCCACGGGTTAAGCTCACATCAATTGTGCTAACTTTGTTTATCGCTCAAAAATTTATAAAATGTTCTTCAACCTTTGATCTTTGGCTGGTTGTTTTGACTTCATTGTAGCATCCTTCACGCTACTTTATTTTGTGCCACAAAGGCTATTATGAACTTCAAAAAACCATTCCCCCAAAAAACCTTTTCTTAGCCTTTCTTGTCTTGCTTCACTTATCAAGCTATCTCCACTCCTAGACCATGACCTCTTAGCACCGAGCGTTTCTTCTTTGGGTATATGCCTGGAACATCTGTAGCTTCCTCTCGCCATTTCACTTCTGCTCTTCACACCTCCAATTTTAGGTTTTCCCATGCATACAAAATATTCAGTTTATATGCCTCTCTATCTGTCGTTCTACACCAGCTGATAAATGGGATTAACCCATCCTCCGTCTCTTCATCCACTTCCTCAATTCCTTCAAAGACATCAAAGTTGACATCGAGATTATCCCATTCAAGGAAAGACTTGAGCTTGCCCAATAGTTCATCCTAAAAAAGAGTGAGCATCACCTGTTTAATTTCTTTTGGGTTTTCTCTTATCTCCACAAAGTTTAAAGTTTAAATTTAAATTGTTTGATAAATTTTAAATTTAAATTTTTATTTTTTTGATAAAATATTTCCCCTAAAGTAAATTTTTTAAAATAAAATAAAATAATAAATAATAATTAGGTGTATAGGTATATATATATATATTAAACATTTTTTTTACCCAAGATTTGATTTAATTAAATAAACATAATAGAATGATAACAATTATTTTATTTTTTTCCCTTTTCGACACCTTAGTGGGGGTAGATTTCTTTCAATAAAACTTTAAAAAGACTAAGATTTCTTGTTTGTCTTTTGAGAAAACTTTAAACTTTCTTTATTTTTAAACTTTAAAGAGATGATACGGGAATTAAAAACAAAGAAAGTTTGACAGTAAATTGTGCAGAGGTAAATGTAAAAGGAGGGTTGCAGAGAGAATTTGGGGGAAATTTGTCGCTTATCATCTCCATCTTCGGTTGCAATTCTAGGTATAGGAGTACTTTAATTTCTTGCTTTAGGTTGTTAATTTTAATTTTGTAAATTAGCCACATGTCTTAGTAATTTTCTTTTGGTGAAATTGTATGCAGATAGATAAAAAAAATTTCTACAATTTATCTCACCATGAAACAATTCTATTTTATTATTATTTTTATTGTTTTATTTTTTCCCCCTTTTTGACATTAAATTCACCCCATAGTTAGATTGTAAAGCCTTAATCTGCTTATGAAAGTTAAAATGCTTAAATTCTCCAAGAACTTCTAATTTCCTTTTGAGACCATATTATAGACCCTCCTATTATATATTTTGTAGTGTAAATGAATAGCCACATTTTCTTCAAACATAACCCCATCCCTCTATTTCTTTTCTTCTAGGAGAATTTTATTTAGTTAAGACTATACAAGTATATATATTAAAAAAAAAGAAAAACAAATAAAAATATCTTAGCACTAAAAGGGGTAGGGTTTATTTTAATGAGTTTCCACGTTTATTAATTTTTTTATTGTTATTAATGTTTATTAAGTGGGGGAATGTTTAATTGATTTTAAATTATGAAAAAATTATTGATTTTAAATATAAAATTTATTGATTTTAAATTATGAAAAGTAATAAAAAGAAATATAATAAGTTTTAATAGTATAGAGAGAGGGTTTCTGATATTTACTATTTTGGTATTCCTTTAAAATTAAGGTGAAAAAAAAAGAAAAAAAAGAAAAAAATAATAAATAAATAAAAATGTTAAGTAATAATAAAATATTAATGAATATTTGTGAAAGAAAGTAAATATTAACTCTTTTTTGTGTTGATATAGATAAATTTTTTAAGTTAAATAGGGAAATAATATAAGTGATTTAAATGGATCGTGGTAAAATGAGTGTCCAGAATAATGTACAAGTACATTTAATTTGGTTTTTAATTACAAGTTTAGTTAAACTTAAACTTATTTACAAATTCGTATTCGTTTACTCATGATTTGTGAATTGCATGTATGTAATATTTTTGACTAAATTAGTTGCAGTAAACAAACATGTTATATTTGAGTTAAATTTATTATTTTAAAGTAACAAATATATATATAGGCCATATTTTTAAATTTAAATTATTTTTGAAGTAAACTAATGTACAGGCTAAGAATTTTAAAATCAAGAGAAATCTGGTGGTATACTTAATATAGGTTTTCAGAGTGCTTATTTAATTAAAAGATATTATGATGGAAATGCTTTTAATTATAGTGGATTATTTAATTATTTATTGCATATCTTTAATAATATTGGATTATGATCACGTCTAAATGAATGGGTATTATACTCGTCTTTGAACATGTTGAGATGATTAGTTTGTTTATAATCTAAGTACTTTTTGGAATTGATTTCTTATGAATGCTAGTAGTTCCTTGATTGATAATATTTTCCTCTTGTTTTATTTCGTTATTGAGGTGATCTTTATGTATAGTCATGTTTTGGATGAGTTGGGAACCCGTAAATGTTTAAGTCACTTCGTTTTGATAAGCCTTTCGATAAGTTTTGAGTATAAGTTGTTAGGCTTCTAAAGGAAAAGGGAAACCTATTGTGTGTTGCATTTTCTCATGTTTAGACCTTTAAGTTCCATTGATTGTAATGCCCCGCCAAGTAATCTTAAAGGAAATTGCAATTAACATCATAAGCGAACCAATTTTTTTTTATAAAGTGCATTTAACATACACATTCAGTTACTAATTAACAACAAACCTCTAAGGCTACAAGGTTAGGATTACTTAAACCCACACATACATATTACATATAACCATAGCCTTATGAACTTTATGAAATAAACATCATACATCATAAGAATACCACATAACAAAATAAGATAATCAACCAAGATATAATCTCATAAACATTATCTTAATCCAATAGTTACATCACTCATTCCCAGAATGAGACAGTAGTACAAATGTATTCAATTACATAACTCCACCTCATAAACATAAGAGGGATAAAATAACTTGTACAAGTTAAAATATTACAATGCAAGAAATTACAACAAGAACCATGAGTTGTCCATCTGGATGTCTCGCCACCAAGTACTGAAGATAGATGGGGACCCAACGGTTTTGGTGCATGTTCCACCCAACCAATGTGGTACCCAAAGGCCCACCCCCCATGCTAGGAGATAGTAACAAAGTAACATGGACAAAGATTCTACTACCTCTAACCAAAGACAAACTCATACTAACTCATACTGTTATAACCAACCAAATGAATTAACAAGTACAACTCACTCACCATACAAGTACAAATCAAGTACAAATCAAGTACAATACAAGTACAAATCAAGTACAACTCCAACATCACTGACATAGGTCACATTGTTTCCAGACATAATAATAATCAAGTATGTTCACAAAACCATACACATAAAACAATTAACAACAGTTGTCCTAGATAGAGTGTCATCGCAAGGTTTGTCATGAGATCTCCTTTGGGCATTCTTCATAGGCTCCGGTACAAGTAATCCTGGTGGCCTCAACTGAATCCCGACACTCATACTCACTCATGCAGAATCAACTACCTCTCGCAAGGACAAGATAGTTGATCTTGCCATTCCAGGCCTTCTCACTCATCCCAAGTCTAAACAAGCCCTTGTGTCTATGAGTGAGGATTAAATTATCTTGATTAATGTGAAGTTAGTCCTAATCTTCTAAGTACATTATTTTAATTATCACTTGTTTAAATCACTCCTGAAGGTTATCCAGTTTACTTCTTTGGGCTCTGGCGCCTAACAGAAGCCACTCTTCTATTCGACAACACACACCCAAACAATCCACTAAGGGAACCACAAGTGCATACCAACTAGGCATCATAATCCACTTACACTCAAGGAGGATACAAATAATAGAACTCACTCCAAACATCTTGGAGGCAACAAACACATAGTCCACTCCTTTCATAGGAGGCAACAAGATGAAACCACATAACAAGGTCACTCCATACAAGGAGACACGGATCCCATAATCCACTCCTAAACCAAGGAGGTGCAAACATCCCCGTCCGTGAAAATCGGGTAAAACTGAAAAGACGTCATGCACTACCCAAGGGAAAACAACTGGATGGCATAAAGATTCAACAACCCTTATCCTCTAAGTTCTTCTGCAAGACTTATAATTTAGGACTAACACTAAATCCCAAAACCAACAATGCAACTTGACGACATAGCAACAAAAGCATTCAAGTCATCAATCAAATCTAATATTTGGATTTCCTAAATCCATACTCATTCAATAGGTAGTGTTGACAAAGTCAAAGACACGATAACTAGATCATCTAAAATAATCATAACCTCTATTTCCCTTTTCATTATTGGAAATCTAAAACAATTAAACTTACTTCCCTTTACTGAATATAGAGAATTAAATCCTTTAAGATAATCATGAGGAAGATACTACTTTTGGATATACTAAATCCATATCTCTTTCATAATCCAATCACAATGATTCAATTAATCTAAATAGAAATTAATTAAATAACATAATTGATTGCCTCATCAATAAAACAACTTCTTAATTTACTTTTAAGTCGACACAAATCCATGCAAGTAAACTCTTTCCATTTCCTAACCAAATCTTACATTTCATTCAATTTCCTATTTAGAACATGCATTCACTTTAATATAATAAAATATCTTTCTCTATACATTTTCTACACATACTAATCATTTCTTTTAAAACACTAGTAATACCCAATTTGCAAACAACAGAATAAAATAAGATAAAATATTATTTATTCTCTCAAATGGATATATACCTTCAATATATATATACTAAATATAAATTAATATATTTAAATATATTTAATCATTAACATATCTACTATTCTTTACAAAATATCAAATTGATTAATTCAAAATAAAATATCATTTATCATCAATATTCCAAAATATAAATATATTTTTCCAATTAAATCAAATTAATAATTGGACCTTTTACATATGAATTTAAATTCCACAATTCAATTTTAAATTATGCATTCTTTAAATCAAATATTTAACTCCTTCAATTAAACTTTAACATGTCATTTTAAAATAAACAATAATTTCCCCATACGTTTATAATTTTAATTCCACTAATCTAATATACAAATTTTATTTAAAATAATATAAATAACTATAATACTTTAGTATTATAAATTATAATATAAAATATTATTAAATAATATTTTAATATTATAATAACAATACCTAAAATATTAATATTTATAAATATCAATTTATTATTATTTTATTTTCAGAACAGCCATGGGAAAATAACTTAACAACAGTCTAATGTTTCAAGCATAACTCAAAAACTATGATATGGGTATTTTCGATTTTTTGAGAGGGATAAGAAAATTTCAAAATGCAAAAAGCATTTAAATTTCCTGACAACCCAGTTTGTGTAAGTGGAGTTATAGCCGACGCAACCAGACCATTTTACCATGAAAAATATAACTATACTACAGATTTTAAAATCCGTTTTTTAATAATAAACAGAAGGTTTCATTTTCTAAAACATTCTAAATGAATTGTTCAATCTCTATGTTTGATTTCCAATAACAACATAATCGATTTCCCCAAATAATTTAAATTCAACTAAGGTTTTCACAATTTTCACTCAAAAATTTTCACAAGCAAAGGTTGTAAATTTGTTTAATTATTTTCTTCTAATATCAAATTTATTTTCTAAAACAGATTTAACAAACGAATCTTTAATCATTACTATTTTAAAGAAAAACAATCAAGAACAATAAAATACAAAGAGGAAAACCTGGTACAAGAAACTACAGGAAGAGATGAATTTCTGATGCAAGCCTCCTCCAAAGATTTCCTGAATTTTCTTCAATCCTCCAATGAATCCAATCCAAAATCCAACAAATGCAAACAATCTTTCCTTCAATCAATTCTACAATCAAACTTTGTTCAAACCCTTGTGCAAATTTTCCAAAATTTCTTCCCTGCTGTAAAAATGTATTTTTCTCTAAATCTCTTTCTGCTGCCCTAAAATTAAAACATGTATTCTTTATAAATCAAAAAAACCTAATACAACCCTAATTCACATTACATGCAAATTAGATATTTTAATTTCAATTTCAATTTCAATATTTACAACCCTAATTCACATTACATGCAAATTAGATATTAGTTTCAATTTCAATTTTTACAATCCTAATTCGCACTACATGCAAATTAGATATTAATTTCAATTTCAATTTCAATTTCAATTTAAAATGCAATTTCAAATAATAAATTAATTTCCAAAGTTGCAACCAATTTCCCAAATAAACATTTAATTATAATTTCTAATTTTATTCCCACACATTGGAATTAAATTCCAAAATTAATTCTAGTTCTTTTATTTCCTTTCATTCTCTTGCATCACGTTTAATTAATTAATTTAATTATTTAATAACTAAACTCAACCCCCTTGGATTAAATTTAATTAATTAAATAGTTTAAATATAATCAATTATTTTAAATATAAACTTTTATCCACATTACATTATTTAAATTAAATAACCATCAACATGATTTAAATGCAATTATTCTAAATATCTATTTCCAAATCAAGAATTCTTCAGAATTAAATAACATCAAAGCAAGACAGACAATGATTCGACACACACAACTGACGACACACTAAGGCTAGGGTGTAAACTTGACACATGTTACCTAGCTACTATCTCCCGTTCAACTTAACCGTTGGATCGACACGCTCAAACCTGTGAAACCAGGTGGAGTCAATGTCATATACCTGCAATCCTGCAACCAAGTAAATAACATCATACAATATATCCAGCATATAATACACACCGTGAAGAAGGAATTATGAATTCAGAGGGTGCTCGCAAGCGAGTGATGCGAATTCATCCTCTTCACCCATACACTCATCAAAACTGACACTTCCATCATAATTTCAATAATCTCATAATAATATCTCATGTTAACTCTACAAAATCATTAATCCATAATGCATGTGAAACAATAATCAGATAACTACATCCCACAATAATAGTTGTCACTCAATAGTAACAATCAAAACATCATAACAAAATGTATCCAGTATCAAAGTAACTGTAACCAAACATAGCATAAAACAACTTGAACAAGAAACAAAATGGAGGGGTATTACATTGATCGTATTCCTTTTTCTTGAGCTCTCGTTGGTGTACCTTGTTCAATGAAATCCCTTACCTTTGGTTATGACTATGAGAAAGATGGTTTATGCTTTGCATGTGCTATCATTTTCTGGCTTCTATTTTTTGTACACCCTTAGTGGATGTGAATCTTATTTTGAAAACTATTGGGGAGGGTGGCTCTTCATGGGGGCCAGCGCACAAAGGGGTTGTTAGGGTAACCCATGGAAGAGTTTCCTAAACAAGTGATAATCTAATTAATGAACTAATGGGTTTGGGTAGTTAACATCTAATCAATATTAATTATGTACCTCACCCATAATGTTACTACTTTCTTAGGCTAAGGATGGAGTGAGAAGACCTAGTCGGTAAGATCACTGCCTCGTCCTCACGAAAGGTAAGATATCCTGCATGAGTCACCCTATGGAGCGATGCCTTGAGATAGGTAGTCAGACAAACCATAGATGGATTTGGCACCTTGTGATAGGTTGTTTGGATAATCCATGAAAGGCCATTAGATGACACTCTCCCACAATACCTGTTTACTTTCCTTTGCTTGACAACCTCTGGAAGTGTTGATGTACTTGTTTAATGTTTCTTTATGTCAGTATTGATGTTAGCCTTATATGCTTGACCTTGTTTGGATGTGGATCCATTCTTGCAATCTCCTAGCATGGGCGGTGGACCTTCGGGTCCACGTGGTCGGGTGGAACATTCTATGCACCCCATTGGGTTCCCAAGTTGTGTTCATGATGCAGAAGTAGATGCAATCTCCAGATCTTCAATTGGTTGAGGGATATCCCACATTTTTTATCTTATTCTCCATTATGTATAATTCTTGTACTCCATTTACTCTTCTCGTTGATATAAGGGAAGTATCAAGTAATGTACGATTGAATCCATGATATGTTGTATCTGTGGAAATATGCTCGACATTTGTAATATTAAACTATGAATTGAATTGTAATAATATGAGGTATCCTTGATTCCTTTTGTTCATGGTTGGCTGCATGTACCATTATTTTATCTTGTGATTGTGTGTATCTACTTTTATCTTCTTGGCATTATCTTAGGCAATGTTGTTTGTATGGGTTTTAAATCTATTAATGCTGCCACGTGTACCCTAGAGGATGTAGATGATTTTGTAAATGTACAATGGCTTTTCATGTAATGTACATACATATTTGTCTTATGAATATTTCTCTTTTTATAAAAAATAAAAAGTTGTTGTGCAGTGTTTGATGTCCTTTGGGGTTCACATGTCGGGGCATTATATCATTGGTATCAGAGAAAAGTTTTACAACTCTGGGTAGTCTAGGTTAATTATGCCCATTAGGTTAACCTTTGTGCTTAACTCTTGAACTCATGTGTTCCTCTCTAATGTCGCATAGGAACATGCCTCCGGGTAGAGGTCATGGCCATGGAAGAAGCCGAGGTGGTGGCCATGAAGCCTGCCACCAAATTTCATCTTCTTTTAGCTCCCATGAGTTAGAAAGTCAGGAATATCAGAGTTCCCAAAACAATCTGGGAGGCATAAGGAAGAACCTAGAACAAGAGAGTCAGGAAGGATGGCAATTGCGACACCTCCTTGAGGAGATTCTTGGTCATTTATATCCTAGGCCAGAGAAGGAGCAAAAGGTAGAGAGAGAAAGAGAGAGGTCTCCAAGGTGGATGGAATTGTCAGCAAAGCATAATGGAATAGTGGCAAGTCACATGAGGGACTTGTTGAGTGCTCACCCTCCCACTTTTAATGGTGGTGGCAGAGGACTTGAGGTGAAAAATTGGTTAATAGACTTGGATTGTTGCTTTATGATGCATCCTTACAATAGTAATACTAGGGCTAGGTATGCAACTTAGAGGCTTTACATCTATGTGGTGGCGACTAGAAGAGAATAAATTGCACCTAGACATCAACATGGTGACTCAGGAATTGTTTTTGGAGAGATTTAGGGCTTGTTTCCTCTCAGATCACTAGAGACAACAGTGAGAAGATGAGTTTCATGAGTTAAGACAAATGGAAATGTCCATTGAGCAGTATGAGCACCAATTATTTGATATGAAATAGTATGGAAGAATCGGTAATGATGAGGCAATGTTTGTACAACACTTTGTCAGGGGTTTAAATGCCTGAATTAGTGGAGGAGTCTGAGTCTTCGAACCGAAGACAATGGAGGTAGCCGTTGAGAAGGCCCATCTAGTAGAGGAAAATTTGGCCATGGCTTGGGGAGGTCACAAAGGTGTACAGTTTGGCAGTGCACCTACATTTGGTTCCAGTTCATGAGGTGGGCAACCTCAAGCTATAGGAACTTCTAGGAGTCCTCATGCACCTTCTAAGGGTGGACAATAGGATCAAAAATCATAGCCTAAACAAAAAATTTCCTAGTCTCACCAGAGAAGCAGAACTCAGTTCAAAAATAATCGGAGTTGACAACATAATCAGCGTAACCATTTTTTCTAGCCTACACAAAGTTCATAGTTGGCACCTAGTCGAAAAAATTTTCAGTAGTCAAATGCACCATCGGGTGGTGGAGGTTATGGATGAGGTATATTTTGTTTCTCTTTTGGACAATAGGGACATATTGCTAGCTGATGTCTGCAGAAGAAGACTTCAGGGTTCAGTTAGAGGCCAGCCGTTTCCGAGCCAATAATGGGCGATGTAGGTAGATCTCATCAAGTCTTTGTGATGGTTGAAAATCATCAGTCTAACCATCAAGGCACCATGGTTGAGACATCAAGTGTGTTACAATGCACTATTATTTCTATTCTCTTCGATTTTTGTGCATCAGATTCATTTATTTCCCCTTCAATAGTAGAGCTTGGCAGACTGGTGGCATCAAGGCAAGGCATTAAGTGGTAGGTCGAATAGGCCTTCGGGGAAAATGTAGCAATTGAATCATTTGTTCATGGTTATGGTTTTAAAATTGGGCCATTGGTGACTTCGGTGGACCTTCAAATCCTACCTCTTGGGTCCTATGATGTCATTTTGGGTATGGATTGGTTGAATGCTCACTGAGCGATAATAGATTTTCATCGCAAGGTTGTGCGGTGTGTAGATGATCCAAGAAATGAAGTGGAGATCATCAGCATACAAAGACCCATCTCATTGTGGATGATTTATGTGATGCAACTAAAGAGGTGATTTCGTCAAGGTTGTCAAATGTTTGATGTGTCAGTCAATGAATTTGATTTGGGAGAGAGTGAAGAGGTGTCATTGGATGACTACCCTCTCCTTAAGGAATTTACTATTGTTTTTCTGAGTGAAATTTTGAGAATGCCACCTAAGTGTGATATTGACTTCAAGATTGATCTAGTACCTAGGGCTGAGCCTATATCTCAAGCTCCATATCGGTTGATAACTGAGGAGCTTCAGGAGCTCTATTTGCAGTTAGGAGAGCTTTTAGTGAAAGGGTTCATTCATCCTAGTGTTTCCCATTGGGGAGCACCAGTTATATTCATAAAGAAGAATGATGGTTCCCTCCATTTGTGCATCGACTATAGGCAGCTAAACAAGGTGACAGTGAAGAATCAATACCCTTTTCCAAGAATTGATGATCTATTCGATCAGATAAAAGTGGCCTAAGTATTCTAAAAGATAGACATTAAGTCAGGATACCATTAGTTGTGGATAGTCGAAGCTGATATTCACAAAACAACATTTCACACTCTATATGGGCATTATGAATTCGTTCAGGTTGATGAATGCACCATCAGTTTTCATGAGCCTAATGAATGGAGTCTTCCATACCTATTTGGATAGATTTGTTCTAGTGTTCCTTGATGATATCCTAATCTACTCAAAAACTATGGAGGAGCATAAGGAACACTTGAGACAGGTGTTGCAGTGCCTAAGAGACAACCAATTGTATGCTAATTTGGATAAGTGTGATTTTTATAAGAATGAAGTGAAATAATTAGGTCACATCATCTCTGGTGAAGTTATCTTTGTGGATCCTTCGAAGATTCAAGCCATAGTTGATTGACCTTCCCCCATGAATTAGCTTGAGATTTTTAGTTTTATGGGTTTGGCAAGCTACTATCGACTATGGAGGGATTTTCGAGGATAGCACATCCCATCACTACCCTTCAGAGGAAAGTGAAAAAGTTTGTTTGGTTAGAACAGTGTCAGTTAGCATTTCAGACCCTTAAGGAAAAGTTGACCAGTGCACCGATCTTAGTAGTCCCTCATCCTACTAGGGAATTCGTAGTATGTACAGATGCTTCCTTGGATGGTCTAGGAGCCATTTTGATACAAGAAGGTTGTGTGATTTCATTTCAGTCCCACAAGCTCAAGGATCATGAGATGAATTATCCCATGCATGATTTGGAGTTAGCCGCTGTTGTGCATGCCCTTTTGAGATAGAGAGACTTCTTATTAGGGCATTAGTTTGAGTTTCATAGTGATCATCACAGACTATAGTATATCTTTACGCAGCCGCACCTGAATGCCAGACATTGGAGATGGATGGAGTCTCTTTGCAAATATGATTTTGAGGTTAAGTACATCTAGGGAAAGGAAAACATGTGGTGGATGCTCTGAGTTGATGGAGGAATGAGATATCTGCAATAACTCTTGGTGTGGACTTGAGAAGCTGCATCCTTGTAGTACTTCCTACAGATAGCTGGTATTGGGAAGTGAAGGTAGAATTTGAGTCAGATAGGGTTGTAGAGGGAAAGTTTGTTGGTTATGCTCTGGAATTTGATGAGCTTTTGCGATTTTTGGGTCATATGTATGTACCACCTGTAGAGGGTCTTCATACCCTATCATGATTGAGGCACATCAGGCTCCCTATTCTGTTCATCTAAGAGTCAAGAAAATGTATGCAAACCTTTGTTCTTTATACTTTTTGGCTGGAATGAAGAGAGACATAGCAGACTTTGTGGCAAGATGCTTAGAATGTTAGAGAGTTTAGGTAGAACACCAGCATCTCGTAGATCTTTTACAACCTCATCTCGTTCCTGAATGGAAGTGTGATATCATTTCAGTGAACTTTATTTTTAGTTTACCCATGTCTTCTCATCGGCATGATGCTATCACGGTCACTATTGACAGGTTGACCATGGCGGCACACTTCTCTCTTATCCGATCTTCCTACACTGTTTCCTTTGTAGCTAGAATTTTCATGGAGGATTTTGTTCGACTACACGAAATTCCATGACGGATCATTTTTGATAGAGATCTAATGTTCACTTCTATATTGTGGACATTGATGCAACATTCCTTAGGAACCAAATTGAACTTTAGTTCTGCCTACCATCCTGAAATAGATGGTCAAATTGAGAGGGTCAACCAAGTTCTTGAGGACATGCTTCGTATGTATGTGATGGATCAGTAGTCGCATTAGGAGGATTATTTGCATGTGGTAGAGTTTTCTTATTATAATGGTTATCACAACTCAATTGGCATGACACACTTTCACGGAATATATGGCTATCCTTGTCAGACCTCATTGAGCTGGGACCGTCTTGAGGACTGAGTTCTACTTGGACATGAAATGCTTTAGAATATGGAGCAACAGGTTGCTCACATCAGAGAACACTTAGTAGCAGCTCAGGATAGACAAAAGAAGTATGTTGATGCTCATAGGGTCGACTGTCAGTTTTCTGTTGGTGATTGGGTTTTTTTGCGAGTGCGTTCGTGAAAGACTCCAATCCATTATGGAAAAGGCTCTAAGGTCATGCCTCATTTTGTGGGACCGTTTGAGGTGTTGGAGAGAATTGGCCCTATTTCTTATCACCTAGCATTACCACCTAGTCTATCGCATATAAATGATGTGTTTGTTTCTATTCTTAGGCCCTATTATCTAGATGTTTCTCATGTGCTTCATTGGAATGTGTTGCAGGTCGAGGATGGAAAGCTGGCACTCGAGCCCATTATCGTGCTTCAGAATAAGATACTCATTCTCGGAGGCAGAGGGATTGAGCAGGTGCAGGTCCAATAGAACCCTAATGATGAGTCATCATGGTCTTGGGAGGATGCGTCCTGTATTCGAGAATCTTTTCCTTTTTTTTTTCTAGCTTCTAGGTGTAAGCCTAGTTATAGGGGGCAAGGATGTAGTGCCTCTCATGATACTGCTCTATTATGATACTGTGTGGATATTGTTATGTTTTTTTCAAACTCATGATTACGTTGGTGATTGTTTCACTTGTTTGACTTATGTGTTTTGTTTGGATGCACATGATACTATTTTATGATGTTGGTGGTATAATGATGCATGGTGTTCGTCTTTACCTTCTTTTGCAATATTGTGTGGTTATGTAAATTATGTAATACTCATTGTAAGTGTAAATAAGGTGTAAAGTACTAAAACACTTCTTAATGAAACATTGCATCAAATATCAAGCTAATTAATCAATTGAAAGTGTCTCATTATTTCCTATCTTTAAAGATTTATTAAGCTATGTGCTCTCAGATTTAAATGACACTATAACTGTTTAAAATGACAATCCAAAGAATGGAATGATGTTGATGCAATGATATGGAACTAAATGTGATAATACTAGATGATAAAAGAAACTAAATTAGCATGAATTGACATGGAAACTGATAAACAAAGCTACAGGAGGCAACCATGATATGAAAGCTTGAATGTTGGATTCCTGGATGTTGGATGCTTGATGCTTGGATTCCTGTAGAGTAAGAGTGCATAAGTTAGATTATCTAGATCCTTTAATGGTTGAATGAGGTTGTATCTATCAATTTATTGGCTTTAGAAATGCACATGGATGGGAAAGAGAGGCTTGCATCCAATTTGGAAGATTGAATGGTAAAAGATGGAGGAGATCGAGAGAATTTTGGAGATTTTCTCTACCCATGAAAACACCAAGCAAGAGAAGAGGAAAGATTGATGGAGGAGGATTGAGAGATAAATTTTCAATTTGTCTCCAATTCTTCCCATGAAGTTTCAATCAATTAATTTTGACATGATTTTAGACATAAATTAGACATAGGATATCTAATTTGATTTATATAGGAATATTCCTTATGCCTTAATCTAAATATTTTTGATTTATTTAAATTAGCAAAAGAGGGATAAATAATTTAATAAAACAAACTATAGAAGTTGTTTATTAAATTAAATAGAAGAATAAGGGTAATTAATCAATAAACCTTTTGATCTTTATTTAATTAATTTAAGATTGATGTGACAGAATAAAATAGGGAAATAATAATTAAATCAAAAAATATATTTAATTTTTTTTATTTAATTAAGATAATATTGGAAGAATAATTTAGAAGAATTTAAATGTGAACTATATAAATAAATATTTCTATTTATTTAAATAGTAGAGAAATTTAGGATAATTAATTAAATAATTTTTATTTTATTAATCGGATTCTCCAGACCAATTTTTATGTGTATACACTTGTTTCATGATATTTTTGATGAATGTGCTATTTCTTGAGGTTCAGGTGAGAGGGATGGTGTTGCATCGCTCATCCATGAGCACCCTACCACACTGCAATTCTCTCTCACGGTGTGTATGGTATCAGGCATATATGTATTGCTTCGACACTTGTGTCTTTATGCAGGGTTGCAGGTACCCAAGCCTTGATTCCACCTGCACTGGTAGGATAGGGTGAGCCTCATAAATACCCAATGGATATGACGTGGTTTAAGGGTTTGATAAGGAAGTGTCCCCATCTGCGTATGTCATCCGTTAGTGTTTCATCTTGTCTGGTATTGTAATGCTTTATGTTGATCATTTCAAGTCGTAAATCTTGATGTGCTTATTGTTTTATTTGGATGCGTATCATTTTGATAATTGGATAACTAATGTGTTTTTTTTTAGTATCGGGCATAGTCGTTGTTTATGTTCATTTAGGCCTTGTTTTGAGCTTCATAGCCCATCTTTATAATATGGATTTAATTATAGTAATAAATTAAATTATTAATTTATTAGTGGAATCTTAATAATTAAAATATTAAATTAATGTACACATTATAATTATATTGAAATGCAAATGAAACACAAATTTTCATTTATAAATGATGGTTATTTTTAATTTAAAATAAAGTGGATTGATAATCCACAAAGTTTAAATTTAAATTGTTTGATAAATTTTAAATTTAAATTTAAATTTTTTTGATAAAATATTTCCCCTAAAGTAAAGTTTTAAAAATAAAATAAAATAATAAATGATGATTAGGTGTATAGGTATATATATATATATATATATTAAAGGATTTTTTTTAGGAAGATTTGATTTAATTAAATAAACATAATAGAATGATAAAAATTATTTTATTTTTTTTCCTTTTCGACACCTTAGTGGGGGTAGATTTCTTAATCTTTTCAAATGGAATATTTTCCTCCAGGTGGAAACAAGGTGAAAAGAATACTTGTCGGGTGGTGAAAATCAATTTTGTAAATCAACCACTTGTCTTGTTTGTCTTTCCATAAAACTTTAAAGTTTCTCCTTAAGGAAAGGGAGGGAAAAACAGAAGAGATGTTACAAGAATTAAAAACAAAGAAAGTTTGACAGTAAATTGTGTAGAGGTAAAAGTAAAAGGAGGGTTGCAGTTTTATTTTATTATTTTTATTTTTTCCTACCAAAGTTAAAATGCTTAAATTCTTCAAGAACTTCTAATTTCCTTTTGAGACCATATTATAGACCCTCCTAAGTTTTAATAGTATAGAGAGAGGGTTACTCATATTTACTATTCTGGTATTCCTTTAAAATTAAGGTGAAAAAAAATATAATAATAATAATAATAATAATAATAATAATAAATAAATAAAAATGTTTTATTAAATAATAATTACATATAAGTAATAATAAAATATTAATGAATATTTGTGAAAGAAGGTAAATATTAATGAATATTTGTGAATATATTTTTATGCATGTAAATTTATTAAACTATTCTTGAGTTGTTAACCTTTGAATCATAAATTGATTTCTTTATATTTAGTTAAGTTATTTATGTCATTCTTTCAACCAAGATTAATAAATTAGTTAGCTTATTTTGAGGAATGTTAAATTGGAATTGTTAAATCGTTGGACTTTGCTAAAATAATCTTAATATTGATATTTATATGAATAATTTTAATTTTTAATTGAAAAAGATATATATATATATATATATGTTTATATGAGTATAACATGTGGTTATTTCTTATAACAATTATGGATTTAAGGAAATCTAACTTAAATTACTATATTTTGTAGATTAATGCTTTTTTGTGTTGATATAGATAAAATGTTTTAGTTAAATAGGGAAATAACTTTAGTGATTTAAATGGATTGTGGTAAAATGAGTGTCGGGAATAATGTACAAGTACATTTAATTTGATTTTTAATTACAAATTTAGTTAAGCCTAAACTTATTTACAAATTCATTTACTGATCTGTGAATTGCATTTATCTAATATTTTTGATTAAATTATTTGCAGTAAACAAACATGTTATATTTGTGTTAGATTTATTATTTTAAAGTAATAATTATATATAGGCTATATTTTTAAATTTAAATTATTTTTGAAGTAAATTAATGTACAGGCTAAGAATTTTAAAATCAAGAGAAATCTAGTAGTATGTATAATATAGGTTTTCAAAGTGCTTATTTATTTAAAAGATATTATGATGGAAATACTTTCAATTATAGTGGATTATTTAATTATTTATTGCATTATCTTTAATAAGATTGGATTATGATCATGTCTAAATGAATGGGTATTAGAGTCGTCTTTGAACATGTTGATATAGTTATTTTGTTTATATTTTGAGTACTTTTTGGAATTGATTTCTTCTCAATGCTAGTAGGGCATGTGTAGGATCATAATGGAAAAAATAGGCCCTTAAGTGGCAATAAAATTCAGAAAAATTAGACTTAGGCAACTTGACGTAAAAATTTGAATAAGTTATCTATATTATTTCAAAAATATGTAGAATAGAATCTGTTGCAAATTGAATGTAGTTTCTAAACTACTAATTTTATTTTTACTTTTAAAAAATCTATTTGGTGAAAATTTGAAATTTCAATGTAATTGTACTTAAATTTCAGGGAAAAAATAAGAAATAGGTGTCTGTCTAACCACCCTAACCACAATAAAACGATACTATTTTTTTATAATATTTTACATATAAGTAGAAGACTCACGTCCCGATGTGATGCATATTTTTTTGTAATTTTTTTCCAAGTAAATAATTAATTATGATTTTTTATTACAATTTTTAAAAAATATAAAAACTCGTACATTTGACCACCTTAACTTAGTCAATTATTCATGAAATTCACTTTTTTTTTTTAGTCCTATAGTATGTGAAGCATATAATGTGAAACATGTTTTGGATTTAAAAAATGTGGTACCGTTTGAAATCTAAAGATGTTTTGCAATCAGCCTAACAATTAGGACTTTAGTCATAATTCAAATAGAAAATGAATAATAATTATTTATTAAATTCAAAGTAAAGCATAATTTATATTGGTGGAAATCTTAGAATCTCCTTTAAAAACCCTTTTCATTTCATCAATTTTGGGTAAAAACAAAGTTGTCAGCCACATGGGCCATCATATCATTTACATATTGCCACTTTTTGGCCCATCATGATCCTGCACATACACAGTATTTCCTTGATTGATCATGTTTTCCTCTTGTTTTATTTCATTATTGAGGTGATCTTTATGTATAGTCATGTTTTGGATGAGTTGGGAACTCGTAAATGTTTAAGTCACTTCCTTTTGATAAGCCTTTCAATAAGTTTTGAGTGTAAGTTGTTAGGCTTCTAGAGGCAAAGGGAAACATGTTGTGTGTTGCATTTTATCATGTTTATACCTTTGAGTTCCATTGATTGTATTATTTTTTTCTTGAGCTCTCATGGGTGTACCTTGTTCCACGAACTCCCTTGCATTTGGTTATGACTATGAGCGAGATGGTTTATGCCTCGCATGTGTTATCATTTTAATACTTTTATGTTTGGTACAGCCTTAGTGGATGTGAGTCTTATTTCAAAAAATGTTGGGGAGGGTGGCTCTTCATGGGGGTCGGTGCACAAAGGGCCTATTAGGGTAACCCATGTAAGATTTTCCTAAACATATGATACTATAATTAATGAACTAGTGGGTTTGGGTAGTTAACATCTAATCAAGATTAATTATGTGGCTCACCCATATCGTTAGTGCTTTCTCAGGCTAAGGATGGTGTGAGCAAACCTGATCAGTAAGATCATAGCCTTGTCCTCATGAAAGGTAAGAGATCCCCTGTGAGTCATCCTATGGAGCAGCGCCTTGAGATAGGCAGTCGGGATAACCATAGATGGAGGCGAAACCTTGTGATAGGTTGTCTAGATAATCCATGAAAGGCCATGCAATGACACTCTCCCACAATACCCATTTACTTTCCTTTGCTTGGCAACCTCTGGAAGTGTTGATGTACTTGTCTAATGTTGCTTTATATCAATATTTATGTTAGCCTTGTCTACTTGACCTTGTTTGGATGTGGATCATTTCTTGTCATCTCCTAGCATGAGGGGTGGACCTTCGGGTCAATGTGGTTCGGTGGAATGTGTTATGCACCCCATTGGGTTCCCAAGTTGTGTTCGTGATGCAGAAGCGGATGCAGTCTCAAGAGCTTCACTTGCTTGAAGACTATCCCACATTTTGTACGTTATTCTCCATTATGTATCATTCTTGTACTCCATTTACTCTTCCCATTGATATAAGAGTAGCATCATGTAATGTATGGTTGAATCCATGATATGTTCTATATGTGGAAATATGCTCTACAATTGTAATATTAAACTATGAATTGAATTGTAATAATATGAGGTATCCTTACTTCCTTTTGTTCATGGTTGGCTACATGTACCATTATTTTATCTTGTGATTGTGTGTATCTGTTGTTATCTTCTTGGCATTATCTTAAGTGATGTTGTTGGTATGGGTTTTACATTTAGTAATGCCACCACATGTACCCTAGAGGATGTAGATGATTCTGTAAATGTACAATGGATTTTCATGTAATGTACATACATATTTGTCTTATGAATATTTCTCTTTTTAAAAAATAAAATAAAAATGTGCGGTGTTTGTTGTCCTTTGAGGTTCACACGTCGGGGTGTTTCAGGATGTGATAGCTTAGTTAATGGAATAATTATGATATCAAAGATGACATTATTTTCTTGTTACCTTAATGATTTAGGTACTCTTTGAACACATTAATGAAATTCATATTCAACATCTCAATTTAGAGTCCTAATATGAATATGGGTGAATTATTTTCTATTTAGTTTACTCAAAAATTTCATTTCTTTATAATCCTCAATTATAACCCATTTGGAGGTAACATCATAATCATCAAATTTCCACTTATGTTGAGAAATTATATACTTTTAAATTAATTTCCTTTTAAAATCAATATTAAAAGATCATAAATATTTACTAAATGTATATATAATATACTTACATATTTGTTTAATAAATAAATTTAAACCTAATTAAATTATAATAAGCATTGGAAATATATATAGTTCCTATGTTTATCACGATAATATAATATATTTCTTTACACTATATTTAAGAAATACAAATAATAAATTATTTTCTTTCACTACACAGAAAGATAATAGTTATTGTTCCTTTGTTTTTTTTCCTTTTTATGCATAATATAGCTATAAGAGTCATTTGTTTTTTTCTTTTAATTTATTATGTTGAAGGAATTCCCTATATGAATATTATGAGCTGACTTTAATGATCGACGATTGAGAATGTTGTAGAATGATGGTTGACAATTGAAAAAGAAAGCAAAGAACTGATATTATTTCTACATTTCCACTAGAAAATATGTTTTACATTCATATTATAAAGGTCAAAAACAAACAACAAAGAAAGAAAGAAAATAATTAGATATTGTTTCTAAATTTTCACTAATATTCAAAGTGTATAAATTATATTATTATTATATATAATATTTTATATGATATAAATTGTTATAATTTATATTTTCTATTTTTTTATTTTTTTTTAATTTATAGTATTTATTTTCTTCTAGATTATAAAATATATATTTTTAGAATACTCTTAATTTAATATATGAAATAAAATTACATTTTATATATTTAAATATTTTGTATTTATATATAATATAAGATATTAAAGATAAATATCATATAACATTTTACATATATAATTAATTAAAATATGAAATATATTATGAGTTTATTATTGATCTATATTCTATTTTTAATTAATATTTTTTATTATTTTTCAAAATATTATTTATTATTTATTATAAGTTTAAATCAAAGAAAGAATCCAAAGAATTCTATATTATTTCTAATTTTCCTCTAATATTCAAAGTGCATAAATTATGTGATTATTATATATATAATAATTTGTTATAATTTATATTTTATATCATTTTTCAAAAAATATATACTTTAATGGTATTTTTTTATTTTAGATTATAATAAGTAACCACATAAGCACACACATATACACATGAGAACACCAAATATACATGGAAACCCAAGATGAGAAACCCACATTGAGAAATTTTTGTTGGATCTACTATCCAAATCTAGTCTCACAAAGTAGGAATATAGCAAGGGAATTTATAATATGAAGCAGGCACCAACCTATAAGAGACACCAATCCTCAAATGTATTTGTAGGAACTGACCTACTAGAGATACCAATCCCTAAATATATTTGTGGGCACCAGCTTACTAGAGATACCAATCCCCAATACAATAATTTGAGCACCAATTTAATTAGAATAAAACCAATTCTACTGAATTACAATGATAAAGCTTGTGGATCTCTAATGGTAATGAACCAACTTACAATTATATTGAACTTGATTCAAACACTCTACTACATGTCTTAACATTTTTTGATAAAGGTGCACAATTTTTGTGATGCTTGACATCGAATAACACTAGCTCACACACTTTTATATTCACTCACCACCTTATCTTCAAGAATTCTTATACTTCAAATTGTACATCTACACAAATGTATGATGATTATATACAATACATTATATTAGCATTACTCCATATGGTCTAGGGATCCACAATCAGCCAAGATGATATAACTTGGACCTAAATTAAAATCACATGAAATATGTAATTGGTTGGTCCTAAATAAATTTATTCTTAAGGATGACATAAGGTGGAACTAAATTCAAATCACATGAAATGTGTAATAGGTCAGTCCTAAAAAAAAATTGTTTCCACCAAAATAAAGTAATGTTGTGCACTTCCACAAGAACCTGAACTTGGACCTATTTTACCACCGCACACTACTAGTTGTTGTTGTGTAGTTTCATAACACCAACTGGTCAATATATAGGCACATAGAACCCTCTATAACTTCAAAATTTCTGCTTGATTATAATCCATTTCCTAAACTTTGGAATTTGATAGAACATGTGTATAAATACTCTCCATTCAAATTCCAAAGAAAAACTCACCTTCAGGAAGAAGTACTGAACATAATTATATTGCTAGAGAAATCTCTCTACCTTGACAAACTGAATTCAAACATTCTAGATCATACTTTTGGATCATGTTTTTCACCATGAACTGATGTAGTATGATACTACAAACAATCCTCAAATTATTTTATCAATAAAGCCTACAATATATACTTCCATAACAACTCAAAATGATATGACAGTATAATTACATTTAATTCTCACTAATATTTTGATCATCAGTGAACACCTTTGACAACAATAAAATCCTCTGACATAAATGATAACTTCTGTTCAAAAATATCCCCCTTTTTCATAAATGGAAAATAGAGAAATATTGGCAACACAAGAAGACATATTTGATATAGTCCAGATCATAAAACTACCTCATTTTTAGTTCCACTTCGCCCCCTTAGAGAATATATTATGTTGAGTTCCATTTATCCCCCTTTGACATCATGGAAAATTTCAACTAAAACCTCTTTCACATCATCACTAAACATTTCTATCATTTTTCATAATTGAGAAACATGTTTCTCAAATAAGCTACACAAATTCCATGCCATACTACTTCTGAAAAAATTATGCAAGATCATGAAGAATTATTGCAATATGGAGACAAAGTTCCCCCTCAAACCTATGCTTCCTCTAGATTCAAGAGGAGGGAGAAACAACTCCTAGATTCTTTCAAAGAAACTCAAAATTCTCCTTAGAAAGTTGTTTTATGAAAATGTCTACTACTTTCTCCTTGGTTTCAACATACTCCAACTTTACCTCCTTTTTAGCAACCTTATCCCTTATAAAATGATACCTGATCAAAAAATTATTTTTCCTATAATACATTACCATATTCTTTAAAAACTTTATGGCACTAGTAGTATCACAAAGAATATAAATGGGTTCATCAAACTCAATCTTCATTTCCTTCAAATTCAACTTCATCCATAAAATTTGAGTGCAACATGAAGTTTTTGTAATGTATTATACCTTAGTTGTGGATAAGGACACTGAATCTTACTTCTTTCTCAACTAGGACACAAGACTGTCACCAAGGAAGAAAGCTCCACCACTTGTACTATTCCAATAATCTATACTTCCTACCTAATCTACATATATGCATGTAGTCAAAGTAAAATTTTCACTCTGAGGATACCAAAAATCAAAATCAAATGTATCCTTAAGATATATGAATATTCTCTTTTCTACTTTGACATGAGTCTCTCTAAGTGGGTGATGCCACGATATTGGTTTACAATTTTTGAACAAACTAGACACTAAACTGATTTTTTTTAACTAAATCTTCACTTTCGGGATCCTATAGTGGCAAACCCTGAGGAATTTGAAGATGATGCAAACTAGAGATTTGTGAAGTTTTGTCTATAGATTCTATTTTTTTTTTTTCAAAATTTTTGGAATCAGATTGCACTTAGTTTTTCATCTTTTTTGAAAACTAAGTTTTTTTAAAAAACAACATTTTTAAGGAGTGACGCTCACCGTATACAACATAACATTTTTTGTATGAAGGATCTAATTCTAATTTTTTTAAATTTATATTTGTAACTATGATATCTAGCACTTTAATTTGGTTTCATAGTTTTTTATTAAATATTATGTTCCTTAATCAAGTTTCGAAGTCAGACCAATTACAATTGAAACATAGTCAGATTGTATACAACATAAATTTTTCTGTATGTATCGAAATATATATATTTTTTAATGGATCAAGGACATCAATATGAAGCCTACACATATTTTTTAAAATTTTATTTTGATAATCTACTATTTTTCCACATGTGAAAAACAAAGATCTTGATTTTTGGATTAAAACCTATGTTTAATAAAACTAAAAAACACATACATAATAAAACCAAAACATAATAAAATTATATGCTTTGGATAGATTGTTCCAAGGATTACCATGATCATTTGAAATAAATTTTAAATGAATTCATTTGATCCCCCAAAAGGTAAATCAAAAGTGATTTTTTCTCAGCATTTTGATAGGTGTAAAGGAGACTTTGTTGTAGGTATGGTTTAAAACTAGTGGGGTTCTATCCAAGGGGGTTTTATATAAGGTAGTTTGATCAAAGCCTCTTCGATTGAAATAATTAAAATGAAACTCGTTAAGGCTTAAATAATTATATTTTGTAAAAATATGTGATTTCAGCAAAAATCAGAATCTCCCAGAAATTGTAAACTAGCTTTGTGGGATCACCCAATTTTTACTTGAAATCCAACTACCATTCCAACTGCTTGAATTATATCCATTCTAGATGGAGTCACATACAATCAACTACCAATCATAGATCTATACAAGGTTCGGTATGGTAGAGGAGATTCATTATCTTTACTCAAGCTACATCTAGTTACCATAGGTGTACTCACTAGTTTACATTATTTAACCTTGAACTTACTTAGAAATTCATTTATGTACTTGTTTTGAGAAATGAGTATGACTCTTAAATGAAAGAAAATGGGTTAGGGTACTTTCATATTATTTAGAACATAGAGTACACCCACTTTCCAATTTCGTTCAAGGATAACCATAGAGATCTCAATCCAAAGGAGAAAGAGATCTTGAAATACAACTATCCTAGAATACAGTTGTAAACTAATGACGGGTTCACAACCAAGTTAGGGCTTGGAAAGAAAAATGTAATAAAAATAAAAATGCTTAACCCTAATTCAATGCAATCTTTCACTAAATGACCAAGAAATGCAAATAGAACAAAATAGAAAGTTGCAAGATGAAATGTGTGCACCTAGGAATCTGAAGCAGATTTGAACAAGCTCTGAAATGCTGAAAATCCAAGAATTTCCACCTAGTAGGACTCATACGCTAGTCTACGCGAATCGGTCCCAAATATAGGTTTCTACACAGGAACAAGTTTTTGAAAAAGGGGTATCTGAATATGAAAAAATATTGAAAAAACATTTGTAGTGGGACTCATTCACCACTTTTGGCGAATCCGTCCCATTCTGCTTTTTCAAGAATTCAAAGTTCATATCGACATTTCAACACCTACTCTTTTCTCCCAAATTGATTTATGGATCCAAATATATGACAAGACTTGCAAAGTAGAATATAAACTTGATTTTCTTATGAGGGTTTTTCCTCAGTCAAACCCCTAGTTTAGTAATTAAACCTTGATAGAAATAATGGAATATGCATGAAAATAGGAATATAAACCCTAACCTTAAGTGTGTCTGAGATTAGGAGATCTCAAATGCAATGCAAACCTATTCTAATGTGTAAGAATCAGATGCATGAATGAAATATGAAGATGAATGACTCACTTTGAGAGATCTCTAATCACCCCAAATGAGCCCTAATAATGCTTGTACCTTACTTATGCTAAATGTCGAGTGATAATAGAGGATGGAATCACTTAGGAAATAATTCTTTAGGCTTGGCTTAATGGCTAGTTGCATCTCTCTAACCTTCTGATTCATCATGATTCACCATAAACAACCATGATCAACCCTTGAAAATGCTAGATCTTGAATGAAATTGATCTTGAAGACTTGAAAAAACACTTTAATGTTGTGCCAGGACTTCAAATTTTCTTGATTTTGAAACTTTAATGCTCTTGTGAAAGAATTCTTGAAGACTCTTGAATGCTTGGATAATGAAGCCCCAATTGTAGCTACCTAAAAAACCACAATGTTAGGAACCGCATCTTGCAACATGAATTCATTAGTTGTCCGAAAAATCCACTTATCTAACTTCTAGAAATTAAATTTGAGGATAAATGTATGCCTCCCTTGATTCTACTTGCTTTACAGAGGTGGAGTCAAGGTAGTATTCTAGCCACATCAAATAGTGTAAGTCACATAATAGGGTATTTCCAAGTACCATACCACATAAAGCTAGATATTTGATGAGAAAATCATGATTCCAACAAACATAAAGCTCTCTAGCTCTCGTTATGTTAATTTGAATGACAGGAACTTTTTAACCCTAATATAGTAGAAACCCTAATTTTAACTTATATAAGAGTAAAAAGTGAAGTAATTTCTAACGATTTTGACATTTACCTTCTTATGGCTTGAGTTCAATGAAGAGTGATTGAATGTTGTGCCGACGAGATTACGAGCCTCTAAGACTAGATGTCCTATGAGATCAGGTGGTCCACTCTGAGCATCATTATAGGTGAGTTTATTTTTCTGTCTTAGCTTTGCCCTTACGCATTTATTTTATGATTTGTACTCATTTTTCTAAGGTTAATTTAGGGCCTTAGAAGAAAATTTGACAAAGCATCCCCTTTTTTTCAAAAAGTGTTCCCTTTTTCACAAAGTGTCCCCTTTTGTTGCGAAGTGCCCCTTTCTATCACAAAGTGTCTTGTTTCTTCACGAAGTGTCCCAAAAGGGGTCTAAAGTGTCTAGGACCCTTAGAAGAGTATACTAGAACAAATTTAGTACACTTTGTTAATTATTGATGTATAGATTTAAGATTATATAGAATGCTTATATGACATATTTTTTTATTTTTTGTTAGATTCCTCGTCATTTGTAGTAGCATCTTGATAGCTGATAGATCAGTCACCTCCAAGAGCTATCCCTAATGTTATCAAAGGAGGATATTGAGATGTTATAAACTATGAGATTATATTGGGCATATCGCATACTTCCCATGAGGTACCATGATGCTATGTTGATTCCCGTAGCACAACGATGGAATGTAGACACATGCATGTTTTATCTTCCCACAAGCAAGATGACCATCACATAAGCGAATGTACATCACATAAATATTTTCTTCGATGTGCGAGGGTACATTTCCTAGAAGACTAGTAATTTCAAGAGATGAAATATGATATGTAGTATTGCCTTGGAGGTCCAGTTCATGATAGTATTGTGAGGCCACGGATATCTCTAGCAATGTTTCTATATTCATAGGCCCCACTTGTTGCATGGATTATGGTGTTCATTGTAGCACTAGTACTCATCCCTGACTATCAAGGAGAACATTTAGAGGGAGGACTAGTACATTTGATATAGGGGATGGCAAAGCATAGGACCGTGTATTCCTGGGCACAACATCCCTGTGCCCTTATATTATGATCTTGGACAATTTCATTTGGTGGAATCAAAAACATGGTACACTATTCATTGTTGTAGGTGTAGTTCTTGGAGAATATAATGTGCAGGAGGCCCACAGGATTTCCATGTGCATCAGCCATAGGGTATCCTTGAGCATTTAGCTATCCACAATAGTGGCTATGGTAGTATTGTGGCTTGAATTTCTTGAGAGTCTGGTTCAATCGACTAGATGAGGAGGAGATCATATGGAGAGCTTACCAGCTTATATGACATTGGATGGATGACAATTTTTAGATGAGGAGATTACAAATGGATAGATTTTTGATAGGTAGACACAATTACATAGTAATCTACCTTTCTACTATGATCATTTCATGTGAAAAATTGGATAGGATTAGGTATAACCCATGGAACGACCCTTTTTTAGGAGAGCAGTATGTTGTGACTAGAGGCCCGACAATAATAGGAGGCTCACTGTCGATGATGTCATCTAAAGTGGCCCTCAGTACAAGGATCATGATATACCATCGATCTCCGATGTTTATGACAGTGGTACCACATATGCCTATGAGGGTTGATGGTCACCAACACGACTGACTCTTGTATTCAAGATGGATGAGTTGATAGGTGATGCAGGGCCACTCCCAAAATAGGGAGACAAGGAGGAGGCATGCTTCATGGTTGCAGATATATTTATAGATGTGATAGATGAGGATTATAAAAAGGCTACAAATCTTGACTATGATGGACAAGAGGAGTAGGATGAGGACGGGGAGGAGGACAAGGTGGAGGAGGAGGAGGAGGATGAGGAGGAGGAACAATTGATGAGTGAGGGTGATGTGATAATAGATGAGAATCCAGTGGGCCACAAGTGGAGAGAGCCAACTCCTACTCATGTGACTAGATCATGGTCAATAGCTACAATAGGCACCAAAACCTACAATCATGGAGAGGATAACACATCCTCCATGCCCCCTACACATGATGAGGTTGTCTTTACATAGCCAACTACAGAGCTAGGTGATGATATTTCATTTAGCAGTTGCCATGCCTTATGCTTATGCTTTATGTTTTAGTTTTATGTTCATATACATATCATGATGTATATTGATTATATTGATGATTTAAAGCTTGTAGGAGTTGTGAGAGACCTTCATGATCTCTATCACTAGGAGGCTACTGATATAGACTATGTGCCCCAACCCATTGTGGATTGGGATCCAAAGCTCTTCGATCTATACATCAGACTACGAGTAGCATATGAGAGTTTCAAGAGGTGCGCCCACCAAGTCAAAGCTTCCTAGGATGCTCAATCATCTCGAGCCTCAATAGAGGTTGAGAGACTTCAATCAGTGATAGCAATAATATAGGTTTAGAGAGATCGTCTAGCAGAGGCTCAACAAGAGGCCCTTGGATAGGTACAAGGTTCACTACTTTCTTCTTCTCTATCATTTTTCTTGGTACTAATCATAGCACATGTAAGTTGTTTCTTTTTAAGGGGAGTAAATGTTTGATCATAAAATCCTACCATTTCTTTCAAGGCTTCATCATCTTCAAAATAATCCAATGATGCTTCACAAGTTGTATCAATCAATTTTGGGAACTTCAAGGTGAGATTTGTTTTAGGATTACACATGATGGTGTTGATATTTAGTGAGGATCTCTTTGTCGCTTGTGTAATCTTAGAAGGTTAATACCACAAACCACTTTTTGTTTCATTCATATCAGCTTCTATAGGAACACAGATACCTTGTTCTTTCTTTCCACATCCTTTTCCACTATAAGTTGTTTCATGAACTCATAGAATTTTCCATAAAGTATTTCCATTTCTTTCAGGTTTTGTGGTTGTTGATAATCTATCTCATCAATTTGTTTTGTATAACTTGTGTATTCTTCTAGAGTGGATGAGGTAGATACTTGTGATTGTTCTTCTAAATTATGCATTGACATTACTATTGGTTTTTTTTTCTTTTCATATTATTTACATGTGATTATGAACTCTCCCATAAATGAGGGTGTGAATTATAAAGAACCCCAATCATCATCCAATAATTTCAATACTTTTTCAATCTCTTGTTTTAAATCTTTACTAGGATCTATGTTTGATGTTGGAATTAATTTTCTTATAGGACTTATCATTCCTTTTTCAACTTGCAAGAAACTTTCAGGCTCGGTGTCTATTTCAACTTGGTATACCTTGTTGTTATAGACATACTTCATGATATGATAAAGAGTAAAAGGCACCACATGTATCTCATGAATCTAATGTCTTCTTAAATGAAGATTGTATGAGAGGTCATGATGAATAACATGAATAGGAGTTTTTAAGGTAGCCTTTCCGATTGTAATAGGTAAAACAATCACACCAAGCGGTTGCTTTTCTACATTGTCAAATACTTGAATCGATAAGGAGTTAGGGTCAATTTTTTATTTGTCCATGCCCAATATATCTAAAAGCTTCACACTGCACACATTAAGGGTTGATCCATTATCGACAAGGGTTCTTTTTATTCTTGTTCTATTGAATTTGGATATTATAATGAAGGCATCATGTTTCTTTCTTATCTTCAAGGGAGGGAGGTCATGTTGGTGAAAATTAAAGTCTACATTAACTGTATTCATTCCTTTAATTAGACGTGCCACATCCCTTGCATTTGTATTATGAGGTATCTTAACTTGTTGCAAGGTTGTTTGAAGCATGGTGTGATAATTAGGAGAGTTTTAAATCAAATCCCATAGGGATATTTTTGCAGTCGTATTATTAAGTTTCTTAACAAGATCATACTCCTTTCCACTATTTGAAATCAAATGAGGGGCACTAGGAAAAACAGAGTTGGGTAAAGGTAAAGATTTTGAGGTTGTTTTTTCTGGTTGCGGATTGTTTCTAGTGTTATATGTGTGAGCAATGGTATTATGACTTGACTGCTACAACACATTCTTTTATGTGGTTCAAGAGTAAAAATAGTTTTTTTTTGAGTTTGAAGTTTGTGTTAAGGTGGATAAAGGATAATTTGAGGTTGAATCACATTAACGTCTCTTGGTTTTGGTTTGTCATAACAAGCCTTAGTGGATGAATTCCTCAAGGGCTTCATCTAACATGTCGAATTCATCACTACCAAAAGGCTCGAGGGTTAGGTTAAATTGGAAAACGAGACTTGACATAGTCAAATAAATATACTTTCTCCAAGTGGTTTAGTTGTTTGATCTTATTTTTTCTTGTGTTTTCTAGTGTATGTCAAATGTAATCTAATATAATTGGACTATGAACTAATACTGAAAATGAAAGATACAAGAATCCACTTCTATCCACAATTGAAATGAATGTAATTTATGCTAACTCTAATGATTTGAATGTAATAGAAAGTATGCAACCTGAAACATAAAGATTCTAACAACAAAAAAAATCTTAGAAATAGAGAATTTAAATCTGAAAAATGTAGTGCAAAATCTGCACTAGGACTGATTCACCTAGAAGGGCGTATAACTCCCAGTGAGGCTTTTTTTTTTAATTTTCAAAAAATAATAATTGATTTTTATGATTTTTTATGTTGTATGATCTATAACCTAAGTGAAAATGCAAAGTTTATATGATTTTTAATGATTTAAGGTGCAAAAATGTAAGCATTATGATCTTTTCACTAATACAAAATCATAAACCATAGAACGCCAATTAACTAATACAAACCTTAATGCAATGTTAATGCAAGTAATATCTAGGATGGTAATGCACTCCAAAATTACAATTATAATGTTCTAAATATAGGTTCACAAAAATGAAGTGAAATAAAATGGGTTAGGGTACTTTCATATGGTTTAGAACATAGAGCACACCCACTTTCCAATTTCATTCAAGGATAACCCTAGAGATCTCAATGCAAAGGAGAAATAGATCTTGCTATAGGGTTGTCCTAGGGGCTAATTGTAAACTAATGAGGAGTTCACCACCAAGCTAGGGCTTGGAAAGAAACATGTAATGAAAATTAGAAGGCTTAACCCTAATTCAATGTAATCTTTCACTAAATGACCTAGAAATGCAAATAAAACAAAACAAAAAGATGCAAGATGAAATATGTGCACCTGGGAATATGAAGCAGATTTGAATGAGCTTTGAAATGTTAAAAATCCTAGGATTTTGATGTAGTGAGAATCATATACCAGTCAGGGTGAATCAGTCCTAGATCTAGGTTTCTGCATAGGAATAGGTTTCTAGAAAAAGGGAATCTAAATTTGGAAAAATATTGGAAAAACCTGTGGTGGGACTCATTCACCAATTCTCGCGAATCAGCCCCATTCTATTTTTTCAATAATTCAAAGTTTAGATCCACACTTCAACAATTTCTCTTTTCTTTCAAATAGATTTTTCGGATCTAAATCTATGAAAAGACCTGCAAAATAGAATCTAAACTTCATTTGCTTGTGAGGGTTTTTCCTCAATCAAACCCCTAGTTTTTTAATTAAACCTTGATAGAAATAATGGAATATGCATGCAAATAGGAATATAAACCCTAACCTTAAGTGTGTGTAAGATTAGGATATTTGAAATGCAATGCAACCCTATTCTAATGTACAAGAATCAAATGCATGAATGAAATAGGAAGATGAATGACTCACTTCGAGAGATCTCTAATCACCCAAAATGAGCCTTAATAATGCTTGTACCTTCCTTAGGCCAAATGTAGAGTGATAATGGAGGATGGAATCACTTAGGAAACAAGTCATTAGGCTTGGCTTGATGGCTAGTTGCATCTCTCCAACCTATAATCCATCATGATTCATCATAAACAACCATGATCAACCCTTGGAAATGTTATATCTTGAATGGAAGTGAGATTGAAGACCTGAAAAGCACTTTAATGCTACCCCAAGACTTCAACTTTGCTTGATTTTGAAACTTCAATGCTCTTCTGAAATAATGCTTGAAGACTCTTGAATGCTTGGATTTTGAAATTCCTCTTGAAAATGCTTGCCTAGATCAAATAATGACTTAGAATCTTGCTTATATATGCATTAACACCTAATTTACCATCATCAAGATCTTACAGGCTGAAATCAACCAAAAATGTAAAATAAAAAGGTGATTTTCCTGCTCAAACCCTAAAAAATCCCTAAATGGGACTAATACGGTAGCCCTAGTGTATGGGTCCCACGTAGGGGGACTCATTCACTAAAGTTTGTGACTGAGTCCCACCGTAACATTTCAGAGTGGATTTTTGGAATTTTTGATGATTTTGTTGAGTTTTTAGCTGAAATAAACCTCGAGATCCAAAATAATGGGTCTTAAAGGGTAATTAATGCAATGGTACTAAAATAGGCCCAAATTACCCTATCTCCAAGAAGGAAGTCAATTTCATTCATTACATCTAGCCCCCACTTTAGCACCCATATGACTCTACATGCATATGCAAGCTAAAGGAATCTGAACAATACACTTCATTTCATAAAGGGATAATCATATAGGTTCATTCACAACATGGGATAAGAAAGCCCCCATTGTAGCTATCTAAAAACTAACAATGCTAGGAACCACATCTTGCAACACAATTTTTTAGTTGTCCCAAAAATCCTCTTATCTAAATTCATCTAGAAATCAAATTCGAGGGTAGATGTATGCCCCCCCTTCATTTTGCTTCCTTTATAGAGGTGGAATCAAGGTAGCAATCTAGCCACATCAAATAGGGTAAGTCACATCAAAGGGTATTCCCAAGTACTATACCACATAACGTTAGAGATTTGATGAGGACAGGAGCGAAATCATGATTCCAATGGAACAAATGACATAAAAAACAAATCTTTCTAACTCTCGTTATGTTAATTTGAAAAAGACACTTTTTAACCCTAATATAGTAAAAACCCTAATTTTAACTTATATAAGAGTAAAAGGTGAAGTAATTTATAACTATTTTGACATTTACCTTCTTAAGCTTGAGTTTAGTGATGAGTGACTGAATTTGTCGAATTGACGAGATTATGCACCTCTAAGACTAGATGTCCTGCGAGATTAGGTGGTCCATTGTGAGCATTAGTATCACATGAGTTTATTTTTCTACTTTAGCTTTGTCCTTACGCATTTATTTTATGATTTATACTCATTTTTCTAAGGTTAGTTTAGGGCATTGGAAGAAAAGTTTGCAAAGCACCCCTTTTATTTTGTGAAGTGTCCCATTTTTTCGTAAAGTGTCCCCTTTTGTTGTGAAATGTCCCTTTTTGTTGCAAAGTGTCTCGTTTCTTCAAAAAGTGTCCCAAAAGGGGTCAAAAGTGATTAGGACCCTTAGAAGAGTATACCATAAGAACTTTAGTATACTTTGTTAATTTTTTATGTATAGATTTAAGATTATATAATGCTTATAAGACATATTTCTTTTCTTTTTTGTTAGACTCCTCCCCATTCACGATAGCATCTTGGCAACTGATAGATTAGTCATCTCCAAAAGCTAGCCCTTATGCTATCAGAGGAGGATACCAAGATATTATAGGCTATGGGATTTTATTGGGCATACCTCATGCCCCCATGAGGTAGCATGATGCTATGTTGATGGCACTGACAGAGAGATGGAATGCAAAAACATGCACTTTTCATCTTCCCATAGGTGAGATGACCATCAAATTAGAGGATGTACATCACATACTTTGAGTTCTAATTCGATGCAAGAGGGTACATTTCCTAGTGGATCGGTCATTTCAGGAGATGAAATATGATATGTAGTATTTCCTTGGAGCTCCAGTTCATGAAAGTATAGTGAGGCCACGAATCAATCTAGCAATGTTGGTATATTCACGGGCCCCACTTGTTGCATGGATTATGATGTTCATTGTAGCACTAGTAGTCATCCTCGATGGTTGGGGAGCACATTTAGAGGGAGGGCTAGTACATATGATACAGGGGATGGTAGAGCACGAGACTGTGTATGCCTGGGGGCATAGCATCCTTGTGCACTTATACTATGATGGGCAATTTTAATTTCATTAGATTGACAGCATGGCACATTATACATTGCTACAAGTGTGGTTCCTCAAGCATATCATGTGCACAAGGCTGATGGAATTTCCATATTATGCATCAACCATAGGGTATCCTTGAGCATTAACCTATCCACTATGATGACTATTGTAGTATGGTGACTTGTATTTTTGGAGAGTCTAATTCGACCGACTAGATGAGGATGAGATCATATGGAGAGCTTACCATATTATACCATAGTGGCTAGATGAGACTCATCAGATGAGGAGATTGCAGATGGACAAATTTTTAATACATAGAAATGATTACATATTAAGAACTTTCTACTATGATCATGTCATGCAACAATTTGGATAGGTCCAAGTACCACCCATGACACAACCCTTTTTCAAGAGATCAGTACGTTGTTCTCGGAGTTCCAACGATACTAGGTGGTTCACTATCGATGTTGTCATCTATAGTAACTCTGAGTATGCGGATCATGATATACCACTAGTCTTCGATGTTGATGATGTTGGTACCATAGATGCCTATGAGGAGTGGTGGTTAGCAACATGGTCAAAAGCTATATTATTGATGGATGAGTCGACAGGTGATGTAGGGCCACTTCAAAATCAAGGATACGAGGAGGATGATAGAGCTAAGGAGGCATGCTTCAGGGTTGAATACATATTTATAGATGTGATATTTGAGGAGTATGACAAGGCTATAGATACTAACTATGATTTCAAGGAGGAGGAGTAGTTGATGAGCGAGGGTGATGAGACAACAGATGAGGATCCACTGGGCCACGAGTGGGGAGAGAGAGCTCCTATTCATGTGACTGCAACAAGCACCAACACCTATAGTCATGGAGAGGCTAGCACATCCTCCATTCCCCCTACACATGATGAGGTTGTCTTTACATAGCCAACCAGAGAGCTAGGTGATGAAATTTTATTTACTGCCATACCTTTTTCTTATGCTTTATGTTTTAGTTTTATGTTCATATACATATCATGATGTGTACTAATTATATTTATGATTTCTATCTTGCATGAGCTATGAGAGACCTTCATGATCTCTATCACCAGGTTGTTGCTAAGATAGTTCCCCCATCAGTCTAATAGGAGGTTGTTGATATAGACTATGTGCCCCCACCCATCATGGAGTAGGATCCAAAGTTGTTCAAGCCATATGTCAGACTATGGGTAGCATATGATAGTTTCAGGAGGTGCACCAGCTCAGTCGAGGTTGTCCAGGATGCTTAGTCATCTTGAGCCCTAGAAAAGGTTGAGAGAATTCAATCAGAGGTAGCGAGACTATAGGCGAAGAGAGATCATCTAGCAAAGGATTGACAGGAGGCCCTATGATAGGTACATGGTTTATAGTTTTCTCTTCAAATATACTTGGTGGTTCGTGATCACAATCACATACCACCAGCTCATGACGGACCACCTCTTGATAGATGTGAGCACTAGATCCTAAGGGATCTAGCAGTCGCATACCTTAATAAAATTGTATATATTGATGACATGTATACATAAATTTGATATATATATATATATAATAATTTGATGTGTTGTTACTTGTGTTTATGCGTTTAATGTTAAATGGAAATGTGATTGATTAGATCATCTTTGTAAGACTATTTAATAAATGTCTCCATGATTTAACATGTTTTATGTGATCTAATTAAAACTTATTTTAGTTTCTTTTAGATGCAACATTGAGATTAAGTATGCTATGTTAAATTAAATGCACCTATGATCTAATTAAATAGCATTAAATGCATATAAGGATCTTATCTAACATAACACACAAGATGAACTTAATAGAATGAAACCTAAAGTAATCATATTAAATAATCACTTTAGTATTCAAGACAAAAAAATAATTATTTGTCAAGAATGAAGCAATGCGGGAGCACATAGACTGTCATCTACTAACTCTAACACCACTACTTTATAATTCACACTATTCAAAAATATAAGTCATAATATCGGCCTAACCAATTAGGGATGATCTTTCCTTTTTTCATTGCATCAGCATTCACATTATGCTGATTCTCGCATAACACGAAATCACCTTTATTAAAGGAACGGGGTATTATGTTATCATTATAACTACAATGCATTATTTTAGAATAAGCCTGAAGGTGCTCAAGAGAATTGATGCACTATTCATCGAGCATTTCAAGCTAATGCAATCATTGTTATTTATAATTATTGTCATCAATAACCCCTTGAACAATGATTCTTAATGAAGGAATCTTTAACTCCAAGGGAATTATTGCCTCGATTCCGTAAACCAGGTTATAATGGGTATGTCGAATTAATGCTCTAACATTTGTACGATAGGCCCATAATGCATATGTTAGCTATGTATGCCAATCTTTATTGTTTTTGCTTACTATTTTTCTTAGGATTTTCCTGAGGGTTCTATTAGTTGATTCAGCTTGACCATTAGATTGTGGGTAATAAGGTGTTGAAAAGAGATGTTGTATGTTAAACATTTCTAAGAACTTCTTCACGTCCTTATTCTTAAATGGTATCCCATTATCTAAAACTAAAGCAGAAGGGAGTTTGAAATGATCAATAATGTGTTCCAATATGAAATGACACATTACATCAGTAGTTGTCGAATGAAGGGGAATTACTTCCATCGACTTTGTGAAATAATTTGTTGTAGTGGTTATCAATGTATGTCTGATGAAGGAAGGAGGTGAAATTTTTCTAATGATGTCCAAGGCCAAATAGGGACTTGTGTACGAAGCTCAAAGGCATGAGCGTGAATCAATCTGTTGTGTTCTTGACATTTGCAATATTTATTAACATATGCAACTAATTATTGTTCCATTTTTCTCCAATAATATCCTATAAGAATTAACTTTTGCACTAGTGATCTTCCTCCAAAATTTCCTCCACAATAACTTGAAAGAGATTCCTCAAGTGTTATTGGGATTTCTTATTGTTTAAGGCATCTAAGTAAGAGACCATCAAATGACCTTCAAAACAACACATCGGTGAGAAATATATACTTAGATGCAATTATGTGAAGGTGTCTTCTAGTATTCTTGGTAGTGGAATCAGGAAAGGTACTCGTTTTTAGATAATCAAATATCTATGCATACCATTCACTAGAGTTATTTTCTGGTGATCCAATTGCTAATATTTCATCTGTATTATGCTAAATCGATGGTTTCATAATTATGTCGATGAAAAATGTGAAGTATTTTGAGGGATCATGATGGGATATTAGAGAATTTGAGCTTTCCATTGCATCCACATGTCTATTATCTTTCTGTGGGCTTTTATCAATGGTAAATGAATCAAACTTCTCCAATAGAGTCATTGTAAGATATTTGTATTTTGAAAATTTCTCATGTTTCACTTGATATGTTCCATTTATTTGTTTAATGATTAATTGTGAATCACCAAGTATTTTGATGTCTCAGGCTCCTAGAGTTAAAGTGGTGTGTAATCCGGTGATTAATGCTTCATACTTTGCAGTATTGTTTGTGCATGCAAAATTTAATTGATATGATACCGAAATAGGTTTTCCTCTAGGTGGAGATATTATAACTCCCACATTGGAGCCGGTTCTACAATTAGATCTATGAAAATAAAATTCCAATGCATTGTCATATTCTTGAATAGTCAATACACTCTCATCAAGAAATGCTTCTTGATTAGGTAATTCTAGGGGAGAAGGAGCGTCAGCTAACTAGTCGATCAAGGCTTGTCCTTTTATTTACTTTTATGAAAAAAAATTAAGGTCAAACTAAGTGAACAACATAACCCATTTAGCTAATCATCTCGATAGATCAATTTTAGCAAAAAGATGTTTAAAAGGATTGAATTTTGTTATTGCATGTACTTCAACATTCAATAAGTAATTCACAACTTACTAGTAGTGAATACAAGAGCCAAACATTGTTTCTCTATCATTGTGTATCATTTCTTGTAATCAATTAAAGTTCGACTAAAGTAATAAATAGGATGTTCTTTACCATTTTCATCTTATTGAGCCACAAATGTTGCAAGAGCATGAGCTAATGCTACTATACATAGGATGAATGGTTTTTTTTACATAGAAGGTTGTAAAAAAAGAGGTGTAGCAAGATAATATTTTAAACTCTCAAAAGCCTATTTACAATCCGCATTCCAATTAAATTGAACTTCTTTATTAAGGATATGTGTAAATGACCATAATGTTTGATCTGCTAAGGATGCCAGAAAACAATGGATATCTTGAATTCTTCCCTGTAAGGTATGCAAATGGGAGATGTTTCTAGGAGGTGGCATGTTAACTATAGCATCAATTTTCTTCATGTCCACCTCAATTCCTTTGTGAGATACAATAAAACCTAGAATTTTTCCACTATCTACACCAAAGACACACTTTTTCATATTCAATGTCATATTGTATTTTTACATTTGCTAAATTTTTTTCTAAAGGACATTCAAAATTGTCTTGTGTTGTTAAATATTTGGCTAGAATATCGTCAACATAGTCTTCCAAAATCATATGCATGTAATCATGAAATATTAATATCATAGCTCATTGATATGTTGCACTCGTATCTTCAATCCAAAAGGAATCATTACCCAACAAATTATTCCCCAAGATATCTTAAATGTTGTTTTATATTGGTCTTGAGATTTGATAAAGATTTGATTATATCCAAAAAATCCATCCATGAATTAAAATAAATCATGTCCCATAGTCGAATCTACTATCATGTGAATATTAGGAAGGGGAAAATCATCTTTTAAAGATTCTTTATTCAAATCACAAAAGTCTGTACACATCCCAATATGATTGTTTGGTTTTGAGGCTATGATAATGTTTGAGATCCAAGGAGAATAATCTATAGGTCTTATAAAACAAAATTCAAGGAGATTTTCAATCTTGAGCTTAACTAATAAGGCTATCTTAAGGTTCATTTTTTGAATATTCTATCCAACAGGCTTAGCAGTTTCAGTGAGTACTATATTGTGTGTTACAATCTTAGGATCAATTCTCGGCATATCTGAATAAGTCTAAGTGAATAGTTTGAGAAAGTCATGAAGTAAAGTTTCATGGTCTTCTTGTTCTTCATCATTGAAGAACTTTCCTATCTTAAGAACCTTGTATTCATTGTTAACATCCATCTATATGTCCACGGTATCTCCAAAAGGAAGCACATTTTATTTTGGAGATTCAAGGTTGTATTTTTCTTTATTGATGTCAACTATACTACTTTCTTCTTCTCCATCTTTTTTCTTGGTACTAATCATAGCACATTTAAGTCATTTATTTTTAAGGGGGTTAAATGTTCGATCATAAAATTATATCATTTCTTTCAAGGCTTCATCATTTTTGAAATACTCTAATGATGCTTCAAGGTGAGAGTTGTTTTAGGATTACACATGATGGTGTTGATATTTATCAAGGGTCTCTTTGTTGCTTGTGTAATATTAGAAGGGTAATACACAAAACCACTTTCTGTTTCTTGCATATTAGGCTATATAGGAACACAAATACCTTTTTCTTTCTTTCTACATCCTTTTTCCACTATAACCAAGTTGTTTCATGAACTTATAGCCTTTTCCATAAAGTCTTTCCATTTCTTCTGGGTTTGGTGGTTGTTGATAATCTATCTTGCATCAATTTTTTTTGTATAACTTGTGTCTTCTTTTAGAGTGGATGAGGTAGATTCTTGTGATGTTTCTTCTAAATTCTATGTTGACATTACCATTGGATTCTTTTACTTTTCATCTTATTTACTTGTGATTATGTACTCTCCCAGAAATGAGGGTGTGAATTATAAAGAACCCCAATCATCATCCAATAATTTTGATAGTTTTCCAATCTCTTGTTTTTAATCTTTCCTAGGATCTATGTGTAATGTTGGAATTAATGTGCTTAGTAGACTTTTTGCTCCTTTTTCAACTTGTAAGAAACTTTAAGGCTCAGGGTCTATTTCAACTTGGTACACCTTGTTGTTCTATAAATTCTTCATCATACAATGAAGATTCAAAGGAACCATAAGCATCTCATGAATCCAAGGTCTTCCTAAAAGAAGATTGTATGAGAGGCCATGAGGCATAACATGAATAGAAGTTTTCAAGGTACCCTTCCCGACTTTAATAGGTAAAGTAATAACACCAAGTGGTTGCTTTCTTACATTGTCAAATCAATGAATCGATACAGATTCAGGTTCATTTTTTTATTTTTCCATGCTCAATCTATCTACAATCTTCACATTGTACATATTAAGGGCCGAGCCATTATCAACAAGGGTTATTTTTATTCTTGTTCTATTGAATTTGGCTATTATCATGAAGGCATAATGTTTCTTTCTTATCTCCAAGGGAGGGAGCTCATTTTTGTGAAAATTAATGTCTACATTAGTTGTATTCATTCCTTTCATTAGACCTACCACATCACTTGCATTTGTATTAGAAGGGATCACAACTTTTTGCAAGGTTGTTTGAAGCATTATATAATAATTAGGAGAGTTTTGATTCAAATCCCATAGGGATATTTTTGTGCAAGTATTCTTAAGTTTCTCAACAAGCTCATACTCCTTTCCATTATTTAAGGGAAAACAAGGGGCACTAGGTGAAACCGAGTTGGGTAAAGGTAAAGATGTTGAGGTTGTTTGTTTTGGTTGCATATTATTTCTAGTGTTATATTTATGAGCAATGATATTATTACTTGATTTCTGCAACACATTATTTTTAGGTGGTTCAAGAGTGTAAATAGGTTTGTTTTGAGTTTGAGGTTTGTGTGAAGGTGGGTAAAGGATAATTTTAGGTAGAATCAGATTAATGTCTCTTGGTTTTGGTTTTTCATAGCAAACCTTAGTGGATGAAATTTGTGAGATGAAGGCCTCAAGGGCTTCATCTAACATGTCAAATTCATCACTACTAAAAGGCTTGAGGGTTAGGCTAACTTGGAAAAAGAGATTTGACATAGTCAAATAACTATACTTCCTCCCAATGGTTTAGTTGTTTGATCTTGTTTCTAACATATGCCAAATGTAATCTAATCTAATTGGACTATGAACTAATGTTGAAAATGAAAAATATAAGAATCTAATTCTATCCACAATTGCAATGAATGTAGATAATGCTAACTCTAATGATTTGAATGTAACAAAAAGTATGCAAAATGAAATAAAAAGATTCTAACAACAAAAAAATGGTTAGAAACAAAGAATTTAACTCTAAAAAATGTAGTACAAAATCTACATTGGGACTGATTTTCCTAGAAGAGTGTATGATTCCCAAAAAAATTAATTAATTTTTATGCTTTTTATGTTTTATGATCTGTAACCTAAGTGCAAATGTAGAGTTTGTATGATTTTCAATGATTTAAGATGCAAAAATTGAAGCTATATGAACTTTCACTAGTGCAAAATTAGAAACCCTAGAATGGCAATTAACTAATGTAAACCTTAATGCAATGTTAATGTAAGAAATATGTAGGATGGTAGTGCACTCCAAATCAGAATTATAATGTTATAAATGTAGGTTGACCAAAATAAAGTTAAAAAAAATGCGTTAGGGTACTTGTGTATGGTTTAGAACATAGAGCACACCTACTTTCTAATTTCATTCAAGGATAACCCTAGAGATCTCAATGCAAAGGAGAAAGAGATCTTGCAATAGGGTTTTCCTAGGGGCTGATTTTCAAATAATGAGGGGTTCACCACCAAGCTAGGGATTGGAAAGATAAATTCAATGCAAATCAAAATTATTAACCCTAATTTAATGCAGTTTTTCACTAAATGACCTAGAAATGCAAATAAAATAAAACAAAAAGTTGCAAGATGAAATGTGTGCACCTGGGAATCTGAGGCATATCTGAATGAGCTCTTAAATGCTAAGAATCCTAGAATTTTGACCTACTAGGACTCACATTCCAGTTTGGGGGAATAGTTCCTAGATCTAGATTTCTCCATAGGAATAGGTTTCTTGAAAAAGGGTATCTGAATCTGAAAAATCTTGAAAAACACCTATAGTGGGACTCATTCACCACTTCTAAAAAATCAATATTATTTCACTTTTTTGGGAAATCAAAGTTTAAATGAAAACTTCAACACCTACTCTTTTCTCCTAAATTGATTTTAGGATCTGAATCTATGACACTACCTACAAAACAAAATATAAAATTATTTTTTTTATGAGGGGTTTGCCTCGATCAAACCCTTAGTTTGGTAATTAAACTTTGATAGAAATAATAGAATATGCATGAAAATAGGAATATAAAGCTAACCTTAAGCGTTTCTAAGATCAATAGATTTTAAATGTAATGCAATGCTATTCTAATGTGCAAGAATGAGATGCATGAAAGAAATATGAAGATGAATGACTCACTTTCAAAGATCTCTAATCACCCCAAAAGATCTCTAATAATGATTGTACCATCCTTAGATGGAATGTAGAGTGATAATGAAGGATAGAATCACTTAGGAAACAAGTCATTAGGCTTTAGTTGATGGTTAGTTACATCTCCCCAACCTAGAATCCATTATGATTCACCATAGACAACCATGATCAACCATTGAAAATGCTAGACCTTGAATGAAAGTGAGCTTGAAGACTTAAAAAAGTACTTTAATGCTACCCCAAGACTTCAACTTTGCTTACTTTTGAAACTTTAATGCTCTTTTGAAAGAATGCTTGGATCTTAAAATTCCTCTTGAAAAATGCTTGCCTAGATTGAATAATGGCTTAGAAGCTTGCTTATATATGCATTAACATCTAATTTATCGTTATTCATATATCAAAGGCCAACATAAACCAAAAATTTAAGTTAAAAAGGTGATTCTCCCACTTAAACCCTAAAAAATCCCCAAATGGGACTCATATGCCAACCCTGGCATATGGGTTCCACCTAGGGGGACTCATTCGCCCAAGGTGGTGAATGAGTCCCACTCTAGATTTATAGGGTGGGTTTTTGGAATTTTTGATGTTTTTGATGATTTTGTCAGGTTTTTAGCTGAAATAAGCCTTGAGATCCAAAATAATTTGTCTTAGGGGCCTATTAATGATGAATTAAAGGTTAAATAATGCAAGGGTACTAAAATAGTTCCATATTAAATGAGAAATTTCCCTATCTCTGAGAAGGGGGTCAATTTCTATCATTATAACCTCTATCTAATTGAGAAATATGTAAACCAAGAAAGAAAGACAATTCACCAAGCATTGATATTTTGAACCCACTTTGCATCACATTTTATAACTCCTTTCACATATCATCACTATTTCTACCAAAGATAATGTCACCAAAAATAGACAACAATCCACAACTTATCACCTTCTATTTTTATATATAAATTGTAATCCACATTGCCTCTATAAAAACCTTGCTACTATAGATATTTTTCCAACCTAGAATACCAAGATCTAAGAGCCTATTTAATTCCATGAAGAGCCTTGTTCAACTTACACGTAAAATCTAAATTATCTGAGCATTGAAATCCTTTTGGTTGCTCATTGTAGACTTCTTCTTCTAATTGTCCATTTAGGAATTTAGATTTCACATCCATTTTATCTACACCTTGAAAATTTTGAATATTAAAAGATCCAAAACATTATGATTTCTTCTAGTCTTGCTACTAGAGAAAATGTCTCCTCAAAACTAATTCCTTCAACCTAAGCATATCCATTACATAAAATTTTGGCCTTGTTTGGGATCACTTATCCATGTTCATTTAGTTTATTTTTGAAGACCCGCATAGTACCAATAACATTCTTTCTTTTAGGTCTTGTACCAATTCCCATGTTTTATTCTTCATTATTTGAGATAACTCTTCTTTCATAGAATCTACCCATCCTTTTTGTTTTCTTTCCTTTGTATAAGAACTTGGTTAAATCTTTGATAATAGTGAAAAATGTACCTATTTATTTTCTCTTTGAATTCTTCTCCAAATCTGGAATCCACTATTCTTGTCACCTATAATCTAATCTTTAAAGTGATTTTTTTGAACATATCTTGCTAGATTCTTTGTAATAGTATTCTTAGAATCAACTTCTCATTCCTCATCATTGTTACAAACTAGATCTTCATTATCATCTTCTTTAGGAATTTTGGTAATCTGAGTTGTCTCATGAAATCTCACATTTTCACTTTCTAAAATTCTCTTCATCCTCTTGTTGTAACACCTATATGCTTTACTTGTCAAAGAGTAACCAAGAAAAATACCTTCATCATATCTAGCAAAATTACCCAATTTTTGTTCATCCCTTTTGATCTAGCATTTGCTTCTAAATATCTTGATATGTCTAAGTGGATCCATTCTTCTCTCTATTACAAATCTAGTAAACCTTCTTGACTCAACATTGTTCTAGCCATCTCCTATTTAGTCTAGTTCTTCCTTTTTGTAGCTCAATTTTGTTGTAGTCTTAGGAGGAGAAAATTACCTCTAGATCCCATGCTCTTCACAAAATTAAGCATACTGATTAGAAGTGAATTCTCCACCTCTATTTGGTCTTAGAACAATGATTTTCCTATTGGTTTCATTCTCAGCTAATGCCTTGAATTATTTATACTTATCAAATGCCTATGATATTTCTTTTAGAAACCCAAGTCATTCTAGTTTAATCATCCATATGCATCATAAAATACCTATCACCTTGTAGACTCTTTTTCCTCATTTGTTCATATAGATCCATATGCATCATATCCAATGGCTTTGATGTAGAGTATTCCTTAGTAGAAAATATGGACTTTATCTATTTTCCCTCAAGACATGGTCTCTAGCTTGTAGACCGAGGCTATTTTATCTTTGACTTGTCCCAGACGATTTATTTTGAGCTAATCTCCATAATGACAATAAAATTAATGTGTCCCAATCTTTTATGCGAAAGAAAAATTTATTCTCTCTATATAGTAAGATAGTTTTGTCCATTCAACTCAATGAGATGATATATGTCATTATCAGTCTTGCTTCCTTCCACAATCAATTGTCTGGTACCAAATTTATAGATTTTACAACCTTTAGCACTAAATGAGAGCTAGTAATCTTTGTCACATATTTGAGTGACACTATAAAAGGTTATGCTTTAATCCTTCAACATACAAAAAATTATGAGTTTTTGTCCTACCAAAATTAATACTTAAAGTACCCTTACCAGTAATCTTGGTAATATAATTTTCTCCAAGTTACATAACCTCCTTCAAATTTCTTGAAATTAATGAACTTACTCTTGTCTTTAGTCATGTGACTTGAAAATCCGCTATCTAGAATCCATAGATTCTTCTCCTTTTGAGCATGCAGTGTACTTTGAGCTATCATGTATTTCCCTAATATTTTCTCATTCAGTATCTTCTTGTAGACTTTATTTCATTTATGACTCTGTAATTTTGACTTTTTTGTTCTTATTTTTGGTAGAGGACTTACAAAGTTGCTTCCATAATTTCTAGCAATGTGTCCAAAAATTTTGCACTTGTGACAAATGATATGGAATGTATAAAGGTACAAATAAATTACTACTAACAAAGTTAGTTCTTCTTACCAAAGCTCTTCTACAATCCACAACCTTATGACCAAAATGATTCCAACTAAAATGGAAAACAAAAAAATAATGATCAAACATGGTATTATACCCTTGTCCTCTTGAGGCTTATCTTTTGAATCTTCTATTGTTTCTTTGCATACATATGAAACCATCATTCTGTACTTTTCTATCATTAGTTTATGCGCATTGTTTAGACTTTAAACTTCCAAAAGAAATCTCTTCTTGGTTCTCGTTAGCAGGCTTCACTAGTTTTTCTGAAATTTTGATCTTTTCTTCATCAAAACTAATATCATTTTTGATATGCAGATATCTTTAACTATTAATTATCTTATCTAAGATCCCAGTTCTCTTCCCAAACTTCATCTTTAGCTGATGATTCACTTTGTCAAGGTCCTTCCTTAGAGATACAACTTATGCTTCTAGCTTCTCATATTCCTTCTCTCTTAATAGTATTCTTTCATTTTAAGGTTCTTCAATTATTTTTTCTTCTTTTTCTTGAACCTTCAAATCAATGATCATGTTTTCTGCAATCTACAGGTTATGGGATAAACTATATTTAGCATCTAATCCCTCATCAAATATTTTATTTAGTCTCTTAATCTCCTTGCCGACACAAAGTAACTCTTAGAAATGATCTACTTCCTCATTATCATTTCCAAAATTCATTTTTGTAGTATCCTTAGTAGTTTCAAAGGTCATCAACACAACTTTCTCTATTCCATTTCTAGAGATGTCTTTGTCATCTTCATCAGTAGAGTATCTTTCCTCATTAATGAATAAAATCTTTTATTTCCATTGAACATTACTTCCTTTCTGAAATTTTTTGTTTCCACACCTTTTCTCAACATTGTTAGAGTCCTTAAGACACTTAGCAATAAAATATCCTACATCACCACAATTAAAACATTTGAAGGGTAAATTACCTTTATAATTTTTGGAACCTCTTTGTAACTTCTTAAAAAAAATATTCTCCTATATCTAATCCAACAACAAAATATAGATCAACTTGCTTCTTGGATGATCTAAACACAACCTCTTTCCTTATATAGTTTTCACTATCAAATCTTATTCCATTGGTAGTAAGGATTCCATGTAATTCAACCATTTTTAAAGAATTTAGATCTTTAGCTTCTTTAATAGTAGAAACTTTAGACACAAACCTTCTAGGAAGAGATCTAAGTACCATTTTCATAATCATGCTTTCTTTGAATTCCTCACAAACACTTTTGATAGAGTTGACAACTTCGTCAACCTAGAGTAGGAATGTGGCAATTTTTTCTTTTCCCCTCATTTTTAGACCTTCAAACGATGCTCTATGAGTTTTAGGCTTTTCTTATTTGACTTTTTCATCACCTTCATTGATTGTGTTCAAATTATCGCATACTTCCTTTGTTGTCTTGCAATACATAGCCTTCACAAACTCAGAGTTAGATAAACCAAATAAAATAACATTCCTAGCCTTAGCATTATATTCACAAGCCTTCTTTCTTGCTTGATCCCTTTGAGGATTTTTTGGAATATCATATCCATCTACAACTAAATGCCAAATTTCAAGACCTAGAGCCATCAAGTATGCTTCCCTCCTTACTTTCTAAAATGCATAATTAGGTCCACTACAGAGTGGTGCCTTTTTTGTAGATAATCCTTCCTTAGCCACTCAGTGTGCCATCCCAAATCTACCTCAAGTTATTAAGACTCCTAAAAGTAACTTGGCTTTGATACTAATCGAAGGGAAGACAATCTACTTAGAGGGGCGTGAATTAGTAAATCAATTCAATTCAAAACTCTTTAACTCAACACTTATAAATTCCATAAAACATGAATCAAAATAGACACTGACAATCATGAAACCACATAGGAACACACATCTACGCATGAGAACATAAGATATACATGGAAAATCAAGATGGGAAAAACCATGATGAGAAAATCTACTTGGATCTACTATCCAGATCTAGCCTCACAAAGTAGGAATATAACAAAAAAAATTATAATATGAAGTAGGCACAACCTATTGAAGACACGAATCCCCAAATGTATTTTTAGGCACCAACCTATTGGAGATATAAATCCCCAAATTTATTTGTAGACACCAACCTAGTGGAAATACCAATCCTCAATACAATGATCTAAGCACCAATTCAATGAGCAGGACATGAGTCCTATAGAATTAAAATGATAAGTATTGTAGATATCCATTGTTAATTACTTGGATTAAAAATAGTCTAAACTTGATTCAAGCAATATATTACACTCCTTAAGATCATTTCATAAAGGCACACAATTCTTGAGATGCTTCATATCAAATAAGACAAGCTCACACACTTGTATATTAACTCACCATCTTCTCTTGAAGAATTCTAATAGTTTACATTGTACATCTACACAAATGTATGGGGGTTATATGCAAGACATTACATTAAAATTACTACATGTCAGCTAGGATCCACAATTAACTAGGATGATACAAATCACATGAAATGTGTAATAGGTCGATCCTAGGAATTTTTTTTTTTTCAAAAATAACATGATCCCATGCGTTTCCATAGGAAGCTTAACCTAGACCTATTTTACCACTACATGCTAACTTTGAATGGAACACACTACTAGCCATTTCCGCATAGTTCCAAAACACCAATTGATTCACAAATAGGCAGAAAGAACCTTTTATAACTTCAAGTATTTCACTTGATTATCATCCATTCAAGAAACTTTGAAATATGATAGAACATGTGTATACATATTCTCCATTCAAACTGTAGAGGCAAACTCACCTTTAGGAAGAAGTACTAAGCATAATTGTATTTCTAGAGAAATATGTATTCCCCTAGAAACTAAACTGAAACATTTTGGATTAGACTTCCAAATAATTTATGTCACCATGAATTGATGTTGTATGATACTGCAGATAATCCTCAACTTCTTCTATCAATATATACTTCCTCAAAAGCTCAAAATGTTATGAATGCACAATTACATTTAATTCACACTTATGTTTTGATCACCAGTGAACACCTTTGATAACAATGAACTCCTTTGACATCAATGACAACTTTTTTTCAACAACAAATAAGTTAAAAAATTCCATGTTCACATTGAGTTCACCAAAATGTAAGAATTAAACCCATAAGATTGAAATTAAAAAAACTTAAATGCAAACCTCAAAAATAAGTTGATGATGTTTATTCACCTTGAATGGATGTGGGTAAAATCTCAAATAGAATAGTTCACTAAATAAGACAAAGAGTGATATAATTGACAAAATATGCTTTCTCAAATGTATGATGGATCTCAATGATGAAGAAAATGATTGAATTTATAGACTTAGGAGATGTGGATGAGGATTAGGACCTCAATTAAGTAGAAATTCAATGGAGTCAACTCAACTGAAACTAGAAATATTCTATTTCAAGTCATGAGAGGATGATATTGAATTTTTAATTAAGATAATGGATAAATATGTACATGAAGCTTCCAATTCAAGTGATGAGAGGATAATCTAATTAAAATGAAGGATAAATATGCACATGGAGTTTCCAGTTTCAAGTTGAGTTAACTGAAGAATGAAGATGAAGTTTCTAAAATACAAAAGAGTTAACTTGTGACAAATATTGAGTTTCTAAATATGAAGTTAAGTAATTAGTGATGATGGAGTTGACTAAAGAGATGAAAATATAAATTATTTGAAAAATAGAAATTAGATCACATTTAATTAAATAATAAAATATTATTTAATTAAATGGATAAACAAAAATGATTAATTAATAAATGTTTGTGATATGAGAAATGGATAATAAGTAATAAATAATATAAGATAATTAAATGATAAATGATACTCGATAATAAATGATTGCTAATTAATTAGGCGATAAATGATAAATAAATATTATTGAATGATTATTAAATAATTAAATCATAAATCATAAATATATGCAATTGACATGACATGATGACAATTTGGGTTTGGTGGAATAATTTTGCTATCTGCAAGTTGTATTGGATCTTTTAGTTGGTTCTTAGCTATTTATGGTTGCACCATAAATGTTTGGGAGTTGAGAATCCTTTACATTGTTGGAACCTTTTCTTATGGCTAGCCTAGTACCATATTATTTAGAGGTTTCTTTGTTGTTTTAGGTGGTGCTATCTTTTCTTTCATTGGCTACACTGCACTTCGGTGACTAGCCATTTTTTTATTACAAATGTCACTATTTCACACACACAAAAAGAAAATTGTGAGTAAAACACAATATAATTCCTATTGAATTTTATGGAAAACATACCTATAGTCCTATGCAACAACACCTTTGACTATGGAAATTTCGAAATGAGTAGTGCAAAGGAGGATGGTGCTGAGCAGGAATCCCTTGGGTCCTATCCTTTGGTGCGAGGGGATTTTGGAATTTTTTCCAAGTAGAGTGGGTCTCCCAAAGATTCTCATGGGTCTTCTGGGTCACTTTGTGTCCTTTTTGAAAAGGTACTCCCATCGCATAACTAGAAAGGTCTTTATGCAAAAATTTCAAGTGTGATCAGATGTGTGGTTGGGGATGGGGTCCAGAGCATGCATTCAGATGAGGGAACTACTATAAAAATCATGGATGCATCTTTGGACTATTCGATTGCCAAAATGGAAAAATATCTCATTGGTAGGTTTATGGGAAGAAGGCCCAATATTGAATCTATTCACAAGTGGGTTTGTTTCAACTGGGTTGTTAAAGGATTATCTTATTTCATTTTAAATCTTCACGAGTATTGCATGGCTACCCTCACTAGTGGCCCCTAGTTATTTTCTAAATAGAGCCTTGTATTATGTAAATGGCACCTTGGCTTTGACCCTTCTACCCACCTTGTGGAAACACTTCCTACTTGGGTTCGTCTATAGGGCCTTCCTTTTCAGTTCTGGGATGAGGAAATTATTGCAGAAATGGCCAACTCCTTTGGCAACTTACTCTGACTGGACTATGTCACCAAAGAAAGGTCCAGACTAGTCTTTTTCCATTTTTTTATCATAATTGAGCCAAACAAGGTTTTGTCGACCTCAATTATTCTAGAATTCATGCTTGGTAAGTGGTCCCAGACCATTAAATATGAAAACTTTGCTCCTTTTTGTAAAAAGTATTCTTTTTTGGTCAGCTTTGGAATTCTTGTCCCAAAGGTTCGCTCATGTCCCCTATGGGTAAAGCCAAGGTTTTGTCCTCCCCTTCCCTCGGGGCCTGTGCTAGGAGATCCATTCCAGTGTCGATGATGTCCATTTCGACTCCCTTATTCTCTGCTATAGTTCTTGTTCCCTCATCCTACGAGTTTGTTATTCTTGGCTTGCTGGCCTATTCACCTTCTTTGGCTCCTGTGACTATTAAGCTCATTCCCTCTAACCAGCTTCTAGTCCCCCCACTCTTCTCTCCCGTAGCTGACTTTTTCTTTTCCCCAGATTCCTCCAAGTTTTGTTTGGAGGTCTTCTCTTCAAAATTGTCCCCTCTGATAAGTGCAGATGGCTCGCAATCAGTGACTAAGGTGATCCCTATTGATATTTATTTGGTCATCCTCTATTTTATTCCCCCTCTCCTATGAAGACAATTCTTCTCAGTCCTTTGTAGGTTTTTAAGTCCTTGGAAGTTGACGGATTATGGGAATACTACTAAGGAAGGAAGGAAACACTATAAAGTTACAAGACAAAAAAACACAACTAAAGATATTAAAAATGGCAATGAGGCAATATTGTAGCAGGTTGGGTCTAGGTGGAGTAAGAAATTTTGATCCTCTCTTGGAATATTCAAGGTCTTAATAGCCTTGATAAGAAGAATATTTTCAATGATTTCATCAAAGAGTACAATCCTGATATACTTCTCTTGCAAGAAAACAAAATGACTACTGTTGAGTTTGATAAATCTAGTAAGTTCATCAAGCCTACCACTCTATTTTGGAATTGGATGCTATTGAAGCTTCTAGTGGTTTGGTTATGATGTGGAAACCTTTTCTCAAAGGATTTCTAATCTCTAAGGATTTTTTTTTTCTTAACATTAGTTTTTCTCAAATCTTATTCCTCTTAGAATTGTTGTTATCTAATGTCTATGCACAGAATAATGTGGTCTAGAGGAGGGACACCTAAGTTGATCTTCTGGGATGTAGGAATAATTTTTTGCATTGTAACTATGTGGTGATGGTGGGTTTCAATTCCTTTATTTTTACTTTTGAAAAGTAGGGATGTATTCTAGATATGTTAGAAAGCATGTTGAGCTCCTTTTTGCATGATAAAGGCTTGATGAATTTAGACCTTGACGACAGCTTGTTCACCTGGTCTAATAAATGGGAAGGGGACAATCTTATTCAAGTTTGAATTGATCATTGTTGGGTTTCTACCAACTAGGATATATCTTCCCTCTCCCTATCTTCTCTCATTCGTTTTGGCTTGGATCATACCCCATTACTCCTGAGTTGGAGCACTCCCCCCTAAGGTGAAAGGGTGTTTTTGGTTTAAATTAATGTGGATGTACCAACATTTGTTCAAGGAACTTCTTTCCTCTTGGTGGAGGGGTCGTGGATGTTGCTCTATGATGTACAATCTGGCTTTTAAACTCAATAGTCTTAACTACAATCTCAAAGTTTGGAGTAAGAGTAGTTTTGGTAATATTTTCAAAAAAACAGTATCTAAAGGATCAGCTCCAACAATTTCAAAAAGTGTTAGAATCTAGCTTCTAGGTGGATCTTGCTACTAAGGAAAATATGTTTCTTAGTTAACTTCATAATATTATTGAGAAAGGGGAGGTTTTGTGAAAACAACGATCTAGGGACCAATAGATTCATGAGAAGGATAAAAACTCTAGATTCTTTCATATGACGGTGATGAGATATAGGAAGAAGAATACCATGTTTGAGTTGATCCTTGTAGATGGATCTAGATTGATTGATAAGGAAGATTTAGCTTGTGTTGGTGTCTCTTTTTTCCATAACATCCTCAACCCACACTTGATGAAGTTCCTAATGGGTGACATCTATAATATTATCCCCCTGGCTCTAATTCAGTAGGAGGTTATGTCCAAGGAAATTTCTACTCTGGTGGATGAGATTCATGAGGTTGTGTTTTCCCTTATCCCTTTTAAAGCTCCTAATTAGGATGATTTTATTCCTTTATTTTTTTAGATGTTTTGAGATATAGTTGGTCAAGACATCATAGCTATGATGGCTAAATTTATCTCTACTAGTAAAATCCTTAAAGAATTCAATAACATTTTCATTCTTCTCATCCCTAAGCATCTGAGGGCCAACAAGTTGATTGAATTTAGGCCTATAGCCTTTGTAACACATTCTACAAAATCTTCTCTAAGTTGTTGGTCAATCACATTAAACCCCATTTGAACAAGCTAATACATCCTACCTAGAAAGGATTTGTTCTAGTGCGACAGATAACTGATGTTATTATGTTGGTGCATGAAACCCTCCACTCTATGGAAGAAAGCAGAAATGAAAGTATGACTCTTAAGCTGGATATCTGCAAAGCCTACAAAAAGGTGTCTTGGGATTTCCGTTTTGAAGTCCATATATTTAGTTTCTTTGGTAAATTGTTGAAACTTATTCAGGGTTGTGTTACCTCGCTGAAATACTCTCTAATTATCAATGGCACCCCATAGGGTTTTTTCTCAACTTCTGGTGGAATTCGCCAAGGGGACCCTTTGTCTTCCTATCTCTTTATTATGGTGGCTAAAGTCCTTGGTCATAATTTTGAATGGTTCTTTGGTGGATTTTTCCCCTTCCTCTATGGCTCAGCCGATCTCATATGAAAAATTTGTTGATGACACGATCTTGTTGGGGGAGGCCACAATGGTTGAGGCTAAAGGCTAGATGGATATTCTTGTAAAATTAACTACGGCCTCTAGGTAGTATATAAATTTTACTAAAAGTGTAATCTTTTTCTTGAATTTTGACCCTCCTCTTCAAGCTAGGATTTCCAAAACTATCAATTTTCAGACACTCTCCCCTCCTTCAATGTATATGGGCATGCCACTTACTATTGGAAAAGTGGACAATTCGGTCTAGTCTACTCTCTTGGAATGGTTGTAGAGGAAGCTCACTACATGGAAGGGGAATCTTCTCAACAATGTTGATAAGCTTCTCCTTCTCAAGACCACCCTTCAAATTTTGGTTGTGTACCTAATGTCTTTGTTTTTTATGCCTTCTGTGTGGTTGGAGAAACTAGAACAAATCCAGTGTTGATTTTTGTGGCTAGGGACTAAGGAAATCAATAGGTTCCCTTTGGTAAATTGGGATACTGTGTGCTCTGGGAAATGTTATGGAGGTTTGGACTTGAGAAAAACTAGATTGATGAATATGGCACTTATAACTAAAATTTATTGGAAACTTCTAAATAATTAGGCAGAATGGATTTCTATTCTAAAGGATAAGTATCTGAATGGATGTGATTGTCTTTCTCTGCTAGACAATGGAGTTCTTCCTACTAGTTCTATGATTCGGAATAACCTTGTAAAAACTAGAAATTTACTCTCTTTAGGCTCATCTTGGTTGGTTAGATCGAGTACCTTAGTCTCTTTCTAGGATGACAATTGGTTGTCCTCGTGGGATATTCCTCTCCATCCTATTTTGTTTATGAATCAATTGGACCTCTATGCCTAGTTGGGTTATAAAGTATTAGATTACTTAGATTCCTTTGTTGATCCATCTAGATGGAAGATTGACCCCAACTGGTTCAACCCACTACTCTAGCTGGCTGCTCATAAACTTCTTAAAATAGTTAGGAATCACAAGTTCTTTCCCTCTAACTTTCCAGACTCATTGGTCTAGATGTCTTCTAAAGATGGAATGTATTATGTTAAGACTGACTACAAACTCCTTTCTAGTTCTTGGAACCCTATGTTTGATTGGATACGGCTATGGAGAGGAAATTCCCCACTTAAAGTTAAATTATTTTGGTGGACTATCTATCACAAAAGGATCCTCACTCTGGATGATTTGCAAGAAAAGAGTACAACTTGGTAATTGGTGCTTTTTGTGTGAGAACAATGCTAAGTCCATCTCTCACTTGCTTTTCCATTGCTCTTAATCCTTGCAGGTTAGGCAGAAAATCCAATCTCTCTTGAAAGATTTTTGGGTTTAGCAGAAGGATTCTCATGAGATTTTGGACAATTGGTCCCCCGTGGTATATCACCCTATGATTATTGAGTTCTAGTAGTAATATTTGTTCTTCATAGGGAGGGCGCTCTAAAAGGAGCACAATAAGGTCTTCAAAAATAAAAGGGCCTTGTGGTTGGTGGTGGTCAACAAGATTATCAGTCAAGTTGATCTTTGTTATCCCTTGCAAGCCTAAAAGAAATTGTAATGCTCTGGAGGTATCTATTGTGTACGCTTGGAATATTTTAGAGGCCCTTAATGACCTCAGTTCTCTTATCCCACTTGATAGGAAAAGTACTCCTTGGTCTCCCCTCGAGCTTGGTTGGTTGAAGCTCAACCTTGATGGCTTGGAGAAACCTAACCCAGGTTAGGTAGGTAGGGATGGGTTCATTTGTGACCACAAGGGGAAATTAATTCAATCCTATGTGGTCAACTTGGGGCTTCAATCTTCTAGTTTTGCTAAGGTGGCAACAACCTCCCATGACATACAAATTTCCATACAAGCTAGGCTCTCAAATTTGGTTATAGAAGGAGACTCTAGAAACATATCTCTCTTGCTAATAGCGAAAGACCTTTCTTGTTGGACCCTCAAGGACCCCATGTCCTTGGCTTGCAATCTCATGATATCCATTGGAAATTACAATATTAATCACATGTATAGGAGTGGCAATAAAGTTGTAGATGCATTAGCAAATCTTGGAGCCTTTACTCCAAATTTAGTAATATGGGATAATATCCTCCATATCTAAGAGATCAGGTGCTCAAATTAATGCAACATGATGCTAAATTATTATCTAAATGAGGTCAAGTTGGATATGATGTTAGCTCTTACCAATAGTTTTGACACTCATCAATTATGGAAACTTAAGCTCGATAATCTATATTTTCATATTTACATTCACTTGTAGCTCTAGTTTTCATATAGCCATTTCTACAACTGGTATTACCTTGCTCTAAAATTTGTGTTTTTTGTGAAGGGGGGTGATCTACTTTAGGATGAACCTACCAATTGTCATGGATGGAAGTAAGACAAAGAGGTTTGAACCATTTTCGAATGGGCCAAGCTTGTTTCATTTGTGGAGGGGATGCAGGGGCATGACCCCAAAATTTATTTGGATTTCGCTAATTCTTGGTGAAAAAAACTATTATTGTTGAAGGGATTCCTTCATGGTGACCCCAGAGCTCATTGTGAAGGTGGTAGTGCTCTCTTTGGAAGGGGTTTGCATTCCCTGCAAGTTGAAAGGCCATTACCAAAAAGACATGGAATATTTTCTGAAAGAGGGCGAGCGGGTGAATAGATTACAAAATGGCTTTAACCATGAGAACTTGCCTGATGATTGTAGAAAAAATGTTGAAGTCCTCATGAGGTATGTCAGACTTGAAGGGAGATTTTTTTGCCTCTACGCTCATATTTTCCCTATGATTAATCATCTTAGGTATAATTTCAAAATGAACTTCACCTTTTATCTTCGGTCCTGACATGAGAAAATTGTTAGAAGTGTCCAAGCTAAATGCATGAAATTACCCATCCACCAAGGCCTTATTTATTGTCTCTACAAGTTTCATTCTATGTTGCTTCCCTCCCCATCACTATTTGTAAGAACACTCTACCCATTCATGACACAACTAATCCCTCTGTTGACCCTAACCTTTTTATTACTTGAGATGAATCCCCTGCTACCATTTTTCATAGTAGTCGGGCGTGAGGTAAATCCCTTGTTAATGATATAACCCTTGAGTCCCCATTAAATGCATCTCTTTGTCAAATCCAACACTTATTTCTACCTCTAGTTCGAGGGAGTCTAAAAAAGAAATGGCAATGAGTTGTGGAATCCCACTCCAGCCAACTTGCCTTTGCACTCTTCTACTCATGTGAATATCTCTGATGTTTCCATATCCCCCATGTTTCTAACCCTAACCCCCAAATTTCTACCAATTTGTGCATCGATCAAGAGGAAAATGAAATTGAATGCAGGTTGATTCATGCCCCGTATGACTCCCTCTATAAAAAAAATCAATGAAATCTTAGAGACTATTAATATCCAGAGGGATATCATGAAGTGGATCTTTTGCCAGCTGGTCATGATTAAAGAAACAATCCAAATTTTGGAGGGCAAGGTTCTTGAGCAGTAAGCCCCATGGCAAGGAGAGGTGGGGAATAAGGAGCACTAGGATATGATTGCCTCTCTATCCAAGTCATTCAAGAAGTGGGTGAGGTGGGAAAATGAGGTGGAAGATTTGCGTGCTATTGTTGGTACTGAGGAAGAAAAAAAGAATTTATTGATAGAGATTGATGACATCCATTAGAAGCAAGAGAAAACCATGCAATGCCTCAGGGTCATCATCAATTATAGTAAAGAAATTGTGAAGAACACTGCCCTCACCCTTAAGATTTTTTAGGATGAATTAAAGAAGTGTTAGGGAAAATGGGTTGCAGATGGTCCAAAAGATGGTCACTTGAAGAAGAAGGGTAAAATGGCAGATACCTCGGCTCATGATGTCATGTTGAATACCTGGGCCATTCAACAGGGGCCTCTGATGTTTGAAAAGAAACTCCAATTTTTATCCCAAGAATGGAATGCGATCACTGGTCTCAAGTTGTAGGGAGACTTGTAGGTGTCCTATGGTTCTGTGTTGGTCTCAACTCAGTGTGCTTTTTGTTTTGTTTTCTTGTTGGTCAAACTATTAATTTTATGTTTTAGTTATTCGATTTTTTCACTTCTTGTGAGTTCTTTGTTTACCTCTATGACTTCTTTGTAATAGATACCATCCCTTCCAGTTTTAATGTAATCAAAGCATACCTACGTTCATTGAACCTAGAAAATAAATGCCTTGACATAGAGTTCTTACATTATAAAACAAAAAAAAATGGAAAACAAAAAGCTATAACCAAATACTTTGATAACACTACAACCTACCTATATTGAATATCCAAACCTGATCTTAATGATCACCCACATCATACACTAAAATATTATCTTCAACCAAATCAAAATACCTAAACTTAAACCCTTCATATTCTTTTCATTTATTTATTTTATCATATCTAAATATCTAACTCTTTATTAACATAACATTTATTAAAGTGATACAATAACTCAAACAAGAAAAAATTTATACTTGAGAGATGGACTCCTACCCTGCCTAGAATTTAAATGCCTCTATTCTAGGCACTTCTTGCCTTGCCCATGATCTGAACAACTCATTTCATGAAATATCCCATGCGGTGGTGTAGTCACCTACTTGCAACCTGATCATGGACCTTAGCTATCCCCCTCTGGCAATTTCTTCTTTGGTGGTTGTGGCTAGGGATTCACATATTGGTGTGGGTCAATCTATCTATGTTCTTCCTTTGGTTGGTGGGGAGGAGAATATTGTTGGTTTTGGGGTGATTGCGAATGTGGTAGCCCCTTCCCCTGATGCGGATGATGTTGTGGATGCCTCCTTGAACTCGATTAGGGGGCTGAGTGTTCGACGCCAACCTTCTTTTTCTGATGTTGTGAAGTCTAAGAGGCTATGAGAGGGCTCTGTGCATCCTTTGCAATGTGTAGACACAACTCATGTTGTCTCTCTTGGTAAGGAAATTATTGAAAATATTGCTTTTTATTCTCAAAATTCTCTTATTTGTAGATTTTTCCATTTGTGGCCTTCCCTCCCTCATTTGCACCTTTGGATCACCAACCATTGGTCTCGTCTTGTTGATGGTTTGATGGAGATTTACCCTTTTGCAAGGGAGTTTTTTTAGTGAGTTTTAGTTCTCCCGAAGATAGACAGGCCATTATAGACTATGGTTTATGGGTTTGAGACTCTCATCCCCTCTCCATTAGACCTTGGGTTCATTCTTTTAACCCTTTGAATGAACCCTTAAATTTTTTGTCTATTTGGGTAAGATTACCTTTTCTTCCCTTATAGTTCTAGTGCCCCTTTGCCTTTGAGGGCATTGTTGATGCTATTCATAGATTCTTGAGAGTGAAGAGGGCTTCCAAGAATTTTATTCATACCTCCTTTGCTAGGATCTTGGTGGAGGTTGATCTTTTGAAGGCTCTACCTAGTGAGGCAGTTTTGTAGGTTAATGATTGGTCATGGTCTTAGATGGTGGATTATGAGGGTCTTCCATTTCCCTGCAGACATCATTTTGTTGTTGGTCACTTGGCCTGTGACTATTCTTGTGGCTCCCACATTGTTTCATCTTCTACCTAGTGGAAGAACTCACTCTGTGAGCACTTAACAGTGTGCCCTACTACTAATTATGCTTCTTGTGATGAAGATTCAAGGCCTCCTTCTCCTTTTGTGAAGAAAAATAATACTGATGTGGTTGTTGATGCTCCTCTTGTGGATACTCCTGTTGCCTCGACAAACTCTCCTTTGTAGGCTCCTTCTGCGTCACATGACCATTTATGGTGGATGCTACTCCTCTGATGGATACAACAGTGCGATCTCTGGTTATCATTGTTCCTAATGTTGTTTGTATTGTTCCTCATGTCGTTTTAGAGAATGATGTCGTAAATCCTACTATTTCAGGCTTGGTTTCAGATGCTCCACCTGAAATGTCAACTACTCCTCTTGTCTACTACTCTTGAGGGGATTATTCCCCCTTTGATCAAAATGTCCCAATTTCAGTTTTTGATTCTCCTTGGACAATGGTTCATAGAAAGAAGAAGCATTTTTTCTAAAAAGGTTATGATTTTGTTTAACTCGTCCTTTGAGGCTTTGCTTGGTTCAAACTTTGTTCCTTGAACAATTTCTCATAGTTTGTTGTTTCTAACTTGTCATTGTTGGTTGTTGTTTCTCTCTAATTAGCTATGTTGGACTAATCTGTTTTGCTGAATTATTTGTCTCTATTTTTCACTTTGTAAGAGATGGGGCCCTACCCTGCTGATCAAAAACATTAATTAAAGTGTGCTTTGTTTTCGTACTAACAACTCTTAATATCATATAATCAAAGCTCACTACCGTTGAACTCATGTTCCAACTATGTCAATAATCTTTATTTTCTTCGGTTCAAAAATGATTCCTTGCATCATTAGCAAATTGAGGAAGATAGCTTTTCTGGCTTACCAAGCAGAGTTTCACCACCACCAATATGATGACACTGCAAGCGTTGAGTCAAACATCAACGCTCCACCAAAAACCTAATGTCAAATATTTCATTGACAACTGTAATCGTTAGAGTGCCATTTAATTGTATTTCCCTACATAGATTCCCTTACCTTATACACACTTTAAAAAACCCTCAAAACCTAAAATGCTAACATACATATTACTTTCATAATCTATTATTGAAAATGCCTGATATCTAACGAGCAATGCGTTGAAGAGATTATTTAATAGCAGATTGTCTGTATGCGCAGGACAGCGCCCCGTCGGCCAACAAGAAACCAAAGTGCGCGAAAAGCTCTACTCCAGGAAATACAATTCCATACTTACCTGTATATACTGGTCAAAAGATGCAGTGGCCCCAATGCATTGTCAATGGCCTAAGCGACAAGAAAGGAGCCCAACTTGTAAATAAAAATAACTTAAAAAAGGCTCGACTTGAGATGCCTGGCAGACATTATGTTTCCAAAATATGATATTATAGTAGTTCAGCTCGATACCGCTTTATTTGGGAATCAAACGGCTTACTGGTTTGTCCATTTTCAGGCTCTCTTTTTGCGTGGAACGACTGCAAATTGATCTTATCTCGTACTAGAGTGCCTTGTTTTGCCTTATCTCGCTCTTCGATGACAATGTATCATTTATCTGTCCATATCAGTGACTCATCGTTGAGAAACACTGATTATCTATATTGAGCTTCACGAATCAACTGATTCTTCAGCCGTTATTTTATTACGTGGGCCTAAAACCTAGTCTAAGCTTGGACGCTCAGAATATTACCACCTGGTACGTAGAATTTTGAGCGGTTTTTGGAGACTTCTAAATTTTATATTTCCACTTCTTAAGGTGGAATATTATTTTAAATGAAATACTTTGACCTGTTTCTTAGGTTGAATTGCATATACCACTCAATTGAGCAAACTTTGAAAAATAAAACGTTGATAATGGGAAAATTTAGCGAGTGCCCCGCAGTTGTATGCTAAAAAAAGGTGGAGAGAGACTTCAAATCTGGCTGACCTGTCCGCAAGCCCAGACCTGGAATTTGACAGTCTGTGACCTAATTTTGAGGTCATAAATTTGAAAAAGAATTTAAATTCACACTATAGACTATGATTCGTTGTCACGAGAATTGAAAGTCAAAACTGTAAATAATTCCTCGTAGATGATAAATATTGCGTTTATAATTATCTAGAATTAGTAGAGTAGGCACTAGTTTTAATGGTGTAGTTTATATACACATGTTCAATTTTTTTCTGAAATATCTTAGGTATATGTATATGGTAATAAATGGTTCTTTTTTCAAGGTTCATATATATATATAATTTTGTTTTATATATATTGTCTGTATCTGTCATATTTATCATATTCGGTGGATGTTCTTAATTCATTGATTGCATTATAATAGTGTTTAAATAAATTGAAATAAAATAATAATTTCTCTCTAAATCATAAGTAGATTCTAGAAAGAATAAATTATAAAATTTGTATTTGCATGATGTTTATCAATTAGTTTTCTAAATTGCATGTCAATTCCATTATAAAATTCTATAAAAAAGTTTGTAATTGAAGACTTCTAAATTTAGGCAGTTTGTAATCATTTTTTCATGAGTAAAATAAAGGTTTGTGTTTTCCAAACCATTCATTTTTTTCCCTCTACCCTCTTCCTTGAAAATGATATTAGAGTAAGTTGGAGAAGAAATCATAGGAAAATCATGGAAGAGATCAAAGGATCAAAGAGACCTCATGTTTTATTTTGAAGGAGTCATTGCCTAATCTACAAAGGAGGATGTGGCAGGAAAAAGATGAAGATACAAAAAACTTGTAATCATGAAATATAAAAATCATGACCTATAAAATATTTTTTTGCGAAAATAGGAGAGTTGCAAGCCAAGGATCAAAGTGTAAAATTTAAAGAAAGAGATCACAACCACCAATCAATGGAATTTTTCTATTTTAGAACAATCCCCACTATCAATAGGAGTTTCAAAAGTAAGAAAACGGGAGATCCATTTGCCTGAAAAAAAATATATATATCTTAAAGGTATATTGTAGTTAATAAAAGCGCATATAAAAAATCTAACTTGGTATGTGAAGTATTTCAATCATCATAGAAAATCAAATCATGGGCATGACAATGAGAAATAGTCTTATCTAGGTCCAAATTTCAAATTTAATGAGAAAAATAATGATTTTTGGGCAATTAAAATGAAGAGTTTGTTTTTCATAAAATATTTGGGATTTGATAGAAAATGGATTTGCAGAAATCTCATATTAGAAAAATTATCAAGCATTGACACAAAAAAGAAAAGGTTAACTTAGAGAAAACAAGAAAAATGATACAAAATCCTATTTTTAGCAATTGGCAAGCCAGTTTTCTCTAGGCAATCAACAAGAACTATGCAATTTCTAATTTATGAATTTTCTAAAATTTACAACTTCTTATAATTTCTAAATAATTGAATAAAAATATTGTGCAAACAAACTAATAATTGAAGCTTATAATGATGATTATAAATAGTACAAATTGAAATTTCATAAATAATCATATATATATATATATATATATATATATCGCATAATTTTTCAACAAAATCTAAACTTAATGTATTGCCCAGATTAAATTAAAATTACAAATTACAAATCATAATATATTATCCATTTGAAACTCTTATTATTTCTTTATTATTCTAATCTGCATAGAACTATAACGAATACACTTATTCTTGAAATTATCTATAGTAATCATTTATACCTCTTTCAATTCAAATTAATAAATAGAACTTATGGAAGCCTCTAATAAATAGCGACGATGATAGAGAGAGATGCAAACATTTGATGATTAGATAGATTAAACTAATAGCAAACACTAGCATCAAATAAGAGCATATCATTTATATGTCCATATTAGTGACAGATCGCTCAATAACACTGATTATCTATATTGAGCTTCAAGAATCAACTAATTCTTGAGGTGTTATTTTATTATGTATGCCAGAAAACCTAGTCTAAGCTTAGAGGCTAAAAATATTACCACCTAGTACATAGAATTTTTAGTGGTTTTGGATTTTTATAAATTGTCCAACCTCGCAGCTTAAACAACTAACACTCTGATTTTATGGATATGCAATGGAAGCTAACAAATAATCAACATAAGGATAACAGATTTGGAAAAACACATGGCACAAGAATTACGATGGGAAAACACTCAAATGGAGAAGCACAACCTTCAAAGTTAACTCCTCATTATATTATGATCTCAAAACACATTACATATGCCATTCAAGCTTTACAGATGCTTGGCTACATCCCAGGAATTACAAAAAATTCATATAATAACAATTTTTTATCGATTCTTCATTTGACTTCAAGATTTCTTTGGTCTGCTGATCTTACCAGATCATAACACCTCATCGCCGTGCTTCATGACTACTGTTCTTCACACTTCATCTCTGCCCTCAAAAGATTAGAACATTGTTCGCACACAAAACTTCGCACATCTTGCACATATATCTTCTTGCTTCCCTTTTTTATTTCATTGTCAATCTCCTCAAAACAATTGGTCTTATATATCCACATCCAAGGAGAACATCAACTACATGTCGGCCCAACAAAAAAGTGTACAAATTGTTGGCCCAAAATCCATAAAAAATTATCAATGCACATCAACTAAGTTTGGACCAAACATACTTGAACATGAAAACATGAACTCCCAAAATGAAAATCAAAAATCACGAGCACAAAAAATAATGCAAACTAATAACATAGCTAGATCACTATCTAGAAACATCCATGAATCACCACTGAAGATCCAGAATAAATTAGATTACAAGAATCACATCATCTTCCTTCAAGAAAACCAACTAAAGAAACCGAACAACTGTTAGAACACAAAAACTCATAAGTTGATCAAATCTTCATGCGAACCTCTGAAACTTCCAGTGGATAAACTAAATATGCTTGTCCAAAAAACCTTTAATCTGTGACTTCTCATCCTCAATATAGTGAGCTATCCATCATACTAAACTTTACTGCATCACTAACAACCTTTGCAACTGAATGTTCTTTGAATCTTTCAGATGCCCCTACATCAAACTCTCGAGGTTATTTGAAAAGAGAGCCTCTTCACTTTGGGCTAATTTATGTCAAAATCAATGTTGTCTCCTTGAATTGGTTCGGTGATCTGTTCACAAGTACTTGCAACTATCTCACGGTCAACAATTTGTTCAAGTCCACCCTGCAAAACCGCCTCAAGTATAATTTGGATTCGGCGATCTACCTATAAGCCTTGCACTACCTCAATGGTCGGCAGTCTGAGAAAATATTCTCTACAAGTTGCCTCAAGATCAATGTCTTCCTCAATCAATTATTAGTTAACAAGTACTTGCAACTACCTCAAGGTTGGCGGTTTGTTCAAGTCCACCCTGCAAAACTACCTCAAATGTAATAAGGATTCAACGATCTACTTGCAAGCCTTGCACTACCTCACTGGTCAGCGATTTGAGCAAGCCCACCCTTTAAGTTGCCTCAGGTCCTTCATTGTCTGCTTCAATCAAATAAAAGTTAACACATACTTACATCCTCTAGAATAATCATGTGACTTCCTTTACTCATCAATATCATTTCCAAATGTCCTCTAGAACACTTTCCGATCTCTGCATTTCCTTTGCACACCTCAAAATATATTTTCTTCTCTACATATACTCTTCCTACACTATTATCTACCTCTGCCATGTCGACTCCCGTTTCTAGTTATGCTTCACAGCAGTTCACTACTTTCACAAGTCTCCTTAAGATCGGTGCTTCTTATTCCAGTCTTGCTATCCAATCTCATTCCTCCAAAGGTTCCCCTTCCTCTAGGTAAAATAATTCTGTATCAACAGGTTCTTCTTCATCTACACAAACTATATATGCATCCTTTACTACAACTCCCTCATTAGCTTCTCTAGTATTAGGTTTTTTATGACATTTAGTGCTTGACTCTCTCTTCCTCCAAACCTAAAAATAATTTCCTTCTTTAGAAAATCCTCTTTCACTCCTTTGGTACTCTTCATTGTGATAAGTATTATGACTCCTATCACTTCTCCCTCTATAGTTTGAATAACTATCCTTTTTTCTGATTTGCATAAGCTCTTCTTTCCTTGCATCCTGATGCTTCCTTTCCCTCAACATGTGAATGCTTTAATCTGTAAAAAATTTTGAACTTATGAGAAATATACTTCCATTTTGATCCATCAATCCATCGATAATTCATTTGTATATAATATTTCCTAGGATTTCTCCCTCTCACTTTATTCCAACACATCTTCTCAAAATGATTCCTTAGTCCATAAAACTTACAAGGATATAGATCCCAACATAATTCCTTTTCATTTCCATGCCTATTACAATGTGAACAATGCATACTTTTTCTTCCTTGATCTGAATTGATTGAATTTGTAACAACATCCTTACCGCTATTATATCCAAGGCCTTCACTTCTTGCTCTCCTTACCGGTACAATTGGTTTTGTCATTCCTTTGTAATTCTTTCCTAGTCCTTTTCCTCTGTATCCCATTCTCTGCATGATTTTGAAAATAATACCATCTCCAACAATTATAGGCTTAGTTACATTGTTATCTTCAACTTCACCTTCTACAACATCACGCAAATGATTAGTATCACAAGAAACATCATAAAGTTCAGGCTTAGATCTTAGATTCTCATTCTCTTTCTGGCATGCTATAAGTGATTGCTCCAGCTAATTAACATGTTCCTTCAAGGTAGATATTTCCCTCTTCTACAAACTATTCTCCTTATTTAGCTCATTCAAAATTTCCTCCAGATCTCTACTCTTCTTATCCAACTCCTTAAACAAAATGATTCCTTCTTCAAACTTATCGAGTTCTGCTTCCAATTCTTCATTTCTCCTTCTTTCAATTTCTAATTATTCTTCAAGAGTATCATGTACTTTTCTTTTCCTAGTTCTTTCATCCTCTCCACCAATTATGGATTACACTTCCTGAGTTCACACAATTTTTCCTCCATGGTATACCTTTCACATATGATGTTATATTTTTCCTTCTTTGTTATTTTCCAAATCTTCCCCATCTTGCAACTAATTCACAACCTTATCTACAACTTGCTTTGAAATAGATTTGCAACCGGCTAATATATTCACAACCTACTCATAGATTCACAACATGCTTTGATGAATTGGCAACCAAATCTTCAACTAGCTCAGATACCAATTGACGCAGAGCCAAGGTAGGAGGGTCCAGTGAAGGACTGTCCAACCTCACAACTTAAACAGCTAACACTCAGATCTTATAGATATGCAATGAAAGATAATAGATAATCAACATAAGAATAATAGATTTGAAAGAACACATGCCACAAAAATTACCTTGGGAAAACCCTCAAAGGGAAAAATCCATCCTTCAAAGTTCAGTCCTCATTATATTATGATCTCCAAACACATTACATATGCCACTCAGGCTTTATAGATGCTAGGTCGTAGCCCAAGAATTACAAACAATTCATATAATAATAATATTTCATCAATTCTTCCTTCTACTTCAAGATTTATCTGCTCTGCTGTTCTTACCGGATCAGAACACCTCATCACCGTGCTTCATGACTAGTGTTCTTCACACTTCATCTCTGCCCTCAAAGTATTAGAAAATTGTTTGCACACAAAACTTCATACATCTTGCACATATATCTTCTTGCTTCCCTTTTTTATTTCACTGTTAAATCTCCTCAAAAAAATTGGTCTTATATATCCACATCCAAGGATAACATCAACTACATGTCGGCCCAACAAAAAAGTGTACAAACTATAGGCACAAAATCCATAAGAAATTATCAATGTGCATCAACCAAGGTTGGCCCAAACATAGTAGGGAGCCAAAACAACATGCCTCGAACATGAAACACCTTAAGCAATAAGCCTTGAAGATCCAAAACATGTTACAATCACCTTGGTGGTGAAGAACCGGAAAATATGAACTCCTAGAAAGAAAATCATGAATCATGAGCACAACAAACAATGTGAACCAAAAACACAGCTAGATCATGATCTATAAACATCCATGAATCACCACTGAAGATCCAAAATAACCTAGATTACAAGAATCACATCATCTTCATTCAGGAACACCAACTAAAGCAATCGAGCAACTGTTAGAACATAGAAACTCATAACTTAATCAAATCTTCATGGAAACCTTTGAAACTTCTAGTGAATAAACTAAATATTCTTGTCAACAAACCCTTTAATCCATGACTTCTCATCCTCAATATGGTAAGCTAGCCATCATACTGAACTTCAATGCATCACTGAAAACCTTTGCAACTGAATGTTCTTTGAATCTTCTGGATGCCCTTGCATCACGTACAATAAAGTGAAATGTTGTTTATGATTAGGGGGCTGCGATTTTGTGTTGGTGGTGTGATTTTTGCTATGCTAAACTCAATGCAATCTATTGTCTAAAGGTCATGATTTACCATTAATGTCTGATTTTCATTCTTTTGGGCCATGAATCTGATTGGGGATACAATTTTATGTGTTCGAGGTTGCCTTATACAATTCCCAAATCAATCCACTAGTGGAGAATCTATCTTGTGTGATAGAGACACCAAATACAAAGTATGTGGTTTTAAACATAGTCATTTTGGTTTATTGGAGTAGATGTGAAGATTGCAGGGCACAAGTCACAACTATAGACCCATGAGGTTTTCCTAGAAGGCATTAGAATTCACTCTCATTAAGTGAGCTATGATTGGTATTGAGAAGATTTGGAGGCTATGAGCATTCATCACAGGGAGCGATATGAATTTGTAACGTGATCTTGTCTTTATTATGTTTGATACCTATTGGGAGGCAAGACATACCTGCTCAAACCATACCCAAATTATTTATTCAATCCACTATTTGGAGGAATCATTTTTTAGCATGATTTTTCTATGTTGGGGAGGACTTGTAGAATGCGTCGTTGGCTAGGTATAGGGTTTCCATTTTTTTTGCCATTTTTTCTAGGCGTAAAAAATCACTATTTTTTTTTCATCTTGTTGCAAAACATTTATCCCACATTGGTTGTCTACTGTGATTTATTTCTATTCATATAGCTTCTTACTCCCTTCATTAGTGTGAGCAAAGGCTCATGTGGCCATAAAATATCTCTTGTGTGTGGTGATTTGTAATATATGTTTATTGCTAACTTTTGACTATTCTCTCTAGGCTTGATAGAGTTTTCTTGATGTTGGCATGGAGAGCAAAAAATGGGCCCCACTATTTTTTGCACCAAATTAGGTTTTTTAACCTTATAATTCCTTTTTGGAGGTTTTTTATAACTATCTTTTAAAATTTTGAAGAATTATCAGTTATAATGGTTTCTTTGGAGAAAGGGAACTTTAGGCAATGGAGTGATTTTATTCTCACTCACCTTAGTGAGCATAATATATTTTGATATTTTTATAATGAAGTTTTTTATTCCAAGCACATGTAGTGGGTATATTATTTGGAAAGGATATAGGTCGAAAGTCTTTAGAGTTACCTTTGAGCATAGAAATGATGAGATATTGGAATCACTTATTTTTTTTGAGAGCCCTTGTGATCTTTGGACTTACATTTAAGAATAATACGGAGATCATGATAATCTGCCATCTCTCAATGATCCTCATTCCAATACCAATGTGCCTTGTTATTCTCTAGAGAAGATAAACCATGCTTGTGATCCTTTGGAATTTTTTGAGACTTCAAATGAGGTTGTAGTTGCTTAGGAGGTTCTTGATTCTTTGTCAGAGATAGTTGATCCACCTTCATTAAGTACTTCCATCATTCTTAAGCAATAGGATTATCATTTTCTTCATGATTGGAATTCCTATTTGCCAGACATTGGTTCATTATTCATGGAATCTCACATTTCAAACTTGGAAGACAAATTTGAAGGATTTATTTTCATATTTGATGATAGTTGTGGTACAACTGTTGTCACTCCATCTCTTTCTTTAGAGAATGTTCAAAATTAGTTGTATACATCTAAAAATGGCCACATCAAATTGAGTCTGGTAATTAATTAAATATGAGTTATTTAATTAATCTTCTAAATTCATCTACATATAAATAAATTTAATTATTTATTTATATTTTGCACTTTATAAATTCTTCTAATTTAATTAAATAAATAATTTTATTTAATTATATCATTTTCTATTTTCCTCTTAATTAGTTAAATAAATTTTATAATTTATTTAATTTAATTATCCTATTAATTTATGTTGGAATTTTTAAATTCAAATAAATATATTCTTCTAAATTCATCATTTCTAATTCTCCAATTCACATATAATTAAATATTCTAAATATGTAGTTAAACACCTTTTTCACTTTTCACCCATAATTCAATATTTTAAATATTTAATTATGGAAGCTTCTAAATCCACATGTCACATATAATTAAATAGTTTAATTATTTAATTATGGAATTATCTTCAACTACCAACTAAAAATAACTAAAAATAGTTTTTATAGTTCTCATAACTAAAAATAACAAATGGCTACTTTCCTTCATTTTTGAATGGAGAAGGTTGTGTAGGAGGAAACATTTTCCCTCTTTCTCTCTAGCTTCCATCTTTCTCTCCAACTTCTCGATCTTCCACTGTTCATCTTACCAGGCTCGATTTCAACCATCAATCTTTTCCAACTAGGAGTTTTCCTCCAAAAGTCTATAAATACAGCCTCTTTGTGCTTTGAAAATTATTGAAATCTAGTTGCATATCGTGAGAATTATAGTTGCATTATCCAAAATTTAGCAATCTTAATATCTTAGATTTCTTGAGCATAGCATAGCATCTTAACTTATCATTTTAGCATAAACAATCATGATAGAATAAGCTTCCATAATCTATTTTAGTTTCAAATCTTAACATAGCTTTATATCATATCATTTAGCATAGGAATGCTTGCTACATATTATCTCATTCTCTAGGTTGTCATTCTATTGAGCTTTTGCTTACACAATCTGAGAGCAAGTAGCTTAAAAGAAATCCTTGGAGATAGAGGACAAAGGGGCGTCTTTAAAGAATCTACTGATTTTAGAGTTTGTTTATCTTTAAATTAGATTTATTTGATACAATGTCGCATTGGTGTGTTTGTTTAGCTTATTAGTTTATTCCACATATTCACACACACATTTTTGGCACTCACTGTGGGGCCCTTGCCCCATTTTTAATATTTTATTGCAGGTTTTTTGGCAGGTTACAAACTAGACTTGTGGTTTAGTGCATACGAGGCTCGTTTTAGCACATCCATTGAAAATTTTAGCGCATACAAGGCCCGTTTAAATGCATATATTCTCTATTTTAGCACATCCTTGTGTTATTTTAGCGCATAAATTATCTATTCTAGCGCATCCCTGAGTTTCTTTTAGCACATATATGCTCTGTTTTAGCGCATTTATGTGTTCTTTTAGCACATCCAGGAGACTATAATTTTTAATCCTGATTTTGACACGTCCATGGACATAGATTAATGTTTTTGCACAAGGTTAAAATGAAGCAATCCTATGGTGGTCATTTAGATTAAAATAAAGAAATCCTAGGGTAGTCACCAAACAATTTAAATATCCTGGATAAAATGAATCCCATATCTTTTGTGAAGCAACATCTTCACCTAGCTTAGCAAATTGTGATTTGAGATTAAAATTGAAGAAGATTGTTTATTGTGTTTGTTAGGTGATAGGCCTATGCTCTCCCCTTAACTAGGTGATCAAAATGCCAAACTCATCTTTTCATTTCATGTACTTTATGCTTTGTTAAAACCTTTAGTAGGCTTGCTCTTGTGGGAAAAAGTACTCACCCAAGAGGAACGACCTAAGTGGGAACACCTAAAGCCAAGGATTACAACCCACTATAATCGAAAGTGAGTTGTTGATGAAAATCCACTCTATAGTATTGTGCAATATAACCATCCCAAAAGCCTTTGTCCTAAAGTTTGGGAGGTCTCTTGAGGGAGTATATCATTTTCCGCACTGAATGTAAACCCTTACTACAAAACTTAGTGTAGAAGCTAACTGAGTCAATAGCCAAACATTATAATACTCATAGTGCAAGGGGAGGGAAGAATCTTCCCCCAAGATACTCACCATATAATTTCCAAGGATTGTTTGCTCAAGGGATTGATAAATCTAACTTTGAGTACACATCTAGAAAAGAAAAAAACACGAGCGCCCTCTAGGGGGTGACACAGTTGTGTGAGTCGACACACTTCTAAGATGTAGGCTGTGATTATTATGATGACCTTTTTGACCATTAAGAGTGAGTCTACTTGAAGTGTTTTTTTTGCTCAAATACCTGTAGAAATTTTAGAGAACATACACTTATTTTTTAGATTCTAGGACTTTAAAAACAATTGTCTTCCTATTGCATGTTGTGTTTTTCAAAAAATAATTGAGATAAGATCATCCAATTCAGTAAACTATCAAAAACATGTCTATTTCAACTCATTGATCTGATCCTTTAGCGCATACATTGAATATTTTAGTGCAGCCATGCTTTGTTCTAGCGCATTGATGCTTTGTTTTAGCAGATCCATGGTTTGTTTTAGCACATCCATGGTTTGTTTTAGCGCATCCATGCTCTATTCTAGTGCATTTATACAAAATTTTAGTGCATCCATACAACAGTCTAGTGCATTGATCTGATCCTTTAGCACATACATTGAACAGTTTAGTGCATCCCTGGCACAGAGTAGTGCATCTATTTTTAGAGCCAAAATAGTCTCCTGACGCAATTTGCCATTGATTTTGGTCTTTTCTATGCTCAGGGATTGGAATTCTAAAAATTTGTCAGGAAATCTCTTGGGAAAAGGATCAAGAAACCAAAAATACCCCTTAGCTATAAGAAGCTTTTGAAAAGGAGACACTTTTAATACCAAAGTAGGAAATTCTTGCTTGAGCATCAAAGTTTCCTCCATAGATATCGTGACTTTGCTAGAGGTTTTACTAATGATTTTTCTATAGATCCCTTATATTCACAAGCTTATTTCAAATGAAGAGCTCTTTCACAAAGGCATAATCATCCAAATCAAGTGTTGCAATAGAGAACATGGAAACATTAGGCTTTTGCAAAATCCTCATTTTCTCAAAATAAGATCAAAACATCACAAAGACATCCATTTTTTATTTTTAGTTTAATTCCCATAACGGGATCTATCATCCTTCATCGAGAGAATCACAGTCTAAACATTAGAAATTCCTTAAGTCATACCAATAGAATCCATCATTCGATTTGGCTAAAGGCATCCAACAAAGAGAAGAAGTCGAAAGAGAGAACCCACTTTGCAACAGGAATGAGAGGGAAGAAAATCCTTTTCATAGAATTCATCTAAATGGAAATAATTCAAATGAAGAAATAATTGAGGGAATGCTTAAAGAAGTTGAAGAAGATCCGCATTTTCACATAGCTATGGACAAGATCTTTGAGCGAAATAAAGAAAGATAATTTCTTTTACTAGCAAACCAAGGTGCCAAATTGCTCTCTGACTATGACATGGAGAACATCAAAGAAGATCCTGAAAGGAATGAAACTTCTTTAACAATCTTAGTGCTCTTACCCAACAAATAAGAACACTACAAGGGAAAAGTAAGCAAATTCAAGTGGGCACAACCAAGAAATATGTTTTGGAGGATATTTTTCCATATCTTTTTGATAGAAATCTCAACATGATTCCTTTTCCAAAGCATTGTGAAATCTTGAAATTTGATAGACACAATGGAAAAATGGATCCTATTGATCATGTGAGGGAGTTTCGTAATATGAGCCTTGAATTTTCTCATGAAGATACGTACCTAATGCGATTGTTCCCACGAAGTTTAGGTCGGCAATCCATGGAATGACTTTCTAAAATAACTCTACCCATTAAGTCATTTGAGGAGTTGATCAACAAATTCATATCACAATAATCCTACAAAATTCATCAAATAGCCATGCTTAACTTATGCAAAGCAAAGAAAAATACCGGAGAACCCTTCTCACATTTCTGCAAAGATGGAGAAGATTATTTACACGATATTCTCATCCAGTTCTTGAACAGGAAAAGATGGAAATCTATATTGACAGTCTTAATCAAGAAATGAGTTATAGGATAAACCTTCATTGTCCTCCATCATTCGAAAAGTTGATTGAAAATGAAATCACTATTGAAGGAGCCTTAGTCAAGAGGGGAGTAATAAAGCTTGACAAAGATAGTCCAAATTCGTATAATCATAACAACAATAATGACAAATCAAGATTTTGGACTAGAAAAAAGAATGTTATCAATGATGTTGTGGTAGATACCAACAATGTGAAAGAAAATCCATCCATCCTCAATCTATAAGGTACTCAACGCAACAACACCAATCTTAGAAATTCAACTAACCAAGGCAATAACACTCCCAATCAATGAAACAATGCTAATCAAGGAAATATGGCCAATAATCATGGTAATTTCAACAATAATCTCAACAACAATCAAAATTGAAATCCACTTGGATCATAATTCTTCTCAAATCGATGGAGTTTCACTCCTTTGGGCCAATCTATTGAATTAGTTCTCAAAGAACTTATGGATGAAAATTCCATCATGTTTCCACCTCAGAGAGATTATGATTCGTGAGTCAAACCACCATCATGGAATGAATCATATTATTATGATTATCATAGATGCAAGGGTCATAGGACAAATAATTTCCAAGGTTTGAAAAATTTGGTCCAAGATAATTTGATAAAAAATTGGACCATAACAGTTGAGGGACATCATACCAATGAAGATCATCAAGCATTTAAGGACCCTCTTCCCATTTATCAAAAAGGGGAATCTTCAAGTGACAAAGGAAAAAATGTAAATTATGTGTATGATACCACAATCAATCATATCTACATAGATGACCAGCAAGTTAACATCATCAAGGTCAAAGAAAAGGAGTATCAAAAAATTAATGTGATGAGGGGATAGGCTAAAATTGTTTTAAAAGGAAGTTCATCCAAATCAACTGTCCCTCCTCCAAGGCAGTACAATTTAGTTGATCAATTGCAAAAAACGTATGCTCAAATTTCTATTTTAGAGCTTCTTAAGATATCCCCAACACATAAAGACATTTTGGAGAAGGCTCTCATTGACACAATTGTATCCACTGATTTGGATATTGAAAAGTTTCAAACCATGGTGGGATACTTCTCCTCACTCACTTGCCTATAATTTTCAGAGAAAGATGATGCCTCCATGAATCATCCACATAATTCCTCACTTTATCTAGAATTCATGGTCCATAAAACCTGAATTAGGCATGTCTTAATAGATGGAGGAGCCGATCTAAATATTTATACTTTTAAAATTGGTTCTTGCCTTAGGGTATTCTGAAGAGTCTATTTATCCGAGGAGAAAGATAACAATCAAAGCATGTGATGATGAGGAACGAGATTCTAAAGGCCTCATCATGTTACCTATTAGAGTGGGACCTATTGTAAATAATACTTTTTGTGAGGTTTTCGATCGAGACCTTTCTTATAACATACTTTTGGGTCATCCTTGGATCCATGAGATGCAAGCGGTACCGTCAACATACCATCAATGTCTAGAATTTCCTTATGAAAAGAAAGAAATAACCATACCAACAGATCATAAAAGTAGTCAAATTTGTTCTAATCTTAGAGCAACCCAAACCACTTTTGTGCCACATAATAGAGAGGCTCTTGTTGCTTCTACTTCAAAACACAATGATCAATCAAAAGAATTGATAAAGAGTTTCAACAAAAAATTGTACTTGAAGGACAAAGGGTGGGAGAATATTCATTGTCTCTCTAACTTACCTGTCTCTCCAAGGTCACATGGTCAACCTACAATATCCAAACAACAAGCTGCAATAACTTCCACATCAGGAGCACAATCTTCATTTCCCATCACCATGTTTGATGGAAAATTTATCAAAGAAAATACTCAAAAAGATGAAGCCGAAGATAGAGATATTCTCAATTGGCTCTATAAAGATGAAGATGAATGTGTTCAACATATTAAATTTCCCACAGAATAATATGGTAAAGGCTATGCAATAATGCAAAGGATGGGCTATGAAGGGACTGGTCTTAGAGGAAAAAGAAAAGAAGGAATCGTGGAACCCATTCAACCAAAAGTAATGCATCCAAAGGATTAAAAAAGACTTGGATATGGAGAAGACATTAAATAAGTTCCTTTGAAGAAAACTCAAGAAGAACCAAATTAAAAAAAATCCCATGAAGAGATAGCTGAAACAATTCTTAGATTACAAGATAAATCTGATACTGACTCAAATGAATATGAATGAGATACAATTTATGATGATCAATTCTAGAGAGATAAACAAGTGGATGTCATAAAAAATATACACCCATGCTTACATAAAGACAAAGTTCAAGGCATCCACTTGACTATGTACTACAAGATGATCATGACTTGAGAGAGGATGATTCAGTTCAAAATGAGATGGATAATCAAAAGGAGGATACCATCATAGACCTTCCTTATGGTGAGAATGATAACCATGTCATGACCTTAACAGCCCTTGACCTCACCCAAGCAGATGATACCTTGCATTTAGTCCATCCCGAGCATATTGATTGGGATCAAACTAAACCGATTGATATCCCAATATTCCCAAATGAGTTGTAAATTTTCTTTGTTCTTCTAATATGGAGATAGGTTCCATGAGTGAATTTCATAATCAAAATTTCAATCAAGAGAGTGCCAAGTTTCTTAGCTACAAAATTAATAATATAAAAGATCGATCTAACAGTAAAAACCGAAAAAGGGCAGTGTTAGATCATGAAAAAGAAAAAAGTAAGAGCGTATCTAATGGTGAAAACCTTTCAAAGCCACTAAAGGATGAGAAAATTGACTCTCTCCTAGACCACTATCAAGAGAGATCTTCTATTTTGATCGAGCCAACCGAATAAATCAACATAGACATTGTAGAACAACCTAAGATACTGCAACTTGCTACTTCATTGATAGAGGAAGAAATCCCAAATTTCACAGAATTCTTGAAAGCCAATCAAATCATTTTCACTTGGTCAAATGTTGATATGCCTGGGCAGGATCCTAATATTATCATGCATCATTTTTATATAATGCAAGGGGAAAAACCAGTGAGACAAAAATTCATAAAGATGCATTTGCATGTCACATTGTTGGTCAATGAATTGAAGAAACTATTGGATGTAGTGTTCATTTGGTCTATAGACTATGTAGAATGGATCTCCAACATTGTACCAGTGTCAAAACTTGATGGGCATATCATAATTTGTATAGATTTTTGAGATCTTAATAAAGCATGTCCAAAAGATAATTTTCCTCTGCCTGACATTGACACAATTGTTGGCCTGATAGTTGGGCACACCATGTATTCACTTATGGATGGATTTTCCTAGTATAATCAGATCAAGATTGCACCTAAGGATCAAGATAAGACTACTTTCAAATGTCCCTATGATACTTATTGTTTGAATGTAATTCCATTTAGACTCAAAAATGTAGGTGCAACCTATCAATGAGCAATGACTATAATTTTTCATGACATGATGCAAACTTTTATGGAATATTATGTGGATGATCTCTTAGAAAAATCTTACATAGGAGAGGGACATCTAGATACCTTATCTAAAATCTTTGTCAGAATTGAAAAATTCAAGGTCAGTCTCAATCCAAAGAAGTGTGTCTTTGGGGTTAAATATGGAAAGCTTTTAGGATATATTGTTTCAGAAAAAGGAATACAGGTAGATCCAACAAAGGTCAAAACCATTATGGAGATGCCACCACCACAAAATATCAGCCAACTTCAGTCATTCCAAGGATGAATACAATCCATCAAGACATTCATCACACAACTAGCTGACAAGAGTTTTCCTTTAACACATCTCTTGCACAAAAATGTTCCTTTAAAATGGGAGGAGAAGTGTGAGGAAACATTTAACCAGATCAAACAATATATGATGAGTCCACTAGTCTTGGTTCCACCAGTACTAGAAGAGCCACTCATACTTTATATCTCATCCATAGAAGTATCCCTGGGGGTGTTGTTGGCACAAGAGGACAAAATAGGAAAAGAGCGAGTTGTATATTACATTAGCAGGACATTGACAATTCATGAGCTCAATTATACTTTTATTGAAAAAGCTTCTTTAGCAGTAGTGTTTGCTTCCCAAAAGTTGCGGCACTATATGTTAGCCCATATAGTCAAACTTGTAGCCAAAATTGATCCATTAAAGTATCTCTTGAGAAAAGGAACCCTAACAAGAAGGCTCGCCAAATGGGTAATGATCTTAAGTGAGTTTGACATTCACTATGTAGATCGAAAGGCCATCAAAGGAAAAGTCAACGCGGATCAACTGGCTAAGGAAACCTTACAAACAGATCATCCAATGAACATTGAATTTCCTAATATAGATGTTTTCACAACATCAACTAAGAAGTCATGGGCACTATGTTTTTATGGGTCCTATACACGACATGGCTCGGGGGTAGGAATTATTTTCGTTACACCTTAGGGACATACCATTCCAAAGTCTTATCGGTTAATTTTTCCTTGCACCAATAACATAGCCGAATATGAAGCACTACTTATTGGAATGAGAATAGCATTGGACTGGAGGATCACAAAGCTACAAGTCTATGGTGATTAACAACTTGTCATTAACCAAATCAATGATGATTATCAGACTAAGGATGACAATTTGATGTCTTATACGAATAGGGTTGATGATCTCAAGAATTATTTTTCTATGATCAACTTCACATAGATTCCACGGATTGACAACAAAGCTACATATGCCATGGCTATAATTGCTTCACTACTACAATTATCAGAAAATCAAGCTTGATATGAATTCCTAGCAGAACAACTATTTTCCCTTGCCTATGATAATCCTAAGACCCAAATCATTTGTCATCTAGCTGGTTCTGATTCCCCTTTATATGGAAAAATCTATACATATATGAAAGATACTATCTTACCCCCAGATTTGTCCTCTAACCAAAATAGGAATTTCATACGCCAATCTTCTCGCTATACCTTAATGGATAATACCCTTTACTAACGTGGTCTTGATGGTACCCTCCTTTGATGTCTTAAACGTGATGAATCTGAAAAAGCCTTACAAGAGGTTCATGATGGTATTTGTGGAACTCATTCAAGTGGATTAACCTTAGATAAAAACTTGTCAGAATGGGTTATTATTGGAAAACTATGGAAAGGGAATCCTTCCACCTTTGTAAAGAATGTCCAAAGTGTTAGATACATGGAAATCTCATTCATGCTCCTGCTCAAGAACTACAACCTTGCACTACCACATAGCCTTTTTCTTAGTGGGGACTAGACCTGGTTGGAAAAATCCACCCCTCTTCATCAAATGGACACAAGTTTATAATCAAGACCACTGAATATTTTACCAAGTGGATTGAAGATGTTCCATTGACCATAGTAATCGACAAAAACATTTCATCCTTGATCTTGAATTATGTCATATGTTGGTATGGCATTCCTAGCTCAATTATCACTGATAATGGGAGACCTTTTAAGAATAAGGATGTTGACGAACTTTGTGAAAGATTCCATATCCAACATAGGTTCTCTACACCTTATTATCCATAGGTAAATGGCTAAGCAGAAGCTTCAAATAAAACAATCCTGAAGATCCTTAAGAAGACAAT